>CM040125.1:322486693-323086693 GCA_022559845.1 Amorphophallus konjac
CGTGTTTTATTGGATTATGAATTTTGACCTCTTCATGCTTTGACGCTTTAATGAACCTAAGTGCTATTATTTTGATGAAATTGTCTATGATTAAGCACTTATGATCATGTCATGTTCTGAATTGATGGAAAAAGGCTAATGAGTTTAAAGTGTAGAAGTTTGCAGGATTCGAGGCGTTTGGATCACTCATAGGAGCGACATCTTGCCACCTTGTATCTGTTTCTTGTAAGCATTGTTACTATACGATATCTACGCTATTATATTATGTCAAGGACCTTGTGGTTCTGATGAACCTGAAATTTGAGTTCCCCTTCATCAAAAACGATGACGATTTCAGGAGAATCTTGATCACACGGATAGGCCGTCGAGCTGTTAAAAGTTTGGGACGATGGTTCCACTTTCTAAGTTGATACGTGGACAAACGGGCTTCGGCTTAGTGTTAGCTCAGAAATATGGATTCTTGACTAGACCTAAACAGCTTGGCAATATTATCCTTGATTATTTTCTATTTTTTAATTTGTTTTAACCTTTTCTTTTAGCCCAGCATGCATCATGTAGGACTTTGAGTTTCATGCTGAAAATCTTCATATTATGGTAATAATGAAGTTCACTCGCTCTCGATTGAATTGACATGAGATATTCCACTTTAAATCAAGTACTTCGTTCTATTTGAAGCCATTCAGGCTGATTCCTTGAAAGTGTTCCTTTTGTTGGATCTTTATCCCAATTCTCTTTACTTTTCTGCAAAATTTACCTTGGTTGCAGCATGTCCACATTGGCTGGTAATCGCTCTCCAATGGTCTTTCCCTTCGTGCCCACGCGCACACCCTTTATTACTTAGTTTAACCTCCTTTTATCCAACAAATCGATTGTTTCCTTGGAACCACTCAGAGTTGTTTCATTCAGAATCTTGGAAAGATTTCCAATGCTTAGTGTCTGAGGCATGTCACATCACACCTTGGCGTCTTCTTATCAGTTCGTTCCACTTCATTCCTTTCATTACACTTCGCTCCATTTCCGTCTCACTCCCTTGCAAAGCAGACGCCAAGGCGGGGCAGCTGTAGACACGCCAAAATTGACGTTTTGTTGATCAAATCTCATGTTATTATATAAATGCCCCAAGTGGACTTCAATATTCCTATAACATGAAGTTTTTCTATTTTTGTGAGTTTTTCTGCATTTTTCCTGTATTTTTGTGATTCACGACTTGATTAAGGGTGTTAATTTCAAAAATAACGACCTGTTGAAGGGCGTTTTCAAAGAAAGGACGACCGTATATGAGGGCGTCAATTCATGGTGTTATCCCTTAATTTCTGGAATTATCTATTTTCAAAATAAAAGGCATTTTGTGAGTAACGCCTTTTCTCAGGGCGTGATTTTAATTAACGCCGTTATCTCAGGCGTGTTATCTCAGTTTTCAAACAAGGCAAGGTTTTATTTCCAAAATTAAATCCAGGAAGAAACGCCCTTTCCTAGGTCGTGTTTCAAGAAACGTCTCTGTGAAGGTCGTCAATTCATAAAAGACGCCCTGTATTAAGGCGTGTTTCACTCCAGAGTCCTTCCTTTTTCCATCTTTCCCTCACGGTTCCCTACCATCCATGGGACTCTTGCTCGATCTTGATCCTTCCCTGGATGCCTCATTGCCTGTTCTTATCATTCCTTGGTTTGATCACATCCGCTTGAGGCACTATAAATTGAAGCCTTGATCGATCGTGTTGAAGGTTAAGCACTTTAAGCATTCAGAGGGTTAAGCGCTCAGAAGCTTGAATATCCATCACGAGCAGAGCCTTCTTCGTCCTTTGCTGCCTCCCCTCTGCATCCTTCGATTGGGCTGCATCCGGTGCTTCGTCCATCTACATCCATCAACACATTCATTCAGTTTTCCCTTTACTGTCGCCAGGGACAGTAGGGTTTCTCATCTTTTCATCTCTTTTGTTTTACTTCATTCATACCATCATCCCTCCGTCTTTTATATCTCTATTCACCCTTCACATCTGTTCACGTCTTGTTGCATTTCTTTTTATCATCAAACTCCCCTTCCCTTAAGTCTTCTTAAGGGGTTTAAAAAGAAAACAAAAAAGAAGGTGCGCATGTTGATGTCTTTTCATCATTTTTATGTTGGTTCTTGACTGATACTACGGCACTTTGGCTGATCCCCTTTCTTTTGCTTGTCTTTCATTGTCTTTCTTACGAGCTAATCAATCAAGAAAACCCACTTCGTCGGCCGGCCGATTGGAGTTGGAGGAGGAGATCCACATTCATCCCGCATCCCATCTTTCACCAGGTACATGCGATCTTATTTTTTTTATTGAGGTAAACCCTCTGGCGATCACACACTCCCCTTGTGCACCTCGTGCATTGTTTCATCTCCACCATTATTTAATGTTTCCCTTTTCCCTTCCTTTTTAACCTCACCCCCAAAGTGTGGATTTTAAAGGGATCTACAATTGGTCTCCAAGTTGCTCTGCAAATGGAGATTAAAATACTACATGCATTTGGTGATTCATTATTGATCGTCAAGCAGGTCCAGGGATAGTTTGACGTCCGAAAGCCTGAGCTACTCCCTTACCACGCTAAGGCGAAACGGCTCATGGAGCAGTTCTACCTTATTGAGATAGGCCACGTCGCCAGAGGAGAAAATGTGCAAGCCGATGCACTGGTGAAGTTGGCAAGTTCATTGGCGGTACCGCCAGATGGATCCCTCAGCATCCGGGTGGTAAATCAGTGCCAAGTTCTTAGCATGATAGAACAGCCAGAAGAAGAATAACTCGAGGTCGCTACAGCGAAAGCCATCAGCTTACCCGACTGGAGGGAGCCCCTTATGCAGTGGTTTAAATATCAGCAACTGCCCAAGCAAAGGGAAGAGAAGATTAAGCTAATCAGGACAAAGGATTCTTATGAGGTCCGGTATGGGATCCTATTCCGAATTATGGCAGATGCCAAACGGAAAGTGCTCCTTCGATGCCTGTCCACTGAAGAAGCTTGGAAAGTCATGAAGGAGGTTCACGCTGGAATGGCTGGTGCACATCAGGCGGGACCAAAGATGAAAATTGAGATAAAGAAGCTCGGCTACTATTGCCCGACAATGTTTGACGACTGCTGCAAGTACACCAAGTCTTGTCAGAAATGCCAGGAGCATGCGACGGTGCCCAGAAGACCGTCCGTGCCGTTGCATCCAACACTGCCCAGCTGGCCTTTTGCCCAATGGGGAACAGACATCGTGGGTCCACTACCCACATCATCTACTGGGTGCAAGTACATCTTCGCGGCAACTGATTACTTCTCCCGCTGGGCGGAAGCTGTTGCTTTGAAAGAAGTGACCGGGGAAATCATTGCCACGTTTGTCCGTCGCAACATCATATTCCAGTTTGGCACTCCGAACCAAATTATCTCAGACAATGGAAGCCACTTCCACAACCAGAAGGTCTACCGGCTGGTAGAAAAGTACAAGATTGACTAAAGGACGTCAACCCCTTATAACCCACAGGCCAATGGCTTGGCCGAAGCTTTCAATAAAACTCTTTGTACTCTCCTGTCCAAAATTGTTAATTCTAACAAGAGAGACTACGAAGGGAAAATGTATGAGGCCCTGTGGGCATATCGAACTGTATACAAAACTCCAACGGGTTGTTCACCCTTTTCCTTGGTGTATGGCTCAGAGGCAATCGTCCCCATCGAGTTAGAAATACCCTCCCTCCGGGTCACAATCCAACATGGGTTGGTTCGGGAAGAGCAAATAAATGTCGAGCGAAGGCTCGAAGAGCTCTCCAACTTGGAGCGAAAACGGCTCCAAGCCCAGCAGAACATCCAGGTCTATCAGGCCCGGATAGCTCGCGCCTTTGATAAGCTCGTCAAGGAACGTGAATTCAAAAAGGGTGACCTCATTATGGTCAAGAGAAGGGAAGTCATGGCTTCCAACCCCAAGAGAAAGCTAAATGAGAATTGGCTTGGACCTTATGTGATCCAGAAAGTCTACGAGGGCGGAGCGTATGTAATAGTCAATCATCGGGGGGAGGTCCAATTTCTACCCCTTAATGGTAGGCATTTGAGGTTGTACCATGCTCCATTCAATGAATAATACATTTCCCCACCCCGTCGCGGGTGAATTTGCATTACTATTGTCCAGATGGTTTGGCCACTATTTATCTTGTGTTTCAAAAAGGAAGAGGGAAAAGAAAGAAAAAAGAAGAGCAAAAAAAAGAGAAAAAAAAAGAAAGGGAGAACAAAAGAGAACAAAAAAAAGAGAAGAGAAAGAGAACAAAACAAGAGAATAAAAAAGAGAAGAGAAAGAAAAAAAAAAGAGAACAAAAAAATAAAACAAAAAAGGAGAGAAGGAGAAAGGGGAGGAATCAGTCCCCCTTTATTAACATTCACTCTTATCTTCGAGAATATTTCAATAGACGAATCAACCATGTCAGCCCTTGACATCCTGTCGGCACTGACAAAGAACACCCCACCCGAACCTTTCGTCTGGGATTGGGGAATCAACCTTTCTCATTGCGTTGGCACCAGCCCCGTACCAACGAATATTTCAATAGACGAATTAACCATGTCAGCCCTTGACATCCTATCGACACTGACGAAGAACACCCCATCCGAAGGGAATCAACCTTTCTCCTTGCGTTGACACCAGCCCCGTACCAATGAATATTTCAATAGACAAATCAACCATGTCAGCCCTCGACATCCTGTCGACACTGACGAAGAACACCCCATCCGAACCTTTCGTCCGAGATTCGGGAATCAACATTTCTCCTTACGTTGGCACCAGCCCCGTACCAACGAATATTTCAATAGACAAATCAACCATGTCAGCCCTTGACATCTTGTCGGCACTGACGAAGAATACCTCACCCGAAACTTTCGTCCAGGATTGGGGAATCAACATTTCTCCTTGCGTTGCCACCAGCCCCGTACCAACGAATATATCAATAGACGAATCGACCATGTCAGCCCTTGATATCCTGTCGGCACTGACGAAGAACACTCCATCCGAACATTTCATCTGGGATTGGGGAATCAACCTTTCTCCTTGCGTTGGCACCAGTCCCGTACCAACAAATATTTCAATAGACGAATCAACAGTGTTAGCCCATGACATCCTGTCGGCACTGACGAAGAATACCCCACCCGAACCTTTCGTCCGGGATTGGGGAATCAACCTTTCTCCTTGCGTTGGCACCAGCCCCGTACCAACGAACACGCCAAGAGACAAACAAACCACGTCTACCCCGACACCCTGTCAGCATGGACAAACAACCCCTTTTGACCAAGACCTCCTCTCTAGGTTATTGGATGAACAAACTCTTCTCTCCGCCCCTCTAAGGTCGAATCAACCTACTCGGGTCGAAGGCACCGGTGGCACCATTTGGTTAATCGCACGGTGGACATGGTGGAGTGTCCCCTCGTCCCTCCTCTGGAAGGACGAGCACTCTCCTATGCTCCTACGTGAACCCCACTGGGCACTCTCCGAATGAGCTATTTGATGTGACACCACCTTGGGTGGCAATCACAAGGCCAATGAACCTTGGACCTATGATTCGCAAGCAAACAACTTGGACGATGAAATTACTCGGGCGAGCTCACTCGCTTAGCGGACACTATTGCCCGTGGGCAAATTGGCAATGGTGGGGAGGGTCCAAAGTGGGACCTTGACTGACGCGGGACGGGGACCGACACGGACTAAGACTCACAAAAGACTCTAACTGAGGCCGGCAGTAGCACGCTCAAGGGTCGCCAAGTGGCTGACCACCGTGATATCCCACAGAATGAGGGACGTCTCTCAACAGAAACTCCGACCTCGGCCGTCCCAAGGAGGGAAGCGCACGTGTCTAGGCGTATAGTCGACCTCCAAAGACAAGGGGAGTCGAGTCCTAGCTCGGTGCTCGACTAGTGCTAGGGATGGATGCTCTCACTCACGATCCGCGGTGATGGCAATAAGTGGCTAGGCACCTACCCTCTCTCAAGCGGCATAATCGATCACATACTAAAAGAGCAAGCAAAAGGAGGGGAGTCGGAGCGCGTACCTCCACGCCTAGGCGTGGGGAAGGAACCCCGGCCGTGAACCAACAACCCCGATACACCAGAGGTCAATAAAATACAACCCAATAACGGCCCACTCCTCGCAGGGAGGTAAAAGGCTACAACCAATACGTTCGGGGCTGCCGGACACGGGTTGACGGGCCGCACTCGGTGACGGGTCGGCCACGAGGAGGTTCGGGTGCAACGCTGCAGAAACCGGTGTCGCGCGCGCCTGGGCGGAGGGGGGGTCTCACGGGCTGATACGACGCCCGTTTGAGGCACCGTCAGAGAGGACGCGTCGCTGACTGTTGGAGGAACGCTCCGGCCAAAGGGGCGCGCTGGATCCGCCGGTGGTGACCGTGGGCGCTGCTGAAAGTCAGATCAGGTTCTGTGGGCACAGAACTGCGCACGCCGACGGTAAAATCTGGAAATCGGCCTTCTGGTGCCCGAACAAGTCCGGGCCGGTTGGGGGTGAAAACTGACTGGCAGAGATCGCCCTCGGCCAAATGGCGCTGGCAGACGACGCCGGTGCGAGCCGCAGGAGTCGCTGAAAGTCGGGGCTGGTTCGCTGGGCGGACTGGGCAGACACGCTGGCGCAACCCCACGAGATCGACCGCCACGGACGGTGACGATGTCGAAACGCGACGCCGTCGGCGGCGTTGGAAAGTTGACTCGGAGATCTACGAACCCTGAAGAAACCAGGGCAAAAGACGCAGCGTGGAGGCCTGGGGAAAATTCGCAATCAGGGCCTCCCCGCTGGGCGAGCAGAGAAAGTGGTGCTGGCGCAGGTCGGCGGAGAAAATCGGTACGGGCGGTGCCGATCTCCGATTGATGCAAAACGGGCGCCGACGCGAAGCTGATCCGCAGACGTATCTCCAGGAAAATAGGTCGTGGCAAAACTCGTCCAAGAAGGGGGCGCGAGCTCTGCTACAAGTCGGGGCAGAAATCTGGAATCACGAACACGAACCGTCGAGGAAGAAGACGAGGATAAGAGGGAACCCCGGAGTCCACCGAGGGCTGAGGCGTCACACCTCGCCGTTCTCCCGTCGCAGGAGCAGAAAGAGAGAGAGAGAGGGGCGCAAAAAGCTTTTGCACAATACTCCACTTGTATTCAAATTCATGTGTAAACTGTAATCGGTACAAGGTGAGAACTACTTATAGGGGATGGGAAAACCCTAATCTAACTAGAAGGGGAGGGGTGCGCCCAGCTCCAAGGAGAGAAAGGCGGCCCATATTTCAGCAAGCTTAGAAAAATAAGAAAGGAATCTAAGTGGGAGAAGGAAGGGATGGAGTTGGGGAAAGGAGGAGAGGGGAAAAGGGGAAGGGAGAGGGGAGCGCCCCCCACCTTCCCTAGTAGAACTAGGAAGGGGTGGGCGGCTGCCTCCTCCTCCTCTAGATGGGGAGGGGGCCGCCCCCTAAACCCTAATGGGCTTCTTTTAAGTGGGCTTCAAGCCCCAATAAGCCCCTGACCCAATAACAAGATCCATTACCCCACAAAGCAACCCAACTGGCCACTATATGGCCCAATAAGTGCCCAAACAAGAAGATGTCCACGCAGGGACCAAAAGACAAGGCCCACAAGGCCTGAGCAAGTCCAGACTGAGGCCCAACATGGCCTAAACATGATGAAAAGATAACTAGAAGGTGCCGCCGTCGCCGAGCCACAAGGAGGTAGCGGTGTGCCGGGTGCTCCGTCGAGGATAGCGCCGTGTGTCCTCACCAATTCTCCCCGGGTGGGAAGAACTCGACCCCGTCGAGTAAGGGTCACGGTCGCTGAGGTACCGCTCCAGCAGGTCCGGATCGATCCGCTCCAGCTCTCCACGTGTAATCCAGGTGTTGTCCGACTCGGGGCGCCCTCTCCAACGCACTAAGAAGCGTTGGTAGGCTCCGCTCCTGGTAGTAGTCACCTGCTCATCCAGTATGCAATCTATATGCTCGCGTTTTTGTAATGGGGCTGGAGGAGGTGGACTCTCAGTAGGTGTATCACTCACAACAGGAGGGTCAGGCCCAAATAACTCACTGGGTATCACCGCGGGATCCCGATAAGCTACCAGATCAGAGACATTGAACGTCGAACTGATCCCGTAGTCGTCTGGTAGCTCGATCTCATACGCGTTCGACCCAATACGCCTCAACACTCTGAATGGTCCTGCACCGCGGTCTTGGAGCTTCTTTACGGCTCCCGAAGGAAACCGTTCCGGTCTAACCCGGACCATGACGTACTCTCCCTCGCGGAACTCACGTGTGCGTCTGTGCGCGTCAGCTAACTCCTTGTAACGTGCGTTGCTGGCCTCGAGGTGGTGATGATGCAGACTCCGAACTAGCTGTGTTGACTCATACCTATGTGAATGCAGTGGTGGTCCTGGACATCCAAACACAGACCTAGCATGCCTATGACTCCTACATGATTGGACAACACGGGGAGGACCAGGACAACCAAAGTTGTATCTATCATGCATGGGTGTCCTACGGAATGTGGTAGACTCATGGGGACTAAATTGCCCAAACTCACTCATGACATTCCCTATATGAGACAAACCCCTATATGATGGTGGACATGAAGAAACATGGGGAAGAGACATGTGTCCCTGGCCTCCTAAGCTCGGGCATCTGGATGCCGGTAAGGTGAGGTGTTGACTAGAAGGCCTAGGTGGTGTATGATAGTGGACCTCCTCGACAAGGTGGGGAAAAGAATATGGGTCGAGAGGCTCACTAGGGAGGGGATCGAAAGGGTCAAAGAAATGATGACCCCTCCCGACAGGTCCCTTCACTATACTTGCCCATGTGCGACATTCGCCCAGGTGCAGATAATCACCTTCAGGCACTCTCATGTATGGGGCAAGAGGCTCATGAGGAAGGCAAGGAAGGCAAGGTTCCTCCCTCGGGACCGTGAAACCATAAGCGGGGACAAAATCAACCTCCACGGGTATGGGAAATAATAAAAGGACCTCGGATGTGATATGTCCTATGGTGTAGACCGAGGTAATAGACCCCAAAGCAGGGAGTGTAAAGCTATGACTATAGGGTTGGTCAGACCCTAAGGTCAACATATAAGTCAACTCCCATTGATAATCTAAACTCCTAAGGAAGTCCTTCACATTTTCAAGAAAGCAGAAGGACCGAAAAGTGGTGTGAAAGGAGTTAAGGGGTATTATTGGGAGGGCTGGTCCCATGGGTGTATAGCAAGGAATGGAGACATCTAGAAGTGGACCCTCCCTTAGCCAGCTAGCTAAAGACTCACCAATGACCAGTTCACCCTCGGAAGGTAAGAATGTCTCTATATGAGGGTCTAAGGGTGAAGCCTCTCTCTCGGGAGGGGAAACGGAGTCCTCTATGATGTGGAGGGGATCACTCCCTAACTCCTCAACCTCAGTTAGGTACTCCTCAATCAACTCCTGTTCAGCCTCGTAACTCACTGGAACAAACCCAGGTGATGACATGGAGGTGGTCGGCGTAACGCCGTCATGGAAGACAAACTCACCGGGAAGGTGAGATGGGTGTAAGGTGCAGGTCCTCCTATCCAGGTCGATGGTCGCACTTCTTTCCTCCAACCAAGTTCGCCCTAAAATGATGCATGGACCAGCAAGTGTGCTGATCTTGCACCAAGCGCCATCGAAATATTTAACGGGGCCAAACCACCGTTGAAACTCGATAAAAGCTAAACCATCACGGAGAACAATCTCCCCAGTCTTAGAGAGTGACTCAATAATGTCTTGTGAGACACAGTTAGACGACACCCTACTGATGAAGTCGATCTCCGTATGCATCCCATTAGGTAGGATGGCAGTGGACATGACAGGGCGCTGGAATGACTCGGTCATCGGTATAGGGATCGGGTCTCCCGACGACTGAGTGGTAGGGGCGACACTTAGGGGTCGTACCATAAGAGCATCGAATCGGGCCAATAGGGATGACTAATCTGACATGTGGGCTCGAGGAACCACCATGGGGTTGGCGCGGAGCTGGGCATGCAAGACTCAACGAGACAAGGACAAAACTCTAACTAGACACAAACCTAACATTACAATGCAATGGTGGGTTACCTAGATGAACTAAGAGACTCAATGCAACCTAGATAACTCTAAGGCCTCAATTGCACCCTAGACAACCTAAAGACTCGAATGACCTAAGACCCCAATTTGTTAGAACAAACTGGTTCCCTAAGCTCTGATACCAAATTTGACGCGGGACGGGGACCGACACGGACTAAGACTCACAAAAGACTCTAACTGAGGCCGGCAGTAGCACGCTCAAGGGTCGCCAAGTGGCTGACCACCGTGATATCCCACAGAATGAGGGACGTCTCTCAACAGAAACTCCGACCTCGGCCGTCCCAAGGAGGGAAGCGCACGTGTCTAGGCGTATAGTCGACCTCCAAAGACAAGGGGAGTCGAGTCCTAGCTCGGTGCTCGACTAGTGCTAGGGATGGATGCTCTCACTCACGATCCGCGGTGATGGCAATAAGTGGCTAGGCACCTACCCTCTCTCAAGCGGCATAATCGATCACATACTAAAAGAGCAAGCAAAAGGAGGGGAGTCGGAGCGCGTACCTCCACGCCTAGGCGTGGGGAAGGAACCCCGGCCGTGAACCAACAACCCCGATACACCAGAGGTCAATAAAATACAACCCAATAACGGCCCACTCCTCGCAGGGAGGTAAAAGGCTACAACCAATACGTTCGGGGCTGCCGGACACGGGTTGACGGGCCGCACTCGGTGACGGGTCGGCCACGAGGAGGTTCGGGTGCAACGCTGCAGAAACCGGTGTCGCGCGCGCCTGGGCGGAGGGGGGGTCTCACGGGCTGATACGACGCCCGTTTGAGGCACCGTCAGAGAGGACGCGTCGCTGACTGTTGGAGGAACGCTCCGGCCAAAGGGGCGCGCTGGATCCGCCGGTGGTGACCGTGGGCGCTGCTGAAAGTCAGATCAGGTTCTGTGGGCACAGAACTGCGCACGCCGACGGTAAAATCTGGAAATCGGCCTTCTGGTGCCCGAACAAGTCCGGGCCGGTTGGGGGTGAAAACTGACTGGCAGAGATCGCCCTCGGCCAAATGGCGCTGGCAGACGACGCCGGTGCGAGCCGCAGGAGTCGCTGAAAGTCGGGGCTGGTTCGCTGGGCGGACTGGGCAGACACGCTGGCGCAACCCCACGAGATCGACCGCCACGGACGGTGACGATGTCGAAACGCGACGCCGTCGGCGGCGTTGGAAAGTTGACTCGGAGATCTACGAACCCTGAAGAAACCAGGGCAAAAGACGCAGCGTGGAGGCCTGGGGAAAATTCGCAATCAGGGCCTCCCCGCTGGGCGAGCAGAGAAAGTGGTGCTGGCGCAGGTCGGCGGAGAAAATCGGTACGGGCGGTGCCGATCTCCGATTGATGCAAAACGGGCGCCGACGCGAAGCTGATCCGCAGACGTATCTCCAGGAAAATAGGTCGTGGCAAAACTCGTCCAAGAAGGGGGCGCGAGCTCTGCTACAAGTCGGGGCAGAAATCTGGAATCACGAACACGAACCGTCGAGGAAGAAGACGAGGATAAGAGGGAACCCCGGAGTCCACCGAGGGCTGAGGCGTCACACCTCGCCGTTCTCCCGTCGCAGGAGCAGAAAGAGAGAGAGAGAGGGGCGCAAAAAGCTTTTGCACAATACTCCACTTGTATTCAAATTCATGTGTAAACTGTAATCGGTACAAGGTGAGAACTACTTATAGGGGATGGGAAAACCCTAATCTAACTAGAAGGGGAGGGGTGCGCCCAGCTCCAAGGAGAGAAAGGCGGCCCATATTTCAGCAAGCTTAGAAAAATAAGAAAGGAATCTAAGTGGGAGAAGGAAGGGATGGAGTTGGGGAAAGGAGGAGAGGGGAAAAGGGGAAGGGAGAGGGGAGCGCCCCCCACCTTCCCTAGTAGAACTAGGAAGGGGTGGGCGGCTGCCTCCTCCTCCTCTAGATGGGGAGGGGGCCGCCCCCTAAACCCTAATGGGCTTCTTTTAAGTGGGCTTCAAGCCCCAATAAGCCCCTGACCCAATAACAAGATCCATTACCCCACAAAGCAACCCAACTGGCCACTATATGGCCCAATAAGTGCCCAAACAAGAAGATGTCCACGCAGGGACCAAAAGACAAGGCCCACAAGGCCTGAGCAAGTCCAGACTGAGGCCCAACACGGCCTAAACATGATGAAAAGATAACTAGAAGGTGCCGCCGTCGCCGAGCCACAAGGAGGTAGCGGTGTGCCGGGTGCTCCGTCGAGGATAGCGCCGTGTGTCCTCACCATTGACGTTCCGAGGCTAGGCTTCACTATGGCTGACCCCCCTAAGGGGCTGGGATACCCAATTTAGTGGGCGGTCAGCATGCCCAAGGCATGAGTTGTAGGGTCGCTCTTACCTCACTCCGCGGTGGCCACTCAATTGGAGGGAAATTTGGATCAAACACTCACTTACCGTCCGACGGAGCTAAAGACAATACTAAATAAGCATGAATAAACCAGCGACAGATGTGTCCTGGAACTCACCTGATTGGTGTGAGAACACCGATCACGGCTGATAGACGAGGGCGAGCGGGGAGGCGTGGATACGCACCCGCACGCCGCGCCGATGCCACTTGACCATGTTTAAGTGATTACAACACTATGCCTCTCGCAGGAGGGGGATCTTGGGGTGGAGGTTAACTGTTAACACATCCAAAACTACCTCCACACAGGAAGGGGCCTTCAGCCGGCCAAGCAAAAAGGGGGAAAATCGGGTTAGAAATAAAGAATGGTAGCCGATGCCGATTCTGTCCACTATCTGCGCTTCAGGACAGGCAGTTGGTTCTCTGGACGCTGCGGCCACTCCAGAATTTTGCCGATGACGAAACCAGTTGGAGATTGCTTGTAGCTAGGCCGGGATGACGCCTGAATTTTGGTAATTTCATCGGGCACCGGCGCTGGTCGGAGTAAGACCTTGAACAGGGGAACAGGTTGACAGTTCTGACTGCTTCAGGAACTCAGCAGCAGGAAGCAGAGGATGCCACAACCGCTCCTGAACTCAGAATGAGGTGCCGCCAGAGTCGACGGAACCGTATGTGAGTCCTCTTCGTAACAAGCTTGACGGGGATGCCGTTTGTTGTCGGAGCAGACCGGGAGGCTCAGAACACTGAGGAGGGGTCGGTGCAGACTGAGTGGAGACAGAACCGCGCACCCGGGGAGTAAAAATGATAACTCTCAGGTCCGGTTGCAAAACTGGGCTCTGCTTCTTGGGGATGATAGAAGACTCGTAGTAGAAGATTTTTTTAGAATAACGCTTGATCAGATTCCCAACAGGTTCGTCGTAGTCGAGCTTCCACTCCGGCTCTGGTCTCCTGCCAGGGAGGCTTTGCGCAGTCGAGGAAGAAAGGGCCTCCCGATCAGCACGGTGCTCGGATGAGGACGAAACTACCTCGCTTGGAAAGCTCTCTGGACGACCTTTCCAGAGATATATGCCTTGCCACCAGAAGAGTCAAGAGCATTCCAGAGATGACGCAGCTTCTAGGACCAAACTTGCTGCCTGCGACCTGCAAATGAAGTTGCTACCTTGTAGTGGCAAATGGTGGTGGAATGAGGTGGAGGGAAGGGGAGGGCGACCTGACCTAGGGGAGAGGGGGTTTGGGCGACCAAGGGCTATGGTGGGAAGGAAATTTTTAAATTCAGATGGTCTTGGGAGGTGGAGGGTGGCATGGGGGAGAGGGAAAGGTGTTTGGGAAAGTGGGTAGGGTAGTTGGGGGTTGGAAGGTGGGGAAAGGATTGGAGGAGTGGACCTAGGGGTTGGGGTGAGTTAATGGAGGGGGTGTGGGGACTTGGGATGGAGTTATTAGGGGAGGGGAAGTGAGAGAAAGTGGTTGGGAGGGGGAGGAGAGAGAAAGGGGCGCACCCCTTAGAGAAAGAGAGGGATAACGAGAGAGAGAGAGTGAAGAGAAATTTGGTGGAAGAGAGAAAGACTAGAGATTTTCTTCTATTCAAATGATTCTTCAAAAGTTGTTACATATGAGGGGAGTGGGGGCCTATTTATAGGCTTACATAATTCCATATGACCAAACTAACCTTGACCAAATGCACTAATGACAAGCAAGTCCAAGGGAGGGGCGCCCCTGGGCCTAGCCCACTAGTTGGGCCCAAAAGACTATCAAACTGACCCATTAACCTATTAACTGACTCAAATAAAGAAAGATTACATCTACGACTCAAATAAAAAATGAAAATTACATGATACTGCTCAAAATTAAGTGATGGAGATGATGAAGTGCCGATGGCGAGCAATCGAAGTTTCGAAAAGATGGAGTGACTGGGGATGTCCCCATCATACCCCCAGGGTGGGGAGAACTCGACCCTGTCGAGTGTGGGTCCACCGGGGTAGCAGCACACCAAAGCGGGTCTGGGTGCCGAACATCTTCCCAACTCAACCCTGCCTCCATAGCCGAGGGATGGCTCTTCCACTTCTCAGGATAGCGCGGGCACACCCTCTTCCTGGCGATGCTATCTTGCTTATCCAGTATTGCCTCCATGTGCTCACATCGGGCTCTCGGGCTGATATGTGGAGGCTCTCCGGTGGTGCCACTCACAAAGGTAAGTGTAGGCTCAAGATGCTTACTAGGTTCCACCGCGGGGCCCTTATAGGGTGCTAGATCTGCCACACAAAAAGTTAGGTGTGTCCCAGAATCCTTTGGTAAGTTCAGACCAAAAACATGTTTGCCAATGCCACTCAGAACTCGGGAAGGTCCAAGTCCTTCTGCCCTCGGTTTGGAGATAGCCCTAGGGTAGAGCCACTCCAAGGTCACCATTACCAAGCCGCCTACTTGGAATCCCAAGTGCCACTGACAAGCTATTGCCCGCTTTTTGCGATCCTCACCGCTCGTTACTAGATGCTTGCGAGAATGCGTATGCCATGTACTACAATGCGATGTTGGTGTGAAAAGTATGGTGTGCCAAGGTGGACCGGGGCAGCCAAATGTAGACCGATCACACTTTGATGCCATGAAGACTGTGACAGACTTAGGAGGGCCGGGACATCCATAGATGAACCTTTTATGCATGGGTGTGACAAATGTCGGGGGACCCGAACATCCATATATGCTCCTTTCATGCTTAAGACTCATGATGAATGAAGGTGGGCCAATACATCTGAATATGGTCCACTTATGCTTCTTACTTGTCATGTGGGTGATGTGAATGAATGTACCCGACTTATGAATCATGCCAAATGGTGTGGTAAGCCTAGACACATGCATGTTTATCCCAAAGGTGTCTTCCATGTGCATAGATGTGGGATGACTTTTGAACTTCCATGTGAATGGGTCGAAGGGATCTAGGAAGGTGGTTATGGGGTGGGGCATTTCATCAATCCCAAGGTGTTTGTTGCCTAAGGTCAAGGCTCTCATGGTGTAACCCGATTCAAGGAAGGGAGGAGTTTGGGTCAACATGGGCGATATGGGTAGGGTGAGGTGGGTGGTGAATAGGGGGAGTGGGTTACATGGAGATCTAGGCTCCCTTAGGAAGGGGTTAAAGGGATCATGGTAAGGGTCACCTAGATAAGGGTACTCCATGTTCTCAAGGTCCTCAAATGGTGAGTCATCCTCCTCCAAAATAATTGGGCCAAGGTTGCTAATGGGTTGGCCAATCAAAGCACTTGGGATCTCAATGGTTGGGGAGTAGACTAGGATGGGTTCCTCCTCCATGGGAAGAAAGAGTATGATCTCACTCGTAAATTGGCCATTAGTGTAGATGGAAGTGATGGAGCCAACGGCGGGGTAAGCTAGGATAATGGTGCTAGGCTCCGACGGCCTCATGGCTAGCATATCGGTCAAGTGGACTTGCCAATGTAGGTAGGCCACTAAGTCTCCCAAATCTTCCACACAATAGGAGGTTTGATAAGTGACATGAGGCTGAGTGGGAATGATTTGGGATTGATGTCCCATGGGTAGGTGGCTTGGTTGTGAACTAGGAATGGTGAGGCCTCGCTTGAGCCATTGGAGTACGGACTCATCTATGGTGACGGTGTCATGGGGAAGGGTGTGTAGCTCTTGAAGAGCTAGGCTAGGAGTGGTGGGTGAGTTGTGTGGCCCTTGGATTTCCTCTATTTTTGGAGGTGGATCCGGATTGGTATCCCTCTCCACTTGGGTGGGTGTGTGGGTTGCAACTCTTAAGGACAATGGGGTAGGAAGGTCTATGGTGGGTGGGTTGGTGACAGTCGATGCATGGCGCACCCGAGGAGGTGAGCAAGGTCGGACGTGGGTTGGAATTGGGAGTGGAAGTAGTGGAGGCCTAAATTGGGGTAGGATTGGGGTGGGAAGTGGAAGGTGGGTTGGGTGAGGAGATTTGGGTTGATTGGTTTTGGGAGATGTGTCCCTTTTTCGGGATGATGGTGAGGTTACGGTGGTGGCCAAGGGGGCTTGTGGGGTGCGGGTTTGGTGAGGGGATTTGGGTTTGGGGGTGGTGGCCATTATGGGCCTAGGTGGAGGGGTGGACATGGGGTCCAATTGGGTATGTGGACATATGGTTGTGGTGAGGACTTGGATGTCGGAAGTAGATGTTGTGGTTGGAGTAGAAGAGGTGGGAAATGGTGGGGAATGCGTGATTAGGGTCTTGGGTTGGCCAAGGGGAAATGAAGGAGTTGAAATACTCTTTGGGCTTTGGTGTTCGGAATGGGAGGGGAAAATATATCTAGCCCTAAGTTGTTCCTTCATGTCCCCCCATGTTGTGAGGGGAGCTTCCCTTCTAATTATCCTTAAGCCTTCAATTTTCAACCAATGAGTGTGGGCCCGTTTGGTAAGTTGCAATTTGGCAAATCGGACTTTCTCATACTCGGACATGGGATACCAAGTAAAGTAATGGTCCATTGAGACTTCCCACTCTAAATAGTCAATAGGTTGAGTTCCATCAAATATGGGAGGTGGGGAACATGTCCTTCTATCGTCCGTCCTTGGGGCGGGCCCATTTTCTCCAAGTTGGTTGAGTCGACCCGATATGTTATCAAGCCGCTCATTGGCATGGGTCAAGGCCTTCATGAGGTAGTTGACATGGCCAGGGAGGTTATGTATTTTAGTGGTAGGCATCCCTTGGTGGTTTGGACTTATGGAGAGGGTCGATTGGTAAGGTCGGTATGAGGTGGCCATACTAGTGGACAAAAGAGATGCAACCGAGGACCCTAAATGCATAAACACGCCCTAGGACCAACTTGATAGAGACAAGTTGTGAACTTGCTCTGATACCACTTGATGTGACACCACCTTGGGTGGCAATCACAAGGCCAATGAACCTTGGACCTATGATTCGCAAGCAAACAACTTGGACGATGAAATTACTCGGGCGAGCTCACTCGCTTAGCGGACACTATTGCCCGTGGGCAAATTGGCAATGGTGGGGAGGGTCCAAAGTGGGACCTTGACGTTCCGAGGCTAGGCTTCACTATGGCTGACCCCCTAAGGGGCTGGGATACCCAATTTAGTGGGTGGTCAGCATGCCCAAGGCATGGGTTGTAGGGTCGCTCTTACCTCACTCCACGGTGGCCACTCAATTGGAGGGAAATTTGGATCAAACACTCACTTACCGTCCGACGGAGCTAAAGACAATACTAAATAAGCATGAATAAACCAGCGAGGGATGTGTCCTGGAACTCACCTGATCGGTGTGAGAACACCGATCTCGGCCGATAGACGAGGGCGAGCGGGGAGGCGTGGATACGCACCCGCACGCCGCACCGATGCCGCTTGACCCTGTTTAAGTGATTACAACACTACGCCTCTCGCAGGAGGGGGATCTTGGGGTGGGGGTTAACTATTAATACATCCAAAACTACCTCCACACAGGGAGGGACCTTCAGCCGGCCAAGCAAAAAGGGGGGAAATCAAGCTAGAAACAAAGAATGGTAGCCGATGTCGATTCTGTCCACTATCTGCGCTTTAGGACAGGCAGTTGGTTCTCTGGACGCTACGGCCACTCCAGAATTTTGCCGATGACGAAACCAGTTGGAGATTGCTCATAGCTGGGCCGGGATGACGCCTGAAGTTTGGTAATTTCGTCGGGCACCGGCGCTGGTCGAAGTAGGAGCTTGAACAGGGGAACAGGTTGACAGTTCTGACTGCTTCAGAACTCAGCAGCAGGAAGCAGAGGATGCCACGACCGCTCCTGAACTCAGAATGAGGCGCCGCCAGAGTCGACGGAACCGTATATGAGTCCTCTTCGTAACAAGCTTCACGGGGATGCCGTTCGTTGTTGGAGCAGACCGGGAGGCTCGGAACACTGAGGACGGGTCGGTGCAGACTGAGTGGAGGCAGAACCGCGCACCCGGGGAGTAAAAATGATAACTCGCAAGTCCGATCACCAAACTAGGCTCTGCTTCTTGGGGATGATAGAAGACTCGTAGTAGAAGATTTTTGTAGAAGAACTCTTGATCAGATTCCCAACAAGTTCGTCGTAGTCGAGCTTCCACTCCGGCTTTGGTCTCCTGCCAGGGAGGCTTTGCGCAGTTGAGGAAGAAATGGCCTCCCGATCAGCACGGTGCTCGGATGAGGACAAAACCACCTCGCTTGGAAAGCTCTCTGGACAACCTTTCCAGAGATATATGCCTTTCCACCAGAAGAGTCAAGGAGATGACGCAGCTTCTAGGACCAAACGTGCTGCCTACGACCTGCAGATGAAGTTGCTACCTTGTAGTGGCAAATGGTGGTGGAATGAGGTGGAGGGAAGGGGAGGGCGACCTGACCTAGGGGAGAGGGGGTTTGGGCGACCAAGGGCTATGGAGGGAAGGAAATTTTCAAATTCAAATGGTCTTGGGAGGTGGAGGGTGGCATGGGGGAGAGGGAAGGGTGTTTGGGAAAGTGGGTAGGGTAGTTGGGGGTTGGAAGGTGGGGAGAGGATTGGAGGAGTGGACCTAGGGGTTGGGGTGAGTTAATGGAGGGGCTGTGGGGACTTGGGATGGAGTTATTAGGGGAGGGGAAGTGAGAGAAAGTCGTTGGGAGGGGGAGGAGAGAGAAAGGGGCGCACCCCTTAGAGAAAGAGAGGGATAATGAGAGAGAGAGAGAGAGAGAGTGAAGTGAAATTTGGTGGAAGAGAGAAAGACTAGAGATTTTCTTCTATTCAAATGATTCTTCAAAAGTTGTTACATATGAGGGGAGTGAGAGCCTATTTATAGGCTTACATAATTTCATATGACCAAACTAACCTTGACCAAATGCACTAATGACAGGCAAGTCCAAGGGAGGGGCGCCCCTGGGCCTAGCCCACTAGTTGGGCCCAAAAGACTATCAAACTGACCCATTAACCTATTAACTGACTCAAATAAAGAAAGATTACATCTATGACTCAAATAAAAAATGAAAATTACATGATACTACTCAAAATTAAGTGATGGAGATGATGAAGTGCCGATGGCGAGCAATCGAAGTCTCGAAAAGATGGAGTGACTGGGGATGTCCCGATCACTATTAGTACGAACCTGCATTCTACCACAGGGCAAGAAAGAAAGGGAGAAGATTCACGAATACCATACACAGACAAAGAGGCATATGAAACAATTGTATTATATTCTATTTGAAAAAGTTACATGGGCCTCGGGGCATACCCCGGTGTTACATACAAAAAAAGAAAAGGCAGGAAACCAGAAGAGGAAAGGAGGATCGGTGGCTAGTCTATCCCCCAGAAAATCTCCTCGAGAGGAAAGATCCCGACGCAAGGAAAATTCACCATTTCACGCCGTCGGCCCTCCTGTGCGTCGAGGTGCTCCAGCTCTGTTGTCACGGAGACCACCTCAACCTTAGCAACGCCTAACTCCTCGGTCTCTCTGGCCTTGGTTGCTTCAGCCTCGGCAAGATCGGACTCAGTCTTAGCAAGCCAGCCCCTGAGCTTCTCTATCCTGCTCTCCAAGGCGTGAATGTTGGCACTACAGTCATCTAAGGCCCTTTGACGTTGCTCCATGTTGTCCCTCCGGACCTCTAGGGCCTGTAGATATTTGTCCCTCTGGTCGCCGATGGCTACAAGTTCGGTCGGGGCCTGCGCCTCAAGGAACTCACAATGGTTTACATATTTCAATAGAAGCAAAACACGTCGCGACCACTCCTCTAGCGGGCAGCCCATTAGTTGCAGAGCCCTGGTCAGCTACATGACCATAGTATGCACCCCCTGGTACGTTAGGGAGGGGTCAGCAAACATCATGGCTCGCAGCTTCGATAAGGTCTGACGGACCGACAAGTCTGAAGTAGCATGACCTATCGAGTGCACAACCGGTGGGCTGAACTCGACGGCGCTGTCCACCGCTGCCCACAACTCGGCATCTACCACTGCTAATGAAGACGGGAGAGTCAACGTCGAATGGCAAGATCCTTCCGGTTCGGATGATAGGTCTTGTCCGACCACCGCAAGTGGCGAAGGTGAAACTGCGATAGAAGCGTCCGACGCCGCCATGATGAGCGGCTGCTCCATTCCCATCGGCTAGGCGAGGTCCACGTCCGATGATGAAGCCTCCACCGCCAGGACAGGAGCCACGGTCTCGTCCGAAGAGCGAACGGCCGCAGGGACCGGATCTGACACGGCAACGGACGGACTTGTTTCTGCCTCCACCTCCTTAGCATGGCCCGGAGCCGTTGTTGCCTCGTAGGCCAGGAGCGCAAAAGTCGCGACCTCGGTCGAGGGAAGGGTATCGACCACGGTCGGGCCCGATGCCGCCCCTTAAGGACCTGCACCCCCTTCTGCCTGGGACTCCCCCGGAGGTGTAGTAATGCTTGCTAATATCTTCCCCATGAGTCGGACTTCCTCTAGTACAATCGGCTTCGGAATGGGCGGAAGCGGAATCACGAGCCGCGGGATGACTCCCATTCGCCGAAGAGATGCCAAAGACCCCGCGTCCGGCCCCAAAAGTGACTTCAACCTCCTTGCCGCCTATAGACCAAAGGATGAGCTCCACCTGGGGACAGCTTTGCGAGCTCGGGCAGCAGGCGCTCTTCGGGGCATTATCATTACCTGGCCAAGCAAAGCGAGGTCAACCACCCACTATGTGGAACAAATTACTGAACTTTCAAAAGAGTCAAAAGGCCGCCATGCTTACCTCGTCCACCGGCACTATGCTACTTTCTGGCGTTACCTCTCCCTCTTCCCAAATTGCGGCTTCGGGCATTATTTTCTCTAGGGCCTCGATCTCCAGCGCTATCTCCCCCTCTTCCAGGGATTCGACTGCCGGAGTAGGAGTCTCCGCGACCCATTGGGAGGTATGATCCTATCCAGCTCAAGTAAATCAACAGTCCGCAGAGGAAACCAAAAAAAGAGAAGAAGAAAGCATATACTCACGGCCGATATTGCCTCTTCTTGTGGCAGCACCTCGATTGCCGGGGTGGAGGCATCCGAGCTTGCTGCAGGTTCTTCCTGCCGCAAGGCCTCGACTATGGATGCCAATTTGTCCAAAGCCGCAGTGGTCTTCTCCTGTCTGGCGACTGCTGAACCCGGGACACGGGTTTATATATCTTCTCTCGGAGTTTGTTCATGTTTAAATCCAAAAAAGTGACAATAGCAAAGAGATCAGTTGGCGGCCTAGAGAAAAGTCTGAATAAACAAGCCCACACTTACGAGTGCCTGCTTCACCAGGCTCAGAGAAGTAGATAATACCATGGCTTTCCATGCAAGGACTTGAAACCCGGACTCCTCGGGTATGCCCTCGGTCGAAAGCACCTCGTCAGAAGAGTAGCCATAATCTACCTTTTCGCCTGACGAGGATTTAGTCCGGGTGGGCACCTCTTTTGATGCCGAAGGGGCCCCCATGCCAGAGTCCGGGGTTGACGCATCATCACGCGGGTTCAGCAGCCGCGACTTCCCAGGCCTTGGCCCTCCCCTTACATAAATTTGCTCGAAGGATCACACCCAGCAGACCACCTTCGGCTGAATGACTGTTACACCGGATCCCGCCAAATGAAAAATGATGAGAATTAAGCCGTGCCCGTAAGGTCATGAGAAATTAGAGAAATCAACCAAGAAGAAAAGAAGGACACCTTCCCCGACTTCCGCAGCAGGGATTGGTTCGGAGATGGTTTCTTCAACGGGCTGCACTTCCCTGTGAACCACGGCCTTACCTGTGCCGGGAATGGATATGGGCGCAGACTTCTCCACGGTGGCTGAAACAAAGACACACGTATGTTACAAGAAAGCCCCTCTTGATATATTGACCAGCCTTGAAGAGCTTCGAAGTTTAGAGGGCCTAACCTGCGGGCCGACTTGCCTCTGCTTGAGTAGCAGTGAACTCCTCGAAAGATAGGGGTAAGGGAACTAGAGGGATGACCACCGAGGTAGATGTGGCCTCCGCCTTCCTCCGCTTCGCCTTCTGCTTCTCTGCTACCTTAGCGACAGCCAACGCTTCCTTCACGGGCGATTTCGCCCAGGAGCGCTTCTTGGACTTCGGCAGAGGAGTCGTGGTGGGAGCCGGTTCTGTCGCATTAAAGTGGGAAGGCTTCTGCACCAACCGAAGAAGGTTCATGTATTGCGCCAGTTGGGCGCTGGAAGGATGATCTGTCAAAAATCAATCAATTAATCAACCATCATTATGAAGAAACACGACAATGGAAGGCAGAGATAAAAAGGCACCATATCATGAGGACCGGTGTACAACCGCAGAGTTAACAGCCAGTAAGTCAGGGAGGATTCTTTGTCCCGGCGGGTCGCCTCTCAGACCAGCCAAAGAACATCCCTGATCTTCACACATCGGTCTGCGAGATGTGCCAGATCCGCATGCTGCTTGAAGGCAAGGTGGCAATAGAGACTGAAGTGGTCCATGCCCCACCCGTCTACATAATGAAAAGAAAGCTGCATGCGCTGGTCCAGGATGATGGATGTCTGGTCTTCCACCTTTAGCCCATGCGCGCAGAAGAGAACGTATAGCCATGTGGTTTCTTTGTAATTTTCAGGCCTTCGCTCCTCTCTCCTCAAGAAGGTGCGATAGGGGCACGTCGGGTCCGTCTCCGGGCGCCAGGTGCGAGCTGGCATGCCTTCTTCTTCTATCGGGAAGGGGTAGTTAATGAGATCCAGACGGTCTGCCCCGATCTTGCACAAATGCGTAAGAGTCTTCTTGAACTCGTCTTTGGCAATGGGAGGCATTTTAATTTGGGGCGACGGTCTGGCCTCCCAGGCTTCCTTACGGGCAGCCAAGTATGCAATCACCTCCTTCTCCTTGCCATGTTTTAGTTGGAGCAGATGCTCTGAATCGATATCAAGGATGGCCGTCGACTGTTTGCTCAAGAATTTCCTTTCGGTGCCATCCCAACAGTTGGTCCTGCACAACCGATAGAAGCCCATTTCCACCACTTTATATAGTCCACCGTCACCCGTGGAACTCATCCGGGCATCGGCATTCTGAACACGGACTCGTCGATCAGATGGAAGTAATCCCACCAGCTCCGGGCATGCTCAGCAGTCGGGCTACCCCGAAGACTTCGTATAGGCAAATTAAATTGTGCGCTGTACGCAAGGATATGTTGGTCATACCCAAAATTGCGCCCGAAGCGGAAAGGGTAGTAGGGTTCCAGCAACAAGGTGTCCCCCTTCCTGAAGACCAGCACGCTCGGGCGGATAGACAATGCCCAATCGTGAAGCTCGGGCTCTATCAACGGGCGAACCACGGTCTGCTGGCAGATCGGGTGAGGGTATTTCTCCACCTAGTCGTCCCGACATTCCCTCTTGCTATTTACCAAAGGAATGGAATGGGCGGCCAGAGTCCAGAAGTGAATGCTGCCTGGTAAGTCCTGGGGAACTATTGTAAGCCTGCCACGGATGTTGAATAGCTGCAGCGTCGTCGAGCCCGCCTCCGCATCGGCAAATTCCAGCATGCGCGGGAACAACCCCCAGGACTGTATAGCACATGGGGCGTACTCCGGGAATAAGGAACAGACCCATGCATTAAAGAAATGCAGTGGGCCGATGAATCGGGCCTGGCGTGGGAATTGGTGTGCACTGACGTCCCCCAGCGTCTTGAATATCAAGCACAGTGCAGTCGGGCACAGTGACAGCTTGACGCCCCATGCCATCTGGCAGGCAGGGTAAATGGCGTCTGGCCAGATGAGGGTTTCATCCCCATATGGCAGAGCGAAAGAGCAGAGCCAGTACGTGAGAAAAGCTGCGTAGTGTGTCATCAGATCAACCCCTGCTGGGTTCGCACCGCTCCGACGCCCCTTTGAAGTTGGGAGCTTCACCTCAGCTCTGCTCTTGCTGCGCTTCTTTCGGACCACAGCAGCGCCGACACAGGGGAAGTCTTCATATTTCTTCGGCCCGTCGAAAAAGTACAACAACCACAGGCCCAACCGGACCCTCTTGCGGTCCCCGCGGGGAGGCTGCTTCCCGCCATGGGATGATTGGTATAATTCCCGGTACGCTTTCATGAGGAACCGGTAAGAATAGCCCAGTGCATAGATACCGTCCCCGTCTGTCTCGTCCTTGATAAGGTCGAGGAGGCATACTTCTTCATACGGCTCCCCGTCAATAGGCAAGCCGCTCAGCTGGTGCAAACTCCATAAGTCCAGCGAAGTCTCACCTTCTGCGGTGTAAAATGTGTTCAGCTCGGCGTTGAAGACCTCCATCATCCCGTAGCAGAGGCCTTTGGAAATCGGGTAGCTATACCGGGAAGCATAAACACTGTGGTAGACGCCGGCCCGAATCAACAAGGGAGCAGAGTTTAACAGTACATGATCAGTGAATTCCACCGCTCCCTCCTGGAAAGTGTGTGCATCCTGAACCTTGAGCTCCCCGAACCAGCCCAGGGCAAGCTCGTGCTTGAATCGGATGGCCAGGCAGACCAGGAGGTAGGGCTCCTCCCGGTACCCCCACTTCAGCGGCGCTAGAAATAAGCCAAAACGGGGTTACTCCTTATGCACCCGCCCGGCTACATTATCCCAACGGGCGGGGGTAAACTCCGACGCCCGTACCAACTTGCCTTCCACTAGCGTCACTGCCTCCATTCCTAGCACCGGGTTCCACTCCCTCAGTTCGCCCACCAAATACATTGGTATACTCCAGCGAACGTTGTATAGTAAGCTATCCCGGGACTGTAAGATGGCACGTTCTGCACCCCGGATTGCTCTGAAATCCCTCTTGTCCTAATGGCAAAGGTGCTTCAAAAAATGAAGGAGGTGCTTGTCCTTAGGATGATCCCTCCGATAGTCGCCAGCTCGGTCAAATGTGAAACCACCGTCAACCAGTCCAACACGGCTGAATTCCATAGTGTCAGTCTCAGAATCTGAGGACTCAGCCAACTTTGCCACCTCGGTGTGTTCCCGGTCGAGGTCTTCCACATTATGTCATGTGACGGCAGGGACGGCCAATGACAGAGCGGACTTGGCACCGGCGGCAGCAGGAGCAGAAGAACCACTGGGAGCAGTCATTTATCTGCAAGGTGCAAAGACGTAGAGTCAGAATAAGTCCCAAGCAAAGAACAAAAGAAAAAAAAAGGACTTAAAGGGCTACATTACAATTGAAATAAGCAAATGTCAAAAGGATTCTGACAAAATTTTGGCAAAGTATTCCCTAGGCCGGAGGCGTAAGGGGAAGACACGGGTGCTCGTCCACAAGGAGTGACGGCCCCAACAAAATCACGGTGTGCCCCAAGGGCAACACCTGATGCTCTTTCGGTTCGAGTTGATCTCCCTGCGCCGGTACACCATGCTAGTGCCCTTACCCGGCACACTCCCCTGCTAGTGCCCTTACCTGGCACACTCCCCTGTGAGCTCTACCCGGCACACCCCTTGGGTGCCTACCCGGCACACTCCCCAGTGCCTTTGCCCGGCACACCACCCTGCGCCGCTTTCCTCGGCACACCCCGTGCCACTATGCCCGGCACACCCGTGCCTTCCACCACCGGCACACTCCGTGCCTCCTCCCACCGACACAATCCGTGCTTGCTTTACCCAGCACACTCGTGCCCTTGGTTCCAACGGCACACTCGTGCCCCACTCTCCCCCGGCACACCTTGTGCCTCCATCCCACTGGCACACTCCGTGCCTCACTCCACCGACACACTCGTGCCCTTGATTCCTCGGCACACTCTGTGCCCCATTCTACCGGCCCACTCCAACGCTCCTTCCGCCGGCATGCCTCGCGCCTCGCCCACCGGCACACCCCGTGCCCTTGCTACCTGCACACCCCGGAGCGTCCCCACCGACGCACCCGACCTCTCTCCGCCGGAGGAGAAGGAGGAGGAAGAAAAGAAGAAGTAGTAGATGAGAGGAAGAAGAAGAGAAGAAGAAGAAGAGAAAGGAGGAAAAGAAGAGGGTTGCCTAGGGCTCCGTCGTCCTCCGAGCGAAAGAGAAAGGAGCAGGGGAAAAGAAGAGAGGAAGAGGTGGAGAGGAAGGAAGAGAGAAGAGAGAAGGGAGAGGGAGGGGGAGCCCCTCAATGGCGGCCTCTCACCCTAGTAACGGCGGCGACGGCAGACAATGGTGGCGGTCGCCGGAGAAGAAGAAGAGGGGGGAACGACGGTGGTGGTGGTAGCCGAAGAGATAGAGAGAGAGAGGGAAAGAGTTTGAAAGTGGGGGGGGAGTTCGAACGGAACTCCCCCACCCCCCTTTTTTAAAAAAAAAGAGAAAAAAGAAAGGAAGAGAAGGGGAAGAGAAGAAAGAAAGAAAGAAAATAGAAGGAAAAGAAAAAAAAGAAGAGAAAAAAAGAGAAAAAGAAGAAGAAGAAGAAGAAGAAAAGAAAGAAAAAGAATATATATATATATATATATATATATATCGAATGAAGAAATAATAAATACAAAAATATTCACATATATATATATATATGAACATAATAATGTATGTTCGTTACGCAAATGCACCCACGAGCACCGCCCGGCTCATCCTTCGCCCGCGCTGCCCGTGTGTGGGGGGGCATTTGTGGACATAGAAAATTACACGTCCATGTGTCCTACTTAGGTCCCGCATTGGCGTCAGAGTTAAAGAGAGAAGACCCGGGGAGACTGGCCATCCAGGGCTCCGGAGGATACCACCGTCCGGCAAATCCTTAAATTTGCACGGGCGCATTAAATGGCAAAAAAAAATACAGGAAACCCTCCTGAATTTATACACTACTGTGGGCCCACCCTCGGGTCCCTGACGGTGAAGAATGTCCCAAAGAAAATCACAGTTATGAACCCCTGAAGAAGGGATCAACACCCTTCCAATGGCATGCTCCAAACAGCCCTTCAGCGGCACACCCTGGTGCCCCTTCCAACGGCACACCCCAAACAGCCTCCAGCGGCACACTCCTCAGGTGCCATCAACGGCACACTCCTCAGGTGCCATCAACGGCACACTCCCAGAGTGCCTCCAACGGCACACTCGCCTTGGCCCTTCCAACGGCACACTCTGTGCCCTCCACCGGAACACCCTTGGGTGCCATTCAGCAGCACACTTCAAACAGCCTCCGGCGGCACACCAAACAAGCCCTTCAGCGGCACAGTCTTTCTGCCCCTTCAACGGCACAACAACTTGAGGCCTTCCAACGGCACAACGTTACACCCCCCGGAACGGCACAAGCCAGCGAAAAACACAACGGTCACTAGGTGAGCCCCTTGGCATGCATCTCGGCCACTTTAATGCCAGCTAACGCTTCGCCATGGTGTCATCCCCTGATTCGGCCACAAGATCTCCACCTGACAGTGATGGGACCGGAGTCAACCTCGGATGGCAGTGCCATCATGAGGTCCCCCCTGTCAACACCGGACCTATAAGAACCCCTCACAGAAAAGAAAAACACATGCGAAGACAGCAATACAGAAGAGGAGAAGTGGACACCAGTGAGAACGAAAGGAAGAAGAAGAGAAAAAGAAGGTAGAAGAGAGTACAGAGAGAAAGAGGGAATGTGCTGCATGTAGTGGAGGGGGAAGGAATGTAGTGGAGGGAATAGCCACCCTTCCTTGTTCTAACCCTCTCCCCAACGAGTTTCTTTTCTTTTTCCTCCTCCTTGTTTCTCCCCTCCTTCCGTTGGATGCACTGTATTGTATTTGGCCTTCGGGCCATGATCCTTGTCATATTGGTTTTCTTTATGAATGAAATGTCTTTGTTGAGTTTTGCCTCATGTTGTTGTTCTTACTGTTTTCTCCCTTACCATCAGGCTGTGGTTTACAATCCCCCTCCAAGCTTCTAACTCTTCGTTTTTCCTGCCCTCTCCCCACGACATTGGTTCGTCCAGTCCAATAGGTGGGGTGCTTCTGGCTTGATAGTGTAAGGTTGGCCTCCTCCTCCTCTTAATGGTTCTCCGTAGCATGATCATCCCTCCTCCTTCCACGGGTTTGTTAGCACCTACTGCCCCCCATTCAACACTTGAGACTCGTCCATTGGCCAGAGCATTCCCCTTGCCTCCCTTTCAAGGCCCATTGTGTATATGCACCTACCTAGGCCACCCACCGGCACACCCTATCAGTCTCTGCCCGGTGCACTCCTGAGACGTTAAGCCCGGCACACTACCCAGGTTCCCAGCGGTACACCCTCCGTGCCTTGGCCGGTACACTCCCTGGCTGTGCCCTGCCGACACACCCCTGCCACTCCTACCCAGTACACCTTGGCCATGCCCTATCCGTACGCCCCTGTCCGGCACACCCCTGGCCAGTCTTACCCGGTACACTCTAGCCATTGCTCGCCCGGTGCGTCTGTAACTTGTGTCAGCCTAGTGGTTTCTCGTCCGGTGTTTTCTCTGAGTTTTCCGTAGCCTTCTCAGGGTGTCGTTGCTTTGGCACACACCTCAAATTGTTGGGTCATGCCACTCCTTGTGGGCGTGTTCCCTTTTTACCCCCTTACAATCCGAGTCAAGGGGAGATACTGCCGAATTTTTTTCAGAGATAACAACATGTTAAAAGATAAAAGGAAGCAACAAACAAATGAAATAAGTAACAATAAAACACTTTAACCAAGACAAGGGAATCATGTAAAACTCAAAGAACTGGACTACTGAACATGGCCTTGGACTTAATCACAAAATAGCAAATTGGAAGCTTGTCATTTGAGGACATTCATCTAAATTTCATGAATAAGAGGACTCCCCCCTCTCAGACCTTATTCCTCTCATGTGGGCTTTGCCCTAGCTGCATTGGCCCCTTTGGCCCATTCCTTATTCGGCACGCTCTACCTTCATCCTGGCCGGCACACTCTCACACCTCCCTACCGGTACAACCCTGCCGACTCTCCCCTGTTAAGATCGGTGCGATGGATTCAGAGGGGGGTGAATGAATCAACCCTTCAAAAATTTTTGCCTAATTAAAATCGGTAACTAGACACAGTTGCAGAGTAAAGATTAATTGAGCTTCTTAAGAAGAGATTCCAAGAAATAATTGATCAACCAGTTGGACTGCAACAATGCAGGCACCTAAGCAAGTCTAAGCCGTAGACAGAATCAAATCAAAGGAGCGTGTGCCTTAAAGCATTCAGACAGAGTACACAATTGAAGCGCTCCTAGCCATTCATCTAGCGGAATCAGATAAGAAATCAAACCACAGTGCACAAAGGGTTTTTAGGTGGTTCGGTCCTCTAGACCTACATCCACCCCACACTCAAACCAGAGTGTGGATTCCGCTGACTCACAGCTTGAACGGCTGGACATCACAGCTTGCCATACATCAGCTGGGCTTCACAGCTTGCCATCCGCTGAGCATCACAGCTTGCTACCGCTGGGCAATACAGCTTAGCCATCCGCTGAGGACTACAGCTTAACCCATCCGAGATATCCACCTCGCCCGCTGAGCATCACAGCTTGCTCTACTGACACACAGCTTGAAGAAAGGTTTAAAAGAAAAAAAAAGCAAGAAACTACAGCAACTGAAAGCTGCAAAATATAGAAGTAAGAATGTGGCTCCCACGGAGCTGACTGAATTGGATTTGATCCAACTTCCAGTGGAGACAGATTGTCTGATGGAGTCTTCTCTCTTCTTCCTCACGACCACTCTCCTTCTGTAACTTTTCTTTTCTTCTCTGCTGCTCTCTTTTCTTCTTCTTCTTCATTTCTTTTCTTCTCTCTCATTTTCTCTCTCCTTCTCTTCTTCTCTTCTTTCTCCTCTTTCTTTTCTCTCTGGATCGTGCAGGCTCCTCACTACTTCTGCTCTTCAATCACGATCCCCTTCTCCTAATGGAGAAGTCTTCATTTTATACCAGCAGCAATTAGGAGGGCGTGTGGCTTCCAGATTCCCGCCCAGAGAGCCTTGACCACGTGGCAACATTTCAGCATGCTACAATACACGTGCCACGATCCTGGTACTCCCCTTATCCTCGGATCACGTGCCTTCATTAAGCTCCTCGAGTATAAGTCCTGTCAGGTTAAAATTATTTTCAATTTGAATAAGCAAAGTATGTACATTAGAAATGGATGCACTGACTTGGTTATGCTTAGTACAAGTCCTGCACGGACTTTGTGATACAGCTATGCACAAACAGCAATGAACCTTGCTCAGACTCTATTTGTGCAAGCGAAGCAGTGCATGGCTGTACAGACTTTGTGTATCACTGACATGCCATTAGTGTGCAGACTCGATGACCATGCAGCAACCAATGTATAGACTTGGTACCAAAGTAGGCACGACAAATGACTTTGAATGTATAGACTTGATACCATGTGGATGTATAGACTTGTGCAGACTTTCTAGCATGCGGATGTATAGACTTGTGCAGACTTGTTAGCAAACAATGTGCTGACTATGCCATGAATGTATAGACTTATGTTCGTGCGACCACACAATGTATAGACTTGACAGATACAATATACATGCGATGCGATGTACAGACTTTGTATGTGTGCGAGACTTATCAATGTGTAGACTTGCCCGTATGCATGAACAAGTGGCGATGTATAGACTTGCTCAGTTCAGCTGGTGGATGTACAGACTTTGCATATGCACATGTGACGCTGAGTGAGACGTAGGATGCACTGGCTGTACAGACTTTGCGTATGCACATGAGAAGCTGAGTGAGACGCTAAGTGAGACTGACTTTAACAAGCAATGTATAGACTTTGATTTATGCACATGAGACGCTGAGTGAGACGGAGCAATGTATAGACTTAGCTGATGCAATGTTCACACGACCTTAGACGCTAAGTGAGATGATGGAGTTGTACAGACTATGCATATGATGTACAAACTTTATATGCATAAGGCACATGATGCAACAATGTATAGACTTGAAATCAAGAGATGCATTGGCTGTACAGACTTTGAATGCGCAATATGCAGACGTTGTACAGACTTGCTAAGTCTGGAGTTGAGCATGAACGATGTAGAGACTTAGCATGCCTGAAGCAGGGCAATGTACAGACTTTACGTGCGTGCTACAATGCAATGTATGGACCTTGAAAATGAATGCTTGGACATGCCTTCAACGAGTGTGCAGACTCTGCGTGTACTGTGCAAGACAATGTATATGCACGAAGAGCACTGGTTGTGGCTGTATAGACTTGATCAACGAATGAACCGGAGGTTGTACATACTAGCCACTAAGGAATGTGCAGACATGCACATATGCACAATGAATGCACCGATGCAGTGTATGCATATAGCAGATATTGAACTGATGCAATGCAGTCTATTTACCAGATCATGCATACAGACAATGCAATGAGGTGAAAGTGCCCACTCTAAAATCAATCAGTCTTTCATGCAAACACATGATGACTTATAGTGTTTGCTATCATCAAAATCACAGAGGCACAACAATCTCCTCCTTTTTGATGATGGTAACACTATGAGTCTCATGAATAAATGAAATAAAGTTCAGACTAGACTCATCAAATTATTCTCCCCCTTTGACTTCATCAAAAAGAGAAAAATTAACCAACTGTGTATGAAAAGATTGATATAACATCTCCCCCTTTGATTGCATGAAAGCACATTAGAGTTATTCTCCCCCAAAAATGAAATCTGTAGGATGAGCATGTGAGGAATAAACTATAAGAACTCCCCCTATCAATATGAATGATTGACTACTCTCCCCTTAAATACAGATGACCCAAAACTCCCCCTGAAGCGCAGGAATGAACTCTGGTTATCCAATGAAGTAAACTGAACTTTGACACCTATGCATGAATTCTAATACCAATTGTTGGGACAAAATGGAAGATTCCAACAATGTGAGCAAGAGTGAGGGTGTAAGACAGTCAAAGAAAGTACATCTCAGGGAGCAGACAGTCAACTGATAAGAGATGACTTGTCAATATAGTTCCTGTTGATCAAGTTGTCAGAGGTGAGACAGATCATGAGGGATTTTAAGGCATGCACCACTACAAAAAGTCTAAGCATGAATAGACTCTCCTATCATAGAGGGTTATGAATTGGCAACTTGATCAACCTGATTTAATTATGATGTATACCAAATTTGTCAATTAAAAGTAATACTTATATCTGAATTCAAGTTTTAATAAAGGTAAACCAAATGATCAGATGACACTCATGACCGCTCATCTTCATCTTACACACAAGATCTCAAAGACTCTTTTAAGAGTTACACAGATTAGTATTGATGTTAAACACTTTTTACAAGAGCATGAGTTGACAGAGATTCAAGATATTTTTATTTGGAACATATTATACTTTTCCTGTGCAATTTAAGTTGATCAACACCTTTTTACATGAGGCACAATACGTCTCAGGTGAAGTGACCCAGTTACTCAGTGTGATAACTGTCATTGCCTCTTAACATTGAGACCAGAGTTAGCAGTAGAAATGTCTTTTTACATGAGGAGACACCTTGATCAGAGGCCAGACTCCCCAGTTACTCGACACAAATATGTCATTGCTCTGTCAGGTTTTTTGATAAATTTTTTATCAGAGATAACTGTGGCACCTCATGACATAAGTTACTTTATTTCATTGATAAAGAACCCAGTTTCTCAGTGACCGAGTCATTACTCTGAATTCACAATTTTTCATTTAGTCAACATTTTTCAAGTTAATGTTTAACCACAGTACTCACTCTATGTATCTCCACCAAAGTCACCTTGATTTCAAATTTTCAGATATCAGATGAGAGAGTCTAAGGTTTTCATGATACATGTGGTTAAAGTTTATTAAACCTTATCATTCAGATATTTTCAATTCATTTAATTACAAATCTGAGAATACATTAATCTTATATCAGTCTGATTCAGTGGTAATTCTTAAACCTACATGATAGGAATTTCTACATGATTCAGACTGAATTGCATGGCCTGCAGCTTGACTTCCTCAGATCAGGTCAATAAATTTAGCTGACCAACTAATCAACAGTAGAACCAAATCAGTCACACCAGCTAAGAGATATATGAAGGTTGAGTATAAGCTGGTGGAAGAGTCAATCACCAATAGAGAAGAGCATTAGAAGAGAGTTTATCAACAAACAGTAGCTGAGTCTGGAATACAGACTGATCAGCTATTTTGGTGAAGACAGCAGAGAATTCAATTGAAACAAACTGAGAGCATTAGAATATCCAATAAACTAGATGAGGATTTCAGGTGAAAGTGAATGAGATGAGAAAAAAAAACTTCCTCTGTCTAGATTCATCATGAAAATAGCAAGGCATGAGCAGCAGAATGGTTAATCAAGACTAGTTGAGCTCCCCCTGACTAAGTGCATGAAATGTAATGAAGGCACAATACATGATTTCAAACTTGACATTCAACTATGATTCATGCAAGTCAGACAGACGAGAACTACTATAAGCATGATTGCACAATTCCATTTCAGAAAATTTGAATTTAGCACTAACTGATCAACATGATATTTAGTCATTTCAAATTAACACTTTCAGATGATAAAATTTAAGGTGAGTGCTCAGAACTGACCTGAGAAATGCAATCCTAGGGTTCCAATTTTGAGTGCCTTGGCTTATTTACCCCTCTTTATTCATCTCCAAGGCACACCTACAACAAACACATCATTTTGATGCAACAGGTACCCAAGAAACCTTGGGTCCTAGTTTACCATTAACACCACCAAATGGTATTCTTGACTTTTTGTGAACCACATAATCATCAAAATCCGTCAACTTATAGTTGGACAAGGAATAACCAAATTGACCATAGTGATGATAGGTAGCAAATTTCAAGTTCTTTTTATGCACATTATTTTGAGCATGCATATTGAAGTTTCTATTTTGAACATGAACATTTTGTTCTCTAAAATCTGTCAACCAGCATTGAGATGCTTTGTGGCCAGATTTTCCATAGTTAAAACAATCACTTGACTTTCTCATGAAAATATTTTTCTCCTTTCCAAACATATTCCGATGAATAGGGAGTTTGACAAATTTATACATGGATTCACTCTCCTGTGCATACCAGCATTGAGCAGCAATGTGATCAAAATTCCCACAGCAATAACATTGTATTTTCTTTTTCTGATCAGTAGAAGGTTTCCTAGGAAGATGATTTCTAGGATATATTCTAACAGCATTTCTTTCATCATTTATCAATGTTACACAGTTATGCATAATATGTCCAACCTTCTCACAATAGTGACATGTTACTACCTTTTTGTTCACATTCACTTGATTGACAGAATTAACATTCGTATGAGAGTGTGAATGTGTGTGTGAGCAGCATACACATGTAAATCAGGGACAGGTTTGGGCTTATTCATATTAACCATTTTCTTTGATTTTTGAAACTTTTTCTGATTTTTATCTGAATTTTCGGCTTTCTTTGCAGTGAATTGAAAAATAGAAGAACTAGATTGGTTAGCCTGTTCAGAGCTTTTCACGAATACAGTTGACTTCTTCTTTTCATTCACTTTCTTATTAACAGGCACATACCCAAGTCCTTCTTTCTGGAAATTCACATTAGAGCCAAGCAATTTATTCAAATTGTCTTTACCTTTGACAGATTTTGACAAAGAGTTTTTCAGATCTTCAATTTCAGAATTCAAAGAAGTAATACTCACTTCATACTTAGATAGCTCAGATTCACAAAGGATTACTTGTTGTTGCAAAGCATCATTTAAACTTTTCAGTGTTTCATTTTCCCTTTGAAGCTTTATTTCATCATTTGTTTCTTTTTCTTTCAGAACTGATTTTTCCTTTTCAAATGCTATCAGTCTTTCAGATAGAACAATATTCAAAACCATCATTTTTTTATTTTGATCTTTTAACATTTTATTTTCATCAATCAAATTATTTTGATCCACAGTTTTCAATTCCTCATTCAATTTCTGTTTAGACATTTCTAGCTCAGAATTTCTATTCTTCAATTCTTCTAATTTTTCTTTCAGAGAGTCAATTTGTTGTTCCTGCATTTTCAGTTCGGATTGAAGACTGTTATTCAAATTTTTCGCAGAAACATACTCATTGCATGAATTTTCATTTCTTTTCAGACTATCTTTCAAATTTGCATTTTCACATTTCAGTTCTCTTATTTCGTACAACATCTCCTTTTTCATTTTTCTCTTTTCAGTCTTAAGAGATTTGCATTTTTCTAACAAGTTTTCATACATTTCAATCAATTCATCAAGAGCTGATTGTTCTGAGTTAGAAGTTACCTGAGATGGAGACTCATCTGATTGATCACTTATGTGATCTCTTGCCATAAAGCACTGAGTTCCTTCTCCACCATAGTCGTCAGTCAGTTTGTCTATCACTTCCTTTGCGCTTCTGCACTCAGAGATACATGTAAGCACATTAGATTTTATCGCCCCTTTCACAAGGTCTAGGGCCTTTTGATTTTTAGAGAGTTTCAGTTGATCTGACGTTTTCCATAAGGATTTATCCTTTGGAACTTCATAAGGGCTGTGTGCAATGATTATCCATAGATCTAGATTAACCTACATCACGTTCTCTCAAATTGATTAAACCACTTGTAAAAGCCTAGACCCTCAAACCTCGGGAGATCAATCATGAATTCCATACTCTGACAAGATCAGAATTCTAAATAAAGAAGAGATTAAAACAATGCAAGCGAACGGATCGACTCAGATCGCACAGGAGCCAATTACGGATCGGATCTGCAGGTCGTTGGACCCTCTGTGCAGACACCCGCTCTGATACCAACTGTTAGGATCGGTGCGATGGATTCAGAGGGGGGTGAATGAATCAACCCTTCAAAATTTTTTGCCTAATTAAAATCGGTAACTAGACACAGTTGCGGAGTAAAGATTAATTGAGCTTCTTAAGAAGAGATTCCAAGAAACAATTGATCAACCAGTTGGACTGCGACAATGCAGGCACCTAAGCAAGTCTAAGCCGTAGACAGAATCAAATCAAAGGAGCGTGTGCCTTAAAGCATTCAGACAGAGTACACAATTGAAGCGCTCCTAGCCATTCATCTAGCGTAATCAGATAAGAAATCAAACCACAGTGCACAAAGGGTTTTTAGGTGGTTCGGTCCTCCAGACCTACATCCACCCCACACTCAAACCAGAGTATGGATTTCGCTGACTCACAGCTTGAACGGCTGGGCATCACAGCTTGCCATACATCAGCTGGGCTTCACAGCTTGCCATCCGCTGAGCATCATAGCTTGCTACTGCTGGGCAATACAGCTTAGCCATCCGCTGGGGACTACAGCTTAACCCGTCCGAGATATCCACCTCGCCCGCTGAGCATCACAGCTTGCTCTGCTGACACACAGCTTGAAGAAAGGTTTAAAAGAAAAATAAAAGTAAGAAACTACAGCAACTGAAAGTTGCAAAATATAGAAGCAAGAATGTGGCTCCCACGGAGCTGACTGGATTGGATTTGATCCAACTTCCAGTGGAGACAGATTATCTGATGAAGTCTTCTCCCTTCTTCCTCACGAGCACTCTCCTTCTGTAACTTTTCTTTTCTTCTCTGCTGCTCTCTTTTCTTCTTCGTTTCTTTTCTTCTCTCTCGTTTTCTCTCTCCTTCTCTTCTTCTCTTCTTTCTCCTCTTTCTTTTCTCTCTGGATCGTGCAGGCTCCTCACTGCTTCTGCTCTTCTATCAATATCCCCTTCTCCTGATGGAGAAGTCTTCATTTTATACCAGCAGCAATTAGGAGGGCGTGTGGCTTCCAGATTCCCGCCCAGAGAGCCTTGACCATGTGACAGCATTTCAGCAGGCTTCAATACATGTGTCACGATCCTGGTACTCCCCTTATCCTCGGATCACGTGCCTTCATTAAGTCCTGTCAGGTTAAAATTATTTTCAGTTTGAATAAGCAAAGTATGTACATTAGAAATGGATGCACTGACTTGGTTATGCTTAGTACAAGTCCTGCACGGACTTTGTGATGCAGCTATGCACAAACAATAATGAACCCTACTCAGACTCTATTTATGCAAGCGAAGCAGTGCATGGCTGTACAGACTTTGTGTATCACTGACATGCCATTAGTGTGCAGACTCGATGACCATGCAGCAACCAATGTATACACTTAGTACCAAAGTAGGCACGACGAATGACTTTGAATGTGTAGACTTGATACCATGTGGATGTATAGACTTGTGCAGACTTTCTAGCATGCGGATGTATAGACTTGTGCAGACTTGTTAGCAAACAATGTGCTGACTATGCCATGAATGTATAGACTTATGTTCGTGCGACCACACAATGTATAGACTTGACAGATACAATATACATGCGATGCGATGTACAGACTTTGTATGTGTGCGAGACTTATCAATGTGTAGACTTGCCCGTATGCATGAACAAGTGGCGATGTATAGACTTGCTCAATTCAGCTGGTGGATGTACAGACTTTGCATATGCACATGTGACGCTGAGTGAGACGCAGGATGCACTGGCTGTACAGACTTTGCGTATGCACATGAGACGCTGAGTGAGATGCTAAGTGAGACTGACTTTAACAAGCAATGTATAGACTTTGATTTATGTACATGAGACGCTGAGTGAGACGGAGCAATGTATAGACTTAGCCGATGCAATGTTCACACGACCTTAGACGCTAAGTGAGACGATGGAGTTGTACATACTATGCATATGATGTACAGACTTTATATGCATAAGGCACATGATGCAACAATGTATAGACTTGAAATCAAGAGATGCATTGGCTGTACAGACTTTGAATGCGCAATATGCAGACGTTGTACAGACTTACTAAGTCTGGAGTTGAGCATGAACGATGTAGAGACTTAGCGTGCCTGAAGTAGGGCAATGTACAGACTTTACGTGCGTGCTACAATGCAATGTATGGATCTTGAAAATGAATGCTTGGACATGTCTTCAACGAGTGTCCAGACTCTGCGCGTACTATGCAAGACAATGTATATGCACGAAGAGCACTGGCTGTGGCTGTATAGACTTGATCAATGAATGAACCGGAGGTTGTACAGACTAGCCACTAAGGAATGTGCAGACATGCACACATGCACAATGAATGCACCGATGCAGTGTATGCATATAGCAGATATTGAACTGATGCAATGCAGTCTATTTACCAGATCATGCATACAGACAATGCAATGAGGTGAAAGTGCCCACTCTAAAATCAATCAGTCTTTCATGCCAACACATGATGACTTATAGTGTTTGCTATCATCAAAATCACAGAGGCACAACACCGGCACACTCGTGCCTTCCTCTCTTCCTCTCTCCGGCACACTCTTTGTACCTTCATCCGGCATAGTCTTGGCCACCCCTTACCCGGTGCAGCCTTAGCCTCTCACCCAGTGCACCCTTGGCTCTCTCATCCGGCACACTTCAAGCGCCTTACATCCTCAATCCAGCCTCCCACCGGCACACTTCAGCTGCATTGGCTTGCATCCCAATCTGACCTGCCTATGCTCAGCCCATACCCCCATGTGCTCTGACCCTGCACTGACCCCAGGGTAAACCTACATCGACCTCTCCTCAATCCAGGCAAACCTACACCGACTCAGCCTCACCCTGCACTGACCTCAGCTTAGCTCGGGGCACATGTGCACAGACCTTGAATCCCAGTGTGCTTAGACCCTACCAAACATGCACAGACCTTACCCAAAACCTGCATTGACCTTATCCCATATGTGCACAGACCTAGCTACACTAGCATAGACCTTGCCCCAGGTCTGCTCGGACCTCAAACCAAACCAACATTGACTTAAACTCCCAGTTGTGTGGACTGTCCCTCCGACCTGCTCAGACTTGGCCAGAGCTGCTCGGACCTTGGGCTTGGGTGCATCGATCTGCCTTAATGCTTAAGCTAGATGTGCACTGACCTTGTTTTCAACGTGCACAGACTTCACTTGGCCTTTATTCTGAAATTGCACCGACCTTGCCCCAAACACACTCAGACCCGGTGCCCCCCTTTTGCACCCTCCACCTGGCACACTCTCCAGCGGTACACCTTCGGTCCCCCTTGCCCGGCGCACTCTACCCTCCGCCAACCCGGCACACTCCAGCCCCTCTCAGTCCGGTACACTCCTTACCCTTTCTGCGGTACACCGTCCACCTCTCCTAGCCCGGTGCACCCCCCCAGCGGCACACCACCTAACCTGCACCCGACACACCCATGGACTGGCCAGCGGTACACCTTCTTAACCCCCTATCCTGGCACACTCTGTACTCAAAGTACCACACCAAAGAAAAGATGGTATAATAATAAAAAAAGGAAATTTTATATGATGATAATGATAAAAAAGGGACTTTGATAAAAGAATAATAATAAAAAATATAGAACAAAAGGGTGGGATAATAAAAATATATAATAACAAATAAAGGAAGACCTCCATTGGTCCACGGGTAACAAAAAGGGGGAATCAACAAAGAAATAATAATAATTGGAAATAGATGACGATAATAAATAATAACAATAACCATGAATAAAATAATGCAGCATTCATCTCCCTCGGACTCCGGATTCGGGAATATTAATGATGCCCTTGCAGGCCGGGCCTTACCTTCGGGAGTTACCTCCCCTTCATGGTTATTGCTCGACCTCATTCTGGGCCAATATCTCAACGAAGTCCCCTCTTCCCATCGGGCTCTGATCCCATCTTTGTATCAAAATTGCCATCTCCTGACAGATATTTGCACGGATTTGTTCCCGTTACCGTCTTATTTTTCGTACGGAAACATAGAATGGTCCACCAGTGACCGACATAATCTGAGTGTTCATACCCCCGATATGGGTTTTCAGTATAGTTTGACTGCTCCTCTCCTCCTGCATTAACTATTAATTCCTTCGGCCGTGGGGCCCTCATTTCCGATAATTAATCAAGGGTGTTCCCCTCTCCGAGGAGATGTAAATGATGATGTGACCTTTATGGCACGCCGGGTCTTGGTCCCGACCCGAACCACACAATCGTCTGACTGAGTCAGATCGAGTGCACCATGGGCTTCCATGAAGCCCGAATAAATTATCACTCTGTGACTGGCACGCCCACGCACTTAATAAATCAATAAATAAATAAAACAACTATTTAGATAAAATAAGTGCATCCACAACACTTTTCAACATGTTGAGCAGCTCCGGGAGAGTTGCTTCAATCCTATTCATGTTGAAGTTTATGATGAAGGGAGAAAAGGAATCGGGCAATGACTAGAGAATAAGATCAATGTACAGTTCAAAATCCAACTTGAACCCTAGTGCATTGAGTCTCTCAATCCACTCCATCATTTTCAGTACATGAGCATGTACTGAAGCACCCTTTGACATTCGTGTCCTAAAAAGCTTCTTGGAGATATCTTACCTCTCAATCCTGCCCTGCTCCTCGAAGAGCTACCGTAGGTTAAGAAGTATGCTTTTACAATCAGTCTTTTCAAATTGCCTCTGCAGCTCAGGAGCCATAGAGGCCAGCATGTAACATTGGGCAAGGGAAGAGTCTTCTGACCATTTGGCATAATTCATTAAATCACCCTCGTCGGCATCAGGAGCTGGCTCAGAATGAACCATGTCAAACACGTAGGCTATTTTTTTTGACGGTGAGGACTATGCATAAATTACGCAGCCAATCTGAGAAGTTGGGTCCGGTTAGCCTGTTGGCATCCAAAATATCACGGAAGGGGTTGGACGATGACATTGTAATCTGGATAAGAAATAAAAGACAACTTAGCATATGTTCAAATTCTAACTTAGATGTGATTTTCTATCTTAGTTAGTCTCACTATTTTTTGATCGAACTATATAACCCTAAGTATATAGAACGGGAGATCAACGAGATCAACCTAGTGGGTCAGAATCTCAACGAGACTGAGATAAGACCTTGTGGAAAGCACAACAAGCCATACCCCATCTCAAGGATAGTCATCTGGCACTTGCATCTAATGCAATATCCGATTTCGGCCCCCGAGAAATCATCCCCTTGTGGAAAGCACAACAAAGGATACTCTCGGTTAGATCTAACCATCATTACTACGTAGCAATGAGTTCATGACATGCCCCTTGTGGAAAGCACAACAAGGTCAAGTTCAATTCCTCACCCCATTGAGGCCTAGTCTTGGAGTTGCATCCTGCCCTCAAACCCATGGACCTTGTGGAAAGCACAACAAATCCATGAGATGAAGACATTCATTTATCCCATAATGATCGAGGGCCACGACGACTCCTAGAGCCACACTTACCGATCTAAAATTAAATTGCGAGGGAATTTGTTTTTAACTTGATCTCACCCTAGGTGGTAATATAAATATATCTAATATATTTACCGTACCTAGTAGTTTGCACAAAGTAAATGTATCCAATGCATAAATTAAATCGCAAGTGATCATGGACCCTAGTCCTAATGTTACTAAGACATTCGGCTCGCTTCCGAAGCAGCTGGATCATCCTCGTCGGGTGTACTCCACGCTTTCATACTCTGACATCGCACGAATTACAACTTTTATACGGCACGCAGGCCAGCAAAATTTAAATTACATGTCAATAAAATTCCAGAATCCCTTAGGGAGAGTACAACTGTGAAGGGAGATAGAAGTACATAGAAATTTCAACAGAGAGAGAAAGGAGGCTCGCAGACCCCAAATTATTACATTAGCTATGTCCATGATCACTTGCCAACCCACACATATCAGATCATTCAAAGGGTCATTTTGAAAATAATCCTTATATTTAGATTGCAAAGTGGGATGTGCAAACAAAAACAGGTTGGCTTTATTTAATTTTAAAAATCTAAATTGGATTAACTAAAATTAAAACATATAAGCAAGCCAATTCAATGTAACATTAAGCAAAGCATACATAGAACCATCATTTATAATGGGGGCATACATATTTGAATCTAATTCAAATAATTCAGATAATTAAGATAATTATTTAAATTTAAATTTAAATTTTATTATCTAATAATTAAACTTAAAAATAAATTTAAATAAGTTAATTATTTAAATTCAAATTCAATTAAATTATCCAATAATTTAATTTGAAATTAAATTTAAATAATGTAATTATCCTCAATTATCATTTTCTAAAATTTAAAATTTGAATTTAATAATTATTTAATAATTAAAATTTCAAATATTTAAATTTTCTATAATTATCTTCAATGAAATTCAAATTTTGAATTTAACAATTATCAAATAATTAAAATTTTAAAATATTGAATTTCTCATGATCATCTTCAATTATTACACTTTTATCTCAAATTAAAGTGATAATTATCTTAACTAATTAAATTCAAAAGTTAAATATCATTTAAGATTTAAATTTTTCCATTGAGAAAAGATAATTAACATTTGAGATAAAAATTAGATTAATTTAATGTGCACATATGCATATTTATATATTATATGAACTAATGGCACAATAAATTACATGGAAGAGTTAACCAAAAAAAATAAAAAAAATCTAGCGGGTCAACACGCGGGGCGCAGCCGCCCACGCGGAACGTGTGGGCGGATGCGCCCGCCCGCGGGAGGGTGCTGGCGCCCGCCAGGCGGTGTTGCCCGCCTGGTGGGTGCACGCGGGTTGCGCTCGCAAGGCTGGCGGGCGCAGTCTGCGGCGCCTGCTTGCGTGGCGGGCCCGCGTCCTGCCACGCGGCGCCGCCAGGCTCTTTCGCCCTGCGCCCTGTGCGGCCCATTGCGCCCAGCGCATTTCTTTTTTTTTTTTTGCTCTTCCAGCAACCAGAGATGCTTTTCACTCCCGAGAATAAAAGATGCCCACCATCCCGTTCCCCTCATAATAATTGAAGATCATGAAAATAGCCCATATACATGATTCTATGCGGAGAAATTACATCGATCAGAGTGCAACCTGGCTCTGATACCACTGTAAGATTCGGTCAGCCCGGTTCGAGCAACGCAGTGGATAATAAAATTTTTTAACCTGAACCCAGGCTTTGTGGAATCCTAGAACCGTGCTCTAATTGATGCAATAAAACTCACAACCCCTAACAGCGGGTTGTAGATCTTTACCTTGCGCGGAACGACGCTGTCCGCAACGCCCGATGCCGATTTTCACGAACGCCGAGCCGCACAGATGTACGGCCTCTAGAGTTGATCCACACGGTTCCTCGCGCGGTGACGGTATCCTCCCGTCCTTCCTCCGCGCGCACAAGCCGCGGATCCTCCAAACACTATTCTTCTTCCCTAAGCTTTTCCCTTTAAGAGAGAGAGAGCGCTACTAGGGAGAGAGAGAGCAAGAGGGAGGAGAGGGGAAGAGAGAAGCTCTTTTCTTCTTTCCTTATAAAGCTTGGTTAAAGAAGAGAAGAAGAAACACTTCCTACTTGAATGTATATATATAATGGTTGGGCTCTTTCTAAAAGAGCCCCTAAGAATCAATATTGCATATGTATCCTTTCATATTGTTGTACATATATATTAAGTCCTTCTTATATTCCTTTCCAAAAAGAATTGAAGGCTTTTAATATATACCTCTGTGCAATAATATCCCGTCACCCGAGAACCCATTGTGTGTGATCCTCTAGGCCCATAGTCACTCTAGTTTAAGGTCCATTAACTTCTAATTCCTAATAAGAAGTAAATTAAACTCATTATTCGCTTCTACTAGAGTCGAATAATAGTTTAATTTATTCCGAACCTTTGATCACGTTAGGTCAAGCAAATCCGCGTGATCCTAGAGGACGCCGAGTTCAAACCACCCTGTCTAGTACCTATAAGTCTACAGTTGTCGCATCGCTATAATCCCTCGCTCCTTCTATGAGTCTGGTTCGATCGAGGGTATGATTTATGTCAAACCCTATGATCGTGCCATTCGACCATGACCTCCTTAAAGTGTATGACGCCCGTTCTAAATGAACTCACACGACCCTGGTCAAGGATTTAACGGAGCGTCAATGTCATGACCCATTAACTGTCTGATATATATCCGACAGTGAGCAATCCCCTCTTGACCATTGATGATCTTCACACGTATCCTGAAATGGTTAATGACTTGGCAATTCATGACTTGTGGTTAAAGTCACTTATCCAACTCATTAAACCATTCCAGTCCTCGAGTAAGATCCAATCAATGTCTCAAGTCAAAGGACCAACGATGCTACTGAGATAATTGGATCTTCAGTTGATATTAGGTATAATCAACTATCTGAAGATCCAATACCCGATCAGTTCAGTGTACATCCTCCCGGAACGTACACCTACACATATGTATCGGTGCCCCGCACCAGTGACCATGAGACCGCTCACCCATACATCATGTGTACTGGTTTAATAGGTAATCAAAGCCCCCGAGTGATTACCCTCCAACTAGGAATAGTTTAAGGTATGTGTCCATGTAAAGTCAGTCTCATGATCGAGATCCTATCTCGAGTTGACTTTACAATCACATATCCTAGGGACATCGTAGAGTGATATATAATTACAAATTTACGCTCAAATACCACTTCGTTAATAATGAACAAGATCGTACAACTATCGGGCCTACCCGACCCAAAATTAGCCTGTAGCGCACCAATACTAACAGTCAACAGAGTCGTAATAGGGATACTAGTGCTAGTGGCAGAGAGTATAGTAGTGGTCAAGGCAGAGGTCATGGGGGCCGCGAACGTGCCGCATGGATAGAGGAGCAGCACTTCACACATGCCATGCAAGATGAGGACCACGGTGCTCCACCGGCAGAGACGAGGTGGGCAGCTGATCATTGGGATCCCTACTATGAAAGTTCTGTTGCAGACAGTACCAGCTATCAAGGCATGTTGTCTGATTTTGAGAGGATGAGCACACATGACTCTCAGGGATCTGGAAGTGACTATGGACGGCCATGGCAACAGTAGCCAATGTATCATGGCGATTCTGAGAGCAGTAGTTCATTCTTCCCATCGTATCCATATCCTCATACCCATGCTTTAATGCCGCAATATATCAAAGGATACGATCAGCCCTCAACTACGCCACCGCCGGTCGTGTACTCACAAGGTTCCCAGCAATATTAATATTACACACGCATGTACTGGGAGAACTATGCAGGTTCGATGCGTTATGAAGACTATATGTCCTATCTATGGAGCATGTATAATGTCAGATTGTTTGGAAATGGGATGTGGCCAAGTTTGAGCCCATATAATTAAGAGTATGTATCATTTATTTATATTTATGAGTACCTATAAATTAATCATAATTTTCTTCATATCTTGAGTTTTGCACTTATCATTCAAGTTAGAAATATAAAATTTTACAACATTTGTAGGTCATCATGGACGGACGACGTCACCCTGCGTGGGAGCATGGTTATACTGTTGAGGGTGATCGACATGTGCACTGTAGATACTGCGGATATCGCGTAATCAGCATACACAGATTTGTAGAGCACCTTGCGGGAGTGGGACGGGATTACCGTGCATGCTCCTTAGTTTTAGAGGATATCCGAGATTACTTTCGGACACAGTTACGGGAGGAATATGTTTCTCGTAGCAGAGCCGGGACATCCTCTTCTACGTCCAGGGTCCCCCCACCACTAGCACCGGGCGGAGCAGGATCTTCCTCCACGTCCAGAGTTCGAGGAACACCAGCACCAGTTGCACTAGTAGCAGATGATAGACTTGAATGTATAGATGTAGTTAGGACTTTTTTTAGAGATTTTCATATACCCTCCACCGCTGCACATGACCCATTATTTGTGCAGATGGTTACATATTTTCAAGCTCACTCACATGTACCTCCACCCACTAGGATAGAGTTAGATCATACGGGTCATCAGTCTCATGTATCTGATTCTGATTGGGATTTAGGATTCACAGATGAGTCAGATGAGTGAGTTTTGACATTTTGTACTTTATGATTGGAGTTGAATGATGTCATTATTATGTCTATGTTTGCTTTAACATATTAAGGGATTTTTTTTATCTCTTCAAATAAGATGTTTAATTAAGAGGTGTAAGATGGTGCGATGTTATTAGGAAGGACATTAGTTTCTTGGGTTTAAATACGAATATTGCACTTGATAGAAATCTTTGGCGGAACAGGATTCATGTAGCCGACCCCAATTAATTGGGATAAGGCTCTGATGATGATGATGATGAATATGTTATTTTTATATAATTAATTATATATAATTTAGTATGGATCTATGATCACAAAAAAAACTCTACATTCTAATATTTTTAAATGTATATATCATTTACAATTTAAATAAAATTTTATTAAATTTTTATTTAAAAAAATAAAAATTAAAAATTTAAAAAATCACATTATCTTGCCGGACGTACCGAGACGCTCGACGTCTCTCCCGACCCGACCCGTCCCGGGACGAGACCGGGATAGACGGGATGGCAAACCCTGATTTGACCAAGACTCAATTTATTGAACTAAAAATATGTTGACTACTAAATATAAAAGTAAAGCAATGTCTTCCGCATCGACATCTTCCACTCCTTTGAGCAAATCAGGATCATCCGATCCATCTTAAATAGTATAACTCGCTCCGCATTAGTACCTATCTTATTCGAGATCGAGTAGAATATTTATGTAAGACAAGTGAAGTAAATTAACTCCGAATTAAGGATCTTTAACTTTATTTGACTCTGAAGGATATATTTCGACTCTCCAATTTAAATAACTCATTTATTCGTGAATAATTCATCTTAACTTGTCTTATTACAAATTTTACGGTATCAAAGTGGTCTCTTAGGGCCAGTTTATTTTTCGAATAGGATAAGAACACCGCATCCGATGAAAGAGAAAATCGGCTGGGACCCACCGCCTCCTCTCACACACAAGTATGATATTCGACTCCGGACACCGTGTTCGACCTTTTAAGGTCGAACACGACATCGGTATTCGAATAATAAAGAGGCCCTTAATAAATTAGGAACGTACGACTATGGGGTTGATAGGATAATCGGGAGGATAGTAGCGTACCTTCTTCAAGTTATATGACCAACGAGGGAGGAGAATTAATGTACAACTTACGAAGAGGGAGCGGCAGCTTGAACGTCCCATGCCATATAAAATACGAGGTCAAAAACAGATCATTAGGCTAGCTGGATCTTGACAAATGCTTCTTTTTTTTCTCTTTGTTGAAATGGAGGGTCATGACAAATTGCACGAACAAAATTGGTGATAGATCAAGAGGAATGGGACACTCTGATGGCTAATCACCGCCCTTAATGTCTAGATTAATCATCTAATTTCGACATATAATTCAACCTCAGACGTGATGGCCTAAATAGGAGATCTGAACTGGAAGTTCACCGAGTCCATGTTACATTAATATATATATATATATATATATATATAATGGATAAATCATTCAGATCCATTTGAAGATACCCAAGTCCATGTCAAATCTGATGCATTATGTTAAATAGTTAATAAGTCAGATTTTATATCTATTTCATAGGACGTGTTTGGGAGCAATGTTAGGGAGAGATTTTAGATATTCTAATCATTAGAATCATCACCCTCTAATAATTCCTTCCAAATGTGCATCTATCTCATCACCTTTTATCTGGGAGAGATTAATTTGGAGGTTAGGGGGTGACATATATAGAGAAAAAAGAGACATTTTTAAAATACTCAAAAGTTATTCAAGAGTTGCTTCTTCTCTCTCTATAGGAATTTTGAAAAAGATCTCATTCTCTCCTATTGTTTCCAAACGTAACCATAGTTCGTGTTTGATAGGTTTATAGATTATGGATTTTTTTTTCTATAATCCAATTCTTCTCCAAAAGAAGGTCTTAGGTAGAGTTGTCGATGGCTGGTTGGGCTAGATTTTATTATGTATTATTTTATATACTCGAGCCTGAATGATAATTTATCGGGCTGAACTAAGCTTGAGTATTACATTAAATTTTAAGACCCGATCTCAACCCATCTTGACCCATCAAAATTTTAAAATATAATTTTATTTTCAATTTTCACTAGACTTCTTTCTTGTAAGTCTAGTTCTCCTTTTACTCTCTGTTTATAATTCTCACTAATCTTTCCAATCAGAGAAAAGGAAAGGAGAATAATAAGTAACATGTGTTGGCGTGATAAGATGGTTTAGAGAATTGGAGTGAATCCATCGTGAGGAGGCTGGTGAAGTCGAGCACGCACAAGTCATCTTGTGCAAAATAGCAAGAGGAAGGGGTTAATTAGTAGACAAGGCAGTACGCAGAAGGACGAGATTTTTCATTTTATCCCTTCTAAAATACTAGTCAAATGAACGCGCTACGCGCGTGAATTTATTTTGATTTTTTTTAAATTATAATGATAATACTGTTTATGTACGTATAAATAAAAATATAAGATATATTTTATGTGGTTTCACTTTTGATAGGATTATATCATTACTTACGCTTCCAAGTAGTGGGGACAATGGAAAATTTATTCACGGATAAGCAACATCAATTAAACCGGCTAAAACACCAATTGAACCGGTGACGAAAAACCTATAAATTTTTGTAATCCAATATTACATCCTAACATTGGCAGAAAATATAACATGTCGTTCTAAAATTTTAGGAGGGAAAAATGACTACTTTAAAAAAAACAACAGGTTCTATGAAAATTACAGAATCTTTTTATTAACTTGATACTTCTCTTGGGAGAGGGGGAATGACGAAGAGCACATGTTCTGTGACACCTCTTTTTTATGTATACGTGATATTATGCATTCAATTAAAGGAATATTTAGTTCTTAACTCATATAGTCTAATCATATTTAAGAATTATAAGTCTCTACAATCTTGATTTGTATTCTAAAATTTTAGTGAATAGAAAATTCTGGAAAATATTACACATGATATATGAGATTGGACATTGGGTCACACTTTCTTTATCTTTGGTATCTTATTTATATCATTTCCTGTGTAGCTTCTTAAGAACTCGATCCATTTGTTAGAGGTTATAACCATCATTTCATTTTTTAGGACAATGGGAAAACCACAATTCAATGAAATAAGACAGTAACAAGATATACAGAGTATGTCAGTGCACCCACAACCCAGACAATGAAATCTAAAACCTCAGTACTCACTTTAGAGCAAGTTTCCGTTAATTGTGTTATTTTGCTTACAATTTGAAGGCATTATCAAATAACCCCTATAATTCTACCATCTAATACCCCAAAAGATAAGATGGCATATGCACACCAATTAATAATTGCTAATTAAACTTGGTATCCTCTGGAATTAATGAACTAAAAATATTTAAAAAATTGAACTTTAGCAGGATTAATTCTAAATGAAGTTAGTCGATATAGATTCGATTTGTTATGAAAAAATAAGAATATAGAGTGTCTTCTTTTCAACAAACAAAAATAACAGTAGCCGACCTTCTTATCTCCCCTAGCCTATCAGAAGGATGTGAAGGAAATATTTAAAGATAAGGGGGAGAAGTATGATGAATTATTTGAAGTGATGAAACACTTGAAGGCTCAGAGTTTCGACCGAGTCTCATCAATTTTTTGATTCCTACGTGCACCCGTTCTTTTCGTTTGGTGTCTCTTACTCTCTTCTCTTTCTCTTGCTTGTAGGATAGATATTGCTGGGATTATTGGAAGGTTGAAAGAGTTATTCAAAGTTCATTGGAACCTGACCTTGGGTTTCAATACCTTCTTACCTGAAGGGTACAAAATTACCCTTTCTCTTGAAGAGGAATTTGAACAAAAGAAGCCTGTTGAATTTAAGGAGGCCATCATCTTTGTGGACACAATAAAGGTGATTGAAAAATCTATTTGCAGAGTGTTGCATGTAGAGTTTCCAGAATTGAGTGAGATTTAGAATTTCTTCTTGACTCATTTTGTGCCTACAGACTTGTTTTAAAAATGAAGAACATGTCTATAAGTCATTCCTACACGTTTAACATGTAGCGTGGGGAGAATAAGAGCATTAAATAAGTTTATCAGGAGGTACATATGTGAATGATATCATTGTCTATTTTTTAGTGTACCGTCATATCTAACATGTAAATATGGTATGATTTTGATATGTTCATTCTTTAGTAGCATTGTTGTTCCAAGATCATCATGATTTGCACAAGGAGTTTACTCATTTCTTACCTGATCAGACGGTAGGACATCCTGCATCTTCAGTTGGGGATTTCATGATTCAAGATCAGATGAACTCTAGCATTGTTAGGCAAGATCCTTTAGACAAGATATTCTTTAACACTTAGGAGTTAATGTATGCGTTAGAATAATTTAAATTCATATTATTTTTGTCTATCAGAACGTACATATGTGAATGGTATTGTTGTCTATTTTTCAGTGTACAGTCATCTCTAACGTGTAAATATGGTATGATTCCGATATCTTCACTTTCACGTAGCATTATTATTCCAAGATCATCATGATTTGCTTGAGGAGTTTACTCATTTCTTACCTGATCTGATAGTAGCACATCTTGCATCTTCAGTTGGGGATTTCATGATTCGAGATGAGATGAACTCTAGCATTGTTAGGCAAGGACCTTTAGACAAGGTGTTCTTTAACAATTAGGAGTTAATATATGTGTTAGAATAATTTAAATTCATATTATCTTTTAATAATGTGAGGTAAACTCAAAAGGATGCCTTTACAAAACTTACAATTGAAGACTCTCTAGTTGACTGTCAAAGTGATACCTACCCAGAATTTATTCCAAGCACTTGCTTCCTTTTAGGTACAATATACATGGGAGTATATACTATCCTAATTATTTAAAGAGTGTCCATAGTAGTACTTATTTTTTTTGAAGCATCTCTATTTGATGATTTACTTAACCCCTTATAACTCTGCCTTCTAATCCCCTAAAAAGATAAGATGACATATGCACAACAATTAACAATTGATAATTAGTTTCAGTATCCTCTAGAATTGATGAGCTAAAAATATCTGAAAAACTCTAAATGAATTTAATGAATTTTAGCAAGATCAACTCTAAATGAATGAAGTCGATTAAAAGTTAATCATACGTTGTTGACAATCTTCTTTGCTTCCGGCGCCCATCTTCTTCTTCCCTTTGCCATGGCCTTCAAGACGCTGAGCGCCACTCTCATTGCATAAGTCACGAGCCTGAGCAGAGCTGCTCCACCATTGAAACCTGCTTTCTTCTACTGCACTTATTCCACTACCAAGCCTTGGCATAAACCCCAGAGATGGCATCCGTCGCAGAGAACCAAGAACTGAAAATAATGCAATTGTTGGTTTATTTTAGTATTGATTCTAATTATGATCCTAGTGCATTATTGGTATATTCTTAGCATTGATTCTAATTATGATCATAGATAATATAATAAATTATGTTTGCACACCCCCACCACACACCAAAAAAAAAAGAGAAAAATTCTGTGAACAGAGAACTTCATAAGCCCGATAAAAATTTAGAAGATATGAATAGGACCAGTATACTTCAATTCTCATCTGGGAGTAAAAAAGTTATTGGCCAGGGTTACAAAGTTTAAACCTTGAAAGATAGTAATAAGGGGGAAAATGCTCTGAGATCACAGATGCCGGCTGCAATATTTCTGCAAACATGCAGATCATTGTAAACCCGGTTAAATTTAAGGACCATAGGGAGGATCAATAATAGGAAGAATGACCAGATCAAAATGTTCATCGCATCCTCAGTTTTGTCTTCTTAGCTTTCATCACTATTAGAAATCGACATAGCTATCTATTCTAACGTCTCAGGACCAGTAAGACTCCGTCTAAGGCAATTCAACAAACACCAACCCACCCACCCCAAGCGAACCACCGGCACCATCCATTTGCTCTCACAAAGGAAGCAATCCGACAGCAGAAACAGAGGGGAGGAAGAACGCGCGTACCTTCCTGCACCTGGGGAAGCGGGTCGAACTGGGACTGATCGAAGGCGGGGCGCTCCAGGAGCCCGGTGCCGCCCCCTCTCCAGGACCCAAGATTCCAGTCCCCGGCGGCCCGAGCGGCCACACCAGAGGAGGCGGCCGCCCTCCTCCTCCCCCTCGTCGAGCGCGGACAAGCGCTGCAGGGGTTGGAAGACCACGGGGCAGCAAGGCGGCGGAGCTAGAGATCTCGAGGCGAAGCTCCTCTGCTGCTCAGCGCCATCTCCGAGACGAAGCGGCGGAGATCTTTCTAGGGTTTAGAGGTCCGATGCCGTCGACGCGACGGTGAACCAGCGGAAAAACCGGCGGAGAAAACCTTTGTCATTGAACCGGCGGAAAAAAACCGCTAGATTCTCTTATAGTATATAGTATAGATAACATTTGCTATCACATTATAATAATCTAAAGGTCCATTCAGGTCGACCCAAAAGTCTGACCCCAGGTCAATTCTTTAATGGGCAGAACTTTTAGGCCCAATAAAAAGTCCGCTGGCTTAAAATAGGGTGATAGTCCAACCCAATGTTGGGCTAGATCCGCAAGTACATTTGTGCTAACACGGCTTGGTGACAACTCTAACCCTAAGTAGTTTTTTTTTTAGAGACTTTGAACGTGAGGTTTGCTTTTCTATATCTCTCTCCTTCTTCCACAATCCTTTTTTTTAAAAGTTGTGACGGCAATAATGGACCCCTCGGAAACACTTATTCAGATCCCCTGGGAAACCTTTTCCAACAAACGGACTCTTAAACTTGCTCGTAGTTGGATTTAGACCCACTTTGGAGTCCCTAATTCAGAAATATCCCTGACCCAGGGATCCCCAAATTAAAGTAATATCCATCCGAATTACCAGCTTATGGGTTAAATCTCTTCTTCTACACAACTTCCAGTACACAGATAGGATTTGAACTCGCGAGGAAGGTGTTGAATCTGTTGATATTGTTGAGCCCTAATTCAGAAATAGTCCTGACTAGAGATAGGATTTGAGTCGGGGACACCCCCCAAGCTAGTAACACTTTGGTTTCTTGTTCTGATCGATATTTCACTCCATAACATTGTGAAATGTGACCTAATTAAGGTCCACATGCATGTATTTTAGTCATAAGATTCTCTACGTATAATTCTTTTCATAAGATTTTCCCGTTAACATATATATACGTCAAGTAAATGTCGATGCCGTTTCTTTTTCTTTTTCCTTTTGTTGAGGGTGTCGATGGTTGTACGGTCGATCGAGGGTAACATGGTAAGTCTTGACGTCCGGGTCTGTGTTGAAAGCAGTCTATAGTTGACCGATGAAGGCTGGCAACGCTAGCTAACTCAGAGCCACGCCTCCGTCTCACCTGGAAGAAAAACCTGTTTTACTTCTTGTCCCCTTAATTTGTAAGCCATTTATATATATATATATAGATATATGCCTCTTGTTAATTTGATGACTGAGCTTCCCGTATAAAAGCCAGCTAAATAAAAAATGATAGAAATAATTAGTCTCTTCTGTCACATTACACCAACATGCAGCTAGCGGATACAGGCCGGGCTATTTCAGAACCAAGATTAATTAATTAGGTTACATTAATCGTACAACACTCATCATCAAATACATAAAATTACGACAAATGCGTAGACAACCATGCATGTCACAGCACGAAGCGCTATGCATGTCCATTAATTACAAACATCCAAACCCCTCCACAACAAGAAAATATCTTCATACCAAGTGGAACAACTCGTGATTTGACACCGCACAACATTCTTCACCGCGGCAATTGCAACCCAAAGGCACAACACATCATACAAACACACACACACACACACATATATATATATATATATTACCAAGACACGTAAAATATTTAAGACACTAATTAATGTACCGAAATCTAGAGGCCTCATACGTACCAAAGCGTAATTAAAGCCCCTGATCAACGAGGTAATCACCAAGCTTTTCAACGACCATGTTGCACTGACCGGGAGTCACTGGCTCATCATAAACGCCTATGATTATGGCCTGGCTTGTTTTCTTCACAGTGACGCCACCGGAACCCTGGAAAAGAAATAAAAATCATCGATAGAAATTTCGGGTGGATTCGCAATTACTTGAACTTTGTGTCCCGCGCCCCCCCCCCCCTCCCAATAAAAAAAAACAATTAATTACTTGAATCAAAGAGACCTATTAAATTAATTACAACGAAAATACTAATTAAATATATATATATATATATATGAGAGATAATAATTAACTTGCGTACGTGCCTTTTTCCCTCGAATAACTGCCCCCGCTTCGCCTTGGATCACCATGTATTTTGTGTCGCCAAGATATAACCCAGTTGGAGCAAGAGACCCAGGCTCAGCAAAGTCATTCATAATTGCTGTTATCTCTTCAGGTTTAAACTGCATGTAAAACACAGGATAACATGACCAGTACATATATAGGGGTATATATATATATATATATATATATATATGTGTGTGTGTGTGTGTGTGTGTGTGTGTGTGTGTGTGTGATGTTCTCTCCCGTTCTTTCCATTCAGTTTTCTTCCCGTACTGTTAATCAATACAATTATCTAAGATGTCTTCTCTTCTGTGAAAAGGAAATGCATCTGTGCGGCCCTGATCATGGACAGCCATCTGAACATTACTTTGATTGGATGAACGATTATTATCAAATAAATGAGTTATCCCTCCCCCCCCCCCAAAAAAAAAAAAGTCATGTTAAAAGTAACTTCAAAATGAAAGCTTCGATTAACCTAACAATCAAAAGACTCCCAACAAAGATTACAGACAATCGATGTAAAATGCATGCATATAACAAAAAGTACAGCCTAGCTAACGGAGAGGATATCAATTAAGGTGCGACAAGCACCACGATTCTCGAGTAATTAATTTCCTACATAAACAAGGTGCATAATGCCAAGTATGATCCAAGCTGGCACCACCAGAACATCAAAAAAAAAAAAAAAAGGAACAAGCGTCTGTCAGATACTTACTTTGGTTCGAATAAGGTGCCTGTTTGATCATTTTTATATTTTGGGTTGCGCTCCATATCTATTATGGAACGTCTAGAAACTAAAATCAAAGAACAAATAAGTTGAAATTATAACAAATCAACAAAAAAAAACCCTGTTTTATTTTACAGTCGCTCAAACAAAATATTCTGGATTTTAAATCAAAAAATTATATCAAAACAAACAACACCCTAATATATCCAAGAAAAAAGTGGGAAAAACACAACCAGAGTACCCATTAGCCCATAATCTCAGTTAGGAGTAAGATACAACTTAATCATCACCTGTAAATTACTAAATAAACTTCAACGTTATGAAATAAAAATCTTTTTCTGTCATAGTGAAGAAAGAAATCAAGCTAGCATTTGAAGGTACTGTCATGGCCGTCCCACCCATTCGCACTCTCTGATATATTTTTTGACGAGAGGAGATGTACGAACGTCGTGTTCCAACATCCAAACGAATTAATGTTTCGAACACGGCCGGCCATATCGATCCCATGCAACCCAGGCGCCCACCCCAACCCTCTACGTCCTCTCGGGCAATACTTAGAAGAACCAGCATATGTATATATATATATCCCAGATTCGGGCTAAGCTGAACAGGCAACATCTCGATCGAGCTACTCACAAGCAAGACTGATCTAAAAGAAGACCAAGCAATAGCATCGCTCGGGACCCCAAGTGACGCCACCCTCAAGGATTGATCTACAGCAGATTTCATCTCAAACAACATGTGCTCATCGATCTGTGTGAGACGCGAGGAGGGGCCGGGAAGGGAAGGAGAGAGGAGAGGAGAGGTGGAGTGGAGTGGAGCCACACCTGAGGGAAGGTTTCGCTCTGTGCCCAGACACTGCCGTCGTGCCCGACGATCGCGGCGGCCCTGAGGGTCTGCCCGCCGTCGAGCTCGCACATCAGGTGCTCATCGACGTACGGCTGCCAAGACATCTCTCTCACCAAGCAAACAGCCTCCTCTCTCCCTCTCTCTCTCTGCGCTAATGCAAGTCGAGTGAATGGGGAGCTAATTCTATATATATACATAAGCACCCGTCGAGAACTGTTCGGCGGCTGGTATAGACATATATAGATCTTGTGCACTCTATATATGGTCTCATCCCCGACGTCGCCGGGACCAAACAATACGCCTCCATCGCAGTCACCTGAAAACTAGCTACGTCCACTTTGGACGAGACGTCGCATCAAACAACAGATCAGGTTTGGAGTGAATTAAGCAGTGCACCACCAAGAACAACCTTTCCGCTTCACGTCCCTATCTAAATTAACGTTATCAGCTTTTTGCATGGATTGGGACGATCAGATGGTAGGGTCACCAAATTAAATCTCGATTCTGGAAACACCCATCCAGACATATGCCATATATATATATATATTATGTATAAGCCATCCACCGGCCCGCATGATCTATAATTCTATATATTGCGTGCATGCATGGTGTAGAAGCTAGCTAGCAAGATCTATACCGAGTGCCGGCTTCACACGCAGACCCGGTGCAACAGGCTGAAAGAATCAAGTGCCGACGGCCGGATACCGTACCATGATCACCTTTTCTTTCTTATCTCTATACTAATGTTTTTAAATTGGATATATATGATATGTTCCCCCCACTCCCCACCACCTTTTGCTTTTTTTAATTATTTTCCACACGTCACTGTGGACGCGGAACAAAAGCCCACCGATTCTATCCGGTATCTGGTTTCAGGTTTCAACATATATGGGGTCATCATAATTAACTAACCTGTAAAAGTATAAATTTATTGGAGATGAACGCACATCCAGACGGCTGCTAAATTATAAAAGCAGCTCGATACAAGGACACTGTACGCAGTCAGATGGACGGCCATGATTTCCTCTCTTCTAAGGGTTTTATCTGTGCCATTACATCGAACACGAACATTAATCAACCCATCTTTTTGATGTCATAATAAATATACGCCACTGAAAAGGAAAGGATATGCAAGTTGCGTGGTTTCTTAATTACAACTTGTGAGAAAAAATAAAAGGAAAAAAGAGGTTGGGCATGCATGTGGGCCGTGCTTCGGCAGGCCCATAAGTGTGGCCACAGGCCATCTCAAAAGCAAGAAACAGGCCGGCCTTGTTGATGAAATCATGGCAGTGCGAGGTTGGTGCCAACCTGGATCCCAGAGCCACTCACCGGATTGGCCTCCGAAGCCCCGGATGGACAATTGTTGGCCATCTGTTGTTATACATGATGGCTGCTTTACACGCTTTTTTACGTGTGGAAGTGTCTGCCACAACGAGAACACCCCTTGTGAGCTGTGATCGTGGAAAGTTGACACAAACGTGTGTTGCAGCTTGCATATATGGCAGGATGGAAAGGAACTGCGTGAAAAGCATTTTCCTTGTGGGTGTGGGTTTGCCGGGCATGCATTTGATTTGGACGGTACTCCCCTTGGAACTTATATAAAGTGCCCCCTAATTAATTGTGCGACTACTGAATAGAGTATCTATACATGTCCTCCTCTCTCCTTGAACTAATTAATTAAGACCCATGATTAAAGCTCGAAGTTGCGGCTTGCGTTGGAGAGGGAGTGTTGATTGAAGCACACACCTCACACCTCATTTTAATTTCTGGGACATTTTCTCACCTTGAAGTGGGGTTTTCGTAGTAGCTAGATATCCTCCATTGAATTGAAGTGGGGCTTAATTTGGATGTTTCTAAGCGATCGAGATGTTTTAAGTTGGATACCTTTACTAATTAGTTAGAAGCTGCTCAAGTAATGAGGATGCTTAAGATATGCTCATTTATTCTATTCTTGAATTGAAGTGGGGAATTCATGTTTTAAGAACACACCTGACATGAGGCAGACGCGGGGGCAAACATCGATGCATGAAAAGGCCAAAAGCATCACCACCCAAAAAGGAAAAGGAAAGAAAATCATAGATGGCTATGGATTGAAGATAATGTTGTCGGTGAATACGTACTAAAAGTACGATCGATGTAGGTCCGGGATAACGATGCCGAGGCGGGAGTGGAGTAGGAGATGTGTCACGTCCCGTACTCTATACCGTCGAGGTATTGTCCGCTTTGGCCTATCGGCCGCCTCACGATTTTGTCCATTTTTTTTTACAATGATCGACTCCAGAATGAGGGACTTTTCGGGAGGTCACTCATCCCAATACTACCCTACATTAAGCACGCTTAACTTTGAAGTTCTTTATAAGAACTGAGTCAATACTTCAAAAGGCGCCTCGGTGATATAGAGTACAACTTAGTTATATTTGAGAGTGTTATAATCTACTCCTCTTATATAGGCAACGTCCTCGTCGCTGGGCACATATAGCACGCAATAATACCCCCAGGCAGGTAGGACTCTAGAGGTGGCCCCTACATGCTCAAGAGGTGACTCCCACTATGTAGCACTTTGTCCCATTGCGGGTTCAAGAGGTTGTCCTGCATGGCACTTAGTTCCCACACTTCCGGCTGGGGTATAGCTCTGATACCATTCTGTCACGGCCCGAACTCTATACCGTCGAGGTATTGTCCGCTTTGGCCTACCGGCCTCACGGTTTTGTTCCTTTTTTTTTTATAGTGATCGGCTCCAGAATGAGGGACTTCCCGGGAGGTCACCCATCCCAATACTACTCCCCATTAAGCATGCTTAATTTTAGAGTTCTTTACAAGAACTGAGTCGATACTTCAAAAGGCGCATCGATGATATAGAGTACAACTTAGCTATATTTGAGAGTGTTACAAGATGGATGCTGGCGAGTCGACGGTACGGTGGCAATAGTGGTCGTTGGCGAAGTGATCAATGGTGGCGGATCTCCTTGATGTTGCAAGTGAGAGGGAGAGGAAGGAGGAGGGTGGGTTTCAGTGGTTGGGGAGGGGGGTCAAACCGATAGAGTAGCAGGTGTGTGGGGGGGGAGGACTTCGACAGGTTACAAAGAGGAGGGCTTTGGCCGACGAGGGTATGGGGGAGGGGTTTGCAGAGGGGGGTTTGGCCAAGGTAGCAAGGGGAGGGGTTTATAGTGGCTATGGACACCAGCTAAGGTACGAGGGATATCATCAGACGGTTGTTAGATCTCCCGTGGCAATGATCGAGACCTCTAGGTCACTGGCCTGCGTTGGTGGGAGTCGCTTCATGTCGTGGCGGCAGTGGACTCATTAGGCGACTAGGGGTTGTCTCAGGGAAGGAGACAATGGCGCAATTGTCCACGGCATACCAAGTCCAGACCAGGGTCAACAGACATGGTGCAAAGGACTAAATAGTCCTGCTCAGTACTCCAGGGCCACGTTGAGGAAGGGCATTTTAGACATTGCCTATGCTACGTCATATTTAAGATGGAATATTCTTTTTTTCTAACGTTCGTCAACCATACGAGCCTTTTGATAAGAGTTAAGAGATTTTAGGGACTTATATGCACACCTAAAAATTAGAGGGACTAATAAGCAAATAACTATGATTATAGAGGCTTATTAGAAAAAATATTTTTTTTGTTTTTATACTTTTAAAATATGTCTTACATCATATCTTTAAATCACTCTAATAGTTGCTATGCCTCTAAATTCAAATAAATGTATGCTCACACCCTCCGATCAGCAAGTGTGAAAATATTAATCTATGAATGAGGAAAGAAAAATCTGCCAGGCCCAGTGCGGCCTGATAAAGGCAGGTTCGGGTGACCCGATAATGCCATGCCCAACACGGCTTGATAACGCCAATCCTACGAAGACTTCTCCGGCCCACGAAAACTTCTCCAACCCTCGAGCGGAATCTTCGCGAGCGTGCATCCTGAATGCCGCAAAGCTTGCCAATGGGTGAACGTTGGGGCTTGTGTCACGGGTCTTGCCATGGCAAGGGCCGGGTCACACCCACGTCGCCAAGATACCCACCTCGAGGTCTTACCGTGAAGAGTGAGCAAGAGGGCGACGGGAGATTCATACGATCAAGCAGGACACCACTCCACAATCGACGTCATTGTTAAGTCAGACACACCCCGGCTCCCTATATAAATAGGTCCACAATCAGACCTAGGAGGGCATGGAGGGACAGACACAGACAAAGGGGACATACGCAGACACTCAGGCATACCGAGAGATTTATCCACAACCAAGGAGAGAGAGTTCCCCACACGCTCACCATCACAGGAGATTCCAGCAAGAAAGCAGAGAGAGAGAGAGAGAGAGAGAGAGAGAGAGAGAGAGAGAGAGAGAGAGAGAGAGAGAGAGAGAGGTCTTTTCACGGTTCTTCTCTTCTTGCCTCTCTGAGCACTCCCTGCCCTCTCCGAACACTCTCCAAACGCTCTCTCGACTCCAAACTATTTCTTATCCTTTCTCTACTCAATCCCTCTTCTGGTTCACTTTTCCTGGATGATTCTGAGTTAAGCATCGGAGGGTTGTCTCATGAGATCACTCACAGGGTACTCCTTCTAACGATTCTTTCTAGTGCTTGCAGATTCCTTCAGGGTCGCCGACTGCTCTTGCTCATCAATCTACGAAGGGCTACGAGTGTGAGAGAAAAGATTTAGAAGAAGAAGAAGGAACTGAGAAGAAGGAGTTGAGGCCAAGAAGCATAAGAAGAAGGAGCTGAAGATGAAGCTGCAGATCTAGAAACGCAAAGAGCCACTAGTGATCGCAAAGAAGAATAGAAGAAGAAGGAGAAGCTCGTCCACTGATGCATAAATCAGACCATTGAACTTTGGTTTAGGGAGTTTCTATACAAGTCATTTTATCAATAACTATCATGTCTATCTGGTTTTTGTCTCTAAACTGTGAACAATATTTTCGTGTGTGTTTCTGTGCAAGAATTGCACAGGCTCAGAGTGTCTGAGCGTTTGTGTGTGTGTGTGTGTCGCTGGATTTCAGATCAAGGGTGGTCTAGGGTTCATCCCCGCGTGTGTGTGTGTGTAGGCTTTGTCCTACGTGTGTGTATTGGGACGTGTCCCCGTGTGTGTGCAGGCTTGACCTGCGTGTTGTGGAGCTTTGCTCCGTGTTGGGGAGCTTTCCCCGTGCTGGTTTTTCTAGCAGTGAATCCTCACCAGGTTTTGGTGAGGGGTGGACGTAGGGAGCCCGTCGAGGTCTCGAACCACCTTAAAATCCCTGTGCTTTGTGGTTTGAATTGTGCGATTGTCTCCTTGTCTTCTACCTCATTCACAGGTACATTCTACACACACTGCACACTTATTGATTACTCATTGTGCACTTTCATTGCACTATGTTATTGATGTCCACACACATATAAATCTAATTGTTATGCACCGTATTGCATCACACACAAATCCTTCACCCACACATTGTGAGGCTTGATCCGCTAAGTACATAAGTTTGCAAATAGCCAGTCTATGTTTAGTTCCGCTGTGTGAAGTTAGTATAGTTTTAAATTGGACATCGTTATCAGAGGGATCTATTCACCCCCCCTCTAGATCCATTTCCCTGCACTTCGGGACCCGACAATTGGTATCAGAGCAAGGCTCTGCTGTCCCTAGATCTAACGATCTACAGAGTGATCCCAGTGCATTTTACAATCATGAATTTTTCTATTGAACAAGTCTCAATGAATGGTTTACCTATCTTTACTGGTACTGATTTTGATTCATGGTTAAGCAAAGTGTGTGGGCTAATCAATTTTATTAATCCTAATCTTTGGAAGTTGGTTTATGATGGTCCTCACAAATTGTGTCCAGATAAGACCATGTGGTCTAAAGAGGATAAATTCAAAAATCATGCTAATGTTACTGTCCTAAAGTTATTACAAGCAGCCGTAGATACTAACATGTTTCCATTTGTGTCTTCATGTGAAACGGCAGAGGAGATCGTGGATGGATTGATCAAGGCTTAAGAAACAAAGCTGGACGACCTGTGTTTTATGGTTGATAAAGCAGACACATCAAGTAAAGAATACTTGGAGGTAAATTTTAACTCTGATAGTGATGATGAATTTTCACCTGAGGAACTTCTTGATGCCTATGAAGATCTGTGTGAAAAATACAAGACAATGAGGTTTGAAAATAAGAAGCTCAAGAAGAAATTTGAAAATCATTTTTATGAAGATCTTTCATGTGATAAGTGTTCTGAACTTGAAGAACTTAAAAAGGAAAATAGTGTCTTATTGATTCAAATTTTCTTGCTTGAAAGTAGTTTGAAAAGCTTTGATAAAATTGAAAAGAAAAACACACTATTGGAATATGAAAATGAAAATCGGAAACACTTGAATACTGCTATGTCGGAAAAATTGCTTATTTTTGAAAAAGGGAAGTCAACCCTGGAGGTTGATGAATCTGAAAATGTTCTTGCCTTGAAACAAGACATAGAAAGCTTTAAGAGTGTTAATGAAATTCTGAATCGGAAAGTTAATTCCTGTGAAGATCATATTACTAGTTATGAACTTCATGTTTCATCTCTTGAAACTGAAAATTTTGATTTGAATAATTCTCTAGCTAGATTTGTTAGTGGCAAAGAAAATCTAAACAAAATCTTGGGAACCAAAGTAAATTTTCAAAGAGAAGGGTTAGGATACAACTCTGGAAACAAAAAGGATTTCAAAAATAAGTTGTATACCTCTTTTGTGGGTAGCTCTAATGCAACCAATGCTTCAAGTGCCTCTCCAAACCAATCCACTACTCAGGAAACTAAAAGACAGAACAAATTTCAAAAGTAAAATAAAATTCAGAAAAAGACTTTCATCAAGTCTAGCATGCATGCCAAGAATTTTCATATGAATTACCATGCTTCAAAGCAAACTAATGTGACATGTCATTACTATGGTAAGCATGGTCATTTGATGCATGATTGTAGATTGATGAGTAGAGAGGATTTGAATGCTGGTAGAGAGCATGCTAGGAAATTCCACACTGCACAGAAAAAGAGCATTAAATGTTTTCACAGTGGTAAAGTAGGACACATTGCTGCACATTGTTGCTCTGTTAAAGGAAAATGAAAATTTTATTCTGAACATGTTAATTTCCCTATAAACAAAAATGTTTTTGATAAAAATAAATTTGCTTCAAAAGGAAGATCTCTTATGTGTTTTAATTGTGGGAAGCCAAGCCACAGAGCTTCTGATTGCTGACTGCCTGGTCATAGAAGATATGATTTTCATGATAAAAGTGGCAACATTCATGGTCATTCATAGAAATTTCATGTTCATGCTCAAAATGGTAGAATTCCTGTCTACACTCAGAGATTCACCACTCATGTTCATACAAAGAAATTGAGTCAGCATGCACGTTGTCATTATTGTGGTAAATTTGACCATTTCATAGATGATTGCTCTTGAATAAAATTTGATGAAGTAAATGCTTCAAAGAAATTGAATGTTTATGTTAATCATCCGAGACCCAAGAAAACTTGAGTACCCAAAACCGTTAAATGAGAAACTTGTTGCAGGAAATGTCTTGAGGCCAATGAAGGATTGTTGATAAATAAAGGTCTCTCAAGACAAAGGTAAGGAAATAAAGATTGTGTTTCATAATCTGCAGTAGCTTATGGCACTAGATGGTATAGTGTTCCGGTGATAGGTATTGATCCTCAAACTTTGAACGGTCTTTGATTTTCTTTTGTTGTGTAGAAATTGTATGATTGGCTAAAAAGAAATGAATAAATTATGGTATGTGTCTGAGATGATTGGCCATTGAATATTTTTCAATGCAAATTGCTTGAGCACATTTGAGATTAAATGAGTATCTGGTATATAAAATGTGATGTGACACCACCTTGGGGGTGATAGTCATAAGACCGAAGACCCCTCGGACCTAGCAAGTAAGCAATGCAACGGACCGGCAACTTCACTCGGGCGGACTCACCCGCGTAGTGCGCACCCGGGTCCGTAGGTGGACCGGCGATGGGGATGAGGGTCCGAGGTTGGACCTGTAAGGTTCCGATCAGAATGCGCAGCGAAAATCATCGAAACCTTAGATTGCATATCGTTGCCGATTTTTCAAAATCGAACAAGATCGGTAAACCCGTGCGGTGAAGAACAATTCTTTACCTTTGTGGGGTTGAGAATCTCCCAAAACCTCGAAGACGTTCGAGATGAAGATCCCGGAGTCGCGAGCCATCCAAGCGTCCGGCCTCTAGACATATCCATACGAGTAGTGGAAGCAGACAGAATCTTCTCCATGATCTCCACGCGCCGACCCGATCTCAACACCACCATCCACCGTGGAAGGAGAGAGAAGGAGGGGGGCACCTTGGAGAGAGAGAGAGAGAGAGGAGAGAGGACGGCCAGGGTTTCAACCTTATAGCTTGGCCAGGGTTTCGCCCAACAGCGTATATTTATAGACCTTTGGCGTTTTTCACAAAAGCCCAATAATAGTCTATAAAGTCCACCCATCCCGGTCTGTCCACCACTCTATTGTGTGTGACCCTCTAGGCCCAATAGTCTATTTGGTTTTCCAGCCCATTAAGTAAAGAACTCCTTCTTAAATTAATTAATTCTATCCATTAACTTTTAATAGAATTAGTGGGCTTTCCGATCACGAAAAGTACCAAGCAACACTTCGTGATCCCAAATGACATTGGGGATAAGCAACCCACTCAGGAACCTTTCCATCTACAGATTCCACACAGTTATAGATCCCCATTCATCCAATGCCTCACCAGGACTAGGGTATGGTCAAACTATCAAACCCTATAGAGTCCTGGCTCGACTGAACCCTATGCTCCAAACAGGTTCATTAGAAAAATTCATTTTTCATAATGAACTCCCATACCCTGGCCAGAGGATTTCCCGAGTACAGATCCGTAAGGCATTCTCTCTCACATATCATACTGAGAGTGAACGATCCCATGTTGTCAAACTAATTGCCTTTGCACGAGTTCCACTGAGTCTGAATAACTAATTGTACAAGACCACTTTACAGAAGTCTATAAGTCAGTAATCAAATACTCAGCATCCCTTATGCAAGACATCTTTAGTGACTCAGGTCTAAGATCCAACTGCGCTACTGAGACATAGAATACCATGTTTGATAGTCAGTATGATTACCACTCAGGGATTCTAGATTGGGTCAGTTCAGTGAACTCATTCTACTAACGAGCACCTGCACGTGTACTTTGATGTCACCACACCAGTGGTTATGAGATCGACCACCCTTATCACATGAGTGAGTACCACGTGCACCGTTCTATCCGAATCTTCAATGTCCCTTCTTGAAGATCCTACAACCAGGAACATTTAGAACACAAACCTCTAGATGACTGATCTCATTATCACAATCTCATTATGATCCAGTCAGCATAGCTCGTATTCAGGGACTTCATCACATTACAACCCATACACTATAACGTGCTAAGAATGTAATGAAAAAATGCCATTATTATTGTAATTGAATGAAATCATACAAGAAATGTTACCATCACAACACTTGTGATTAGATTGAAGGGCATACATCTCTAACAGTCTCCCACTTGCACTAAAGCCAATCACCCACATGCTTGATCCCCATCAGCCCAAGGTGACGCTCAAACACATTTTGAGATAAAGGCTTAGTTAGTGGATCTGCAATATTATCAGCAGAAGATACTCTATCTACTATCACATCTCCTCCAGCTATAATCTCTCTGATCAAGTGATAACGCCGCAGAATGTGCTTGGACTTCTGATGAGACCTCGGCTCCTTTGCTTGCGTAATGGCCCCATTGTTGTCACAAAACATGGGGACAGGATCAGAGATGCTTGGGACAACTCCCAATCCATCGATGAACTTCTTCATCCATATCGCCTCTTTTGACGCCTCGGCAGCAGCTATATACTCGGCCTCGGTTGTTGAATCAGCAGTGGTCTCTTGCTTGGAACTCTTCCAACTCACTGCCCCACCATTGAGTGTAAAAATGAACCCAGAGGTTGACTTGCTGTCATCTTTGTCAGACTGGAAACTCGAGTCAGTGTACCCTCTTAGTTTCAAGTCCTCTCCTCCATAAACCAGAAATAGATCCTTAATCTTTCTTAAGTACTTAAGGATACATTTCACGGCTATCCAGTGTTGTTCACCTGGATCTGTCTGATACCTGCTCGTAACACTTAGAGAATAAGCTATATCAGGCCTAGTACATAACATCGCGTACATGATAGACCCTATGGTAGAGGCATAGGGAACCCTACTCATGTACTTTCTCTCTTCTGGAGTTTTAGGGGACATCTCCTTAGAGAGGTAAACTCCATGTCTAATCGGTATTAGACCTATTTTGGAGTCTTCCATGCCAAACCTTTTGACAATGGTGCCTATGTACATCGATTGGGACAAGCCTAGCATCCTCTTTGATCTATCTCTATAGATTCTAATCCCCAACACATAGGATGCCTCTCCCAAATCTTTCATGGAGAAATTCTTTGACAGCCAGGCTTTGACTGACGATAACATACCTACATCATTCCCAATGAGTAGTATGTCATCCACATATAGTACCAAAAATGTGATTGCACTGCCATTGATTTTCTTGTATACACATGGCTCATCTTCGTTCTTAACGAAGTCATAGGATTTGATTGCCTCATCAAACCTTATGTTCCAACTGTGGGATGCTTGTTTTAGTCCATATATAGACCTCTGAAGCCTGCACACTCTATCTGGATACTCTTTGGATATGAATCCCTTAGGTTGTGTCATGTACACTTCTTCCTCAAGGTTTCTATTGAGGAATGCCGTCTTCACATCCATCTGCCAGATTTCATAATCATAGTGTGCAGCAATGGCAAGTAAAATTCTAATGGATTTCAGCATGGCTACAGGAGAGAAGGTTTCGTCATAGTCAACGCCTTGCTTTTGACGATATCCCTTCACTACAAGCCTTACCTTATAGGTATCAACCTTTCCATCCACTCCAATCTTTCTTTTAAAGATCCACTTGCATCCAATAGGTACAATACCCTCATGTGGATCTATCAAGTTTCAAACTTGGTTGGAGTACATGGAATCTATTTCAGATATCATGGCCTCTTGTCATTTCCCAGAGTCAATGACACTCATTGCCTCTTCGTAGGTCTTAGGATCATCATCCTCATTATGTGATACCTTACCAGAAATATGTCCCACATATCTCTCTGGTTGAATAGGTACTCGGCCAGACCTACGCACAGTTTGTGGGTCAGTTTGCACTGGATCTTGAGAAGATACACTGACAGGTTGTGGTTCTAGAACTTCATTCTAGTTCTACCAAGCTCCCACTGTTCCCTTCAAGGATATACTCTTCCTCAAGGAACACAGCATGTTTAGCTACAAACACTCTTTGATCGCTAGGCTGGTAGAAATAATATCCATAAGTTTCCTTAGGATATCCCACAAACCTACACTTCTCAGTCTTAGATCTCAGTTTATCAGAGTCATGTTTCTTTACATGGGCAGGGCAACCCCAAACCTTAAAGTACTTAAGATTTGGCTTCTTTTCTTTCCATATCTCATATGGAGTGGAGTCGACTGACTTCGATGGGACTTTGTTCAACAAGTGCGCAGTAGCCTCCAAGGCATAACCCCAGAGGGATAAGGGTAAACCAGCAAAACACATCATGGACTGTACCATATCTAATAGGGTACGATTCCTCCTTTCAGCCACACCATTCAGCTGAGGTGTATAAGGATGAGTCCATTGAGATAATATTCCATTATCCCTTAAATACTGTGTGAACTCCGTACTCAAGTATTCACCTCCTCGATCTGATCGAAGAGTTTTAATACTTTTCCCGGTTTATTTTTCTACTTCATTCTTAAACTCGACAAATTTCTCAAAAGCTTCAGATTTGTACTTCATTAAGTACACGTATCCAAATCTTGAGAAATCATCAGTAAATGTAATGAAGTATGAATAGCCTCCTTTGGCATGTATGGACATAGGTCCACACACATCAGAGTGTATGAGTTCTAACAACTCATTTGCTCTTTCTCCATGTCCAGAAAATGGAGACTTGGTCATCTTACCCATGAGATAAGATTCACAAGTCGTGAATGATTCATAATCAAATGGATCAATGTATCCATTTTTACATAACTTTTTCAATCTTTCCTCATTGATATGACAAAGTTTACAATGCCAAAGATAAGCCTGATTCACATAACCTCTTTTTCTCTTAAGAGGTCTGTCCACACACATCACAGGAGACACCATATCTAAAACATACAAACCATTCATTAGGCTCCCACTGGAAAATAATTCACCATTTAATAATAAAGAACAACCATTGTTTCCAAAACTTACAACAAATCCATATTTATTTAAGCAGAAAATGGAAATAATGTTCTTTATTATAGAAGGAATATAATAACAGTCTATAAGCTCTAGTGTAATTCTTGTAGGCATCTGGAGGTTCACCTTCCTGACCGCGAGCGTAGCAACCTTTGCTCCATTTCCCAGTCGCAAGTCAACCTCGCCTTTGTTCAATTGCCTACTGCTTGTCAGCACCTGCAAGTCATTGTAGATATGAGATGCACATCCAGTATCTAATACCCACGATGTGGATCTATAAGACAAGTTTAGGTCAACAATCATGAACATACCTGAAACTTCTCCAAACTTCTGTTTTGCCTTTTCTGCAAGATACAACTTGCAGTTTCTCTTCCAATGGCCATCCTTATGGCAGTGGAAGCATTGACCCTTGCCCTTCTTAGCCTCATCTTTCTTGGCAGCCTTTCCCTACTTATCCTGCTTTTTCTTCTTATTTTTCTTAAAAATAGATTGATTCTTTCTCTTCTTGTTGGTCTTACCAACAAGTAGCACAGAAGATTTCCCATTGTTCATTGTCCCCTCAGCTGTCTTCAACATATTAAGAAGCTCTGCCAGAGAGCACTCTATCTTATTCATGTTGAAATTCACTATGAACTGGAGAATGAACAGGGGAGAGATTGCAAGATTAGGTCAATGCATAAATCCTTGTTCATCTCAAAACCTAATTCTTTTAGCCTCTCAATCCACTCTATCATTTTGAGAACATGTGTCTGCACAGATGTTCCCTCAGACATTTTGACCCCGAACAGATTCTTAGATATCTCATATCTCTCTGTTCTACTCTGAGCTCCAAAGAGATCTTCTAGGTGGAACAAGATGGATCTAGTATCCATCTTTTCATTGCAACTCATTAGTCATGGAGGCCAGCATATAACATTGGGTCAGAGTGGCATCTTCCTTATGCTTCTCATAAAGAATCACCTCAGCCTCATCGGCATCATCAGCAGGAAGAGCAGGAACATGCTGCTCAAGGACATAGGCTATTTTCTCAACCGTGAGAACAATTCTCAAATTCCTGAGCCAATCGACATAATTTGGACCAGTCAGTCTATTGGCATCCAATATGCCTCTCAACGGGTGGTTCGTCATTGCGATCTACAAGAGGAAATTAAACAAATTTAGAACAATATTACAAACATTCATGATAGTAAATTAAGAAATGGACTTTAATCTTAATTTAATGCTCCCACTAATTTTCGACGAATTTGCATCACCCCTTGTATGCAAAGACGGAACACAACAACCGTGCCCTAGTGGGTATTAGGCTCCCATTAACATTATGAAAATAGTCTTGTGGTAGCACAACAAACTATCCCATACTTAACGGGTAGGCAACTCTTGCCAATTGCAACTCCTTGCAACTCCTAGTGTGTTTAGCCTCCAAATGTTTGTGATCTTGTGGTAGCACAACAAATCACAAGCTTTGGTTAGGTCCAGCCCGCTTGTTACGTTATGAGAATGGATTTATGACATAACTCTTGTGGTAGCACAACAAAGCCATGCCAGCCTCCATCCCAAGATTTGGCCTAAGCCTTAGCCTGAGTCTCTGCCCCCTTGCTGTGAGAATCTTATGGTAGCACAACAAACTCTCACAGTCTAAGGACAGCTCACATAGACTATAACAACGGAAGGCTACGTGGGTCATTCTTAATGCCTCACGCTTATCGACCTAATATTGAATTTAAGGGGATTTGGATATATTGGTCCCATCAATATAGGTGCTACATATGTATATAATAATTTGGAGTATCGTATATACTCTAAATATATATGCATATAATAAGAAGCACATCTACATATATCATATATATGCAATAATACCAATGGATGATCATGGACCTTAAGCTCCTAAAACACATTACCAGAGCCAGTTGGTAATGCACACAATCATGGCAAATAGAAAAATATGGAACATCCAATGCTCCCACTAGATGTGAAGAATCTCCCGAGGTCCACGCAGTCGGTCTTCTTCTTAATCTCCATCCGCTTCTCATTATTACAAGTAGATTTGTAATAGGACACGCAGGCCCACAAATGTACATCAGATAATAATAAGAAACCTTGAATCGGTCAAGGGGAGTACAACATAGGAGGGAGATATAATGTACAACCCGGATTAATTAAGAGAGAGAGAAGGAGGCACGCAGGCCCCAATAAACACATCATACATAACCATTCACCATAAAGAGCATTATCACATGATATCTAAGTCCATGATCATCCATCCACATGCAAGACACATCACATGCATCAAATAGTAATAATCTCATAATTACGGCGAGATATAATGATAATTTCAAAATATAATAATTAATTTTGAAATCGCGCATATTAACATTCAACTAAACAATTTAGTTAAAACAACCAAGTCTAAACAACTTTAGACCTCCGTTATTCACATTCACTACATGGGCTCAATAATAATTTTCAGTTAATTAACCTCATAAGAATCACATTCTTATAGTAATTAACTTTAATTAATTAGATAATAGGAAATATTTAAAACCCTTTTAAGATTCCTATTAACTAATTAACCAGGGGTCAAATAATAAAAAATACATTAACAAGTTACTAAAACTATTTCAGAACTCATTAATATAATTTTCAGAATATTTTTGGCATTTTTCTGAATTTCCATGCATTTTAAACACTTTAAAACACATAAAAAATCAAAAAACTAATAATAAAAAGGGGGCGGCTTAATGGGTTCGGATCCGGCGTGGGCCGGATCCGACCCGCCATGAACCCGGGGGGGGGGGGGGTCCTCCCCCCCGCCTGATACGCAGGCGGCTAGGGTCAAAACCCTAGCCTCTACGAGCTCCCCGGAGGGGGCCCGTCTGCTACCCCCGGCCTCCGCGGACGACCGCCAGGGACCCTCCGACATGGCCGACGGCCACCTCCCCTAACACCGTCGCCGGAGGTGGCGCACGCGAGCCAGGAGGGGGCCGTTTGCCTCCTCCGCCATGATCGCCGCCGCGACCGCTCCTTCGGCCACCCTAGGCCACCGCAAGCCGTCTCCCGCCGTGGGAACCTCCACTGGCCCTCAAGGGCACCAGCAGAAGACCTTTGACGGCCTCAGAAGGCCTCCTTCCCAAGCTGCGAACGGCGACCGCGGCAACCAAGGGATGGTCTATCCGGCCGCTCTAATGGGTCAATCAACGCGCCAGGATGTGCGCATTGATCCTCTTGATCCAGGGAACGATTCCCTGGCATCAATCGGTCGATGCTCATCTCATGAGCGACCCAATCAGACGACGAATATCAAGCCCCATGCAAGAACAGGAACGATAGAAAATAATATAATAATGTCGATTTTGATCAAACCAGCTACCTGGCTCTGATACCACTGTAAGGTTCCGATCAGAATGCGCAGCAGAAATCATCGAAACCTTAGATTGCATATCGTTGCCGATTTTTCAAAATCGAACAAGATCGGTAAACCCGCGCGGTGAAGAACGGTTCTTTACCTTTGCGGGGTTGAGAATCTCCCAAAACCTCGAAGACGATCGAGATGAAGATCCCGGAGTCACGAGCCGTCTAAGCGTCCGGCCTCTAGACGTATCCACACGAGTAGTGGAAGCAGACGGGATCTCCTCCACGATCTCCACCCGCCGACCCGATCTCAACACCACCATCCACCGTGGAAGGAGAGAGAAGGAGGGGGGCGCACCTTGGAGAGAGAGAGAGAGAGGAGAGAGGGCGGCCAGGGTTTCAACCTTGTAGCTTGGCCAGGGTTTCTCCCAACAACGTATATTTATAGACCTTTGGCATTTTTCACAAAAACCCAATAATAGTCTATAAAGTCCACCCATCCCGGTCTGTCCACCACTCTATTGTGTGTGACCCTCTAGGCCTAATAGTCTGTTTGGTTTTTCAGCCCATTAAGTAAGGAACTCCTTCTTAACTTAATTAATTCTATCCATTAACTTTTAATGGAATTAGTGGGCTTTCCGATCACGAAAAGCACCAAGCAACGCTTCGTGATCCCAAATGACATTGGGGATAAGCAACCCACTCAGGAACCTTTCCGTCTACAGATTCCACATATTTATAGATCCTCATTCATCCAATGCCTCACCAGGACTAGGGTATGGTCAAACTGTCAAACCCTATAGAGTCCTGGCTCGACTGAACCCTGTACTCCAAACAGGTTCATTAGAAAAACACCTTTTTCATAATGAACTCCCATACCCTGGCCAAGGGATTTCCCGAGTACAGATCCGTAAGGGATTCTCTCTCACATATCATACTGAGAGTGAACGATCCCATGTTGTCAAACTAATTGCCTTCGCACGAGTTCCACTGAGTCTGAATAACTAATTGTACAAGACCACTTTACAGAAGTCTATAAGTCAGTAATCAAATACTCAGCATCCCTTATGCAAGACATCTTTAGTGACTCAGGTCTAAGATCCAACTGCGCTACTGAGACATAGAATACCCTATTTGATAGTCAGTATGATTACCACTCAGGGATTCTAGATATGGTCAGTTCAGTGAACTCATTCTACTAACGAGCACTGGCACGTGTACTTTGATGTCACCACACCAGTGGTTATGAGATCGACCACCCTAATCACATGAGTGAGTACCACGTGCACCGGTCTATCCGGATCTTCAATGTCCCTTCTTGAAGATCCCACAACCAGGAACTTTTAGAACACAAACCACTAGATGACTGATCTCATTATCACAATCTCATTATGATCCAGTCATCATAGCTCGTATTCAGGGACTTCATCACATTACAACCCATACACTATAACGTGCTAAGAATGTAATGAAGAAATGCCATTATTATTATAATTGAATGAAATCATACAAGAAATGTTGCCATCACAACACTTGTGATTGGCTTGAAGGGCATACATCTCTAACAGGACCTTGAGATTCCACGGGGTTGGCTAGCTTGGTATGGACCCCTAAGGGCCAGGGATGCCCAATTCAGCGAGCAGCCAACACGCCGAGGGCGTGGGATGTAGGGCCACTCTCACAACTCGCTCCGCGGTGGCACACAATTTGGTGGATTCCTGATCGGGCACTCGCTCACCGTCCGACGGGCAATTGAAAGCAATAATAAGTGATGCGGGACGGACTAAGGAGACGACACTATATGGTGCCACCCTCGGACTCTAGATGAAGACACGACCAGCAACACACACCAGGGAGATACTAAGCCCGACACTACGAGCTCCTACTGGCGAAACGTCGCTAACAGAAGTGGAAGCTCACTCGTCGTCCCAAGCGAGGGAAAGCGCGGACCGTGCGCGGTTAAGGAACCGGCGGAGGTCAAGGGTAGTCCGACTCAACTTCCGGACTCGGATCGAGTCGCGGGACGGGTCACTCACTCTCACAGCGGTGACATAGACACACAGGCTAGTACCTACACTCTCGGCAGCGGCCTAAGACCATATACTAGCTAAGCAATGTAACGCCAAGGAGTTAAGACCTTTACCTCCACGCACCCGACGTGGCGAAGACACCCCGGCTGACTTACGGACCCCCGGTTAACATAATTCACAGCGGTACAAAGAGATTCGACCCACTCCACGCAGGGAGGTAAAAGGTCACATGTGGGGCCCCGGGGATCACGCAAATCAGGTTGACGGGCAGCATCTTGATGTCGTCTCGACGCGCCGAACTCCGCGTTCTCGTGCCTTCCGGACGGCGAAATCAATGGGCCGTGGGGCCCACACGCTGTCCTGTCCTCCGGGTCTGGCGGGGTGGGTCCCACTGCAATGGGGACCCCTGGCAGCACGCTTCCCTGGATGATGGTCAGCCGGCGACACTCTCCGGAGGCCGGGTGCCCCGGTTCCCAAGTGGAGAGAGTGCTGTCCACGAGCTGATGTTGCTGTTTCAGCAGCGCGCGCTCCGACAAAAACGGCCGCTACGATCAGCCCCGTGGCCGGAATGCGATGAAACCAGCGCCGTTGGAAAGAGGATTCGAAATCCTTCAATCTAGGGCCAGTGGACTCTTCTGAACCTGCGCGGACCTGGGCTTTAACTATTTTTCAATTCTCTGCTCCACAGCTCCCGAAATCTCAGATCAGCATATCAGTTTTCTGTAAATGGCCGTTGACCGCCTACGTAAAGTTGGATTCAGACTTCGAGCTCATCTTAAAAGTTGTAGGTAATCAAACCACGGAATTGGGACTATTTTATAATTTGATTTGGAGGTGGCTGCGATTTTTTATGATTTTTGGGGTGATTGGTGGTCGGATCTGGGAACAGGTGGACAGAACTGTAGATGGGTTTGAGAATGATTTTTAGAAAATATGAAATGGGTGAATCAAAAATTGAGAAAAATCATGGATGAAGGGGTGGATGGATGGAGCCACCAATAAAATTAGGCGAACTAACAAAAATCAAAAAGTGGATCTAAGATATGAAACTCAGGGCGGAGGTGAACCTGGATAGAACTCGGGCAGAACCGAAATGGAAGAGTGGACGAAAATCAAAAAATAGGAAACGTGATCTGAATGCTGGCCTGATTTTTATGGGTGGAGAGGAACATCCCAGGAACAACTCCTCCAAATTTGGTAGTCAAATGAGCTCGGGGAAGACCTATGAATTTTGAACAAGCTGCTGTGGTATTGCGCAGGCAGAACTCCGTTGATGGCGATGGCGGTGCGGTGGCGGCTCGTGGCGGCGGCGGCGATCGTCGGAACCGATAACGAGGCATCACACCTCAGAATGGAAGCCTTCACAGCATCCAAGGGGAAGAGGGAGGAGAGAGGAGGGGGCACACCAGCCCTTGCTCTTGGAATTTGTTTGATTCAAATGGCATTAATTCTTCCAAAATGGAAAATACAAGCTTAAATAGGTTACATCTCACATCCATCCACAACCGTAGGATCTAGGGGTGGGAGATGAAGGGCTGGGATGGCATGTGACACACACACAAAAAAATAAATAAAAAATAAGGGGAGGGGGGGCGGCCCTTGGCCCAAGGAGAGTGGGCTTGACTTGGTAGGTGGGTGGCCAAAATGTGGACTTTCCAAGCCACTTGTCCCCCACTTGGCCCACCCTTCTAGAAGCCTCCATGTGGAAGGTTGACTGACCCCACATGGGACCCTAGGCTGAGGTGGCTCAATGGGATGGGGCCTGGGGGGCCCGTGGGGCCCACGGGGTCCAAATTGCACATAAGCCCCTCTTACAATCAAAATAGCAAACCGAATACAACGAAATAAACACAAATTACACACATAAAGTCTAACTAAATATGATAAATGGGGAGGCTCAAGGCGGAGTCTCCAGGCTGTCTCCGAGCCAGATGGACGCTGAGGTGGCTCGAGTCGTGCTCCGTGTGCAGTACCGGTGGCTCGGCGTGTCGCGTCGTTCAACTGCTCGGGTGTCCGCACCAATTCTCCCCGGGTGGGAGAAACTCGACCCTGTCGAGTAAGGGTCTGCATCGCTCCTGTATCGCTCCAGAAGGTCCGGATCGATCCGCTGCAACTCGCCATGTGTGATCCATGTGTCCTCAGTAGCGGGCCGTCCTCTCCATCGCACTAGGTAGCGCGGGTAAGATCCACTCCTGGTAACTGTCACTTGCTCGTCCAGTATACGATCTATATGCTCACGCTGCCGTGAAAAAGGGGCTGGAGGTGGAAGTGGACACTCAGGTGTGGGATCACTCTCAAGGGGAGGGGATGGCTCAAAAGGCTCACTAGGGATCACCGTTGGGTCCCTATATGCAACAAGATCCGATACATTGAAGGTAGAGCTTATACCATATTCCTCGGGCAGGTCCACTACATACGCATTGGATCCAACGCGTTTCAACACTCTAAAGGGACCGGCTCCGCGAGCTTGCAACTTCTTAACGGTTCCAGAGGGAAACCATTCAGGTCTTACCCTGATCATGACGTATTCGCCCTCGTGGAACTCTCGGTGGTGTCGGTGGGCATCGGCTAACTCCTTGTACCGTGCATTGCTGGCCTCAATGTGACGATGGATGTCGTCATGCAAACTCCTAACATGCCTAGCAAACGACTCGGTCGACTCCGACACTCTAGCATGGAAAGGCATGGGGACAAGGTCAACGGGTTTCCTAGGCCTACGACCTATGACAATCTCAAATGGACTCATGCCGGTAGACCTATCCACCGAATCATTGTATGCAAACTCAGCCATGGGTAAAATGAGATCCCAATCCCCAATGCGGTCCCTGACTAGACACCTCAAAAGATCTCCCAGACTCCTATTGACTACCTCGGTCTGGCCATCTGTCTGGGGATGATATGCAGTAGAAAACTTGAGGTGAGTACCCATCATATGCCATAGTATCTTCCAAAAATACGAAGTGAATCTAACATCACGGTCAGACACTATAGTGCGAGGCAACCCGAACTTGCACACCACATGCGTAAGGAAAAGGCGGGCTACCCTAGAAGCATCCGACGTCTTTGAGCAAGGAATAAAGAGGGCCATCTTCGAGAAACGGTCAACCACCACATAGACCGAATCATGCTTCCTGGAGGTACGTGGCAATCCCAAAACAAAGTCCATGCTAACATCCTGCCACGGGGCATCAGGCACGGGGAGAGGCGTATAAAGGCCCGAGCTTTGCTTCTTCATCTTGGCCGTAGCACATGTACGGCACTGAGCCACGATGTTAGCAACATCGCGCTTCAAGCTCGGCCAATAAAATCGATGCTCTACTGCCTCGATAGTCTTGTTCCGACCAAAGTGGCCAGCTAGACCTCCCGCATGTAGTTCCCATACTAAGAAATCTCGAACCGAAGTTCGGGGAACACATAGCCTGCTACCTCGAAAGAGGTAACCCTCCTGAAGCACATACTCATCAAGGTCTCTTGAGGGTCCGGCCTGGAGGGTGGTAAAAATCTGACCGAAGTCAGGACAATCAACATAGGCCTCCTTCATCTTCTCTAACCCTATGACCTCGGCACTCATGGTGGTAAGCAAACATGCTCGCCGACTCAAGGCATCAGCCATCTTGTTTTCCACTCCAGCCTTATGTTTAAGCACAAAGGTGAACTGCTGGAGATACTCGACCCAATGACTGTGACGCGAGTTCAGCTTCTTTTGGGAATGGAGGTACCTCAATGCCTCGTGATCGGAGTATAGGACAAACTCCTGATGTAAAAGATAGTGTCTCCAATGCCTAAGAGCCTGAACAACTACGTAGAATTCTTTATCATATGTGGAATATCGCAGTTTCGCGTCATTCAGCTTCTCGCTGAAATATGCGATCGGGTGGGACTCCTAACTCAAAACTCCTCCTATCCCAACACCCGACGCATCACAAGAGACCTCAAACACCTTCGAGAAGTCAGGCAATCGAAGGATAGGCATCTGGGTCATGCGCTCCTTGATGTCCTTGAAGGCGGCAGATGCGGCCTTCGTCCATACAAATGTGCCCTTTCGGATACAATCCGTGATCGGGGCGGTGACGGAGCTAAATCTGCGGATGAAGCGACGGTAGAACGTCGCAAGGCCGTGAAAGCTGCGGACATCATGAACCGTACGGGGTTCCGGCCACTCAACAATGGCCCGGACCTTCTCCGGATCGGTGGAGACTCCCGTACTAGACACAATGAAACCCAAGAAGGTAAGCTGAGGTGTCATGAAGGCACACTTCTATGGGTTCGCAAACAGCTGCTCTCGCCGAAGAAGTAGACAGACTTGCCGAAGGTGGTATAAGTGGTCCCCTGTGGTGCGGCTATAGATAAGGATATCATCAAAATACACCACTACAAAGACTCCAATGAAAGGTCGAAGGACCTGAGTCATGAGCCGCATGAAAGTGCTAGGGGCATTGGTCAACCCAAAAGGCATGACCAACCACTCATATAGACCGTCCTTGGTCTTAAATGCGGTCTTCCACTCATCACCTGGCCTAATCCTCACCTGATGGTAGCCACTCTTAAGATCGATCTTCGAAAAGATAGTGGCACCTGCCATCATGTCCAGCATGTCATCAAGGCGGGGAATAGGGAACCTGTACTTCACGGTGATTTTGTTGATGGCACGACTATCAATGCACATTCTCCACGTGCCATCCTTCTTCGGGGTGAGTAATGCGGGTACAGCACATGGACTCATGCTGTCCCGAACAGACCCTCTCTGCACTAACTCATCGACCTGTCGTTTAAGCTCGGCATGCTCCGTGGGACTCATGCGATAATGAGGAAGGTTGGGCAAAGAAGAGCCCGGAACAAGGTCGATGGCATGCTGAATATCCCGCATAGAGTCCCTCGGGAAGCTCATCGGGAAAGACATCAGCATACTCCTGCAGAATGGGAACAACCTCGGGTGGGAGCTCACCCTCGGAGTCCCGCTCCACCTCTCGGACCGTAATGGCAAACACCGGACAGCCCTGACTAAGCTCCTGCTCCATTTCCCGGGAGCTAATCATCATCAATCCCTCGTCGAGGGCTCTCCTGGGCCAGAGGTAACGGTCATAGCCCGAGCTGGGGATGGGGTACTAGGCCCGAGAATGGAAGGCTTCGGAGTACTAGGGCCAGTAGGACCCCTGACTGATGGGCTCCTGGGCCGAACGGGTTGGAGGGTGACCCGTTGGCCAGCGTGGTCAAAGGTACAGGTGTTCGACCGGCCATGGAGCGTGGCATCCCGGTCAAATAACCACGGCCTACCAAGAATGATACTGCCCACTTCCATGGGGAGAACATCACACCAGATCTCATCACGGTAGGAGTGGAGCTGTAGCGGGACCAAGCACCGCAGCCTGACCGAAATGGAAGTGGTATCCACCCATGATACCTGATAGGGACAAGGATGGTCTACGGGTGTGAGACCAAGACGGGCGACAGCGTTCGTGGAGATTGCATTGATACAACTCCCGCTATCGATGACCACCTTGCAAATTTATTTTCCCAGCCTACAGAATACATGAAGAATAGTAGTCCGACGCCAGTCATCACTGACCTGCGGCTGGGTGAGGATACATCTGACGACCCCCACGTGGGTATCGTCCGAATGCTGGGCATCCTGGGCCTCACCTCCCATCTCATATTACTCGTCAGCTAGCTCTTCATCTGCCTCATAGCTGACTAACTCGAGGCCCGTAGGGGTGGTATCCTCGGCCTGTGTGTCCCCAATGTGAAGAGATGGGCGGGTGGGACACTGGTTGGCGAAATGGCCAAACCCATTGCAGCGATAACACTACTGCCGTGATCTACTAGGCTCCCCAATCATAGGTCCTTTACCTTTATCCTCCCGACGGATAGGAGGTGTAGGCAACAAAGGACGTGCAGGAGGTGCGGGTGCCGGTGGACGGGCTGTGGGTGGGGCCGTAAGATGCTGGGGACGAGGAAGGTCCCTCGGGGGTGGAGGACGGGGCCTAGGAGCAAAGGGCTCGGGGTGAGCGGGCTCCTGAGGTCGAGTAATGGGGGCCCTCGGATACGTGCCAGATGAGCCACGGGGCTCGACACTACGAAGGGGAAAGGAGCCCAACCAATGGGGTGACTCGAACTCGGCCTCGAACTGCTCCAATTCGAGAGCGATCTGATATGCCTGCTCCAAAGTGGTTGCATTGCGGCGAAAGAGTTCATATTGATAATTGGGTCGCAAACCTCTTCGAAAGCGGGATATAGTCATGGTGCTCTCCTCCGTGACCCCACACCGTAAGGAATACTCATCGAACTTGGCGGTGTACTAGGTCACGGATCGGTTCCCTTGGGAGATGCTTTGCCACTTGTCTATAAGACGTTGGCGATATGAGGCGGGAAGGTATTTCTCCCTCAATTTAATTTTCATATCATCCCAAGTACCGATTTGGGGTTGACGTCGCTGATTGAGCAGGCTCTCCACATTGATCCAATAAGTTTGGGCCTGCCCTTGCAGCTTCATCTTCGCGTATCGGACTCTTCGGTGGTCCGTCATCTCAAACCACTAGAAGTACCGGTCCATGTCGGCCTCCCAATCTAAATACACCCTAGGGTCCAAGGACCCGCTAAAAGTGGGAGGGTCCGCACGCACACCCCTAAGAATGCTGTCGTCATCCTCGTCATCACGATTCCGTCGTTGATGACGACGACCGTTACCCCCCTGATCATTGTCGGAAGCATAATCATTCACTATAGGCGCCTGTTGCCTCCCGACATCCTCCACCTGAGCCCTTGGCACAGCGGGTTGCTGCACCGGCTCTTGTTGGCCGTTCGTTGGCGCGGGTTGCGCCGCTACTGGGCCTCTCTCTAGGATGGCAATTCTCCCAACTAGACCCTGGATGGACTGATCCGAAGACTCAGCCCGATCCTCGAGGGCTTTCATCCGCCCTTCTAGATGCGTTCCTATGCCATCCATACGCGTACTAAGATCATCCATACGCGTGTCAAGACGTTCCATAATGGCTCGGAACATCTCGGCCGTCGAGGACTCATCGGAGCTACGGGCTCGGGAGTCTGCCATAGGTGGTGGTGGCAAGTATTGGGTACCTCGACGGGTGGGCATGCAAAGACACACGACCTAGAAGACACCGACTAATGCAAACACTCACTAGATGATGCACTTAGACCTAACCAATATCTGGTACGAGGCAGAGACAAGCGATCCGAAGATCACTCGCGCAAGTACGCTACCCTCCCGATAGGCATAACCTAATGTTCGGGCAACGCCTTTTAATATACCGAGCTATTGGGTGAAATGCAATTTGAAAACACTTTTTTTTTGTTGTTTTGAAATGATGATCCTAGACTCGACTTAGACCATGCAAAGACATATGCAACGACTACCCTAGACTCGACTCGCTCTGATACCAAACTGATGCGGGACGGACTAAGGAGACGACACTATATGGTGCCACCCTCGGACTCTAGATGAAGACACGACCAGCAACACACACCAGGGAGACACTAAGCCCGACACTACGAGCTCCGACTGGAGAAACGTCGCTAACAGAAGTGGAAGCTCACTCGTCGTCCCATGCGAGGGAAAGCGCGAACCGTGCGCGGTTAAGGAACCGGCGGAGGTCAAGGGTAGTCCGACTCAACTTCCGGACTCGGATCGAGTCGCGGGACGGGTCACTCTCACTCTCACAGCGCTGACATTGACACACGGGCTAGTACCTACACTCTCGGCAGTGGCCTAAGACCATATACTAGCTAAGGAAAGTAACGCCAAGGAGTTAAGACCTTTACTTCTGAACCTGCGCAGACCTGGGCTTTAACTATTTTTCAATTCTCTGCTCCACAGCTCCCGAAATCTCAGATCAGCATATCAGTTTTCTGTAAATGGCCGTTTACCGCCTACTTAAAGTTGGATTCAGACTTCGAGCTCATCTTAAAAGTTGTAGGTAATCAAACCACGGAATTGGGACTATTTTATAATTTGATTTGGAGGTGGCTGCGATTTGTTATGATTTTTGGGGTGATTGGTGGTCGGATCTGGGAACAGGTGGACAGAACTGTAGATGGGTTTGAGAATGATTTTTAGAAAATATGAAATGGGTGAATCAAAAATTGAGAAAAATCTTGGATGAAGGGGTGGATGGATGGAGCCACCAGTAAAATTGGGCGAACTAAAAAAAATCAAAAAATGGATCTAAGATATGAAACTCAGGGCGGAGGTGAACCTGGATAGAACTCGGGCAGAACCGAAATGGAAGAGTGGATGAAAATCAAAAAATAGGAAACGTGATCTGAATGCTAGCCTGATTTTTGTGGGTGGAGAGGAACATCCCAGGAACAACTCCTCCAAATTTGGTAGCCAAATGAGCTCGGGGAAGACCTGTGAATTTTGAACAAGCTGCTGTGGTGCTGCGCAGGCAGAACTCCGTTGATGGCGATGGCGGTGCGGTGGCGGCTCGTGGCGGCGGCGGCGATCGTCGAAACTGATAACGAGGCGTCACACCTCAGAATGGAAGCCTTCACATCATCCAAGGGGAAGAGGGAGGAGAGAGGAGGGGGGCGCACCAGCCCTTGCTCTTGGAATTTGTTTGATTCAAATGGCATTAATTCTTCCAAAATGGAAAATACAAGCTTAAATAGGTTACATCTCACATCCATCCACAACCGTAGGATCTAGGGGTGGGAGATGAAGGGATGGGATGGCATGTGACACACACACAAAAAAATAAATAAAAAATAAGGGGAGGGGGGGCGGCCCTTGGACCAAGGAGAGTGGGCTTGACTTGGTACGTGGGGTGGGTGGCCAAAATGTGGACTTTCCAAGCCACTTGTCCCCCACTTGGCCCACCCTTCTAGAAGCCTCCATGTGGAAGGTTGACTGACCCCACATGGGACCCTAGGCTGAGGTGGCTCGATGGGATGGGGCCTGGGGGGCCCGTGGGGCCTACGGGGTCCAAATTGCACATAAGCCCCTCTTACAATCAAAATAGCAAACCGAATATAACGAAATAAACACAAATTACACACATAAAGTCTAACTAAATATGATAAATGGGGAGGCTCAAGGCGGAGTCTCCAGGCTGTCTCCGAGCCAGATGGACGCTGAGGTGGCTCGAGTCGTGCTCCGTGTGCGGTACCGGTGGCTCGGCGTGTCGCGCCGCTCAACTGCTCGGGTGTCCGCACCAATAAGCCAGCAAAGATAATGCTACTAGCAGATGAGAGTGATTAGATGCTCACCTGATCGGCGTGAAGACGCCGACCTCAGCCGGAGACGAGGCGAGCGGGGAAGTGTGGGTATACCCCGCACGCTGCGCCGGTGTTGCTCTAACCTGAAAATTTAGACTAGTACACCACTACGCCTCTCGTAGGAGGGGGATCTCGGGGTGGGGATTAACTTGAATTACACCCAAAACTACCTCCACGCAGGGAGGGGCTGTAAGCCGGCCAGGCGGGGTGGAGAAATCTATGCTAAAACCAAAATGTGAGGAGGCCGTCGATTCTGTCCACTCTCTGGAACAGTGGATAGATAGTCACTGTTGGCGCCGCTACGGACTCACCTGAACTCCGTTTGTGACGAACTAGCGCCAAAACCTTCGTAGTTGACCCAGGAGGACGTCCAATTTTTGGGTGAATTTTTTGACGTTGTCGGTGGCCGGGACAAGGGCTGGACCAGGGCAAAACTGTTCTAGCACAGACTGCTCTCAGGTTGCTGCTGCTGGAAGATGAAGGTGCCACGAACACTCCCGATGTCCAAATGATGCAGGACTAGAACCGCTGTATTCGTGGACGAGTCTTCTTTCCGTCTGGACCAATGGCGCCGTCGGAAGATGTCGGAGCTGATCATGGAGGTCCGAACCGTAGGGGGGGGTGTCGGTTCAGGCTCAGAGAAACTGACCTGACGCACCTCGGAAAGAAAATTTGGAACTTTTTATGTCGAGGTCCTAAATTCGCTCTGCTTCTTAGGGATGACAGAAGACTTGTAGGGGAATCCCTCAGCCAAGTGGCGCTCCAAGAATCACAGGAGTCAGACCGTGGGAGCCTCTGCAATCCTTCTCTGGTTGACTGCCTTGGAGAATCTGCGCAGGTTGCCAAGAATCGTTCCTCTGGACAGCTCCGGTGTCGGGTGAAGACAAAACCACCTCGGCTGCGAAGCTAACTGGACGACGATTCCAATGGTATATGGTACGCTTCCTGAAGCCTTATGATGATGCCGCGACACTCTCTTCAATCTGCCGGTGCTTCTGCTGCCTGCGACCCAGAACAGGGCCTGGTAGGGAGTGGAGGTAAGAGAGGGGAGAATGGGGAAGGAGGGCTGATGGCTGGCTGTGGGTGCGACCCAGGTGGTGGAGGGGTGATGGGGAGGGGAGGGGAACAGTTAGAAAGGGGAGGGAAATTCAAATTTGGCCTAGGGTTTGAGCCCCTTCAGCCTTGGGGAGATGGAAGGGTGCTTGGGAAAGGGTAGTGGGTGGTTGGGGGTTAGAGGGTGGCTTGGAGATTGGTGGGTTCTACCTTGGGGGTTGGGGGGACTTGAATGAGTGTATGGGGAAGGGGGATATTAATGAAGAGTGAATGGGAGGAGAGAGAAGAAATTTTGAAATTTGGGGGTAGGGAAGAGAGAGAGAGGGGGGGACCCCTTGGAGAGAGAGAGAGAGAGATATGAGAGAGATATATCAAGAGAGGGAGGGGAGATAAAATTCCAAGGGGGTTTTTAATTTCATTAATCATCAAAGGTTACAAATGAGAGAGTGGGGTGGCCTATTTATAGGCATTGGACTTTTCACATGACAAAATTGACCCTGACTAATGACTTAATGACCAGACAAGTCCAAGGGGGGGCGCCCCTGGGCTTAGCCCACTAGTTGGGCCCATTAGACTACTTAATTAACCACATGACTCAAGACTTAGGTAAATGACCCTTATACCTAGGTACTGGACTCAAATAAAAGGAAAATTACATGGTTTATGACTCAAATAAAATATAAAAATTACATGACTAGACTCAGAAAAATAGGACTAACACAATGACGCATGCCGACGAACAATCCGAGCCTTGAAAAAATGTGGAGAGATAAGTGATGCCCCCATTATACCCCCGGGGTGGTGAGAACTTGACCCCGTTGAGTATGGGTCCACCGGGGAAGTGGTACACCAAATGTAGCTCCAGGCGAGCCATGATCTCCAAACTCAACTCCGTGTCCCTAGTCGGGGGACGGCGCTTCAGCTTCACAAAGTGGCATGGACACACCCTCATCCTGGCAATGATACCTTGCTTGCCTAGTATTACCTCCGTGTGCACACGTCGGGCTCTCAGGCTGATTTGTGGTGGCTCTCCGGGGGTGTCCCTCTTAAAGAAAGGGATAGGCTCAAAGCACTCACTAGGTTCCACCGCGGTGCCCATATAGGGTGCCGGATCCACCACATGGGAAGTGGGGTATATCCCATAACCCGTCGATAAGTCCAACCCGTAAGCCGGGTTGCCAAAGCCACTCGGAACTTGGCAAGGTCCAAGTCCTCGTGCCCTCAAATTGGAGGTGACCCTAGGGTAGAGCCACTCCAAAGTCATCATCGCAAAGTTGCCAACTTGGAATTCAAAGTGGCGTTCGTGAGCTTTTACCCGCTTCTTGTGATTCTCACCGCTCGTTGCTTTTTGCTTGCTTAAATACTCATGCCAAGTACTATGATGCTGTGTGAGTGGAAAATGCATGATATGCAAAGGGGGGTCAGGACAACCATATTTAGACCAATCATGCAGAGATGCCATGGAGATTTTGAAGGGTGTGGGAGGGTCGGGGCATCCATAGGTGTCCCTCTCATGCGTGGGTGTGATGAGTGCCGGAGGACCCGGACATCCATGAATGCTCCTAACATACTTAAGACTCATGATGAATGAAGGTGGACCATTACATCTGAATATGGTCCACTTATGCTTCCTACTTGACATGTGGGTGATATGAATGAATTGACCCAACTTATGAATCATGCCAAGTGGTGTGGTACGCCAAGGTTCATGCATTCATATCCCAATGATGACTTTCATGTGCGGGGTTTTAGGATGGCCTTTTAGTTTCCACTCAAAAGGGTCGAAGGGGTCTAGGAAGGTGGAGTGGGATACTTCCTCAATCCCTAGGCATATGTTGCCCAAGGTCATGGCTTCCATGATATAACCTGCGTTTAGGAAGGGGTGGTCCTGTTCCACTATGGTAGGTGAGGGTAGGGAGTAGTGGGTGGTGAGTAAGGCAGGTGGGTCACATGGGCAACTAGGCTCCCATAGGGAGGGGTCAAAGGGATCAATGACAAGTTCGTCCCCAATAGGTTCCCACATCATAATTTTCTCACCGGGTAATGGGTCTTCTCCAAGAGTGACGGGAGATGGGGTGTTGGCTTTGAGGGGAAGGTTTGGCTGTCTACCTGAGATAAGGGACTGCAATTCAAAGATCAGGTCGGGCTCATCAGGTGTAAGGAGGAATAAAAGAAGGTCGCTAGTGTAGCAACCAATGGTGTAAATTGAGGTGATAGACCTGACACATAGGTGTAGGAGGTTAAGGCTCCTAGGCCGGTCGGCCATTGTGGTCAACATGCCAGTCAACTCCATTTGCCATGCTAGGCCCTTAAGGAGAACCCCTAATGTCTCCACTTGGTAAGATGATTGGATGGTGGTGTGATAGGAGAGGGGCACTATAGGGAGGTCTAGCTCCATGGGAGGGTAAATATGAGCCATGATCTCTCTAATTGGGTTCTCCTTTAGCCAACTAACAAGGGGTTCTCCTAAGATGAGCTCGGCCCCAACTAGAGAGGGTGGTATAAGGTTAAGACCACCGTGTGAGGTTTCTTCTTCAACTTGGACATGGGTGTTCTTCTTGGTGGGGTTAGGATCCGGAAGGGTGTTTGTCCCCACGTGGCCGAGTGTGTGGGCCACTTCTTCCAATGCCAATGGGGTAGGAGAATCTAAGGTGGGTGGTTTGGTGATAGCCGGCGCATGACGCATCCGGGGTGGTGAGCGAGGTCGGACTTGGGTTGGGGTTGGGAGTAGTGGAGGCCTAGGTTGGGGTAGGATTGGGGTGGGAAGTGGGAGATGGGTTGGGTGAGGAGGATTGGGTTGGTTGATTTTGGGAGGTGTGTCTCTTATGGGGGGCGATGGAGGGGTAGTGGTGGGGCCCAAGGGGGCTTGTGGGGTATGGGTTTGGTGAGGGATTTTGGGTTCGGGGGTGGTAGCTATCATGGGCCTAGGTGGAGGGGTGGACACGGAGTCCACTTGGGCATGTGGAGCTATGGTTGTGGTGAGGACTTGGGGGTAGGGTGTAGATGTAGTGTCCGGGGTAGGAGAGGTTGGAGGCGGTGGGGATTGGGTGATTGGGGTCTTGGGTTGGCCGGGTGGGGATGTAGGAGTTGAAGTGCTCCTTGGGCTTTAATGATGCGAGTAGAAAGGGGACACATATCTAGCCCTAAGTTGTTCCTTCATGTTTCCCCAAATGGTGATGGGATCTTTCCTTCTAATTATCCTTAGCCCGACAATTTGCAGCCAATAGGTTTGAGCCCGTTTGGTAAGTTGTGATTTGGCAAACCAAACTTTCTCATCCTCGGACATGGGATACCAAGTGAAGTAATGGTCCATTGAGACTTCCTAATCTAAATAGTCGCTTGATTTTCTAGACCCATCAAAGGTGGGTGGGTGGGAAGGTGCACTCCTACCGGTCACCTTTGGGGCGAGCCCATTTTTCTCTAATTGGTTGAGTCGACCCGATAGGCTATCAAGCCGCTCATTGGCATAAGTCATGGCTCCCATTAGGTAGTCGACATGGCCGTGGAGGACATGTTTGTTTGTGGTGGGTTTCTCTTGGGGGTTTGGTCTTATTGAGAGGGCCGATGGGTATGGTCGGTATGAGACGGCCATGCTAGTGGACAAGAGCGATGCACTAGGAGACTCTAAATGCATATGAGCTCCCTAGGACCAACTTGTAGAGACAAGTTGAGAACTTGCTCTGATACCAAATGATGTGACACCACCTTGGGGGTGATAGTCACAAGACAGAAGACCCCTTGGACCTAGCAAGAAAGCAATGCAACGGACCGACAACTTCACTCGGGCGGACTCACCCGCGTAGTGCGCACCCGGGTCCGTAGGTGGACCGGCGATGGGGATGAGGGTCCGAGGTTGGACCTTGAGATTTCACGGGGTTGGCTAGCTTGGGATGGACCCCTAAGGGCCAGGGATTCCCAATTCAGTGGGTGTCCAACACGCCGAGGGCGTGGGATGTAGGGCCACTCTCACAACTCGCTCCGCGGTGGCACACGATTTGGTGGATTCCGGATCGGGCACTCACTCACCATCCGACGGGCAATTGAAAGCAATTATAAGCCAGCAAAGATAATGCTACCAGCAGAGGAGAGTGATCAGATGCTCACCTGATCGGCGTGAAGACGCCGACCCTGGCCGGAGACGAGGCGAGCGGGGAAGCGTGGGTATACCCCGCACGCTGCGCCGGTGTAGCTCTAACCTAAAAATTTAGACTAGTACACCACTACGCCTCTCGTAGGAGGGGGATCTCGGGGTGGGGAGTAACTTGAATTACATCCAAAACTACCTCCACGCAGGGAGGGGCTGTAAGCCGGCCAGGCGGGGTGGAGAAATCTATGCTAAAAACCAAAATGCGAGGAGGCCGTCGATTCTGTCCACTCTCTGGAACAGTGGATAGACAGTCGCTGTTGGCGCCGCTACGGACTCACCCGAACTCCGTTTGTGACGAAACCAGCGCCAAAACCTTCGTAGTTGACCCGGGAGGACGTCCAATTTTTGGGGGAATTTTTTGACGTTGTCGGTGGACGGGACAAGGGCTGGACCAGGGCTGAACTGTTCTGGCACAGACTGCTCTCAGGTTGCTGCTGCTGGAAGATGAAGGTGCCACGAACACTCCCGATGTCCAAATGATGCAGGACTAGAACCGCTGTATCCGTGGATGAGTCTTCTTTCCGTCGGGACCAATGGCGTCGTCGGAATATGTCAGAGCTGATCATGGAGGCCCGAACCGTAGGGGGGGTGTCGGTTTAGGATCAGAGAAACTGACCTGACGCACCTTGGAAAGAAAATTTGGAACTTTTTATGCCGAGGTCCTAAATTCGCTCTGCTTCTTGGGGATGATAGAAGACTTGTAGGGGAAGCCCTCAGCCAAGTGGCACTCCAAGAATCACAGGAGTCAGACCATGGGAGCGTCTGCAATCCTTCTCTGGTTGACTGCCTGGGAGGATCTGCGCAGGTTGCCGAGAATCGTTCCTCTGGACAGCTCCGGTGTCGGGTGAAGACGAAACCACCTCGGCTGCAAATCTGACTGGACGACGTTTCCAAAAGTATATGGTACACTTCCTGAAGCCTTATGATGATGCCGTGGCACTCTCTTCAATCTGTTGGTGCTTCTGTTGCCTGCGACCCAGAACAGGGCCTAGTAGGGAGTGGAGGTAAGAGAGGGGAGAATGGGGAAGGAGGGCTGATGGCTGGCTGTGGGTGCGACCCAGGTGGTGGGGGGGTGATGGGGAGGGGAGGGGAACAGTTAGAAAGGGGATGGAAATTCAAATTTGGCATAGGGTTTGAGCCCCTTCAGCCTTGGGGAGATGGAAGGGTGCTTGGGAAAGGGTGGTGGGTTGTAACGACCCGAGAATCCGATTACCGGGAAGGCACGATAACCCGAGACTCACACCGCCACCCACGAGCCCGAAGACTCGGAAGGGTTAGAAGGATGGTGTGGAGACTAAACAAGTATCACAAATAATTACAGAAATTAAACTGTTTCTATGATTAAACAGGAAATAAATTAACACTTTACATGATACATGGTCCACAAGATATAACAAAATAACAACAGTAGTCCACAACTAGTACAGAGACAAGAAAGAAAAGTACAGCTACACGGGACATACCCCGGCTCTGACCTCTGGCACTAACGCTGGGCACTTGAACCACGCTGAGCCTCAGACGCGCTCCCCTGAAGCCGCGTCTCGCCTGAAACACGGTGAAAACACGTAGGGAATGAGTCTCAGAACAAGACTCAGTAGGGATCACTCGAACCCTACCTCGCAAAATGGAGAAACCGCTACACTAGTAGTACACGAGTACCTCGGAAGGTAAAGCCCTGTAACTACAGCACCGCTCTCGCGGCACGAAAACCCACACACACGCCAAGGTGAAACAACTAGAACTCATCGGTCAACCCGATGAAAAAAACCCGAAGGTCGAAGTCACGGAGATTGACTGACAGTCTGTCACTCCCTACTCGACAGGAGTACCTCCCACTAGAAGCAAGATCGGATGCGTCCACTGACGTCTTAGTCTGCGCCTCAGGTGTCTCCCTCCGGCCCAGCGGGAACTGAGACACCGTACAAGTAACCACAAAACAAGTGACTAGTTGGGGTCACGCCCGTCAGCGTGGGTCCAACCGCCCCCAACCACGTGTGCACACACAGACCGTCTGTCCCTGGTCTGGCCCTCTGACCAGTTTTCCCCTCATCCGGACTCTGGCTGCTAGACACGGGGCCCGACGGAAACCAGTCTAAAACCATCCTCAGGGTAGCCTCTCCACCACTCCTTGGTGGGACCACTAAACGTGTAAGCAGGCTACAACAAGTGGAGGTTCACTGAAGGAGTAGACTCTCAAGTCAACGAAAAACAACGTCTAAACCGGACAGGGTACAAAGACTGACCATCGCACCGACACTGTCTCATAGTGACACAAGCCAAGAATAACACCTCCCGGGGCTACACCGCACCACCACACCTGGCCTCGACACGATGCCCAGCATCTGTCAGACCGCGGGTTGGCACGTGGACCGAGGCCCACACCCCCGGGACTCAAATAGGCCAAGGAAGAAACACCGGTTAGACAAGCTCATTGAACAACCACTTGGGCCGCACAAGAAACACGCGGCCAGGAACGGGCCGCTCTAAGGGATGGATGGCCAACAAAGGACCGCTCTACCCCTGGTCTAAACGGAATACGAAAGGCCACTCCATAGCCGCTCCACAAAAGAACGGTGAACCCTTAGCCACTCGTGGGGGATGGACGGTCCAATCTGACCGTTCATCCTCCCAACGGTGCAAAACATGGGCGGCTAGCCCCTAGCCGCTCGAGGGAAAGGCGGCTAGAACCTCGCCGCTCAAGGGGATGAGCATGGACGGTCCAATCTGACCGTTCATCCTCCCAACGGTGCAAAACATGGGCGGCTAGCCCCTAGCCGCTCGAGGGAAAGGCGGCTAGAACCTCGCCGCTCAAGGGGATGAGCGGACCCACCCAGGCCGCATATCCCACCAACGGCACAAGTGACGAACGACCAGCCCCTGGCCGCTCATGAGGACATACGGCTAGCCCCTAGCCGCTGACCCCAAACACTATGCAACGGTCAGAAGCCAACGGTCAAAAACCCACGGGATGAACGGTTGGCTTTGGGCCGCTCATGGGGATGAACGATCACACGACTGATCGCGCATACCCACTGCGCTTCGAGCCGAAGGGTGGTCATGTCTGGGCTGCGCATAGGGATAAACGGGCCCTGGTTCGACCGTTTATCCCTTACCGGCGCGAAAATGGCGAACTCACCGGGATTCGCCATTTCCAGCCCAAACGAGCCCCATTGAGAGGGAAATGGAAGGGAACCGACCCCCAAGCCCCCTAGCATGATTCTACGCCCCCAAAATGTGGAATCACGGGCTAAAACCATAGATCGGGCGATCACTCCCCATGACATGTTCAACCCTTCTCGGCGCGATAAAACCCACTCTCGACCTCGCCTCGACCTACAAATCGCGGGGAAGGAACGCAAGAGGCTAGGGATCGTCACCCTACCTTCGCTCCGCGTCGAGGCGCGCCGGATCGAGCTCAAACCACGAAGAACGCTTGAAACCCTCTCGAGCTCCCACGATCTCACCGAGCACCGCACGTCGCCGCGATCACCACACCGCCACCGTCGTCGCCGTCCCGTCGTCTCACCACCGTCTGCAGCCGGAGGGGAGCACGCCGGAGTCGTCGTCGGAAGAGGATGGGCCACTGTCGCGTGCGCACGGGAGAGAAGGAGAAAGAGAAGAAGAAGAAAGAAAAAGAAGGAAAGAAAAAGGAAAAGAAATGGGATTTTATAGAAAATCCAGAAATTTCAGAAAATACCGAAAAATAGAAAATCACGTTTCTGCGATCCTCGGAATGCACCGGTCGCAACGGTACCACCCGTGCCTAGGTGAACGACTTGGTTCACCCGCAACGAGGTTCCAAAGGATTTACCGAAACCCGCACTGAAAATCGGAAAACACGTGCGAAAAAGCCACAGATGCACTCCGGGCCTCCGAAACAACTCCGGATCACGCCGATCCGAACACGAAAGATGTCCGAAATGAAATTTTAGGTACATCAGAGCCGGACACTCCGAGAAAGCAGGTCCAAGACCCAAGAAGAAGGATTCGAAAGGTCGGGATATTACAGCCCTCCCCCCTTAAACAAATTTCATCCTTGAAATTTAAGAACAAAGCTCAGGGGAGGAAGAGGGAACTCACTCGAACAGGTAAGGGAACTGCTAACGCATCTCGTCCTCACACTCCCAAGAAGCCTCACCACCAGAGTGCCGCTGTCACACCACCTTAACCAAGGGGATGACCTTGTTCCGCAGGCGCTGCTCTCGCCTATCCTCAATGCAGACGGGAAACTCTGGGAGAGAAAGATCTGGAGTCACCTCGGGCCAAACAGAATCCTCAAGCACATGAGAGTCGTCGGGCATATACTTCCACAACATCGAGACATGGAACACATCATGTACCGACGCCAACTCAGAGGGTAACTACAGCCGATAGGCTACCTCACCAATGCGCTCCACGATGAGGAAAGGACCGACATAGCGGGGACTCAGCTTCCCACGCCGTCCAAAGCGCATCACCCCCATCATCGGAGAAACTCTCAAGAACAAACGATCGCCAACGGCGAAAGTGAGAGGCTGCCTCCTCCGGTCAGCATAGCTCCTCTGTCGACTCTGGGCCGCCAACATGTTCTGACGAACCAGGTGCACGACATTCACACACTGTTGCACCAACTCCGGTCGCGTCAAAATACGCTCACCAACCTCGAACCAATCAAGTGGAGTTCGACACGGACGCCCATATAACGCCTCATAAGGAGCCATGTCGATGCTCGAATGATAGCTGTTGTTATAGGTAAACTCCACCAACGGTAGGTGGTGAAACCAACTCCCCTGCCACTCCAGGTAACATGATCTCAACATGTCTTCCAAAGTATGGATGGTCCTCTCTGACTGACCATCCGACTGAGGATGATATACTGAGCTAAATGCTAACTCCATGCCAAGAGCTCCTGGAAACTCTTCCAGAATCCAGAAGTAAAACATGGATCTCAATCTGACACAATGGAGATGGGAATCCCATGTAAAGGCACGATCCGCTCCACATAGAGACGAGCCAACTTGGGCACACTCCAGTTGACTTTGATCGGTAATAACTGAGCCACCTTCGTCAGCCTATCCACCAATAACCAAATACTATCCTGCCCACTCGGAGTCCTCGGCAGTCCCACCATAAAATCTGTGGTCACGTGGTCCCATTTCCAGGCGGGAACATCCAAGGGTTGAAGAGTACCTCCTGGTCGCTGATGCTCTGCCTTCACTTGCTGATAGGTTAGGCACCTGGCCACGAACTCAGCAACATCTCTCTTCATGTCAGGCCACCAGAACTACCTCTGCAAGTTCCGATACATCTTCGTCACACCCGGATGTACGGTGTACCTGCTCCCATGAGCCTCGCGCAACACCGCACGACGAACTTGATCCTCGGTAGGGACGTACAGCCTGCCACGAAACATCACGGCACCATCCTCGTTGAGCTCCACATCAGCCATAGCCAAAATCTGGGGCAACTCAGGGTCTGCATGCTGAGCCTCTGTCACCTGACGGCGGATAGCATGGGTGACAGTCAGACTCGCGAGCACCGCTAACCCTGGCTATCGGGGAATCTGGAGCCTGAATGACACTTCAGGCACTTTTTCCCAGAGCCTCCACTTCCTCAACATCAAGGCGCTGACCGCGACCTTCCGACTCAACGCATCGGCGACGACATTCATCCTACCAGGCTGATAAGACAGGGTGAAGTCATAATCCTTCATATACTCCATTCAACGCCTCTGCCTGAGGTTAAGGTCCCTCTGAGTGAACACATACCTCAGACTTTGATGGTCAGTGAATACCTCGAACTTCTCACCGTACAGATAATGCCTCCAGATCTTCAGCGCGAAGATCACCACTGCCAACTCAAGGTCATGGGTAGGGTAGTTCTCCTCATGTCGCTTCAGCTGCCGCGAAGCATACGCCACCACTCTACCATGCTGCATCAACACAGCACCCAATCCGACCCCGGAAGCATCTGTACACACCACAAAACCTCCCGATCCAGAAGGCAAAATCAACACCGGAGCCGAGGTGAGCAATATCTTCAGTTCCCTAAAACTCTGCTCACACTCATCAGTCAGACAAAAGGCACATCCTTCCGCGTAAGTCTGGTCATCGGGGCCGCAACGCGAGAAAAATCTGAATAAACCTCCGATAATAGCCCGCAACCCCCAAGAAACTCCGGATCTCCATCACAGACCTCGGATTCGGCCACTGCATTACTGCCTCGACCTTGGCGGGATCCACGGAAATACCATCACCAAAGATCATGTGCCCCAAAAAGTGCACCTCACGAAGCTAGAACTCGCACTTACTGAGCTTCGCATACAACTGGTGATCTCGCAACGTCTGCAGCACCACACCCAAATGGTACACGTGCTCCTCAGCAGACCGCGAATAGATAAGGATGTCATCCACAAACACGACCACGAACTGGTCTAGATAGGGATGAAACACCCACTGCATCAAATCCATAAATGTTGCGGGGGCATTGGTGAGCCCGAACGGCATCACCAAGAACTCATAATGCCCTTATCTCGAGCTGAACACAGTCTTCTCCACGTCAAAATCTTGAATCCGCAACTGATAATAACTGGACCGCAAATCAATCCGCGAGAACACTCGAGCAGACTGAAGCTGGTCGAACAAGTCATCAATCTGCGGTAATGGAAACTTGTTCTTAACTGTTACCTCATTCAACTACCGATAGTCAATGCAAAACCTCAGACTAACATCCTTCTTCTTCACGAACAACACTGGCGCATCCCAAGGAGAAAAGCTAGGATGAATATACCCCTTGGCTAGCAACTCCTACAACTGCGCCCTCAACTCTCTCAACTCAGCAGGAGCCATACGGTAAGGAGCCTTCGACAAAGGTCCCATACCAGGCACAATCTCAATCACAAAATCAATCTCTCACTGGGGAGGCAATCCAGGTAAGTCCTCCGGAAAAATATCGGGAAACTCGCACACCACCGGAATGTCCTGGACATCCGGCTCCATCCGGTCTACCACGACCACAAAAGTGAGAAAACCCTGGCAACCCGCACCAAGCAAACGACGAGCTCTAATAGCCTAAATAAGAAAGCGGGAAGAGGAAGACCTAATACCTTGGAAATAGAAAGTGGGTCCACGAAGTCCCCAGAAATAAACCCTCTTCGAGCCGCAATCCACCAAAGGATGATGTGCCTCGAGCCAATCCATGCCCAAAATCACATCAAAATCTTGAAGCGGCAACGCATAGAGCTTGGCCGGCAAACTCCGCCCTTCAACCCACACTGGAACCTCATCAAAACAATACGAAGTGATCATAAAATCACCCGAAGGCAACTCCACTGCCAAATCACAAGACAACTGGGTCACCGACTCCTCGATACTCAGCGCGAAATCCTCCGAAATAAATGAATGAGACGCGCCAGAATCAAACAAAACCCGAGCCGCGTAACCCAAAATCTGAACGGTACCTTCCATGAGCTGCGACGCCACTGTCTATGCCCTGGTCATGTGTGTAATCTGGCCTCGAGCTCTCTGCCTGCCTCCCACACTCGCTGACCTAGGTAGTGGTGGATACTGCCCCTGCTGCTGCTGCTACTGTGGCCTCTGCTATTGGGGATACTGCTGATGCGGAGGAAACTACGGCTGCTACTGCTGCCTCTGAGGATAGTCACGCGCCATATGCCCTGGCTGGTCACACCTGAAACAAATCACAGGTGCCGTGCACGGCCTACCTGGATGGGACTAGCCACACCAGGGACACGGTCCTCGCTGTCCACCCACTGATCCCTGACGCTGAAAGGGGACCGGCTGCTGTACACTACTCGATGGCGCCTGCCTCTGATCCTTGTGCTTCTTACGGAAACTCTTCTTGAGAAACTTCTTGATTTTCGAGCCAAAAGACACATATCCTATCGCTGACGCTGTCGGCACCGACGCTCCCGAACCACCCGTCGCATGCTGAAAAGAGTCCTACTTCTGGGTAGCCGACTGTTGGCTGCGGCCTGACAAGGACTGCCCATGGCTAATCGGTCCCCGAGTCCTCTGCATATCCATCTCCAAGGACACTACTACACGAGAAGCTGTCTCCAAATCAGTGGCAGCATTCGCGATCAGATGGTGTCTCAGCTCCTTCCTCAAGCCCTGCACGAACTGCGTGGTCTTCACCTTCTCATGCTCCATGATGTGAGGTGCATAATGACCCAGCTCAACAAATCGGGCCCTGTATTGCAACACGGACATGTCGCCCTGGACCAGCTCCAAAAACTGATGCATCCTCTGCGTAGTAATATACTCTGGACAGTAGGCACTCTTGAAAGCACTGTCAAAGTCGCACCACGCAATCTGCTCAAGGGGACGTGACTAAAAAGACGTCTACCACTCGGAAGACCACCACGCCTGAGCCGTGTCCTGTAACTAGTTGTAGGCCAACATCATCTTGTCCTCCGCACTACACCGCATGGAACTGAACACCCGCTCTATCTCGTCGAGCCAACCAGGTCTGTCAGCTTATCAAGGAGGAGGTATGGATTTATCATGGTAGATGACTTTTCTAGGTACACTTGGGTATACTTCTTATCACATAAAAGTGATGCATTCACAGAATTTCAGGAGTTCTGTCTTACGAAAAACCAGAAAATTGAAAATATTCTATCTGATCATGGAGGTGAGTTTGAAAACTCACAGTTTGATGAATTCTGCAGGTCAAATGGAATTAACCATATGTTCTCCTCACCAAGGACACCTGAGCAGAATGGAGTTGTGGAGAGAAGGAACAGGACCCTAGTGGAGATGGGTCGTACACTCTTGGTTGAAGGTGGTCTACCAAGGAAGTTCTTGGCTGAAGCAGTAAATACAGCCTGTTATGTAATTAACAGCGCTATGGTAAGATCTTCTACCCAGAAAACACCCTATGAGATCACAAAGGGTAAGAAACCTTTAATTGCTCATTTCAGGTTTTTGGTTGCAAATGTTTTATACATATAAATGATAAAAGAGACCTTGAAAAATTTGAACCTAAAGGTGAACCAGGAATTTTTCTTGGTTATTCTGAAAACACTCGAGCATATAGAGTGTATAATCTGAATTTCAAAACTATTGAAGAATCTCCACATATTGTTTTTGATGAATCTTTGGTAAAGTCTAATATTGGTCAATGTAGGAATGAAGACAATGGTGATATTCTGAAAGAAGGGAATCCTGCAGACAAATCCAAAGATGAGGAAGGAAATGAAGAGCTTAATGAAGAAGAGCCTACAGTTCAGGGGGAGGTAAATGAAAATCATGATAATGAAATTGTCAACATTAGATATCTAAAAGATCATCCTGTAGATAATTTGATTGGCAATTTGCATGACCCTCCTAGGACTAGAGGCCACTTAAGAATTCAAAATGAATTGAATGCATATGCCTTTGTATAAAATGTAGAACCCAAGTCCATTGACTGTGCTCTCAAAGATGTGCATTGGATTAATGCCATGCATGAAGAGCTCAATCAATTTGACAGGAATAAGGTGTGGTACTTGGTTCCACCTCCTGATCATGAAACAGTCATAGGGACTAAATGGGTGTTCAGAAATAAAACTGATGAATCAGGGAATGTGATTAAAAATAAGGCCAGACTTGTAGCTCAGGGGTATAATCTGAAATTTGGAATAGAATTTGAAGAGTATTTTGCTCCTGTAGCCAGGTTAGAAGCAATCAGAATCTTATTGGCTTATGCATGTTCCCTAGGAATAAATCTTCAGCAGATGGATGTAAAATCTACTTTTCTGAATGGGGAAATCAGTGAGGATGTCTATGTGAGGCAGCCTCCTGGATTTGAATGCTTAGACTTCCCTAATCATGTGTATAAACTTCGAAAAGCTCTCTATGGTTTAAAGCAAGCTCCTAGAGCTTGGTATGACAGGTTGAGCAAATTCCTCACTGATAAGAACTTCACAAGAGGTGTAGTTGATCAAACCCTGTTTACTAAGGTAAGTCATTCAGATATTCTTATCATTCAAATTTATGTGGATGACATTGTCTCTGGGTCAACTAACCCCAAATTGTGTGAGGAATTCTCTCAGATAATGACTAATGAGTTTGAAATGAGCTCAATGGGTGAGCTTAAATTATTTCTTGGACTGCAGGTTACACAATCAAAGGATGGTACCTTCATCTCTCAGTCCAAGTACATAAGTGATCTATTGAAGAAGTACAAAATGGACAACCTCAAGGAAATAGCTACTCCAATGGGTACCTCAACCAGTTTGGATGAAGATCCTCAAGGTAAACCAGGGGACCAAAGGCTATATAGAGGTATGATCGGATCCCTTCTATATCTTACAGCATTTAGGCCTGACATTCAATTTTCAGTGTGTTTATGCTCTAGATTTCAGGCTAGTCCCAAAGAATCACATCTTAAATCAGTGAAAAGGATTTTTAGAGATTTACTAGGCACCAAAGAGCTAGGTCTTTGGTATCCTGCCAAGTGTGAGTTAGAACTTCTAGCTTACACTGATGCAGATTATGCTGGGTGTCGAGTAGAGAGAAAAAGCACTAGTGGATATTATCAATTCCTAGGTAGCTGTCTAGTATCTTGGGCATCTAAGAAGCAACACACTGTAGCTTTGTCTATAGCTGAAGCTGAATATGTTGCAGCTGGTAATTGTGCTGCCCAAGTACTATGGATCAAGCACCAACTGGATGATTATTAGATAAAATTGGGATGTATTCCAATGTTATGTGATAATACTAGTGCTATATGCCTTGCTAAAAATCCTGTTCATCATTATATGACAAGCATATAGAGATCAAACACCATTTTCTTAGAGATGTTGTAAATAAAAAGAAATTGAAATGAACTTCATTGAAACAGAAAAACAATTTGTTGATATCTTTACTAAGCCACTAGGGAATGAAAGGTTTAAATTTCTTAGAAGAGAACTTGGCTTGTGTAAATTTCAGCATGATGAATAAACTCTCTGGATTGTTTGAATAAACTTTGTGAATGTTGATTGTTGCACCAGACTCATTATCATGCATAACATTCATATTTTTTGTGGCATCACACTCATGATCATCATTGCATATCATCTAGTCATGACTGTGTCTAAGGTCTCTCTCTCATCTAAAGTCACATGCATATAGACAGGGGGAGTATTGTTAGAAATTCAGAATGGTCATCAAATTTATTGAAATTCAATTCCTTGACCATGAATGAGTTGAATCTGACATATGGCAATCTGTTAGTCAGTTCTGATTCCTAAGCAATAGAAAACAGACTTCTTCACTTATAAGAACTTTAATTGCTTAAAGACTGACTAAATGGTTTAAATTTTATAAACTTTAAAGTTCAAAGATTGCAATCAGTAAATAAGAAAGCTGAAAATTGATAAAGCTCTCAACCCTTATTTTATTTCATGTCAGACAAAGCCAATTATATCTGAAATCTAAAAACTCATCTAAAATCCTGTTAGAGAAGGCTAAGTTTGTATATTGTCCTTAAACAAGCCATTCTGAAATAATTAAAGGACAGCTAAGGAAAATATTAGCAAACATTAAAAATTAATTAAAAAACATAATTGGCAGAGCAGTGACAGGTAAATTACTGAGAAACTAAGTGATCCATCAAAGAAATGGACTATACTTAAGTCATGAAGTGTATTAGTTATCTCTGTATAAAATGATCAAAACAGTAGGATGGTTTCACTGAGTAACTGGGGGTAACTGCCGTCTGATAAACGTGTACCCTCACACAAAAAGGTGTAAATCAGTTCTATTGAGTTTGATCATAGGTAGAATGGTCTATCATGTTGAGTATCTAGGGGTATTGGCGTCTGATAAACGTATACCCTTACGCAAAAAGATAAATGGTACATGAATGCCCTTAATGAAATACAATGAAAAATGCTGTTCCTTCAAAATAATTTTCAAGGATGTCAATTTGTTTAATTTCAATACATGACCTGGTATTTCTTAACAACTTTTAATGAGTCTACAAAAGTAAGATATTCTGAAACTGAATCTCCCATGCAAATGTGATTTTGGTTTATTATTTTATCATGCACATAAAACTTATCTAATGATTGTAGTGCATGAACTTAAAATTTATAACTTTTAAATCAGAACTCTATCTGAAAGCTGTTTTTCAATTCATATGACTGAAGACTCTGTGCTTTAGAATGCTTATTCCTGAACTACTTATTCAGAATGCCAGTCAGATGATCTCTCTTGATTCTTTCCCTTGTAATATCTTTCCCTCCTCTTTGTTGATGGCAAAGGGGGAGAATATTATCTGTTTGTTGAATTACAGGGGAAGTGTATACATTATTTTGGCAAAGGGGGAGATTGTTAGAACTTGCATTCTCATAGCATGCATTAGGAGTCAGTGTAACTCATAGTATTGCCATCATCAAAAAGGGAGAGATTGTTGTGCCCCTGTAGTTTTGATGATCCATAGTTTTGATGATAGCAATCAGTATGAGTCACAAGTCTATTCAGTCTATTCATCCATACATTCTTCTTGTGCAGCAGACACATTAAGTCCATACATCGCATGACTTGCAGGCTAGCAAGTCCATACACTGCATGACTCGCAGGCTAGCAAGTCCATACACTGCATGGCTCGCAGGCTAGCAAGTATGTACATCACAGTCGTCGCAGGCACAGCAAGTCCATACACTGCATGACTCGCAGGGTAGGAAGTCTATACATTGGCAGTTGTCATGCAGCGTCAACATAAGTCTATACATCCATTGCTTCAGTTCAATATCTGCTATGTGCATGCATTGCATCGGTGCATTGCTTCCTCTGTGCATATACTGCATCAGTGCATCCATCAGACATATAGTCTATACACTAATACATGTGAGGTCCTGTCTACACGATAATGTCTATACATGCATGCAGGCAGTCAAGTCTATACATTGCAGCTCACACATCCAGCAAGTTTGTACATTGAGTTCGCTTGTTGGCTTTCAAAGTCTACACATTGTGGATGCAGAGTCTATACATTCGTTTGCCTTTCATTGCATGGAGTCTGCACATTCCACGCCAGCAAGTCTGTACATTCATTGCAGTTTAGTGTCTCATGCAAGTCTATACAATGCATCAGCAAGTATGTACATTGTACAGCCAAGGCATCTGTAAGTCTATATAATGCATCGTCTTGGCCATCGTCTCACTTGATCAAGTCTATACATTGCACGCGTTCAAAGTCTGTACATTCCTCATTCTTCACCTAAAGTCTATACAAACTTCAGCGTCTCATTCAGCGTCTATGTGCATAAATCAAAGTCTGTACAGCCCTTGCTTAAGGCTAGTCTATACATCGCATCGTCTCATGCATCGTCTTTGTGCATACCTTAAAGTCTATGCATCGGCCAGGAAAGTCTGTACATTGGACTAAGTCTGCATCAGTTAAAGTCTATACATTGGCAAGTCTGCACATCGGCCTGTTCACTCATCTCAAAGTCTGTACATCCTTTAGCTAGAACTGTGCAAGTCCATACATCGCTGCTTTGGCCAAGTCTATACATCGCCACTGTAGCATGCAATTCTTCAAGTCTGTACAGTGCCATGTTCACACGCTTCATCAACTCTATACATTGTCTGCTTGCATAACGTTGAGTCTGTACATCACTTGAACACTCATTGCAATCAACTCTATACACTGCATTCATGCACTGCACGAAGTCTGCACATTGTGTTGCTTTGTTCACACTTTATCTTGCTAAGTCATATACAAAGTCTAGACAACATTGCACGATGAGTCTGCATATTCATATGACATGTCTATACAACCATCTGCTATGTTCTTAGCATTGCATACCTGAAGTCTGTACAATGCCACAGCACTGCATTCCCTAAGTCTGTACAACGCCATGGCCCTGCATACGTAGAGTCAGAACATTGCATTGCTTCGCATTCACTGAGTCTATACATTGCTTCAGCTCTGTCTATGTATAGTCTGTACATCAGTTAACCCTTAAACTGATAATTCCTTTCGAATGATTGATAGGGACTAAAGTGCAAAGATGAAGGATTGGCTCGTGATCCAAGGAAGGACGAGGTGCCCAGATTATGACACGTGGAAGCAGCCCAGTCAGGATGCTGCCAGGTGGTCGAAGCTCCTCGGATCTGGCGAATTCTTTGGGCGGGAAATGTGGAAGCCACACGCCCTATCCAATCTGCTGCTGGTATAAAAGGAAGTCTTCTTCCTCAGAAGAAGGTTGATCGAGTGGTGAAGTCCGAACAGAGAAACTGAACATCTATAGCAGCAGAGTGCCACCGAGATCCACAGAGAAGAAAAGCAGAGAGAAGAAAAAGAGAAAGAAGAGAAGATTGAGAGAGATGAGTTGAGAGAGTTTGAGAGCTTGTGAATTAGTCTCTTGGTTCAGATACCAGAGCTGATACTGCTCATTCTGAGCTACATTTCTTTTGGGTTTTCCCATTTTCGATTGATTCTATTTTTGCTTTCCGAAATTATTTCTTCAAGCTGTGAGCCAGCTGTTAGCAGAGGTGCTGCCTCTGGACGGGTAAGCTGTAATCCCCAGCGGGTTTGCAGAGGTGCATCCTCTGGACAGGTTAAGCTGTAACTCCTCAGCAGGTGAGACTTGGTCTCAGACAGCAAGCTGTGAAGCTCAGCGGTTGTAGGCCAAGCTGTACTGCCCAGCGGACGCAAGCTGTCTTGCGCAGCAGTAAGCCATACTCAGTTGAGTGTGGGGTGGACATAGGTCTCCTGACCAAACCACCTAAAAATCTTGGGTGTCTTGTGTTTGTGCGATTGTCTATGAAATGTTGTGATTGGATTTCCTGATTATCTTTACAGTTTGAATTGCTTCTGTTCAGATCCAGCATTCTAGTTAGAGATATTGTAGATCGGCTTAAATTCCGCATTAGAGCCTTATATGTGTTTTAAAATTAGACATTAGATATATTCACCCCCCTCTAGTGCCACTCTCAGTGGTAATAGACTGCGTCCATCTAACATAACAGTTGGTATCAGAGCCTAACTCTTCTACAGGGACACATCGCCCGAAGAGAAAGGTACAGATGGATGCTCGAGGGATGATAGCTGAAGGACACTCAACCACAAAGCCCCCATTCTTTGATGGATCTAACTATGCATACTGGAAGAACCGTATGCAAGTATTTTTGAGGGCGAAGGATTATGAGATCTGGAAGGTAGTAAGCAAGGGACCTTATGAGCTGTCCCCTAATGAGGAAGTCTGGACCAAGGAGGAGATCAGGAGGTCTACACTAAATTGGAGTGCCATAAACGCCATTCAGTGCTCTCTGCACCCTACAGAATTCTCCCGCGTATCAGCCTGCAGTTCAGCTAAGGAGATGTGGGATGCACTTGAAGTGATCCATGAAGGGACCTCTCAAGTTAGAGAGACGAAGGCTAATTTCCTAGTGTCTGAATCTGAGGCATTTAAGATGAAGCCAAACAAGACCATCAAGGAGATGTACGCTCGATTAACTATTATCACAAATGGTCTTAGAGGTCTTGGAAAACCTCAGACATGATACAATGTAGTGAGGAAGATATTGCGTTCCCTGACTCATGCTTGGCATACTAAGGCTACAGTGATGGAGGAGTCAAGGGATTTGCAAACCACAAGGGCTGATGAGCTAATTGGCTCGCTGATGGCATATGAGATTAATATGCCAAAGATAGAAGAAGCTGAGAGGAAGAAGAAGCCAATCGCTCTGAAAGCTGGTGCTAGCAAATTCAGCAAATCCAGCTCTAGCAATTCATCATCCGAGGAGAGCCTGAATGAAGAAGATATAACTCATACTGAGATGGCAATGATGACCAGAGAGTTCAGGCGGTTCCTCAGGAAAGGAGCAGGACGATTCAGCCAAAAGAAATATAGTGGCGGCCGAAGGGATAAAAGGTATAAACATAACCCTGCTAAGAAAATTGAAACTAATACTTGTTATCAATGCAGGAAAACAGGCCATCTGAAAGCTGACTGTCCAGAGAATCAGAAATACAAGGACAAGTCAAAGAGAAGGAACACAAAAGGGAAAGCAATGGTGAGTACCTGGAGTGATGAAGATGAAGGTTCCTTCAGTAGCAACTTAGACAGTGAAGCCGAATCTGAGAAGCCCATTTGCCTTATGGCAACAAGCTCTGAAGACAGAGAGGAGGACTCAGATGAGGTAATCACTAGATTCAAAAATTTCACTATTGCTGATTGGGTAGATGCCTACCATGACATAGCTGATAGAGCTGATGATATTAGAAAGGAAAACAGGCATCTAAGAAGAAAGATTAACTTCATGCAAAATGATACAACTCTAACTGATAAAATTGCATGTCTAGAATTTGAGAATAAAAATTGAAACTCACATGTTCTGAATTAGAAGAAATCAAGAATGAGTCAAAAGCCTCTAAAGAAGAAAATGAGAGGTTAGAAAAAGAAACTGATGAACTGAAATTGAAAATTCAGAAATGTGAGAGTGAGATAAAAATAGTGAATGAAAAATATCAAGCTGTCCTAAGTGTGAATACAGAACTTAAGAAATCCATTGAAGATATTCAAAAGGATAATGAGGACAAGCTTAAGACTATTGAGAAAATGACCTAAGGTTCAGATAACCTAAATGCTTTGTTAGGGTCAAAGGTCAACTTCAGAAAAGAGGGCCTTGGATTTAATTCTAGTGCAACAAAAACCTTTGGAATGAAAACTATTTCATTTGTTGCACAAAAAGAGAAAGGGCCTCTAATTAGCATGAATTCAAACATTTCAATGAACAAAATTGCTAATCTGAAAAAGCCCAGTGCTGAGGAGAAGGGCAAACAAAAACTGAATGAGACTAGTAGATCTAGCACATCCAAACAAAATCCCAAAACTCAGTCTCAGGTTAGGGGTCAACCTACACAGTCTTATAAACCCCATGTTAAGGTCACCAAGTCTCCACCATCACCACCACCTATGAAGAAGACCCAATACACACCTATGAACAGGTCAGCAGGGTCCAAGGTGCAGGGGAGGCAGAATGCTTTTAGAGCTCAACCCAAACATTTCTACCAACCTAGAGCCCAGTCCCACTTCTTTGCACAGTCAACCTATCCAAATAGGTCAGGATGGACTAGGACTCAAGGAAGGTTTACAGGTTATGGACATCAGGCTACACAGTCCTATAAACCTTACACTAGAAATTGGGTTAATGGGTATGGCTCTTGGACACCTAGGAACCAATATTTCCACAGCCAGCCCAATGATTACTATGGCCAAATTTCATGAATACATCCTGGCCAAGGCATTGGCACAGAAATAATCAATCTGTAAATAATCATGCTAGTGTCAACAAGAAAAAGTAAAACAAAAATAAATCTGGAAAATCCACTGAACAGAACTGTTTCAAACAAATGTGGATTCCTAAAAGTCTGCTTTCTCGTTTTAATTGCTTTTCATCTTCTCTGGAGCCCAATCAGTCTTGGGTTCCAAACTTCTCTACCTGATTGTGTGTGCAGGTATGCCTGGCAGCCAAGAACAATTTGTGGTACTTGGATAGTGGCTGCTCCAGGCATATGACAGGGGATAAGGCCAAGTTCTGCATGCTGACAGAGAAACAAGGAGGCCTTGTCACCTTTGGTAGCAACACAAAGGGTAAGATTATTGGAACAAGTAAAGTAGGTAAGTGTACTACTTGTTGCATTGAGGATGTCATGCTGGTTGAAGGATTAGCTTATAACTTACTTAGCATCAGCCAGCTATGTGATAAAGGATGCAAAGTGCTTTTTGACTCTCAATGTTGTAAAGTTTTTGAACATGATTCCGAAACTGTTAAATTTTCTGGTAAGAGGATAAATAACACTTACATGATAGATTTAGATGATATTCAACATTCTAACCTATGCCTTACTGCTAGTAGAGAAGACTTAGCATTTTTATGGCATCGTAGGTTAGGTCAAGCTAGTTACACTGTTTTGCATAAACTGAATAAGCATAGCATGGTTAGAGGACTTCCTGAAGTTTCCTTTAAGAAAGAAAATAAAATCTGTGATGCATGCACTCAGTCCAAGTTAACTAGAAAGTCATTTAAATCTAGGACAGAAAATCTGTCTTCTAAACCTTATGAGCTGATACACATGGACCTTTTTGGGCCAACCAGGTCTGTCAGCTTATCAGGGAAGAGGTATGGATTTGTCATGGTAGATGACTTTTCTAGGTACACTTGGGTATACTTCTTATCACATAAAAGTGATGCATTCACAGAATTTCAGGAGTTCTGTCTTAAGAAAAACTAGAAAATTAAAAATATTCTATCTGATCATGGAGGTGAGTTTGAAAACTCACAGTTTGATGAATTCTGCAGGTCAAATGGAATTAACCATAGGTTCTCCTCACCAAGGACACCTGAGCAGAATGGAGTTGTGGAGAGAAGGAACAGGACCCTAGTGGAGATGGGTCATACACTCTTGGTTGAAGGTGGTCTACCAAGGAAGTTCTGGGCTGAAGCAGTAAATACAGCCTGTTATGTAATTAACAGAGCTATGGTAAGACCTTCTACCTAGAAAACACCCCATGAGATCATAAAGGGTAAGAAGCCTTCAATTGCTCATTTCAGGATTTTTGGTTGCAAATGTTTTATACATATAAATGATAAAGGAGACCTTGAAAAATTTGAACCTAAAGGTGAACCAGGAATTTTTCTTGGTTATTCTGAAAACACCCGAGCATATAGAGTGTATAATCTGAATTCTAAAACTGTTGAAAAATCTCCACATATTGTTTTTGATGAATCTTTGGTAAAGTCTAATATTGGTCAATGCAGGAATGAAGACAATGGTGATATTCTGAAAGAAGGGAATCCTGCAGACAAATCCGAAGATGAGGAAGGAAATGAAGAGCTTAATGAAGAAGAGCCTACAGTTCAGGGGGAGGTAAATGAAAATCATGATAATGAAATTGTCAACATTAGATATCTAAAAGATCATCCTGTAGATAATGTGATTGGCAATTTGCATGACTCTCCTAGGACTAGAGGCCACTTAAGAATTCAAAATGAATTGAATGCATATGCCTTTGTATCAAATGTAGAACCCAAGTCCATTGACTGTGCTCTCAAAGATGTGTATTGGATTAATGCCATGCATGAAGAGCTCAATCAATTTGACATGAATAAGGTGTGGTACTTGGTTCCACCTCCTGATCATGATACAGTCATTGGGACTAAATGGGTGTTCAGAAATAAAACTGATGAATCAGGGAATGTGATTAAAAATAAGGCCAGACTTGTAGCTCAAGGGTATAATCAGGAATTTGGAATAGACTTTGAAGAGACTTTTGCTCCTGTAGCCAGGTTAGAAGTAATCAGAATCTTATTGGCTTATGCATGATCCCTATGAATAAATCTTCAGCAAATGGATGTAAAATCTACTTTTCTGAATGGGGAAATCAGTGAGGATGTCTATGTGAGGCAGCCTCCTGGATTTGAATGCTTAGACTTCCCTAATCATGTGTATAAACTTCGAAAAGCTCTCTATGGTTTAAAGCAAGCTCCTAGAGCTTGGTATGACAGGTTGAGCAAATTCCTCACTGATAAGAACTTCACAAGAGGTGTAGTTGATCAAACCCTGTTTACTAAGGTAAGTCATTCAGATATTCTTATCATTCAAATTTATGTGGATGACATTATCTTTGGGTCAACTAACCCCAAATTGTGTGAGGAATTCTCTCAGATAATGACTAATGAGTTTGAAATGAGCTCAATGGGTGAGCTCAAATTATTTCTTGGACTGCAGGTTACACAATCAAAGGATGGTACCTTCATTTCTCAGTCCAAGTACATAAGGGATCTATTGAAGAAGTACAAAATGGACAACCTCAAGGAAATAGCTGCTCCAATGGGTACCTCAACCAGTTTGGATGAAGATCCTCAAGGTAAACCAGTGGACCAAAGGCTATATAGAGGTATAATCGGATCCCTTCTATATCTTACAGCATTTAGGCCTGACATTCAATTTTTAGTGTGTTTATGCTCTAGATTTCAGGCTAGTCTCAAAGAATCACATCTTAAATCAGTGAAAAGCATTTTTAGATATTTACTAGGCACCCAAGAGCTAGGTCTTTGGTATCCTGCCAAGTGTGAGTTAGAACTTCTAGCTTACACTGATGCAGATTATGCTGGGTGTCGAGTAGAGAGAAAAAGCACTAGTGGATATTGTCAATTCCTAGGTGGCTGTCTAGTATCTTGGGCATCTAAGAAGCAACACACTGTAGCTTTGTCTACAGCTGAAGCTGAATATGTTGCAGCTGGTAATTGTGCTGCCCAAGTACTATGGATCAAGCACCAACTGGATGATTATCAGATAAAATTGGGATGTATTCCAATGTTATGTGATAATACTAGTGCTATATGCCTTGCTAAAAATCCTGTTCATCATTCTAAGACTAAGCATATAGAGATCAAACACCATTTTCTTAGAGATGTTGTAAATAAAAAGGAAATTGAAATGAACTTCATTGAAACAGAAAAACAACTTGCTGATATCTTTACTAAGCCACTAGGGAATGAAAGGTTTAAATTTCTTAGAAGAGAACTTGGCTTGTGTAAATTTCAGCATGATGAATAAACTCTCTGGATTGCTTGAATAAACTTTGTGAATGTTGATTGTTGCACCATACTCATTATCATGCATAACATTCATATTTTTTGTGGCATCACACTCATGATCATCATTGCATATCATCTAGTCATGACTGTGTCTAAGGTCTCTCTCTCATCTAAAGTCACATGCATATAGACAGGGGGAGTATTGTTAGAAATTCAGAATGGTCATCAAATTTATTAAAATTCAATTCCTTGACCCTGAATGAGTTGAATCTGACATATGGCAATCTGTTAGTCAGTTCTGATTCCTAAGCAATAGAAAACAGACTTCTTCACTTATAAGAACTTTAATTGCTTAAAGACTGACTAAATGGTTTAAATTTTATAAACTTTAAAGTTCAAAGATTGCAATCAGTAAATAAGAAAGCTAAAAATTGATAAAGCTCTCAACCCTTATTTTATTTCATGTCAGACAAAGTCAATTATATCTGAAATCTAAAAACTCATCTAAAATCCTGTTAGAGAAGGTTAAGTTTGTGTATTGTCCTTAAACAAGTCATTCTAAAACAATTAAAGGATAGCTAAGAAAAATATTGGCAAACATTGAAAATTAATTGAAAAACATAATTGGCAGAGCAATGACTGGTAAATTACTGAGAAACTAAGTGATCCATCAAAGAAATGGACTATACTTAAGTCATGAAGTGTATCAGTTATCTCTGTATAAAATGATCAAAATAGTAAGGTGGTTTCACTGAGTACCTGGGGGTAACTGGCGTCTGATAAACGTGTACCCTCACACAAAAAGGTGTAAATCAGTTCTATTGAGTTTGATCATAGGCAGAATGGTCCATCATGTTGAGTATCTAAGGGTGTTGGCGTCTGATAAACGTATACCCTTACGCAAAAAGATAAATGGTACCTGAATGCCCTTAATGAAATACAATGAAAAATGCTGTTTCTTCAAAAGAATTTTCAAGGATGTCAATTTGTTTAATTTCAGTACATGACCTGGTATTTCTTAACAACTTTTAATGAGTCTACGAAAGTAAGATATTCTGAAACTGAATCTCCCATGCAAATCTGATTTTGGTTTATTGTTTTATCATGCACAGAAAACTTATCCAATGATTGTAGTGCATGTACTTAAAATTTATAACCTTTAAACCAGAACTCTATCTGAAAGTTGTTTTTCAATTCATATGACTGAAGACTCTGTGCTTTAGAATGCTTATTCCTAAACTACTTGTTCAGAATGCCAGTCAGATGATCTCTCTTGATTCTTTCCCTTGTAATATCTTTCCCTCCTCTTTGTTGATGGCAAAGGGGGAGAATATTGTCTGTTTGTTGAATTACAGGGGAAGTGTATACATTATTTTGGCAAAGGGGGAGATTGTTAGAACTTGCATTCTCATAGCATGCATTAGGAGTCAGTGTAACTCATAGTATTGCCATCATCAAAAAGGGGGAGATTGTTGTGCCCCTGTAGTTTTGATGATCCATAGTTTTGATGATAGCAATCAGTATGAGTCACAAGTCTATTCAGTCTATTCATCCATGCATTCTTCTTATGCAGCAGACACATTAAGTCCATACATCGCATGACTCGCAGGCTAGCAAGTCCATACACTGCATGACTCGTAGGCTAGCAAGTTCATACACTGCATGGCTCGCAGGCTAGCAAGTATGTACATCACAGTCGTCGCAGGCACAGCAAGTCCATACACTGCATGACTCGCAGGGTAGGAAGTCTATACATTGGCAGTTGTCATGCAGCGTCAACACAAGTCTATACATCCATTGCTTCAGTTCAATATATGCTATGTGCATGCATTGCATCGGTGCATTGCTTCCTCTGTGCATATACTGCATCAGTGCATCCATCAGGCATACAGTCTATACACTAATACATGTGAGGTCCTGTCTACACGATAATGTCTATACATGCATGCAGGCAGTCAAGTCTATACATTGCATCTCACACATCCAGCAAGTCTGTACATTGAGTTCGCTTGTTGGCTTTCAAAGTCTACACATTGTGGATGCAGAGTCTATACATTCATTTGCCTTGCATTGCATGGAGTCTGCACATTCCACGCCAGCAAGTCTATACATTCGTTGTAGTTTAGTGTCTCATGCAAGTCTATACAATACATCAGCAAGTATGTACATTGTACAGACAAGGCATCTGTAAGTCTATATAATGCATCGTCTTGGCCATCGTCTCACTTGATCAAGTCTATACATTGCACGCGTTCGAAGTCTGTACATTCTTCATTCTTCACCTAAAGTTTATACAAACTTCAGCGTCTCATTCAGCGTCTATGTGCATAAATCAAAGTCTGTACAGCCCTTGCTTAAGGCAAGTCTGTACATTGCATCGTCTCATGCATCGTCTTTGTGCATACGTTAAAGTCTATGCATCGGCCAGAAAAGTCTGTACATTGGACTAAGTCTGCATCGGTTAAAGTTTATACATTGACAAGTCTGCACATCAGCCTGTTCACTCATCTCAAAGTCTGTACATCCTTTAGCTAGAACTGTGGAAGTCCATACATTGCTGTTTGGGCCAAGTCTATACATCGCCACTGTAGCATGCGATTCTTCAAGTCTGTACAGCGCCATGTTCACACGCTTCATCAACTCTATACATTGTCTGCTTGCATAACGTTGAGTCTGTACATCACTTGAACACTCATTGCAATCAACTCTATACACTGCATTCATGCACTGCACGAAGTCTGCACATTGTGTTGCTTTGTTCACACTTTGTCTTGCTAAGTCATATACAAAGTCTAGACAACATTGCACGATGAGTCTGCATATTCATATGGCATGTCTATACAACCATCTGCTATGTTCTTAGCATTGCATACCTGAAGTCTGTACAATGCCACAGCACTGCATTCGCTAAGTCTGTACAACGCCATGGCCCTGCATACGTAGAGTCTGAACATTGCATTGCTTCACATTCACTGAGTCTATACATTGCTTCAGCTCTGTCTATGTATAGTCTGTACATCAGTTAACCCTTAAACTGATAATTCCTTTCGAATGACTGACAGGGACTAAAGTGCAAAGATGAAGGATTGGCTCGTGATCCAAGGAAGGACGAGCTGTCCAGATTATGACACGTGGAAGCAGCCCAGTCAGGATGCTGCCAGGTGGTCGAAGCTCCTCGGATCTGGTGAATTCTCTGGGCGGGAAATGTGGAAGCCACACGCCCTATCCAATCTGCTGCTGGTATAAAAGGAAGTCTTCTTCCTCAGAAGAAGGCTGATCGAGTGGTGAAGTCCGAACAGAGAAACTGAACATCTGTAGCAGCAGAGTGCCACCGAGATCCACAGAGAAGAAAAGCAGAGAGAATAAAAAGAGAAAGAAGAGAAGATTGAGAGAGATGAGTTGAGAGAGTTTGAGAGCTTGTGAATCAGTCTCTTGGTTCAGATACCAGAGCTGATACTGCTCATTCTGAGCTACATTTCTTTTGGGTTTTCCCATTTTCGTTTGATTCTATTTTTGCTTTCCGAAATTATTTCTTCAAGCTGTGAGCCAGCTGTTAGCAGAGGTGCTGCCTCTGGACGGGTAAGCTGTAATCCCCAGCGGGTTTGCAGAGGTGCATCCTATGGACAGGTTAAGCTGTAACTCCTCAGCGGGCGAGACTTGGTCTCGGACAGCAAGCTGTGAAGCTCAGCGGTTGTAGGCCAAGCTGTACTGCCCAGCGGACGCAAGCTGTGTGGCGCAGCAGTAAGCCATACTCAGTTGAGTGTGGGGTGGACGTAGGTCTCCTGACCGAACCACCTAAAAATCTTGGGTGTCTTGTGTTTGTGCGATTGTCTATGAACTGTTGTGATTGGATTTCCTGATTATCTTTACAGTTTGAATTGCTTCTGTTCATATCCAGCATTCTAGTTAGAGATATTGTAGATCAGCTTAAATTCCGCATTAGAGCCTTATATGTGTTTTAAAATTAGACATTAGATCTATTCACCCCCCTCTAGATCCACTCTCAGTGGTAATAGACTGCATCAATCTAACATAACAGGATGGTCCAATCCGACCGTTCATCGTCCCAACGGTGCAAAACATGGGCGGCTAGCCCTTAGTCGCTCGAGGGAAGGGCGGCTAGAACCTCGCCGCTCAAGGGGATGAGCGGACCCACCCAGGCCGCATATCCCACCAACGGCACAAGTGACAAACGGCCAGCCCCTGGCCGCTCATGAGGACATACGGCTAGCCCCTAGCTGCTGACCTCAAACACTGTGCAATGGTCACAAGCCAACGGTCAAAAACCCACGGGATGAACGGTTGGCTTTGGGCCGCTCATGGGGATGAACAGTCACACGACTGACCGCGCATACCCACTGCACTCCGAGCCGAAGGGCGGTCATGTCTGGGCCGCGCATGGGGATAAACGGGCCCTGGTTCGGCCGTTTATCCCTTGCCGACGCGAAAACAGCGAACTCACCGGGATTCACCATTTCGGCCCCAAACGAGCCCCATTGAGAGGAAAATGGAAGGGAACCGACCCCCAAGCACACTAGCATGATTCTACGCCCCCAAAATGCAGAATCACGGGCTAAAACCATAGATCGGGCGGTCACTCCCCACGACATGTTCAACCCTTCCCGGCGAGATAAAACCCACTCTCAACCTCGCCTCGTCCTAAAAATCGCGGGGAAGGAATGCAAGAGGCTAGGGATCGTCACCCTACCTTCGCTCCGCATCGAGGTGCGCCGGATCGAGCTCAAACCACGAAGAACGCTTGAAACCCTCTCGAGCTCCCACGATCTCACCGAGCACCGCAGGTCACCGCGATCACCACGCCGCCACCGTCGTCGCCGTCCCGTCGTCTCACCGCCATCTGCAGTCGGAGTCGTCGCCGGAAGAGGTGGGGCTACGGTCGCGTGCGCACGAGAGAGAAGGAGAAAGAAGAAGAAGAAGAAAGAGAAAAAAAGGAAGAAAAAGGAAAAGAAATGGGATTTTATAGAAAATCCAGAAATTCCAAAAAATACCAAAAAATAGAAAATCATGTTTTCGCGATACTCGAAACGCACCGGTCGCAACGGTACCATCCGTGCCTAGGTGAACAACTTGGTTCACCCGCAACGAGGTTCTGAAGGATTTACCGAAACCCGCACCGGAAATCGGAAAACACGTGCAGAAAAGTCGCGACGCACTCAGGGCCTCCAAAACAACTCCGGATCGAGCCGATCCGAACACGAAAGATGTCCGAAATGAAATTTCGGGCACAATAGAGCTAGACACTCCGAGAAAGCAGGTCTGAGACCCAAGAAGAAGGATTCAAAAGGTCCAGGATATTACATGGGTGGTTGGAGGGTGGCTTGGAGATTGGTGGGTTCTACCTTGGGGGTTGGGGGGACTTGAATGAGTGTGTGGGGAAGGGGGGATATTAATGAAGAATTAATGGGAGGAGAGAGAATAAATTTCAAAATTTGGGGGTAGGGAAGAGAGAGAGAGAGGGGGGGCCCTTAGAGAGAGAGAGATATGAGAGTGATATATCAAGAGAGGGAGGGGAGATAAAATTCCAAGGGAATTTTTAATTTCATTGATCATCAAAGGTTACAAATGAGAGAGTGGGGTGGCCTATTTATAGGCACTGAACTTTTCACATGATAAAATTGACCCTGACTAATGACTTAATGACCAGACAAGTCCAAGGGGGGGCGCCCCTGGGCTTAGCCCACTAGTTGGGCCCATTAGACTACTTAATTAACCACATGACTCAAGACTTAGGTAAATGACCATTATACCTAGATACTGGACTCAAATAAAAGAAAAATTACATGGTTTATGACTCAAATAAAATATGAAAATTACATGACTAGACTCAGAAAAATAGGACTAACATAATGACGCATGTCGACGAACAATCCGAGCTTTGAAAAAATGTGGAGGGGTAAGTGATGCCCCCATCAAAATGGTGTGTAGTGGAAGGGTGGATTACAGTCACCTGAAAACTCTCACTATATATAAGGTGGTCTTCGGACCTAAGTTCTCCATCTTGTACCAGAACTCGGAGAAATCACATGGTCACTTGTGAATGGTGTTCTTAAACTGACATACTTCTATCTGAAAATGAATTTCTGAAATGGTTCTGAAAATGTGTTTCTAAGTTGCCTCAGAAATCTTACTCATTGCTTATTCTTGAGCTAGATTACATGATTGCATATTTCTCTTGCTGGATGTTATGGATTGCCAGTCTCTGAGAGCATTATGGGGTGCATTGCATATTACTGATCATGTCTAAATTCTTGTTCATAAAAATCATGAAATGGAGAATTTCTGTTTAAATGTCTTTTGTTGCATCTAGTGAGGGGGAGCATTTGGGTGAATGAACTGCATTTGTGATGGACTTTAGTTTTAATCCTTTGATTAAATATTCTTAAAGTGTCAACCCCCTGGAACTTTCAGTCTGTTTTGACTCTTGAATCTTTCAGTTTGCATTTTTGTGTTATGAATGTCTCCTTGAGAAATCTGTCATAAATTTTCAGATCACTTGGATCAAGCTCTGGCATCTTGCATTGCATTCTCATATAGGTATAGGCTGCATGCTCTTCTTTCAAAATTTTTACTGAACTTTCTGAAAATCATACATTTGCTAAGGAGGAGTTACTAGCTAAACAATCTAAAAATTGATGTTTTGTATGAATTTTCTGAATCCTCATTACCAAATAAAATTGTGATCTCACATTTGTAAAAATGTATTTCATGCATTAGTTGCATTTAGTTCACTCAAGCAAAATTTGAATTCATGCATTTTGTATCCACATTGCATTCTGCATTGCATACTGCATATCTCTCCTACTGTGTGCTTGCATGTTAATATATGTTAAAACCCCTTCGTTGAAGATTCTAAGACCTTACACTCCCTTGGTAAATAATGTTACATTTGAGTCGTCACTGGTGTGTATCATGTCACACACTCATGGGGGGTAAATTTTTAATAAGTGCATCTATACAGGGGGAGCTACATTGTCATGTACTCAAGAAAATTTTCGATATATATGTTAAATCAAATTCGCACACTTCATGCATAAAATGTGAAAATGAGTGATATACATAAGGATATAGGAGTTTCTCCTCAACACTCTAAATAAATTAAACTTGCTGCATGGATGTTAAAGAGGCAGTTGGGGAAAAAGTTACCTGCCTCAGTATGAAAAGTTTTGATAAAATGAAAGGCAGATCAATGCTCAGTCTCACTAAGTAAATTGGATGCACGTCACCTGAGATGTGATGTGGTTCATTTCTGAAAAGTGTTGTACTAGAGTATCTCTGTTCAAAATGAGGTGAGATGGTTAATTAATACTCTGAGTAATCGGGGAGTCTGACATGTGCTCCATGTGTCTCCTTGCGTAAAAAAGAGTATATTGAACCTAATCACTCTAAGAAAAATTCTGTTTGTCACTATGGTTATAGTGAAAGTGTTTGAAAAGAAAATTTCAGATGAAAAATTTATTGAGGCAGAGCGAAGCCTCCAATACGTTGCTTTCTAAATTGAAGTACAGTCTAGGTAATATCTCTTGTGTTGAACTGAAAATCTGGTTATCCATATGACTAAAGCCCATTTTGTGTTAATCACTTACACTTTTGAAAATTTGATTTAATATGCATTCAGGAAATTGAATGGCTACATTGGCGATTGTATAATTCTCCTATGTGATTGCACAGTCCTCCAAGTGCTACACATGAACACTTTGGTTGTACTGATTCACCTGCATCATTCTTACACCCTTTCCCACTTCTAAATAAGGAGGGGGAGTTATACTGCATGTATATATACATATCTGTTTGATTGCATTATACATAGCTCATCTTGGCATTTAATATGTCATCATTTGTATGCATCAGGTTTAATGTATTCCTAACAGAAAACTAAAAACTTGAGACACAAAGAAAACTCTAATGCATGGTTTCATAGTTATCTGCTTTGATTGTTCACAGTTGAGAGGCTCTTGGTCAGAAAGTCCTTCATATGCACATTTTCATATCTATAATCAAAAGTTTTTGATCATTTTGAACTCAGACTGATCAGATTGTTAAACTATTTTTTATTCCATCCTTTTGCTGAGTATTCATTGTTACTGCATCTACTTGTTTGCAATGTCTTTAGCTTGCCTCCCATGCCATGAAATGTGAGCTTTCAAATTCCTACTCCTCTAGATTTCTATTGTGAACTCTTGCTGATCAACTGAAATTCATAATCCTGCTGATTGTTACACTTACTCCCACTTTTTGATTCCGTCAAAAGGGGGAGAAGAAGATATGTGTCATAAAGTTTATCATCATAAAAAGGGGGGAGATTATTGTTGTGTACTTTGTATATGAATTTTGATGATAACTAAACTTTATGCCTGTGTTTTTTTGATGCGCCTTTCATGAGGATTCACATTCATGTGTTGATGATGTCATATGTTTGATGTTAACAAATATGTGCACGTACTTGAGTTTGTGAAGAACAGGTAGGTTGAGCAAGTCCGTCAAGAACTGCAGCTCAAGATACATCGGTTCAAGCATGAAGCCACGTTGTTGATCTAGCTTGTTTCAGCAGTTTTGCATTGTGCACGCCAGTAGTTTTGAAGAGGAGTCTCAAGGCTAGCAGCTTCAGCAACAAAAGTACAAAGGTCGGCCTAAAGCCAAGAACGGTCAACCGATTTGCAATTTTCAGTCAATTGGAGTCAGCAGTACAAGCTCTGCAGCTAAGGGTGTAAAATACCTCACATGGGTCACAAATACCCGTTAAGGGTAACAAATAGTTGCTGATGGGTGACAAATAGCTCGGACGGGAGAAGAAGCACTGACAAGAGGAAAAACCAACATAGCGTTAACGCAATGCTTCAACAGTGTCGACACAGCCTAGCCTGGACGGAAGAAAAATAGCTGACAAGAAGAGAAGCCATTGTGGCGTTGACGCAACGCTTCAACAGCATCCACGCAGCCAAGCCTGGACATGAGAAATAGAGCTGATAAGAAGAAAAGCCATTGCAACGTCGACGCAGCGTCTAAAGGAGTCGACACAGCCAAGTGCAAAAAGGATAAAAACATAGAACAACTGACAAAAGAAGAACACATGCAACAAATGCTTCACAAGAGTGAAAAATATGTTAGAACCGGTGACAAATGACTGGTAAGGTTAACAATTGCACAACAGAGCTGAAAACATGAAGGTAGCAGAGTCGACGCCATACTGTGATGGAGTCGACGCAAGAGCTCGCCAGAAGCCTCTTGCCAGCTGATGGTGAATAAGGGCGATAAATGGGCCTTATGGCAGACAAATAGGTGGACAAGAGTGTATAATGGCTCACAATAGTGAAAAATAGTTGAAGGCGACGGCTATAGCAGAGAAGAGAAGCCCAAAGGCGACGGCTTAATCCGCTAAGGGTGACAAATGCCTTGTGAGGCTAACAAATGACGTGTAAGGGTGAAAAATACCTTACTAAGGGTGATAAATAAGTTGCCAGTGTAGAAAAAGGGTCAAACACGTGTATCACTGAAGTGGACCTAGTGAATTCGGACTCCAATGATTGGCACAGCCTCTGAAGACACGTGGCATCCCTCCTGACTACATTCTAGAAGGCTCCTTTACAGAGAATATTCCCTACTTTCCACTTGGACCAATCAAAAGGGGCTAATTTGTTCTCTCTCTGTTATTCACGAAAAACTCATCCGGGATCTGAAAATCAATGGACGAGCCAGATTAATTCTATCCAAGATGAAGGGCCAAAATTCTTCTTCAGTTCTATAAATACACTACAATGGCCTTCGATTAAGGTCTGATCGAGCAGAAGAAGCAGAGAGATTTTTGAGCTCGTTCTAGCGCCAAGAAAAGAAGTAGGCAGGAAAGATTTAGAAGAAGAAGGGAATTCGTGTGAAGGCTGCGAAGGGCTGCGAGTGTGAGAGAAAAGATTTATAAGAAGAAGGAGCTGAGGCCAAGAAGCAGAAGAAGAAGGAGCTGAAGATGAAGCTGCAGATCTGGAAACGCAAAGAGCCACTAGTGATCGCAAAGAAGAATAGAAGAAGAAGGTGAAGCTCGTCCACTGATGCATAAATCAAACCATTCAACTTTGGTTTAGAGAGTTTCTATACAAGTCATTTTATCAATAGCTATCATGTCTATCTGGTTTTTGTCTCTAAACTGTGAACAATATTTTCGTGTGTGTTTCTGTGCAAGGATTGCACAGGCTCAGAGTGTCTGAGCGTTTGTGTGTGTGTGTGTGTGCCGCTGGACTTCACATCCAGGGTGGTCTAGCGTTCATCCCCGTGTGTGTGTGTGTGTGTGCAGGCTTTGTCCTACGTGTGTGTGTTGGGGCGTGTCCCTGTGTGTGTGCAGGCTTGATCTGTGTGTTGTGGAGCTTTGCTCTGTGTTGGGGAGTTTTCTCCGTGCTAATTTTCCAACAGTGAATCCTCATCAGGTTTTGGTGAGGGGTGGACGTAGGGAGCCCGTCGAGGTCCCGAACCACCTTAAAATCCCTGTGCTTTGTGATTTGAATTGTGCGATTGTCTCCTTGTCTTCTACCTCATTCACAAGTACATTCTACACACACTACACACTTATTGGTTACTCGTTGTGCACATGCATTGCAATATGTTATTGATGTTCACAAACATATCAATCTAACTGTTGTGCACCGTATTGCATCACACACAAATCCTTCACCCACACATTGTGAGGCTTGATCTGCTAAGTACATAAGTTTGCAAATAGCATGTCTATGTTTAGTTCCGCTGTGTGAAGTTGGTATAGTTTTAAATTAGACATAGTTATTAGAGGGATCTATTCACCCCCCCCCCTTTAGATCTGTTTCCCTGCACTTCGGGTCTCAACAAAATAAATCTTAAAAGTGTAATACGAGGTGAAAGGGATATTTTTTAGTCTACAACTATCAACGTTGTTAATAGAGGTATTATACTATGATTCTACCCTTTTAAGTGTTAAGAATGATTTTTTCTCTATCTCTCTAGATGTAAAATTATTATTTCATGGTTGAGTTAATTAATATTAATTTAATTTTTGTAAGTTAGTAAGAGGGACATTAAATGACACTAAGGATATTGAAAAAAAAAATATGGTCACTTTTGATACTGACAAATATAATGATTTTAGGAGATACAATGTCTAACAAGGAAGATTTCTGGGGGTACCTCGACAAAATACACCTTTTCTGGCATCCTTTTTAACAGCCTTGTGCCAAGGATTTAGTACGTGGCAATGGCATGCTGTAATATCTTGTTCAAGACCAAAGGACCTTTTCCCCCCTTTCTTCCCGAACGCAAGTCCAAAATGATTTAGGAAGAAAAGTTTGCAATAACTTAAAGAAACATTGAGTTTGCCATCACAAACTTCGCACAGGACTTGCATGATACACTAGACCCAACATGCTGGCCCTACACATAAACTGAGATGGGATCTTTGACTTTTTTTCTGTTGTACCGTCGGCAAGATAAAAAGAAATGTTTAAAAAAAAACAAATTAGACAGCTATTTATGAAATTACCTATTCATATCATCCGGTCTTAGTTGGACAGGTAGGAAAAAATAAATAAATAAATAAATAAATAACGGATCATCTTAATCGGTCAATTTTGATCAACCCATGTCTTACCTAGGGAAAAGATGTTCGTTCTTTTTTTATTATTGTTTATAATCATCTGATCACCTAGATGGATCGGTATGAATGTGTAGTTTGTATAAAGAGTTACCTAAAAAATACTTTTTTTAGTATACTCACACCACAAAAGAGAACACAACAAATTACTGTACTGTCTATCTGCGACGCAGCAAGTGAAACTTGGAATCTATTTTAAACTTCGGTCGTACACCAACGTACAAGACCTACGTGCAAAGGTTGGCTCGCCTGTTCACAAACAAATCACACTTCCCAGATCCTGCACGCGTGAGCTTTTACACTGGGCCCGCTCTGACAAGCTCCATTCGTAGTAACCGGGACTCTGCACCGTGCACGTACGCCACGCACAATTTACCGCGTGCGAAGGCAAATGCACAGGGGGTTATGTGCACCCCATCCGCACTTAGGACCCCGACACCCGGGCCCTTTCGTGTCGGGGTATTATGGACTCAGGCAGCCCAGTTTGCGTGGGAGGAACATAAATATGTTTGTTTTTTTCCATCTATTTGTCTACTTTTTCGTGGGAAACTAGTTTTTAAGATTTCTCTTTTCAAAATAGATTTTCTCATGATTTTCCACCTTCAAAAAGGGGAACTTAGGGGAATGCAAATCCCGTCACATTGTTTGGCAATATAAAACTCCATACCATCTATTGAAAAGTGTTTTATTTTTCGATTCAAATATCAACATTGTGTAATATTTAAAATTTATTATAATATTTGTGAGGTGCACCTTAGCCAGCCACATCGATTAGTCCTTCCTTCGCAATCCAAGAAACTTAATTTCGGATTCTCAGTTGAAAGATTGTCAAAATAATTGAGCTGGAAGTTGTGAAAACCCATGTTTCATTTGAGAGACATCCTTGCTGTACACAAAGAATGTGATAACCTCCTAAAGTCCTAACTGTTTTTAAAATTCTACATTTACTTGCAGCTGATATGCAAAGGAGACGGCCTTCGTTTCAAAAGTGTCTGCAGAAATCAATCAACAATGATGAACAGGCAAAGGCAGCTTGGAATCTTGTTTCTGAATATAATGAAATCAGTTAGATATATTTATATAATTATAAGAGGTGTTTGCATACACAACTGCCAGACAGCCAGGTATACCCTCGGAAGGATAAAATCAAGCTGGCCCTAGAATGGAGAAATAAGAATTGTTTCTGACCTCGAGAAATTATTACACTTGACAAACACAGCAAGTACCAACATTAAGATCGTGGACTAACTTCAAGCCATGGAGGGAGACCTTCCCGGAAAAGCCCAAAATCACATTCCAAGAAGCAAAACTGAGGAAGCATGCAGATGACGGGTCTACAGGCCCTGGTCAATAAGATAGTCACCCAACCTTTCAACAACCATGTTGCACTGGCCTGCAGTCACAGGCTCATTATAGATGCCGAAAACTAGAGCTTGGCCAGTCTTCTTGATGGTAACGCCACCTGAGCCCTGCAAATTAAAGCAAAGAGAAAATTGAAAGAGTGTGAAATGGAAAAGTCTAGTTGTAAGTCTCCTTCCTAAGCAGAAAGACAAACAAAACCAACGGCTTCAGCCCAAAGCAACACCAAGGTCCAGAAGCAAGCCTCATGTAACTTATTCTTTTATATGTACCCTTTTTCCCCTCTTGAAAGGCGACCCATGTTCTGAGCCCCACAGAAGAAATCACATTTGCAATCACATATGCAGATTGCAGACTCAGAGAAAAACATTTCGGCTGTAATGATTTACCAAAAAGAGGCAAGTGATCCGATCGATCACCTACTCATTCAAGAAAACCTACCGTCCCAAGGACATGTAATTCACAAAGGACAGTTTCAGCTTCAGTAATAACTTAGAGACCTTTGCTAACTCTCCTCTCTGTTCTTCTATTATTATCTACCAGTAGATCATTTAAAAAAAAGGGAAAATTAATATGTAGTTGCTAGGCCTTTTCAGCAAACAAAAGCTTGCTTCCAGCAAAGCCGGTGAGATTTACCACACAAGAGGTACCATATAGAATACCAAATTTTGACAAGCGAAATTTAACCACCAATCCTCTCCATGCGTCAAATATTTTGCATGAGAAGAAAAAAAAATAACAGTAGTACCTCGTGGTGCAGAGCTTGCTTTTTAATATATCAAAGCATCTAAAGAAATAAAAAGCCCAAAACCTAAAAGCATAATGAAATCTTGATAAAGTTTCCAATTGCAATTTAATTCATTGCTAATCCAATGGCTGATAAAACAAGAAAGTTTTGGAATGAATGTAATCATTGAATTGACAATTATGTCACTATTTTGAAGCTGTGGTACGTCAGGTACATAGCATGTCAGAAGGGTATTTAGTCAGTTTAAATAGATTAGCACTGTGTTCTCTTTCCATCAAGCTGAATAATTAAAACCATCAATTTGGGATATCAACATTTCTATTGATTATGAATAAGGATCCGTCTGTTTCAGAAAAACTGTAAACCACGCCAACAATGCTAGTGTACCATGGTCTGAAAAGTGAAAGAAACTACCGGCTTCATGCATTCATAAATTTTCAGATTTACTTTTAAACAGGTACTTCCGAAAAGTTTCATTATAAGGGAACTATGAAACAACAGATTATAAAAAAAAATTACCTTCTTTCCACGAATTACTGCACCAGGCTCTCCTTGAATTACCATATATTTTGCACCTTCAAGGAATAAACCCGTGGGAGCAAGGTAGCCTGGTTCAGAAAAATCATTCATAATGCCTGAGACCTCCTCGGGTTTAAGCTGCATGATTGAAACAAACACGTGTTATACTAAGATCTACAAGAATAACAAGGCAACACTAAAGTATATGCTCTACATCAAACTAGACCATGGCTTTCAGCAGTGGAAGAAGAATTGAGAAGCAGTGCTGAAACATCAATCCAAACAAAAATACATAGAAAATGACAGTGAGTGTTATATGCCAAAGCACATGACATAACTTTGGTGGACCAATAGGAATCCCTGACTAACAGGCCAACTGTTGGTTAAAGGATGCATATTGGAATCCAAGTGAAGTTGGAAAGACAATAAAAGGCCCTCACACTTCCAATCTAATAATTTCCGTTACAGGACAACTTCAAGTAATCCCATCAAACATAAAACTTCTTTAAGTTCTATAGCAATTAGGACTGTTTTGCTATCTTCTGATTATAAGCATCGCCCGTTTTATCATTGAACTTTGCGATAAGTTAAATTTTACAACCTTCAAATACGTTATAACGCATAAAATATCAAAACTGTAAACAATATACGTTTTAGATAGACAGAACTACAGGCCGAGATCCATGCTGATATATACATCTAATAGACTCTTCAATCGTGTGATTGGCATGCAAATTATGGATGCCGCAATCCTCAACAGCTAGCGGTTCCGAACAATGCGTCCATTTGCCTAGAAGATGACATGCGCTTTTGACTCGGTTTCTCTTATTCTCCCCTCCCCACCCACCCTCCGGTATACAGGCGACTAACATTTCTATCCGAGGAATGTCATGCTTCTTCATGCCCGTAAACAAAATACTGTTCTGTTCGAGACTACTGCATTTTCCGAAAAAATAATCCTAAGGCAAATGCAAAGTTCCAGACTATCAGATCTAATGTGAAGCACATGTAAAATGGGGTCCAAAAAGATCGGTCGAGAAATGATGACTAGCAACCGTGACATCACGTGGAACATACACAGAACAAAGTAGGTATGTACGTGAAAAGAGAGAGCAGTAGGCAAAGGCTGCATCATCGATCAAACCCCGATCACAACAAACGGCGGAATGTAGGGAGACTCAAAGACTTCAGTGGAAGCAATCGCGACGAACAAATAAGAACACATGATCAAATAGAACCATCGCGTAAACTTTACAAAAGACAAATGAAAGCTGCATGCAGTTGTTAATCACATCAGAACTAACGATTAGCCTCCCATCAAATCGCAACGGAAACAAGCAGCATTCGTTAGACTCGATCCAGATCCGACCAATCGACCTCGGCGCGCACCTCAAAACGTCCAAGGAAGGATCGGCGAAAGGCCATTCCCGCACAACGGGTCAACCGATCGCATCCATCCCGCCAAGCATCTCCTCCCTCCGTAACGGAGGCAGGAGAGGAACCGCCGGCGCGAGGAAGAGGAGGAGGGGGTGGGGATACCTGGGGGAAGACCCGGCTCTGGGCCCAGACGCTGCCGTCGTGGCCGATGATCGCGGAGGCCGCGAGGGTATGGCCGTCGCCCACATCGCACATCAGGTGGTCGTCGACGTACGTTTGCCAAGACATCTTCCCCTTGTCCTCTCTCTCTCTCTCTCTCCCCTGCGTCGATCAGTCCCCGTCGCTTCGAGGGGATCCCAAACTTTGTAAACGGCTTTAAATAAAGCGGGGTGAGGAGAGAAGAGAGAGAGAGAGAGAAGGGCAGCGTCGGAATGCCGATGGGTTTCCACGGTTGACGCTGTCCGCGACCCACCCGACGGGCACCGCGCATTGACAACCGTATATAACTGTCGCTTTCTATATTTAATTATTTATTGGAGTTATTTTATATGCGCCTTCCTTGCCTCTCCAAATATCAAAACTACCATTTTTAATCCTCAACTATCATATATATTGTTATTAATTGAAAGTTTTCAAAATATCTCTAGATGATGAAAATATTCCCAACGTTCAGATCGGCCCTAAACCTCTCCACATAGATCTCGAAGGTATTTTTATCATTTAATGAAACTTTTAATTAATAACAATGTTATCTACTATATTTGACATCTAATAATAATATATAATAAAAGTATATACGAAATTAACCATTATTTCTGATGTGCGGGGCCAGATGCGAGTGGCATCGGCCGTGCTGGATTCTTGATTCGTTTGTGTCACGTGTGCACCCAACCCAAGATTAACAAAAGAAATTCGTAATTACGTACTCTCTTCTTCTATTGTAAGAGTAAAAGACGGTCGAGGGAATTGTTACCGTTTGGTTAGTGGTATTCATTCTGCTTTGTCCCACGGAAGGGTTCTTTTTTTTTTTTTTTAGTTACCCCCACGGAAGGGTTTGGGGTAAAGAATCTAGCTCTAATTTGGTGGGAATTGGGAATGCCACGACTGCAGGTTACAGGATGAGCAAGTCCAGGGCCCAGGGAGCTTTGCTGTTCGGCGTAACAAGTCCCTTCCTTTCTCTTGATTTGACGGATAGAAATATTACGATATTAAATAATTTAAATTAGAGGATGAGAATGAGAGAGAGTTACTCCTTCCTTTTCAAATAAAATAAAGGGATTTTTACATATATATCTTTATAAAATTTAGTTTTGTCAAATATATATTTCGTCGGAACATATTTTCAAGAATATTCTCAAAACATAGATAATATCACGATTATGCTGACGCCGAAACTCCCGTGTGTTTAACCCGAGTTAGATAAGTGTGAGTTACATAGTAGGATTTTTGTACGTATACCTCTGTAAAATTTGATTTTGTCAAATATATTTTAAATCTAACGATCGTAGATGACATATTTTACGGAATACTCTCCTCCGTCGACGACAATAAATTAAAGGGATATAACTGTAGTATTTCGGTCTAAACGAAAGATATTCATGAAAATATATTCAAATGAGAGATATATTTGACAAAATTAAATTTTATGAAGATATACACGTAAAAATTCATAAAATAAACAAAGTTTGTCTCCTTGAGGGGAAATATTCTGAGTATCTTATTAGGGCTCATGATTGAGTACTCTCTGCGGACACTGAAGTAGATAAATATAAATATAAATATATTATTTCTTACCGTATTTTTTAATCTAAAAAGGACTTTCAAAGATGTGAAAGATGTTAAAAATACCTTCTTATTTATGGGGAAATAATTGATAACGTTTGAAATTAAACACTCTTAATGGAAGAAGAAATGTAAATCTTCCGCCAAGTAAGCGACTTGACTTGAAAAGGAATTAAGTGATTGAAGTAATACCTCACGTAGTGTTTTCTCTTGAGTTTGATGGATGGAATACCGCTACTTGACCTTATATTTATAAGTGATCGAGGGAGGCAAGAAAACGCGTAGAGCTAGGACTCTCATTGATAAATATTTTAATTTGAATAAAAATATAAATAACCTAACACGTTGTAAAAAAATTGTGAAAATAATTAACCTTATTACAGGTGCATTACTTGAGAAAGTGTAATATTTATGTACATTAATCAATGTAATCACATCAATATAAGCATAGAAATGTCCATGCTTACTTGCATCAAAAGATTGGTGAGGGCGTGTAAGGGAGGACATCTGTATGCTTACATTTTTGCATTGGGAGTCTTTTTCAATAATTACCAATCAAGATCTTATGAATATTTTATAACTATAGTTGAATTTCAATTTGAATTAATTACATTTGTCTCACAATAAATTAAGGTGCAATAACAGGAGGGATATCTATATGTTTATATTTTTGCAGTAAGGTTATATTAATTATTATACATTTATCCCTGTAGTCAAATACAGTACAATAAGTAGCGGGTTGTATGCTAATTTTTAATAACATAGACGGCTCAACATTTATAGTATCCTCTGCGGCAACATATCACTTTAGGTCTCTTTGATAACATAATAGAAACCAGGTTAGATTAAACTCAGGTAAATTATTCTTACTTTTTTATTTTTTTTACTTTGACACGTATCCGGGTCAAGGTAGAATAACTAATTCTACTTTTTGACTAGAATTAGTTATTCCAAGAAACTCTATGTTAGAGGTGGGAAAATCTACCCGCCTTATCAAACCATATTCTTTCTTATTCTTTGGGTTAAGGCCCCTTATTCCTCCCTTGTTCGATTATCAAAGAGGCTCAATAGCAGGTTTTGACACAGAAGTCCAAGTCAACTAAAAAATATGTATTTTCTCCTCAAGGAGTGGGTAACCGGCTTCACACATGGGGGATTTAATTTATTAATGAATGACATCTTCCAATTCTCCTCGATATGTTGTAAATCACTAGATAATGAAAAACTTAAGAAAGCTAGTATCCAATCCCCGACTAAACACTACGGCCCGCTTTGATAACGGGTTAAGGTGGGTTAGGATGGGTTAACCGAGGTCGGGTGACTTATTCTCTGTTTGATATTTTTTCCCTTAACCCGGGTCGGATAGGATTAAAGTGGATTAACTCATTCCACTTAAATAGATGGAATGAGTTACTCCACCCGGGTTAGGGCCACTTTGATAACTGATTGGGTTAAGGGACGGGTGGGCCAACCCGGGTAGGTCACCCCCCTTAACTCAACCCATTACCAAAGTGGCCCTACAAGAGAAAGTGGATTTAGCTACGGACATTTTCAACAAATTATTTTCTGTCAAAAATTTCGTCTGTATTTTCGACGGGCAGATGTCTGTCGGATAGTCCGTCGTAAATTTTGATGGATTATTTCCCGTCGGAAAAACCGTATGAATTTTAGACGGAATTTACGACGACTATTTTTTCGTCCAAAACTTTGACTAATGTTTCCGACGGATATCATTCGGTCGTAAATTCCGTCTGAAATTTTCGATGGATTTTCATTCCGTCGAAAATCCGTCAGAAATAATTTCTACTTTCCCCCCTCGCGTTCAAAATTTTCTCCCTCTCTCTCTCCGGTGACCGCGGTGGTGTCTCTCTCTCCCCCTCTCTCTCCGACGACCGCGGCAGTGTCGCCCTCTCCCGCTCTCTCTCCGACGAGCACGGCACCATCTCCCACCCTCTCTCTCTCTAATGAGAGACGGTGGCTATAATGCCTCGAGTTTTTCGGATATATTTCGGATCAGGATCCGTAGGTTTCGGATCACTTTCGGGGGTCTCGGAGAGCGTTTTGGGGTTTACGCATATTTTTTTCTATTGAGCCTTCGGAACCCTGTGCAGGGTGAACCGTTATGTTCTCCAACTCCGAGACATTACCAGTACGTTGGGCGTGTTTCGAGGATCGGGAAAATGATTTTTCCCAATTTTTCACATTTTTCAGATTTTCTAGATTTCTATATAATAAAGCCCTTTCCTTTTTCTTTTTCTTCTTCTTCTTTTCCCCCCTCCCCTTCTTCCCGTTGAGACCCCCGCTCCCCTCCCGAACGTTGCCCCCTCTCCCCCGTGAATGGACACGGCGCCCCCTCCTCCGACGACGACGGACGGTGGGCCAAGGCGACGTCGTGGTGGCGACGGCGGTGACGAGGCGAGCACGATGGTGGTGATCTTGCGGCGTGGGTGTGGAGTTCGTGGTTTGAACGTGATTTGAAGATCGGCGGCGATCCGGTGGTTTCGGCCTTCCTTGAGGTAGGGGGACGGATCCCTCCTCTTTGTATTCCCTTTCCCGTGATTTCTAGGCCGAGGAGAGGTCAAGAGGGGATTGTTTGTGCCGGGGAGGGAAAATGCATGATTTGGGGTTGAGCGCCGGATCTCACGTCCTTTGAGGTTTTTGACCGATCTATGGGCATGAAATGATGCAAGGAGGGCTAGGGAAGAGTTCCCCTTTGTTTCCCCATCACCAGGGGGTGAATGGGGCGTTGTTTGGATTTTTCCGCCGTTTACGTCGTTTTCGCGCTCGAATCGTAGTAGCGGTCCTACCAGAGACCGCCATCTTCATGGGACGGTCCTCTCGGGGGTCGCTATTCGTTTCGAATGTTGGTTGGGGGTTGCGGTCCCGGGGAGACCACCACCCCCAGTTGCGGTCTCGCGACTGACCGCTACCCTTGGGGTAGTGGCCAGCCGCCGACCGTTTCTATGGTCGGGTCAACGCACCCGCGCGGTGTGGGTTTTTGACCGTTGGGAGACCCTGCCAAGTTGCGGCCAGGGCATGGCCGTTTCCTGGTGGTTGCGGTCAGTGGGTGACCGCCCCATTGGGGTAGCGACCTGGCGATGGGCCGGCACTCACCCCCCCCCCCCCCCAGGTTCGCCAGGTGCCAAGTTGCGGCCCAAGGCTGGCCGCCACTTGGAGTGACGGTCCAAGGAGGACCGCCACTCTATTTCCATTGCGACTGAGGCTTCTATTGTGTCGCGTGAGCCTCCGAATGAGTTAGTTTTGGGTCTCTTGTGGCGTGTGGCCCAAGGGTTGCCTCAAGCACCCAGTGAGAGCCACAGGTACGCCAAGGGGTCCTTGGAGGAGTGAGTCACCTCGGTTGGTGTACCCGTGTGACTTGAAGGCCGATTTTACCTCGTCCGTGTCCTGGACACCCGTTTTCCCCCGTTCGAGTCACCAAGAGTCGGTGTCAGTACGGAGGGCCATCTCCGTACCTCGTCAGTGGTTATCCGGTGTAGCACCCCGAGAGTTAATTAAATAAGATAAAAGGGTAATAATTGATAAAATATTTACTATTAAATTAGAAATTTCTTTAAGTGAAATTTTAACTAATTTATAAAAATCTAGAAAATTCATAATTACGTAGAGGGCTACAACTTTTGATAAATTGTCTTCTTGGTCAGACCCTAAATAAAATTTTAATCAAGCCGAATTGATGGAATTATGGCTAAAATCGAGCTTAAATAGATCGAGCCTTAGATCGCCCAATTCGAGCCCAAATATCGACAATTTGAGCCCAAACCAGGCCCATTCGATCGGCCTTGCCGAGTAGCCCATTTCCCCTCTCTTTCCCCGCTGAAACCCTAACCCTAGGAATCTAATTCTGTGCGAGAAGGCGACGCGACCCGGTCAAACGTGAGTTTCACACACGTTCAGCATCGTGAACTCTACTCGATCTTATCTCGCTTCCCTAGATCGATAGCCTCTATAAATCAAACCCTAGCTCGACCTAGAACCCTCATTTGCTGTGGCAGACGGCGAGGAGCTCGTTCGAGGGAGGATTCGGCATGGTGGTGGAGCACAAGTTTGTGTGATCCCGAGTGTCGTCATCCCCTTCTTCCTTTGATTTAGGTAGGTAATGGTGTTGTGCCCCCTGTGCATTGATGAAGTTATATAGTTTTGATGATAGCAACCACTAATGAATCATGTAAGATAAGAATTAGTAAATGTTCTGCATGCTTCAGTGTTCCTCATACTTCAGCATATATACTGTGTGCGTTAGCACAGTATGGGCATTGCGTTGACGCAGCCATATGGTGCATTGTCTGTTCTCAGCATTAGGTTCATTCAAGTTCGTGCACAGCTTGCATTGGTGCATTATTTTTAGTTGCACGCCACATAGTCAGTGCATTGACCATCTCGTGCGTATCTCTAATTGATGCATGTTTGCATGTGTTAGCCAAAGTAAGTGCACTCGTTTGGTCCATGCATACACTTAGTCTACACGGCTGCTTTGACAACTGAGCAAGTCTATACATCGCCGCACGATATCAAGTCTATACACTCTTTACCATGCAATCAAAGTCTATACACTCCATTGCTGGTACGAGTGGTTAAGTTCATGCATCATCACTCCAGAAAGTCTGTACATTGGTGTCACATGCACACTAAGTCCATGCACTCCTTGATGGCATGCCCGTGCATTCATTATCAATGTGCATACTTTACTTTATGCATGCTGCATTGAATTGTCTCGCACATACACTAAGTCTGCACACGACTGCCTTGATGTCGTAGTAAGTCTATACATGATGCATTCAGGCTTAAGTGTCACGCACAGAAAGTCTGTACATCGTTTACACATTGCACTATAAGTCTGGTCACTCGTCGATAGCATGTATGTACATTCATTCCCAATGTGCATACTTCTTCATATACAAAATGCATTACATGCATTCAAAGTCTGTACACTCGTGGATGATGTGTTCGTGCATTCATTCTCGTTGTACATACTCTCTTATATGCACACTGCATTTTATGCATCAAGTCCATACAGGCTTAGATCAAATCTCGAACCAACTATATGCTCTAATCCTTGCAGGATATCTGCTGGTCGAGGAACTTAAGAAGGGCACATGATCCAAGAAGCCAGGATCGTGACACGTGTAATGCAGTGAGCTGAAATACTGCCACGTGGTCAAGGCGCTCTGGGCGAGAATTGTGGAGGACACACGCCCACCTCTCTGATGCTATAAATAGAAGGCTTCTCCATCTGGAGAAGAGTGATCGTGATCAGAAGATCTGTGTGTGCTATTGAGAACAGAAGAAAAAGAGAGAGTGCAGCAGAGAAGAAAAGAAACGATCCAGAGAGAAGAGAGAAAGAGAATTTAGTGAGAAGAGTCTGAGAGAATTTCTCTGAAAGATTGTCCATCAGTTTCTTGGTTCAGATACCAGAACTGAGATTACTTATTGTGAGCTACATTCCAATTGAATTTTCTTATTTTTCGTCTGTTTCCATTTCGTTTTCTGAAATCTTGTTTTCAAGCTGTTAGTCAGCAGAGCTAAGCTGTATTGCTCAGCGGGCAGAGGAGGATTCCTCTGGATGGGTTAAGCTGTAGTCCCCAGCGGTTGGCAAAGCTGTAATACCCAGCGGTCAAGCTGTTAGTCAGCGGTTGTAGGCAAGCTGTGAGGCCCAGCAGTTGAAGCTGTGAATCAGCGGTTGAAGTCACATTCCAGGTTGGAGTGCGGGGTGGACGTAGATCTCGAGTTTGAGATCAAACCACCTTAAAAACTTCCAGTCTCCTGTGTGTTTGCCTTGCGAATTGCTGTTCATCATGATCACTTCCATTATACGCTATAGATGCATGCTTAGGTCCATTTGATTCAAATCTGCTATAGTTGGATTTCTGTGACTGCTCTCTCTTACTTCTCTATCATCCTGCAGCAGCTTGTTTTATTTCCGCACTTGTGATTGCTGTAGTCTGGTTAAATTGGGTGACTGATCTATTCACCCCCCTCTAGATCGTTCATAGTCCCCCAACACTTGGTATCAGAGCCTAACTCTTTTTCAAGGACTAACATCCTAAAGAGGAACGACCATGAACGGTAAGGGAATGAGAGCAGAAGGACATTCAATCTCCAAGCCTCCGTACTTCGATGGCTCTAACTACGCCTACTGGAAGAACAGAATGCAGGTCTTTCTGAGAGCGAAAGACTACGAGATCTGGTGATTAGTGAGCAAGGGACCATTCAAACTGCACGAGAATGAAGAAGTTTGGACGAGATAGGAAATCAGAAAATCTACTTTGAACTGGAGTGCCATCAATGCTATCCAGTGCGCACTTCATCCTACTGAATTCTCCAGAGTGTCATCGTGCAAAACCGCCAAGGAAATGTGGGATACACTGGAGGTTATCTACGAAGGGACATCACATGTGAGAGAGACCAAGGCGAACATGTTGGTCTCAGAATATGAAGCATTCCAGATGAAACTCGGTGAGACTGTGACTGAGATGTATGCTCGTTTGACTATCATAACTAATGGTCTGAGGAATTTGGGAAAGAGCTATTCAGACTACGAGATTGTAAGGAAGATCTTGCGGTCTCTGACTCCTGTTTGGCACACAAAGGCAACAGTGATCGAGGAGTCAAGAGATCTTCAGACGATGAAAGTTGACGAACTAATAGGTTCTCTAATGGCATATGAGATGAACCTTCCCAAAATTGATGAGCTCGAGAACAAGAAGAAACCAATTGCGCTGAAGGCTAGTTCCAGCAAAACAAGCAGATCCAGCCACAGTGGATCATCAAGCGAGCAGAGCAGCCTATCTGGGTCAGAAATCGATAGAGATCAACTTGCTATGTTGACAAGAGAGTTCAGGCGATTCTTGAGGAAAGAAGGCAGAAATTTTGGCCGAAGACAATTCAGCGGCCGGCGACACAACAGGTATAGGTTCAACCCAGCTAAGAAACCTGACACTGATGTTTGTTATCATTGCAGGAAGGCTGGGCATATGAAGGCAGATTGTCCAGAGCTCCAGATGCTGAAAGAAAAGTCCAAGAAAAGAGCTCCCAGAGGAAAAGCAATGGTGAGTACATGGAGCGACGAGGACGAGGGCAATTTGAGAAGTACATCAGAAAGTGAAGATGAAGAAAAGCCCATCTGCCTGATGGCTAGGAATGGTGAAAAGGAGGAAGAAGACTCCGATGAGGTATCCTCTCCCTTTGAGCACTATACAATTTTTGATTGGGAGGATGCTTATGGAGACTTTCTAGATAAAGTAGATGACATTAGAAAGGAGAACATGCATTTGAAGAAGAAAGTAAACTCCATTTTGAATGATAAAACCATGTCTGACAAAATAGCCTGTCTGCAATCAGAAAATGACAATTTAAAATTTTTTTGTGCTGAATTTGATGATCTGAAGCATGCTTTAACAGATATTAGAAAGGAGAATGAACTGTTAAAGAATGCTAATGATGATTTGAAGCTGAGAGTTCAATTGTTTGAAAATGAATTAAAAATTTCAAATGAGAAATATGAAGCTGTCTTGTGTGTAAATTCTGAATTAAAGAAAATAGTTGAAAATTTAGAAAAAGGAAATGCTGACAAAAGAAAAATAATAGAAAATATGACCCAAGGCACAGACAATCTCAATGCTTTATTAGGGTCAAAGGTAAACTTCAGAAAAGAAGGTCTTGGATTCAACTCAACTGTTACTAAAAGCCTTGCCATGAAAACCATATCATTTGTAACAGAGAAAAAGAAGGGACCTCTTATAAAAATGTCAAGTGAAAATTCTGTTTCAAAAACTGTCAGTTCGAAATTGTCCAGTGCCAAGGACAAGGGTAAACAGAAGGTTGGTGAGTCCAGCAGATCTTACCCTTCACCCAAATGTGAGTCTTAGGTTCGGGGTCAGCCTCCAAGCAAGTCTAAACCCCATGGCAAAGCCACCAAGTCCCCACCATCATCACCTATCAAGAAGAAGACCCAACATAAACCTGTACAGAAGTCTAGTGGGCCACCAGTGCAAGGGAGACATAATGCTGCATGGGGCCAGAAAAGCTATACTTACCAGCCCAAGGTTCAGACCTATCACACCTATCCTCACAAACAGGTCCAACCATTCTATAGGTCTGGATGGAATCAGGTCCAAGGGAGGTCTAGATATCAACCTTTTCTCACTCATTGCCACAGACCTCAATCTGCTAGATGGGGTCAGTCTAGGACTACAGCTGGCCACAAATATCTGAGGACCTATTGGCCTGGGCACTGGCACAAAAATAATTTTGCTGCTAATAAGGATGGAGCCAGAACTCAATATAAACAAAAGCACCAGAGGAAGAAGGTTCAATCAGTTGGTGCTGAGAGAAAGAAGGATAATAAACAGAATGTCATGAATTCCACTAAGCCAACCATGTTTAGACAGATGTGGATTCCTAAACAATTGATGTCTTGTTTCAATTGTTCTGTTTCTGCTTCGGAGCCCAAACAATTTTGGGTTCCAAAATTCTCTACCTGATTGTGATTGCAGGTATGCCTGGCAGCCAGAAGCAATATGTGGTATCTTGATAGTGGCTGCTCCAAGCATATGACAGGAGACAAGACCAAATTTTGCATGCTGACTGAGAAGAATGGAGGCCTTGTCACCTTTGGAGGAAATACAAAGGGTAGAATCATCGGATCAGGTAAAGTAGGTAAGTGTACTACCTGTTGCATTGAAGAGGTACTGCTGGTTGATGGTCTTGTATAGAACTTACTCAGTATCAGCCAGCTATGTGACAAAGGACACAAGGTAGTATTTGACTCTCAACATTGCAAAATCTTTGAACCAGATTCGGATATAGTTAAATTTTCAGGAAAAAGGGTAAATAACATCTACTTGGTAGATTTAAATGATTTAGCTCATTCTAATATTTTCCTAACTGCAAATACAGTTGGCTTAGCATTCTTGTGGCATCGTAGATTAGGCCATGCCAGCTATACGGTTTTGCATAAATTGAATAAACATAGCATGGTTAGAAGACTCCATGACGTTTCTTTCAAGAAGGAAATTAAGGTGTGCAGTGCGTGTACACAATCCAAGCAAACTAGGAAGTCATTTAAATCAAGAACTGAAAACATGTCCTTTAAATCTTATGAACTGATACACATGGACTTATTTGGACCCACGCGTTCAGCCAGCTTGTCAGGGAGAAGATATGGATATGTTCTAGTTGATGACTTCTCCAGGTATACTTGGGTCTTTTTCCTTAAACATAAAAATGATGCATTCATGGAATTTCAGGAGTTCTATTTGAAAATAAAATAGAAAAATGAAAATTTGATTGAAAATATCTAATCTGATCATGGAGGTGAGTTTGAGAATTCTCAATTTGATGAATTTTGCAGGGTCAATGGGATTAATCATCGGTTCTCCTCACCTAGGACGCCTGAGCAGAATGGAATAGTAGAAAGGAGGAACCGGACGATTGTGGAGATGGCACGTACACTGCTTGTTGAAGGTGGCTTACCAAGAAAATTTTGGGCAGAGGCAGTTAATACTGCATGCCACATAATCAACAGAGCCATGGTAATGCCTTTCACTAAGAAAACTCCTTATGAGATTCTGAAAGGTAAGAAGCCTTCAATTGCTTATTTCAAGGTCTTTGGCTGTAAATGCTTCATTCATGTTAATGATAAAAGAGATCTTGATAAATTTGAACCTAAAAGTGATCCAGGAATTTTTCTTGGGTATTCTAATTACACTAGAGCATATAGAGTGTACAATCTTAACTCTAAAACTGTTGAGGAATCTCCACATATTGTATTTGATGAATCCCTAACTAAATGTGAAAATGGTCTGTACAGGAAAGAAGATGATGGAGAAATATTGAATGAAAGACAATATGCAGACCAATCAGATCAAGAAGAAGAGCCAGAAGAAAACAATGCAGAGGAGCCTACTGTTCAGGGGGAGGTAAATGAAGATCAAGGTAACCAAATTACCAATGTCAGATTCTTAAGAGATCGTCCTATTAAGAACATCATTGGTGATTTGCATGAACCTCCTAGGACTAGAGGTTTTCTTAGAGCTCAAAATGAATTAAATGCATATGCATTGGTTTCGCATGTAGAACCCAAGTCCATTGACATTGCCCTAAAGGATGTGCATTGGATCAATGCCATGCACGAGGAGCTTAATCAGTTTGATAGGAACAAGGTGTGGCATCTAGTCCCACCTCCTGTTGATGGAAATGTCATTGGGACGAAGTGGGTCTTTAGAAATAAAACTGATGAGCTAGGTAATGTTGTCAAAAATAAGGCCAGACTTGTTGCTCAGGGGTATAACCAAGAATTCGGAATTGATTTTGAAGAATCTTTTGCCCCTGTAGCCAGGTTAGAAGCCATTAGAATTCTGTTAGCTTATGCATGCTCTCTTGGAATAAATCTCCAGCAGATGGATGTAAAATCTGCTTTTCTCAATGGGGAAATTAAGGAGGATGTCTTTGTTCATCAACCTCCTGGCTTTGAATGCTCAGACTTCCCTTCCCATGTATATAAGTTGAATAAAGCTCTCTATGGTTTGAAACAAGCTCCTAGAGCTTGGTATGACAGGCTCAGCAAATTCCTTACCGACAAGAAGTTCTTAAGAGGTGAGATTGACCAAACTTTGTTTACAAAGGTAAGTCATCCTGACATACTTATTGTTCAGATTTATGTGGATGACATTGTTTTTGGTTCAACTGACCCAAAGATGTGTAAGGAATTTTCTGACTTAATGACACAAGAGTTTGAAATGAGCTCAATGGGTGAGCTGAAACTCTTCCTTGGATTGCAGGTGACTCAAACAAAAGATGGAACCTTTATCACCCAGTCCAAATACATTAGGGACCTCCTGAAGAAATACAAGCTCGAAGACCTCAAGGACATTGCAGCTCCAATGGGTACATCCACAAGTCCTGATCAAGATACAAAAGGTAACCCAATGGATCAAAAGCTGTATAAAGGTATGATCGGATCCCTCTTGTACCTCACTACATCAAGGCCTGATATACAATTTGCAGTATGTTTATGTGCTAGATTTCAAGCTAGTCCTAAGGAGTCTCATTTTAGTGCAGTGAAAAGGATCTTTAGATATCTGTCAGGCACCCAAGAACTTGGTCTTTGGTACCCTGCCAGGTGTGAGTTTGAGCTTATATCTTACATTGATGCAGATTATGCTGGGTGTCGGATAGATAGGAAGAGCACTAGTGGATATTACCAATTCCTAGGTGGTTGTCTAGCATCTTGGGCCTCTAAAAAGTAACACACTGTAGCACTCTCCACTGCAGAGGCAGAATATGTTGCTGTAGGGAATTGTGCTGCCCAGGTACTATGGATCAAACATCAGCTCTCAGATTATCAGATAAACCTGGGATGTATTCCTATTCTTTGTGACAACACTAGTGCCATCTGCCTTACTAAAAATCTTGTTCACCACTCTAGGACTAAGCACATTGATATCAAACATCATTTTCTTAGAGATGCTGTGAGCAAGAGTGAAATTGAATTAGTCTTTGTTGAAACTGAAAAATAAGTTGCTGATATTTTTACAAAACCTCTTGGAAATGAAAGATTTAGATATTTAAGAAGAGAACTGGGGCTTTGTAAATTTTAGCAGGACAAGGACTAATTTTTCTCTTGAAATATCTTTTAGAGTACTTGAAATAATTGGTTTGCATGTTCTTGATCTTGTGAATAAATTTGGTTGATGATGGAATAACCTCCTGTGGACTGAGTACATCAGTTGCTGCACATCTTGCACACATTATCCCTGTAGTCGATGCATAGTAGGACATATAGTCGACAGATGGTTGCGCATGTAGTAAATTAATTGCATTGTATGGACTTTATGTTGAAGCATGCTCTACACATAGTCAATGCACCCAATGTATTAACTGCATGATAGGTCAAATCATTGCATTGTTTTGAAATGCATATTGTTGTCAGGGGGAGGTTTACATTATTAGAACTAAGTTCAACCCCTTCACAGAATGGATAACAGTCTAGTGATTGGTTCATTATCGTGAGTTGAAATTATTACAACCCTCCTGTTATAAAAATCACATGTGCTTACTGATTGAAACTAAGGTCTAACTTTAATAGACTGTGATGTTTAAAAGACTGTCTTCTGAAAATAAGATGATAGAAAGCATTTATAGCTCTTAACCTCTATCTCATGATTATGATAGAACAAGTCCTCACAGTACCCGAACATGACAGAGTTAATGTTGGTTAAGGTTTGAAAATCAAGAATCTTGTATTGTTCTTAAACAAGTCTCTCCAAAAATCACAAGGGCAGCTAAATTGAAGATCATCAAAGAAAAAGAAGTGAACAAAGTGGCAGAGCAATGACTGAGTTTCACTGAGAAATTGAGGTCTCCATCAAAGAAATGGAGAGTACCTTAAGTCATGAAGTGACTCAGGTTATCTCTGTTCAATTGGTCAAATCTACCAGGGAGATTTCACTGAGTAACTAGGGGTATTGGCCTCTGATCAAGGTATACCCTTAACGTCAAAGGTGCAAATTATTCCTGTAGCCTTGATCAGAAATAGATATAGTAGTTTATGCTTAGTAACTGGGAGTATTGGCCTCTGATCAAGGTATACACCTAATGTCAACGGCATAAATAATACTTGTCTATTCAATAAGTTCTAAATTCAGAAGCATGTGAATGAAATTGCTGTAACCCTTAGAAAACAAATATCATTTGAGGGTCAATTGTTTAATCTCAATACATGTTCAGGTGTCTTTCCTTGTCTTTAACTTTCTCTGAAATAACTAGGGTCTTGTATCGACCTAAACTATTATGGTCATGTAACTTAAGTTCATTGCTATAACTGCAGCATATGATCCTATCTCAAAAAGCCAGTTCTCTCTCCTCACCTTCTATCACTGTTAAACCTAATTGACATCAAGAAAGCCATTACTCGATTCAAATATTTTAAGGATTGTGTCATAATGTGCTCACATTCTGAACTGCCACATAGAACGTTGCTCCTTATTTGCTGATGGCAAAGGGGGAGAATGTGCAAGGGGAAGACGGGAGATGGGATAGGAATCTCATTTCGTGCATACGTCTAAGTGCATAAGTCTGTGCTCGCATGAACCGATCTCATGGCATTTATTCATTGTGTTGCCATCATCAAAAAGGGGGAGATTGTTGTGCCCCCTGTGCATTGATGAAGTTATATAGTTTTGATGATAGCAACCACTAATGAATCATGTAAGATAAGAATTAGTAAATGTTCTGCATGCTTTAGCGTTCCTCATACTTCAGCATATATACTGTGTGCGTTAGCACAGTATGGGCATTGCGTTGACGCAGCCATATGGCGCATTGTCTGTTCTCTGCATCAGGTTCATTCAAGTTCGTGCACAGCTTGCATTGGTGCATTATTTTTAGTTGCACGCCACATAGTCAGTGCATTGACCATCTCGTGCGTATCTCTAATTGATGCATGTTTGCATGTGTTAGCCAAAGTAAGTGCACTCGTTTGGTCCATGCATACACTTAGTCTGCACGGCTGCTTTGACAACTGAGCAAGTCTATACATCGCCGCATGATATCAAGTCTATACACTCTTTACCATGCAATCAAAGTCTATACACTCCATTGCTGGTACGAGTGGTTAAGTTCATGCATCATCACTCCAGAAAGTCTGTACATTGGTGTCACATGCACACTAAGTCCATGCACTCCTTGATGGCATGCCCGTGCATTCATTATCAATGTGCATACTTTACTTTATGCATGCTGCATTGAATTGTCTCGCACATACACTAAGTCTGCACATGACTGCCTTGATGTCATAGCAAGTCTATACATGATGCATTCAGGCTTAAGCGTCACGCACAGAAAGTCTGTACATCATTTACACATTGCACTATAGGTCTGGTCACTCGTCGATAGCATGTCTGTACATTCATTCCCAATGTGCATACTTCTTCATATATAAAATGCATTACATGCATTCAAAGTCTGTACACTCGTGGATGATGTGTTCGTGCATTCATTCTCATTGTACATACTCTCTTATATGCACACTGCATTTTATGCATCAAGTCCATACAGGCTTAGATCAAATCTCGAACCAACTATATGCTCTAATCCTTACAGGATATCTGCTGGTCGAGGAACTTAAGAAGGGCACGTGATCCAAGAAGCCAGGATCGTGACACGTGTAATGCAGTGAGCTGAAATACTATCACGTGGTCAAGGCGCTCTGGGCGAGAATTGTGGAGGACACACGCCCACCTCTCTGATGCTATAAATAGAAGACTTCTCCATCTGGAGAAGAGTGATCGTGATCAGAAGATCTGTGTGTGCTATTGAGAACAGAAGAAAAGGAGAGAGTGCAGCAGAGAAGAAAAGAAACGATCCAGAGAAAAGAGAGAAAGAGAATTTAGTGAGAGGAGTCTGAGAGAATTTCTCTGAAAGATTGTCCATCAGCTTCTTGGTTCAGATACCAGAACTGAGATTGCTCATTGTGAGCTACATTCCAATTGAATTTTCTTATTTTTCGTCTATTTCCATTTCATTTTCTGAAATCTTGTTTTCAAGCTGTTAGTCAGCAGAGCTAAGCTGTATTGCTCAGTGGGCAGAGGAGGATTCCTCTGGACGGGTTAAACTGTAGTCCCCAGCAGTTGGCAAAGCTGTAATGCCCAGCAGTCAAGCTGTTAGTCAGCGGTTGTAAGCAAGCTGTGAGGCCCAGCAGTTGAAGCTGTGAATCAGCGGTTGAAGCCACATTCCAGGTTGGAGTGCGGGGTGGACGTAGATCTCGGGTTTGAGATCGAACCACCTTAAAAACTTCCAGTCTCCTGTGTGTTTGCCTTGCGAATTGCTGTTCATCATGATCACTTCTATTATACGCTATAGATGCATGCTTAGGTTCGTTTGATTCAGATCTGCTATAGTTGGATTTCTGTGACTGCTCTCTCTTACTTCTCTATCGTCCTGCAGCAGCTTGTTTTATTTCCGCACTTGTGATTGCTGCAGTCTGGTTAAATTGGGTGACTGATCTATTCACCCCCCTCTATATCGTTCATAGTCCCCCAACAAATGGTGGTCTAAACTCGAAGTAATGGATACCTTGAGATGCATCTTCAAGTCCTCTTTCGATCAGTAGTACAAACCCGAATTTTCATTCACTATATCGTGTGTATGGTTTAGTTTAGTAGCAGCATGTCGCAATTAGGGTTTCATCCATGTCCCACCCTCTTGATCGATTCAATGCTCTATATAGGTAGACCCAAACTCTAATTAAACATGTTGTATTGCGTATTATTTTGTCCTCTTTCCTTTCATGATATTTTGCCCAGTTTCCATGCATTATATCGTCCCAATTAGTTCCTTGAATCAAGGTCTATCGGAGTTCGCCGGAGGCCGGTCATGGCGTCATGGCGGCGATCGTACCATAAACTGCCTAGGACCTTGGCGGCCCCACGATAGACCATTTTCCCTTTCGTATAAGTTTGATTCTCCTTAGGTCTTAGCGGTTGGGACGGTGCGATGGATACAGAGGGGGGGTGAATGTATCCCCTTCAAAAATATCACCCAAAATAAAAATAGTAAGCCTGTTGCTAGACTTAGTTGCGGAATAAAAGCTATAGAGCACAAATAAACAATTGATCAAACAGTTGAACTGCTAACGATACTGGTGGTACCTGATCAAGACTAAGCCGAAGACAAAACTATGCAAACCTGACTCACTTAACAAAACACATAATGCGCAAGTTCACTTCAGATAGAAAAGAATGCTCAGACAACCTGTGAAGTAGGTAGAAGACAAGGGGCAAACCCACAAGGCAAACCACAGCACAGATAATTTTTTAGGTGGTTCGGTCCACAGACCTACGTCCACCCCTCACTCCAACCCGGAGTGAGGCTTCCACTAGCACAAGCTAGAACCGCAGACTCAGTCTGCAAACAAGTGCTGCCAAACAGCTTGACCAGGGGAACAACCTCCCCTCTTCCTCTAGACCGGAGGGCAACCACTAGTGACTACCCGTCACTAGCAACCAGAGACCGAAGTCTCTCTTCCTCCATCCAGGAGGGAACCCACAAGCGACACCCTGTCACTTGCAAACCGGAGGACCAATCCTCCCTTCCTCCGAAACCCAGAGGGAACACACAAGTGACACCCAGTCACTTGCAAACCAGAGGTCACGGACCTCTCTTCCTCCACACCGGAGGGAACCACTAGTGACTACCCGTCACTAGCAAACCGGAGATTAAAATCTCCCTTCTCCTGAACCAACAGGAGGAACCCCGACCTCACTACAGAGAATCGGAAAAACAAAGCCAAGGAAATATAAAGTAAAAAACAAGAAAGAAAAAATACAGCAGACAGAAAGCTGAAAATGAAGTCCACAAAGTAGCTCTCGCAGGAGCGATCTGGTATGGATTTGATCCAATTGCCAGACAGACAAATCTTCAATGAAGGCTTCTTTCTTATTCTCCACGAACTCTCTCTCTTTCTCTTTTTCTTCTTCTGCTTTCACACTCTACCTCTCTTTTTCTTCTCTGCTCTTCTCTTCTCTCTTCACTCTCGATCGTGCAGGCTCACAGTGGCTCTCTTCTACTTCAGTCACGATCAATCATTCTTCTGATGGAGGAGTCTTCCATTTATAGCGGCAGCAGCTAGGGCGTGTGACTTCCACGAATTCCTGCCCTAATACCTTGGCCGCATGGCAGCATTTCAGCCTGCAGAATGACACGTGTCACGATCCTGAGCCATCTCCTATTCTTGGATCACATGTATTCATTAATCTCTTCGAGCAGTAGCCCTGTAAGAACAAAATCATCAGATCAGTTTGATAAATGAGCATACCCTGTACAGACTTGATGTCCAAATGCAATGTATGGACTTGTGTGTGCAGGGCAGACATTGTATAGACATGCAATGCGTAATGCAGAATGCACTTAAACAAAGTATGCACAATGAGAATGTATAGACTTTGATTTATGCATGCATAAACTTGTATGAAGAACAGGCTGTACAGACTTCAGATGCAGCATATAGGCAAGTATGTACAATGTGAGAATGTGTAGACTTGAATGCCTTCATGCGACCTCAATGTACAGACTTGAGGGATGCATGAACATAACAGAAAGGAATGTATCGAGTTAGTTCAGGCTTTTAATAAAGCGTGTATAGACATGATGCATGAACAAGCCATAGCAAATGTATAGACTTAACCGATGCGAACACAGGCTGTACACACATTGATTGCGTGCATGAGAAAGCAGTGTACAGACTTGCTGTGAAGAACAATGCCCAAATGCAGCGTATGGACTTAGCGTGAATGCAACAGCAATATATAGACTTTGTGATGCACAAACATATCCAATGTATAGACTTCAATGCAAAGGCTGGAGTTAAACAACAATGAATAGACTTCAAAGTATGCGCAATGCAAAGGCTGTACAGACTTCAGACTCAGCTGCGAACTGAGTTAAAGAGTGTATAGACTTGAGGAATGCCTTGCTAGCATGCGGATGTATAGACTTGTGTTATGCAGCCAAACTATGTACATACTTGATGAGACGCTAAGTGAGACAGAGCTGGATGTACAGACTTTGAGAGACGATGCACTGTAGGCTAACGCTGTATAGACTTTGAGAGAGATGATGCATGAGACGATGCACTGTAGGCTAACGCTGTACAGACTTTGATAGCGTGAGATGTTGAATGAGACGGTCGGATGTACAGACCTTGAACGTGTGTGTGCTAGACAATGTATAGACTTGATGAATGATGTGTGCACAAAGAGAGACGATGCATGTTGTTCAGACTTGAGAGACGCTAAGTGAGACGATGCAGGCTGTACAGACTTGAGAAATGATGCATGCTGTACAGACTTTGAAAGACGCTACGTGAGACGATGGAGTGTATAGACTTTATGTGCAAAAATGAGTGTATAGACTTGCTAAGTGCAGACAGCCAACTCTGTACAGACTTCACTCGATATATAGACTTAGTGTTCTGAACGTAGGTAAAGATAAGGAATGTATAGACTTGTAAGATGATGCACACATGCACAATGTATAGACTTAGAAGAGATGCACGAGCAGGCGACGATGTGTAGACTTGGCCAATGTATAGACTTGAATGCTCCATGCACAAAGACACTGAGTGAGACGATGTATAGACTTGACAATGCATGGACTATGCACATAGACGCTAAGAGAGATGATGTATAGACTTGACAATGATGCACACACATAACAGAAAGGAATGTGCAAACTTTGTGTGCGGGCATGCCAATGTATAGACTTGTATATGCATGGAGAGGCAAGGCAATGTATAGACTATGGCATGTATGAAGAGTGCAGACTGTATGACTGATGCAATGAAACACCGGAGGATGTACAGACTTACAGGCACAAAAACATGGACCGATGCAGTGAATGCATATAGCAAATATGAACTGAGTGTATGCAGGAGAACTAACAGAGCAGTCTGCAATAGGAAAGTATGTACATTGAACATGCAATGCATGAGAGACAATGTACAGACTTGTTAAATGATGCACAAAATAATTTATGCATATTAGCTAAAACATCATCAAGGGATAAGGCATACAGATCTGAGAGTAGACAGAGCATTACCTGATCTGAGCATGCACTGATCTTACCTGTCACTGGTTGACTTTTGACTTGGGTGACTTCATGACCTGTGAGTCATCCTTAAAAGCTGTTCTGTCAGATTATCATAAACATCAAGATTATATCATCAAGGATGTAAGCATAATGATTCATAATATTTGTCATCATCAAAACTCCAGAACCACAGGGGACACAACAATCTCCCCCTTTTTGATGATGGCAATATTATGAGTCATTGCAATAGACTCATCATGGTGATTATGAAACACCATATGACAATTCATGATTATGTAAACATAATGAGCATGTAAAACACCATGTGATGCAACTGTTGATTGATGCAAATGATGACTCACAAAAGTTCTCCCCCTTTGACAACATCAAAAAGAATGGAAGGATCATTGACTGTTGAAGGAGATGACATAGGAGGTATTATGCAATGGTGAGTTACTGTCATCTAAAACTCCCCCTGACAACATACTCTCCTGAAAGACATGAATGATCATTGAACCACATGGACATGCAAGAATTCTCCCCCTGAGATGGACATTGATTGGAATGAAGCTCAGGACATAAAGAAGTCAATAGTAAGCATTCAGAATGAATGAGAAAGGTTTTCAATGGGATATCAATTTCATAAATCTGATTAAACAGGTATATCAGACTCTTCTATTATAGAGATTTATGAATGATCTTCATTGACAAGTCAGATCAGAATATGATGTATGCAAGGCTTGTTCATTAGCATTCTATACTCATATCTGAAATCAGTTTTAATAAAAGTGAACCTTGCTTTCAAATTGAACGTCTTGTTTAATCTTCTTCTTTCTTACTCACTCAATTTCAAAGATTCCTTTAAGAGATGCAATCAATAGTATTGAAGTTAAACACATAAGAAAACATTTGTTTCTGTCAAGGGGTTTCAATAGAATATTTCTTTTGCACACATTTTCAAATGATACACTAGATCAGCAACAATTTTCATAACAATCTTCAAGAGCACTTGAGTTTAGTACACCCTTGTAACTATAGGATACACATTGTTTAGACGCCAGTATCCCTAAGCACTTGGAAGGACTAACTGTCATGCTTCATAGGAACAGAGATAGCATTTACACTTCATGACACACTACAAATCATTTCTTTGATGAGTGAGATGTATTTCTCAGTGTGCATGCCATTGCTCTGCCAGATTATCAATCATTCTTAAGCAGAGTTAACTATGGCACCTCATGACACAGTCCTTTGGACATGGTTTCTCAGTGACCAAAGTCATTGCTCTGACAAGATTTATCCTTAGACATGTTCCAGATTTTCAGATGTTTAAAAACAATACTAATTTCATACATATCAATGAAGGAATATCATGATTTCAGAATTTTCAGAATTCAGAAGAGTTTAAAGGACACAACATGAAAATGTTGGTTAAAGTTTATTAAGACTAACTCAGATATTTTCAAGATATGTTCATAAACAAACACAAATTATACATGAAACTTCAACCGGCTTAAAGTATCAGACATTCATAGTCCTATATAATAGAAGATTCCTCTTTAAGTTGTTTTCAGATTTATGATCAGGATATGCTCAGAGAAGTTTTTCTGAAGTTTCAGGGAAGGCAGAATCAATTTAAGGAGCAGCCATTTCAACAGATACCAATGGATAGGGTGAGTAAAAATGGCTGATAACAGTTGAAGCAGGAAGCTGAAATGTGTTGTGATGCATGGGTCAGATGCGATTTCAAGAATATGAATAATGCTCCCCCTAACTGTATGCATGAGCTAGCGATCCTAAATGTATGTAACTCTGACCTATGGTACCAGGCGGAGGACTTGGTCTAAAGACCACCTCACACATATCAAGCACTTCCAGACAGAATTCATCTGCCCTTTCGTATCTCACTATTTATATACCAAGAGTCATGCATGACAATCCCATGCAGATGCAGTTCTATATGCATCTTAAGCTGACAATATGCTACTTATATGCAATTGTGAATGCATGTGCATGTCAAATGTGCAGGTGAACATTTTTAAGCATGAGAGATCGTCTAAGCAACAAATTTATTTAATTCAGCTTTTCAGATTTTTCAGAATGTAATTTTTTTATGATTATGCATTTTAACAAATATCAAACAACTGCAATTGGCATATGTATGCATCAAATGCAGACAACCTTTTAATCTCATGTATGCACAGATCACCCAGCAAGTGCATGATCAGAAAAGAATGCAAATGGCAGATGCAGTTATGGACATGTATGCATGAGATCTTAATTGACATATTAAGCATGATATTCAGCTAAAAGAAAATTCAGGTGTACAAGCATTTAAACAGTAGAGTTGGGGTTTTACCAAACTTTGGATGCCTTGGTTTATTTGACCCCCTTTTATTCCTCATCCCCAAGGCATACCTACAAAGCACAGATCTCATTTTGTGTTTCTAGGTACCCAAGACTTCTTGGGTCCTACATTGTTAGTAACACCTCTGATAGGTGCTTTCCACAATCTTTGGGCATGTAAGTCATCAGATTTCATTAAACGATAGTCACTCATGGAGTGCCCAAACTGCCCACAATAATGACAGGAAACAACATGCTTTGATTTCTTGTTATGCACACAATTATTAGCTTGGAATTTTTGTGCAAGTGCATACTAGTTTCTATTTTTATTATGGAAGTTGTTCCTGTTAATCTTACCAAACATGTTTTCCTTAGAAGGATGTCTAGCATATTTGAAATTTGCCTGCCTATCTTGAAGATGCCAAAAGTCATTGACTGTATGGCCATGCTTTCCACATTGAGAGCAGCTAATTGGATTTCTTCTAAAAGAGCCTGACCAGCATTCGGTGGCCTTGTGACCAAATTTGTTACAGTTATAGCAAGTGATGTGCTGGTTTACAGGAACAAATTTGTTCTTATTAAAACCATGTTGGCTTGCAGGGAATTTAGCATAATATGAAAGAGATGTTTTCTTACCACTTGCAAACCAGCATTGTGTAATCGTGTGACCCAATTTGCCACAGTGAAAGCATTCTATTTTCTTTTTCTGAGATGAAGAATTTTTATCATGAAATTTCCTAGCATTCAAATCATCTAGTTCCATTAATCTACACTCATGCATCAGATGGCCAATCTTGTGACAGTAATGACAAATCATTTTCTTTTTAGATGCATGTGAGTGTGTGGGTGAAACATGCAGAGTGGGAAGAGGAACATGTTGATTCTTTTCTTTCTATTTTTCTGTTGTTTTCTTTTGAGCAGATGACTGATAACCAGGAAGGTTCTGAGGGCTGTGAGAAGTTGAGCTGGAAACAAAGGAAGTTTGAACTTTGTTTTTAAAACTCTTCTTGTTTGAAGGGTTATAGCCCAACTCTTTCTTCTGAAAATTAACCTTTGTTCCTAGAATCTTGTCCAGATTATCTTTTCCGTCCATAAATTTTGACAAGGAATTATTCAAATCTTCAATTTCATTTTCCAGAGAAACGATGTGTATTTCATAACTGGCAATCTCTTGTTCATTGCAATTTACACATTCGCTTAGTACCTTGTTAGCAGTTTTATATTCCTCAACTTCATGTTCCAGATTTCTCAATTTTTCAGATTCTTCAATGTAAACAGATTTTCCTTTTTCTAAGAGAAGAAGTTTCTCTGACATAGCAGTGTTCAACTGCTTCAATCCTTCAACTTCTTTAGTTAATTTGTCATTTTTTGATTTCAGATTTTCAGTTTCTTCAACAGAGCCTTTATCAATTTTCATTGAGCTCATTTTATCATTCAGCACTTCCTCTATCTGTTCAAGCTCCAGAATCTTGTTTAACAGATCTTTGTTTTCTTCCTTTAGGGAAACAATAAACTCCTTCTGCCATTCTAAATTTGAGTGAAGATTTTCATTTATTTCCTTGAGAAATGGACACTCATTGCATGCAGATTTACCAGAACATATTGTTTGAACCTGGAGTTTTTCACATTGTTTCTTAAGGCATTCATTTTCAGATTTTAAGACATCCAATTCAGAGCTAACACATTCAAATTCTTTCAACAGTTTTTTATTCTGAACTAAATTATTAAAATGAACTTGATCATCATCAATCGAGCTAAGTTTTTCTTTTAGTTCAGAAATTTCACATACAAGTTCTTTATTTTCTTCTTTGAATAAGTCAATTTGTTTCTTAAGCACTTGGACTTCAGACAAGCATGCATCATAGGACTGTTTCTGTTTTAAGCAATTTTCACATGAGGACTCTGAGCTATTCGGATCAATTTTCTTTTTCAAATTTTTATGTTGTTTTCTTAACATCTCATGTGACTCAAGTAACTCAGCATATGCATACTCCCAATCATCTAAAGAGAAATTCTCGAAGAGGTTTACCTCATCATCATCCTCTTCTTCATTTTGGCTGCCACTTTGATTACTTCTGTTAGCCATCATGCAGCTGTCCTCATTTATCCTGTGAGCTAGCTTCAGCTTATCCAGGATGTCTTTAGCAGACCTGCAATCATAAAAGCAAGAATGTAAGGCTTTGTCAGTAGCTGCTTTCATCAGATTAAAAGCTCTCTGATTTTCTCCATCCTTTGATCTGTAGCTGTCGGTCCATTTGGACACTTTCTTTGATAATCTGTGAGGACCTTGTGAAATTAACTTCCACAGATCAGGATTAACTAATATAACATATTCGCGCAGACTGACAAACCACACATTAACATTAGAGCCGTTGAAAACCGGTGGATCACCCATGGAAACAGATCAGATTAAAGCAACAGGAATAATGATGCACCAAAAGCGAGATAGCACCGAAGACCGCAGGAACGGATCTGCAGGTCGCTGGACCTTCTATGCAGACACCCGCTCTGATACCAATTGTTGGGACGGTGTGATGGATACAGAGGGGGGGGGTGAATGTATCCCCTTCAAAAATATCCCCCAAAATAAAAACAGTAAGCCTGCTGCTAGACTCAGTTGCGGAATAAAAGCTATAGAGCACAAATAAACAATTGATCAAACAGTTGAACTGCTAACGATACTGGTGGTACCTGATCAAGACTAAGCCGAAGATAGAACTATGCAAACCTGACTCACTTAACAAAACACATAATGCGCAAGTTCACTTCAGATAGAAAAGAATGCTCAGACAACCTGTGAAGTACGTAGAAGACAAGGGGCAAACCCACAAGGCAAACCACGGCACAGATGATTTTTTAGGTGGTTCGGTCCACAGACCTACGTCCACCCCTCACCCCAACCCGGAGTGAGGCTTCCACTAGCACAAGCTAGAATCGCAGACTCAGTCTGCAAATAAGTGCTGCCAAATAGCTTGACCAGGGGAACAACCTCCCCTCTTCCTCCAGACCGGAGGGCAACCACTAGTGACTACCCGTCACTAGCAACCAGAGACCAAAGTCTCTCTTCCTTCACCCAGGAGGGAACCCACAAGCGACACCCTATCACTTGCAAACCGGAGGACCAATCCTCCCTTCCTCCGAAACTCAGAGGGAACACACAAGTGACACCCAGTCACTTGCAAACCAGAGGTCACGGACCTCTCTTCCTCCACACCGGAGGGAACCACTAGTGACTACCCGTCACTAGCAAACCGGAGATTAAAATCTCCCTTCTCCTGAACCAACAGGAGGAACCCCGACCTCACTACAGAGAATCGAAAAAACAAAGCCAAGGAAATATAAAGTAAAAAACAAGAAAGGAGAAATACAACAGACAGAAAGCTGAAAATGAAGTCCACAAAGTAGCTCTCGCAGGAGCGATCTGGTATGGATTTGATCCAATTGCCAGACAGACAAATCTTCAATGAAGGCTTCTTTCTTCTTCTCCACGAACTCTCTCTCTTTCTCTTTTTCTTCTTCTACTTTCACACTCTACCTCTCTTTTTCTTCTCTGCTCTTCTCTTCTCTCTTCACTCTCGATCGTGCAGGCTCCCAGTGGCTCTCTTCTACTTCAGTCACGATCAATCATTCTTCTGATGGAGGAGTCTTCCATTTATAGCGGCAGCAGCTAGGGCGTGCGACTTCCACGAATTCCTTCCCTAATACCTTGGCCGCGTGGCAGCATTTCAGCCTGCAGAATGACACGTGTCACGATCCTGAGCCATCTCCTATTCTTGGATCACGTGTATTCATTAATCTCTTCGAGTAGCAGCCTTGTAAGAACAAAATCATCAGATCAGTTTGATAAATGACCATACCCTGTACAGACTTGATGTCCAAATGCAATGTATGGACTTGTGTGTGCAGGGAAGACATTGTATAGACTTGCAATGTGTAATGCAGAATGTACTTAAACAAAGTATGCACAATGAGAATGTATAGACTTTGATTTATGCATGCACAAACTTGTATGAAGAACAGGCTGTACAGACTTCAGATGCAGCATATAGGCAAGTATGTACAATGTGAGAATGTGTAGACTTGAATGCCTTCATGCGACCTCAATGTACAGACTTGAGGGATGCATGAACATAACAGAAAGGAATGTATCGAGTTAGTTCAGGCTTTTAACAAAGCGTGTATAGACATGATGCATGAACAAGCCATAGCAAATGTATAGACTTAACCGATGCGAACACAGGCTGTACACACATTGATTGCGTGCATGAGAAAGCAGTGTACAGACTTGCTGTGAAGAACAATGCCTAAATGCAGTGTATGGACTTAGCGTGAATGCAACAGCAATGTATAGACTTTGTGATGCACAAACATATCCAATGTATAGACTTCAATGCAAAGGCTGGAGTTAAACAACAATGAATAGACTTCAAAGTATGCGCAATGCAAAGGCTGTACAGACTTCAGACTCAGCTGCGAACTGAGTTAAAGAGTGTATAGACTTGATGAATGCCTTGCTAGCATGCGGATGTATAGACTTGTGTTATGTAGCCAAACTATGTACATACTTGATGAGGCGCTAAGTGAGATAGAGCTAGCTGTACAGACTTTGAGAGACGATGCACTGTAGGCTAATGCTGTACAGACTTTGAGAGAGATGATGCATGAGACGATGCACTGTAGGCTAACGCTGTACAGACTTTGATAGCGTGAGACGCTGAATGAGACGGTCGGATGTACAGACCTTGAACGTGTGTGTGCTAGACAATGTATAGACTTGATGAATGATGTGTGCACAAAGAGAGGCGATGCATGCTGTTCAGACTTGAGAGACGCTAAGTGAGACGATGCAGGCTGTACAGACTTGAGAAATGATGCATGACGTACAGACTTTGAAAGACGCTACATGATACGATGGAGTGTATAGACTTTATGTGCAAAAACGAGTGTATAGACTTGCTAAGTGCAGACATCCAACTCTGTACAGACTTCACTCGATGTATAGACTTAGTGTTCTGAATGTAGGTAAAGATAAGGAATGTATAGACTTGTAAGATGATGCACACATGCACAATGTATAGACTTAGAAGAGATGCACGAGCAGGCGACGATGTGTAGACTTGGCCAATGTATAGACTTGAATGCTCCATGCACAAAGACACTGAGTGAGACGATGTATAGACTTGACAATGCATGGACTATGCACATAGACGCTAAGAGAGACGATGTATAGACTTGACAATGATGCACACACATAACAGAAAGGAATGTGCAAACTTTGTGTGCGGGCATGCCAATGTATAGACTTGTATATGCATGGAGAGGCAAGGCAATGTATAGACTATGGCATGTATGAAGAGTGCAGACTGTATGACTGATGCAATGAAACACCGGAGGATGTACAGACTTACAGGCACAATGAACATGGACCGATGCAGTGAATGCATATAGCAAATATGAACTGAGTGTATGCAGGAGAACTAACAGAGCAGTATGCAATAGGAAAGTATGTACATTGAACATGCAATGCATGAGAGACAATGTACAGACTTGTTAAATGATGCACAAAATAATTTATGCATATCAGCTAAAACATCATCAAGGCATAAGGCATACAGATCTGAGAGTAGACAGAGCATTACCTGATCTGAGCATGCACTGATCTTACCTGTCACTGGTTGACTTTTGACTTGGGTGACTTCATGACCTGTGAGTCATCCTTAAAAGCTGTTCTGTCAGTTTATCATAAACATCAAGATTATATCATCAAGGATGTAAGCATAATGATTCATAATATTGTCATCATCAAAACTCCAGAACCACAGGGGACACAACATTAGCAGCCCCTCGATAGACGGCAAGGTCATGGTTTGCAGCCAGTACATGACTGCTTCTGACCCTAGCGATCCTGTCAAGACCATTTTGATGCACTATTTGGTTACATAAATTTTTGTTTCATCTTGTTTAGACATCATGAATAGTGTAGAAACCCACTAAATAAAAAGGGAACATATGGAGTAATGTTGATAATTGCTAATCTGATATCAGAATATCACTTTCATCCAATTGTATCATCATGACTGTTTCTTTTGAATTGAATGAATAAATTGGTTCAATTAAAATTTATGATATGTTGTTCAATTTATTAGGATTGTTTGACCGTCACACCACTCCGACGGTGCTGACTGACCGATTACACTATTTTTCGATGTGTTATTAGCGTCAATCTTGTAATAGTTCGGACTCTCATCGGATATTCCTTCCGTCGGACTAGGACCGTTATTATGAGACCTCCATAAGTCCCCGCGAGCTTGAGATTCTCACTAGGACGTCGAGCGGGTTGTACCCCCAAAACCTGAACCTTTCGACTCGATCGAATCACGTGTTTTTGCCCAAGCTTGGAATTGGGGCTATCCTGTTGATTGCAGCCCTTCCGGGACTGCTTCTGTCAGTTTGCGGCCCAGGTGTGACCGCCTGACCTTTCGAGAGGCCCTTTTCGTGACTTCTTTTAACTGGCTAGGTGCCAGGTCTTGTGGGTCGACCTTCCTTGTTTGTGGGTCACCTAGCCATGTTGAAGTCGACCTATAGCCTCTAGACTCAACCTGAGAGGTGTGGGTTGGACCCTGGTTCGGTCCCACCATGTCTTGGGTGGGCTGGGAGCCCATTATGTTGACTGCTTTTGCCTTATTGGGCCTAGACTAGTTGCGGTTGTCATTGGACCGTTTCTATCCTCCAAGCGGCCCTCCGAGGACCGTTTCTGGATGGGGCGGCCCAGTTGAGACTATTTCCTTTTGTTTGTGTCCCAGGGACATTTCTGCTCTAAGCAGCTTCCTGTGGACCGTCATCCTTGGGAAACGGCCGAGCCAGGACCGTCTTGTTCTCCTTGCGGCCCCTCTCGGACCGTTTTCATCCTGCACGCTAAATTTCGTCTCTTTTGCCCAACTTTGGCCTTTACGGTCCAGCATAGACCGTTTTTCTCATCTTGGCGGCCCGATCATGACCGCAACATTCCCAGAGTTATTTTCATGTGTGTCTTACATACCCCTTTTAATCTCATGACTTTCCATTCAATTATTGATAGCACCACTTGTTCCTAGTTGGAAGTTAAATAGCTTAACCTTGGAATTCCTGGCCGATTCCAATGAATGTCTAAGATTGTTACTTGGATCTTGGATCCACCAAATCAATGCCAATGCATCATAAGGGCCTGGTCTGGTCCTGGGAGAAGCACCCGAAAAGTACTAGTGCCCCGGGGAGGTGTAATGACATGGTGAGGCATTGCACCGAGTGCATGACTAACGTGAGGTCTATGACATTCATATATTCATTGAATTCCTACATGGAATTTGTAATGTCCCGAGTTTTTCAGACATTTTTTCGGATCTGGATCCGTGAGTTTCGGATCACTTTCGGGGGTCCCGGAGCTTGTTTCATGGTTTACACGTGTTTTTCCCTGACAGACCTGCGGAACGCCATAGCGGGCGAACCGTTGCGTTCTCCTCCTCCGGGACTATACAAGTACGTTGAGCGTGTTTTGAGGATCGCGGAAATGATTTTTCCTAATTTTTTGTAGTTTTGGTATTTTTTGAATTTTCTATAAATAGCCATTTCTTTTCCTTTTCTTTTCCCCCTTTTTCTTCTTTCTTCTTCTTCTTCCCGTTGGGGTGCCCCCTCCCCCGGCCGTTGCGTTCTTCCTCCCCGGGCGTCCGTGGCATGGCCTCCTTCACTCTGGCAGCGGCGTGGTGGCGGGGGCGGCGACGAGGCAGATGCGGTGGCGTGATTCTCGCTGCGAGAGGAGGGGTGTTCGTGGGTCAAAAAGCTTGGATTTGAGATTGACGGCGATCCAGCGGAGCTCGAGCTCCATTGAGCTAGGTAGGGGGACGGATCTCCACCCTTCTCCCATTCCTTCCCGTGATTTCTAGGCCAAGGAGAGGTCGAGAGGGGTTAAATCCATGTCGAGAGGGGAATTTCCATGTTTACGGCTTGAGCATCGGATCCGTGGATTCTCAGGGTTTTCGACCGATTTGGGGCCATAGATGCATGCTAGGAGGGTTGGGGGAGGTTCCCCCTTTGTTTCCCCATCATCGGGCGATGATCGGGGCGTGGATCGGGGTTTTTGGGCATTTCCCGTCGTTTCGCGCTCGGGAGAGCCTAGCGGTCCTTCCAGGGACTGCATGGCTCCCCTGGCGGTCTCTAAGAGACCGCTTGGCGGCACTGTATTGTCGGCAGGCCTTGCGGTCTAGCGATGGACCGCTAGGCCAGGTGAGGCAGTCGTGCGATAGACCGCTAGCCATTTTCTAACCGTTGCACCCTCCGGGCACATGTTTCTGACCATTGGGAGTCACGTGTTGGTAAGCGGTCAAGGGCATGACCATTTGCCATTGCCTTGCGGTCCAGGTATGGACCGTTTGGCTTGCCAAGCGGCCTAGCGATAGACCGCTAGGCGTTACTGTGGCTCGATTCCTGGCGGTCGTGGGTTCGACCGCTAGGCTGGGCCTTGCGGTCCAGCGATAGACAGCTAGGCTGGGCCTTGCGGTCCAGTGATAGACCGCTAGGCTGGGGGCAGTCCGGAGTGGGCTGATGTCCCGTTCCTCTTCGTTACGTGGTTTTCGTGAGTTGAGTCTTACCTCCGGTGACACGTCCACTACTCGTAGCCTTCTTACGGCACGCGTGTGCTGACCCACCCGGGAGTGGTGGAGCGGCTAACCCGAGAGAGACGATTTTTAAGCTGGTTTCTGTAGGGCCCCTTGCCTTTGAAGCCCGAGTCCGGTTGGGGGGAAAATCAACTAGAGGACCCGACCTAGAGCAGTTGGTCTGTGTGTGCACGCATAGTTGGGGGTAGAGGACCCGTGCTGACGAGTGCGACCCCAACTAGTCCTTGTTCTGAGTTCTTGGTTACTGTTGTGTGTCTCAGTCTCCGCCTGGGGCGTTGTAGGGAGACACTTGAGGCACAGTGTAAGAAGTCAGGGGACGCATCCGGCTGTTCTTCTAGTGGGTGGTGCTCCTGTCTCCGGGCAGTTATGGACTTGCTTTTCCGTCGGTTCGAGGTCAGTTTGTTAGGTGAGGTTGGTTGTAGAGGGTTTTTTTCGTTTATTTATTATTGCTTGTTGATTCTCCTGTACTTTTTTTTGGTAGCGTTACCTTCCGCGCTTGTTTGCGTCTTTTCGCCTTATTTTTCTCGTTGTGCGGTGGGGTTCAGAGGGATCCCTACTGGGCCAATGAAATGAGGCTCACCCCTGCTTTTCAGGTGAGGTGGGGTGGCGGCGGAGTTTCAGCGTGGTTCTAGTAGCCAGGGTTAGTCGCCAGTCTGCCAGAGCCGGGGTATGCCCCGTGTACTTGTACTTTTCTGTTGACTTTACTTAATTTGGACATGAGATACACTGGACCTTGTAGCAGTTTATTTATTTATTTTATTCTATGCATTTTATTTTAGATTAATTGTGATATCTCTGTAGTTATTTCAACTTCTCTTGTATTCCCACACCATCCTTTTAACCCTTCCGAGTCTTCGGGCTCGTGGGTGGAGGGTTGAGATTCGAGACGCGCCGATTCCTTTCTGGTACTCGGATCCCGGGTCGTTACAGAATTATTTCTACCTGACTTGCTTGTTTATTTGCTTGATCGGCCAAATACATGGAAATGATATATCTCTGTTCTATTTAACTCTATTACTCTCATTCCATTCCTGCATATGTTAGATTTGTTACCATCCTTTATTTATTCACATAATAGTCAATTAAATTGTTAATTACTTAAACTTTGTCTGCTATTACCTACTGAGCGTTCGCTCACCCAGATTTTTCCCCTTTTCAGGTAGCTCCGATGATGAAACGCAAACAGACAGAGATGGGCAGGAGTGAAGACCGGAGTGGACCTGATATATGTGTCTTGATAATCGTCTTAGTAGAGTAGTGGAGTGGCCACTTAGTGGTTCTAATGAGTCGTTGCTTAGTGATGTTCAGAATTATCGTTTAAAGTTGTAATTTTCTTTATTTCTTTTTCCGTCAAGTCATGATGTTAAGAGATTGTTGGGGAAACTATTTTATTTATTTATGAGTAAATTGGTATTTTTGGAGTAATTCTTTCTCTTTGCAATTATGTTCTTTTAATTTCGTTATTTGCTCTGCTTATCATGAATGTATACAACTGCTGCGTTCCGATTTTTCGTATCGGGGCGTGACAGTTTTGTGGTATCAGAGCCTAGGTTTTCTAAGTTCTTAGGTTTATAAGGGATGTCGTAGAACCTGTGACTTATTAAAGTCTAAGGATCTAACCCAGTGAGATTGAGTAGAGACTTGGGGTTGAGTCAATTAATAAACTCTAGAAGTTTCCCGCTAGGCGGTTTCTAATTAATTTTTCCTACGTGAATGTAGAAGTTTATCCCGATGGCAACGGAACATGCGTAATGGAGAGATATGCAGCGTACTGTGCAGGGCTTGACTCAGGCCCTCTAGCAAGTGGCGCAAGGCGGCGCACATCATGGGGCCGGTGATCTCCATCGAAATTTCCGTGGATTGAATCCCCCACGATTTGGTGGATCGGCGGATCCCGATGAAGCCGAGCACTGGCTGAAGGAAATAGAGCGAGTCTTTAGAGTTATGTAGTGCGGTGATCAAGACAGAGTGCTCTTGGCGACTTTCTAGCTGGAATGCAATGCACGTGCTTGGTGGGAAGCAGTAGAAGCTACACTCGGAAACAGGCATGCGACGTGGGATGAATTCAAAGAGCATTTTAATAACAAGTGAAGAGGCGAAATCTCGCGCTGATTCCTGAGCGGGCTGGTAATCACCAAGTTTGTGAACTGCAAGATAGGGAAATGAGTCAGATGGCCCAGGGGGATTCCCCGGGGTGAAACCCACCGACGCTCAAGTCAGTAGAGCAATGGTGGGAGCAGCGATAAGGAGGAGAAGGTGAAGGCGTGAGATCCCTCTCCACCAATGGGGTGAAGTGATTGTTAGGGTGCTAGGCCCGGATACAGAGGGGGGTGAATGTATCCTTCTATGTATAATAGCCAAATAAAACTTGGATGCTAGAGATAGACACAGAATAGAACCAATTTGATTCAACTCAATTACAAACACTTGGAGCGTGCCTATCCAAGCATCTAGCGGAAGCAAATCAAGCAATCTGATGAACCAGTTGAAAATCCTTTTAAACAAAAGAGCAAATATGTAACTAGCCCCCCAAAAGACCAACTAGCGGAAGCAGCACAAATGAGAATAAGAAATCTCAAGACAATCTGTGAAGGGTGGTAGGAGATATGGAAGAACACACTACAAGCAAACCACTGCTCAAAGATTTTAAGGTGGTTCGGTCCTCCAGACCTACATCCACCCCTCACTCCCAACCGGAGTGAGGCTTCACTAGCAAACGCTAGAACCAAGCAGACTCAGTCTGCAAACAGTTGCTGCCACACAGCTTGACCAGGGGAACAGCCTCCCCTCTTCCTCCCAACCGGAGGGACACCCAAGTGACTCCCAGCCACTTGGAAACTAGAGGTCGAAGACCTCTCTTCCTCCAGACCAGGAGGGACACCTGGACTTGAAACCACAAGCCCAGAACCGGAGGACTAGCCTCCCTTCCTCTAACCAGAGGGAACCCACAAGTGACAACCTGTCACTTGCAACCCGGAGGTCAGATCTCCCTTCTCCTGAACCAACAGGAGGAACCCGATCCCCAACAGGGCAATCGGAAGAACAAGATAACCAGATGAAAATGGAAAAACAAAAACACAAAATGAAAATAACTTCAGCAAACAGAAAGCTGAAAAAATGAAATGCACAATGTGGCTCTCAACGGAGCTGACTGGCCTGGATCTGATCCACGGTCCAGTGAAGACAGATCTTCAAGCAGCTTCTTCCTTCTTCTCCACGAGCTCTCTCGCTCACTCTCTTTCTCTCTTTCTTTCTCTTCTGCTCTCTTCTGCACTTCTTCTTCTTCACTCTTTCTTCTCTCTTCACACGAGCACTATCTCTCTCTCTTTTTCTTTTTCTGCTCTCACTCTCACTCTCTTCTCTGCTCTCTTCTTTTCTTTCTTTTCTTCTTTTTCTGGATCGAAGGGCTTTCTACTCTTCCGGCTTTCTGCTTCGATCTATCTTCTTCTGTGGAAGAAGGCTCATATATATAGCAGCAGCAGCATCAGCCCCGACGTGTGACCTCCACATTTCCAGCCCTAAGTTTTCAGACCACGTGGCAGTCTCTCAGCAAGCTTCATTCCAGCCTCGGATCACGTGCTGCCCAGTCACTGGGGAATATTTCCTCGGACCACCTTCTTCTGCAAGGAATTAACACGATTAAGACTCAGGGCCACAAAAGCTGCATGAGGTATGTGATAGCAATACACGATGCACTGTACTGAGAATGACACGAGATACACAAGATTACTACAGTACTAAATAAAGAGAGAATGACACGAGGTCAGATTAAAACAGCACGAGGTAAAACGAGAACGACACGAGGTTCAAAGGTGACAAAATAAATATTACAAAGAGAACGACACGAGGTTATGAACACAAGAATAACACGAAGACTCGAATACAAAAACAACACGACATAATAAACAGCAAAGAGAACGGCACGAGAACAAGATGGACTGAAACCAACTCGAAGACGAAACACAAAAACTGACCCGAAGTGTGGTCACAAGGCAAGACAGACACGGGGTCTAGGAAAGGTAACACGAGGACAGAAAAATAGACATGGCTATCACGACACGTGATGAAACAGTGAAACCAGAAGAAGAAACGACTCGAGGAGCAACAGTAAGTGACACTAACACTACAAAGGGAACGACACGAAATACACTGTAACAACTCGAGTACTAAGTTGTTCGAACGTACGAACGACTCGAAGACGAGGATGACACGGAGACAACATGAAGACATAAAAAGGAAACGACATGAAGACACAACAAGGATACAACACGAAGTCATAAAAACAACTCGACGACACAAACACAGAAACAACTGAAACCGACACGAATTGTGGTTACAAAACAAGAGCGACACGAGGTCTAGGAAAAAACAACACGAAGACACGAATAACAAAAATAACGTGAAGACTCAAACACAAAAATAACTCGAAGACATAGACACAACACGAAGACACAAACACAACACGAAGACGATGAATGCAACAGTGCAATGTCTAGACTTGAAATTCAATGCAAACGGCTGTACAGACTTTGAGAGTCTTGACGGATGTACAGACTTTGAAGGCTTTGATGGCCAATGTACAGACTTGTAACACTTGAGGATTGATGTATAGACTTCGCCTGAACACTGTCCGATGTACAGGCTTTAGTCTGAAGCGATGTATGGACTTAAAGGTTAACACTCGAATGTATAGAGTTGAAAGGGCTAACAATCTAGTGTATAGACTTGATGCCTTGAAGATCAATGTACATACTTTGAAGACCGACCTAGCAGGTTGTGTAGACTTAGAATGCAACCAGGATGTCTAGACTTGATGTGAGGCAATGCACAATAAACATGAACCAATGAATTGAATGCATATAGCAGACATGAACTGAATGTATGTAGGAGAACTAATTAAAGCATTACCTGATCTGAGCATTCACCTTACCTGTCATGATTTAACTTTGACTCTTTGACTTGGGTTAACTTCATGACCTGTGAGACATCCTCAACCCTGTTTTGACAGTTTCTCATAATGCAACAGGATTATATCATCAAGGATGTAAACATAATGAGACATAATACTGTCATCATCAAAACTCCAGAACCACAGGGGACACAACAGTGATCCGTGCTCAGGAATTGGGAGTGGATCAATGCCCTTTTGGACTTACCTTTCGTCGGAGGGTATCCCAGGTTTAAATAGTGCGCCGCCCTCTGGAGTCCTGCAAGCCGAGGGGTCTCCGGTGGAGGTTACGTCCTCGTCGTGGGCTTTTATGGCTTCATCGTGGGGGCGTTATCCTCGCGGGGAAGCCGGAGCTCCTGGACTTCTTGGCGCCCGGCCCGCTGTGGACTCTATCGGCTGCAATGATAAACATTTTATCGGTTGTACCGAGCTTAGAGGGGCCAGCCCTATCGGGCAATAGGCCTAGCTCAGTGAGGAGATGGGTCGGATAGACCGGCTAGCGCTTCCCTCCTTCGTGCGGAGGGATAGCTCGTGCGTGGGTCTTCCTGTGACATGACCGATGCTCGGGCTCTCCGAGCCTTGGGGGCCGCCTAGGAGAGTTGTTTCCTCGAGCATTATTTTATTGGGCTTTTCCAAGTGGGCCCTGTGGACTGTCACTTGCACGAGCTTGCCTCGTCGGGCCCTGTTGGGCCTAGTTGGGTCTGCTCTTTGAGTGGGCTGCAGGAATCCCCCTCTCCACTTGTCCCCCTCCTACTCCGAGCCAAGGGGGCTCGGTTGAGTAGTTTTTCGAGGCTTTGGACCGGCGTGGCTCGGGTGGGTGGAATCCTATCGGCGTTATGAAGCCACGTGTAGTGGTCGCCTGGGCCCGTAGTAATAATGATCCTGGCGGATTTGAAATGAAGGGGCCCCCTTTTTCTCGGAGGTTGAAACGGCACGCCGCCTCCCGCGAGGGTTTATAGGCGTAGGGCGCTGCTCGTCCTCCCGGCCTTTCTAGGGTTTTTGGCCTTTCCTCCACTTCTTTGCTTCTGGGGCTCCTTGATGCGCCGTGAAGATACAGCGGGGGAGCAAGCTCTTGCGGCAGCATTTGAGGAGCTGGCGCATATAACCGCGGAGGCGATCTGACAGCTTCCTTCTCCCTCGGAGTCTTCGGGCTCTCGTGAAGGTTCTTCTTCTAGCTCTATGGCGGATCTGCGCTCAGAAATTGAGCAGGTGAGGTGGGAGCCCGTCCCCAATCGCAGTGAGTTAGGGGAGGCTGATGTGAAGAAACTGGAGCATCGATTTCGCCTGCCTCTCCGATATAGCTTTGTAGCCGCTGCCCCATACGAGACGAGCTTGGATAGCCGCACGAGCCATATTTGTAATTTTCTCCTGGCGTGGAAGAGCGGATTCTGCCTCCCCTTCGAGCCCTTCGTTCTTAAGCTTCTCAATTTTTTCGTGTTGGCGCCTGTTCAGCTGGTGGCCAACTCATATCTCCTACTGTCTGCCTTTCGGATCCTCTGCCGCCTGCAGGGGGTTCCCCCGTCCCTGGATCTTTTTCATTATTTCTTCGAGCTGAAGGCACATCCGTCGGCGGGGAAAGGCTTCTATTTTATTCAGGCGCGCAGGAATCGGAGTTTTATTCCGCTGGCGGCGAAGGATTCTTCGCACAAAGGGTGGAAGAGGCAATTTTTCTGGGTGAAGGCGGAAGCAGTGGATGAATCCTGGAGGTGCCAGGTTATGCCAAACTTCCATCTGAATCTTCCCCCGCGGCAGGAGGAGTTCCCCGCCGATGTGGAGGGATACGCCGCTCGCTTGTTGACAAATCGCCGGTCGACTGAGGAGCTGATGACGCTAGAGAACGTAGAGTAGTATCTGCTTACACAGCTCAAGCCATCAGGTATCATCCTTCGGATCCTTCTGCGGGGTCGGAGGGTCACTTTTTCGCTCCTTAACCGAATCTTCTTCTTCATTGCAGACATTTGGCGGGAACCTTTGGAAGGGGTCACCGAGGTCATCGATCTTGGGGATGACTCGGCGGCTGATGAGTCTGTCGTTCCTGCGGGTCGTTCCAAAGCCCGGGATAAGGGCAAGGGGGTGGCCTCCGAGGGATCTTCGCGGCCAAGCGGGGCGAAGCGCAAGGATCCCATGGAGGGAAAATTGCGGGAAGCCGCGAAGGCCAAGAAACGGGCTAAGAAGGCTGGCCTTCCTACCGCTGCCGGGGGCGACTCTGGCTCGGCGGCGCTCCCCTCTCAGGGGCAAGATGGGGCCGACCCTTCCGGGCCAGCTCCCCCACCTACCAGGCGAGAGGGGGCCGAGGAGACCAGGGGCCCCTCAGAGGGCGGAGATAGGTCGGTTCTCCCCTCCCCGGGGATGGAGGGGACCGGTGCTGAAGTAGCCGACATCGAGACCGGGAGACCGATCGAGGTCGGTGATGTCTCGGGCGGCGAGGCGCGGGCGGAGACAGATAGGTTTGGGGATTCGCCTGCGAGGGCGTCGCAGCCCCAAGTGCTCGAAGTTCCCGGTGCGGTCGATCCTGTGGCGTCAGTCGAGGTTGGGGGTTCGCCCGGGGAGGCATTGCAACCCCAACTGACCGCGGCGCGCGGGGCGGTCGGCCCCGTTGCTTGAGACGAACCTTCTGGCGAGGCGTCCGGTGGGGAGCGGATCTCCATGCCGGAGGCCTTGGAAAGGCTCGGTGTTTCGGGCGACCTGTATCGGGTTTGCCGAGAGGTTGCCGCAAAGATGAGGGGGGGAGACAAGCGCCACTCCCCCTCCGGAGTCCTCGACGTCCTCATGGAGGGCGGCCTAGTCATGGCTCGGTCGGCGGCCTTGATGGCGGAGGCGTACGCTCGGACGGAGGCGGAGCGGTCGAGTCTCGCCTGGGCCCTCGGGGGGTGCGAGAGGAAACTGGCCCGCCTCAGCGAGGAGCATGAGGGGCTTCGACGGGAGTTCTCTGTGATCAGGGATTTGGCATGGGCGAGCCGGCTAGAAACCGAGGCGCTGACTGAGCAGTTGGCTAAGGCTCGAGAGTCGCTTGAGAGGAAGGGCAAACTCTTGGAAGAGGAGCGTCTGCGTCACCTCGAGCTGGACGGTCGCTGGGAGCTCGAACGTGCCGAGCTACTGGACCGGGCGGAGGTAGCGGAGTGCCTTCGTTCCGTGGCGGAGGCGGACCGAGCCGGGCGGAGAGGCGGTCGAGCGAAGCCGAGCGAGGGAGGGTCGAGGCAGAGGAACGCCTGGCGGGGGTAGAGGAGCGTGCGGCCGAGGCGGAGCGGGCTTGGGTCGAGCTCGTTGGAAGGATGGAGCAGATCAAGGCGGAGGCGATCGAGCGGTATAGGAGCTCGGACGCCTACTCAGCAAACCTGAAGAGAGCCGGCCTACCATATTACGAGGTAGCACTTCGCCGGGGCGCCCGAAAGGGGTTTAAGAAGGGTTATCATCGGGCGGTGGACTACGCCAACGATCAAGACTCCGGGATCGAGTTCCCTTTGGGCAAGAGCTATGACTCGGATGAGTCGGCTTCTAGCTCCTCTACGTCGAGCGGGGAAGATCCAGAGGGGTCTCCTCTGGCGGGGTCACCAACTCCGGACGTCTCGGGAGGGCTCGCGACCGAGACAGTTCTCGCACAGGCGAGGTCAGTGCCCGGGTCGGCCATCACCGAGGGTGCTGGGGGTGATGCGCCCACTTTCGTCGCTCCCAAGCTTCAAAGTGGGCCCGAGGCCTGATGTATTTTACCTTATTTTGCCCCTGTCTCTTGTTGTCTCTCTTTCCACCTTTAGAGAGTTTCCTCTTTATGAGATAATGAATGACTTACTTGTTTGATCCCCATCCTTGCCGTGATTTGGTTGGCGTATCTGAAGTAGTTGGAGAGTGCCGATATGTCCTGCGTGGTTTTCGCATGCTGATTTGGTAGGCTTCTGACGGGGCGTCTTTCCATTCCCTTACGCTTTGAATGCCAGGCCGCTTCGTGAATCCCGCTAGGGCGGGAAACGAGGAGTTGGAGGTGACTGTTCAGGGGAGAAATCCTTTGGCGTGTTTTCGAGGGGGGAGTCATTTAAGGCGTGTAGCCTCCTTTGGCCTATAAAAAGGACCGAAGGGCGCCCTTTCCTCTTTACCGCTTGGGATTTTCTCTAACAGTCTTTCCTCACTCCTTCTTCTTCACTCTGCGTTGTGCCGTTGCATTCGGAGCATGGAGGATCCTTCGGAGGGTGACGCCGCCGACGACGGGGAGCAGAGAGCTCTTGCTGTCCTGGCTTATTGAACGGGTCCCACGGTCACCGCGTAGGTTTGAGACGGGTCCGACGGTCGCCGCGCGGATCTGGAGAGGGCTTCGACGTGTGAGGGCACGGCTCTTGCCCTTTCTCAGTTCTGGCGTGGCTTCCGGGCGGGCACCGAGGCGGAGGACGGATGGGGGTATTAGGGATGCCTGCCGCCACTCCCCCTCTGCATGGGGGGGGGAGGCGCATCAAGTTCCCTCCTCACCGAAGCCTTCCTCCGTCTGCAGCCTCTTTTTCCCTCTTCTGCTCTTCATTTCTTTTACTCTTCGGAGGCTGCTTGCTCTCTGTTCCCTTCCAGGGAGTTGGTAGGTTGGGAAAGAGGAGGTCTTCATGGCGCTCCTTCTCCCTGGCCTCTATCAACTTGAAAGGTAGCCTCCCCCAACTTTAGAAGGTGGTTACCTTCTCTGCAGTCCCTCTGTCGCCTTTGTCAGGGGTCATCTGAGCCAACTGGATCGGCCCCCTCTTGTCCGAGCTAGTTTCTACGCGAGGCAGAGTCAGTGGCTGGACGCGAGGAGATCGAGATCGAGTCAACCAAGCGATGACCCCTTGCAGCGGTGTTAGACGGATTTTCCTACTTTTTGTCATGCAATGTACTTTGGCCTTCGCCTTTCTGATGTATCAATAGTTTTGAATGAAAATAAAAGGAATTTATTTCGTCCATCTTGTTGTACAATTTCAAAAATAGAATTTGCGTAGTGCGGCTGCGTTCCATGTCCGAGGAATGGGTTCCCCTTCCATTGTTGCTAGCCTGTACGCACCTTTCCCGAGCGTCTCGACCACTCGGTAGGGGCCTTCCCAGTTAGGGGACAGCTTGCCCGCCGCCTCTAGTGGTCGAGAGGCTTCGGTTTTTCTGAGGACGAAGTCTCCCGGTTGGAAGTGTCTGCTTCGAACTCTGGCGTTGTAGTATCGAGTGAGGCGTCGCTGGTATTCCGTCGCTCGGATGCTGGCAATATCCCGGAGTTCATCGGCTAGGTCGAGGTTCTCGAGTAACTTTTGGTTGTTTTCCTCGAGCGAGTAGCGGATGACTCGGAGAGACGGGTTGGCGATCTCTAATGGAATGACGGCCTCAGTGCCGTACACCAACTGAAAAGGACTTTCACCGGTTGCCGTCCTGGGAGTCGTTCGGTGCGACCACAATACGCTAGGCAATTCCTCGAGCCAACTACCCTTGACTTTGCCGAGTCTGGTCTTTATGCCTTTCAAGATAGTCTTATTGGCATTTTCGACCAACCCGTTGGCCTGAGGGTGGGCGACTGAAGTGAAGTGGTTGCGGATGTTTAGGTCGGCGCATCTGTCTCGGAAATATCAAGAATCGAATTGCCGACCGTTATCGCTCACTATCACTCGGGGGATGCCGAAGCGACAAATGATCGATTTCCAGACGAAACTCCAGACGACTGTCTTGGCGATCCTTGCAGTGGCTTCGGCCTCGATCCATTTAGTGAAGTAGTCGATGGCGATGACAATGAACTTTTTCTGGGACTGAGCCGTGGGGAATGGCCCGAGAATGTCGATCCCCCACCGAGCGAAGGGATAAGGCTCGGCGAGGGTGATGAGTTCTGTAGCTGGCTGATGGACCAAGTGGTCGAACCGCTGGCATCGGTCGCACTGTTGAGCATAGGCCGAGCAGTCGTGCTGCAGGGTGGGCCACCGGTACCCCTGTCGTAACAGGATCCTGGCCAGTGACCTTGCCCCTGAGTGCGCTCCGCACAGGCCTTCATGAACCTCTTGGATGGCTCGACTGGCTTCGTCGGGGCCGTGGCACTTCAGGAGAGGGCCGGCGAAAGACCTTCGGTAGAGTGTGTCGTCCAGGACGACGAAGCACCGGACTTGGTACTTCATTCGGTGTGCTTCTCGAGGGTCGGAGGGCTCTTGGGAGTCTCGGAGCCAAGACAGGTAGGGGGCGCGCCAGTCGCTCGGGACGGCCGAGTCAACAGCGAGGAGCTCGGAGTCAATGCTCGTGCGTTCTAGCTCTTCGAGGAGGACCGATCGGGTACCTTCTGGGTCTAGGGAGGAGGCCAACCGAGAGAGGGCGTCTGCTCGGGAGTTTTCTTCCCGGGCTATTCGGACTACCTCGAACCCCTCGAATTGTTGGGCCAGGCTCCTGACCAGCTGGAGGTATTTGATCATGGGTGCCTCTCGAGCTTCGTACTCGCCGTTGACCTGGCTTGCAACCAGCTGAGAGTCGGTGTGGATCCTGACTCGCTCAGCCCCCAACCGCCGGGCCATGCACGCTCCCGATATAAGGGCCTCGTACTCGGAAGCGTTGTTGGACGCCTGAAAGTTGAATTTCAAGGCGTACTACAGCTCCACTCCTTCGGGGGATCTTAGGAGGATCCCAGCACCACTACCGACCGAGTTGGAAGATCCGTAGACATACAGTTCCCAGGTTGGCCCGGGCATGGTCGGTAGTCTACCTTCGGTCGGGATGGTCCTTTCGGTGATGAAGTCAGCGAGCGCTTGACCTTTTATAGCTGAGCGCGGGCGATACGAGATGTCGTAGGCCCCAAGCATAATGGCCCATTTGACGAGTCACCCCGAGGCCTCGGGGTGGGCCAAAATCTTCTCCAACGGCTCACCGGTTAGCACGGTGATGGGGTGCCCCTGGAAGTAGGGTCGGAGGCGTTTCGTGGAGGTAACCAGCGCTAGCACGAGCTTCTCGGTTGCGGGGTACCTCCTCTCGGCCTCGTTGAGCACCTTGCTGGTGTAGTAGACTGGTCTTTCGATTCTCGAGTCATTTCTGACTAGGACCGAGCTGACCGTTGATGACGTCGCCGAGAGATAGAGCAGCAAGACTTCGCCCGGCACGGGCTTGGAGAGCACCGGGGGTGAAGCCAGGAACTCCTTGAGCTCGGCGAATGCTTTCTGGCATTCCTCATCCCATGCGAACGTAGAAGATGCCAATTTGGGCCCCCTCAATAGTTTAAAAAAGGGCAGGCATCGTTCAGCCGCACGGGACAAGAAACGGCTGAGAGCGGCGACACGCCCCGTCAGACGCTGGACGTCCTTAATGCAGGCGGGCGGGCGCATGTCCAGGATGGCCTGGACTTTGTCGGGGTTGGCTTCGATCCCACGCTGAGTGACCAGGAAACCCAGGAACTTCCCGGATCTTACTCCGAAGGCGCACTTGGAAGGATTGAGCTTCATGTTATGCTTCAGGAGGACGCCGAAGGTTTCAGCGAGGTCGGTGAAGTGGTCCTGGGCCTTGGGGGTTTTGACGAGCATGTCGTCAATGTAGGCCTCGACGTTCTGACCTAGCTGCTCCTCGAACATGTGATTGACCAGTCTTTGATATGTGGCTCTGGCGTTCTTCAACCCGAAAGGCATCCGGGTATAGCAGTACACGCCGTAGTCGGTGATGAAGGCGGTCTTTTCGACGTCTTCAGAATTCATTCTGATCTGATGGTAACCCGAATAGGCGTCTAGGAAGCTGAGCATCTCGTTGCCTGATGTCGAATCGACCAGTTGGTCGATGTTGGGCAAGGGATAGCAGTCCTTAGGGGTCGCCTTATTCAAGTCGGTGAAGTCCACACACATCCGCCACTTGCCGGAAGCCTTTGGTACCAGGACGACATTGGCTAGCCACGTCGGGTATAGGACCGGTTTAAAAAGACCAGTTTCTTGCCCTTGGTGACCTGCGCCTTGATAATCGTCTGCTTCTCGGGTGTGTGCTTCCTTCGGCGCTGCTGCACGGGCTTCATGGTGGGGTTGAGGTTGACTAGGTGCATCACGGTCTCCTCTGGTATCCCAGGGAGCTGATCGTCGGACCAAGCGAAGACTCGGATGTACTCAGAAAGAAATTTCTTATATTGCTGCTGTTCCTCGGGTGGTAGGTCGGCTCCGATCCTTACTCCTAGGGTCGGGTCATCGTTTAGGAAAATTGTTAGCAACTCGCCACCTGGCTCAGTGGTTGCGGATTTTTCCTCGACTTCCCGGGGGCCCTTATCGTTCCCGCTCGGCCTCGTGGCCTCCACCGAGATATTATAGCACCTTCGGGCCGTGGCCTGGTTACCTCGGATTTCCCCTACCCCGTTTTTGGTGAGGAACTTCATTTTTTGGTGATAGGTAGATGGTACTGCCTTGATCCGGCTGAGGATTCCCCGGCCGAAGATAGCGTTGTACGCTATCATCCCTTTGATCACCATGAAGTCTACCATGACCGTAACGATTTTAGGTGGGGTGCCGAGGGTAACCGGCAGGCTTAGGGCTCCTTCGGGGAGAGTGGCCAGGCCGTTGAACCCACAGAGGGGCGTTCGGACTGGGCGGAGTTTGGATGGATCCTCTCCCATTTTGAGGAAACAGTCATAAGACAATACATCAGGGGCACTTCCATTGTCCACAAGAATCCTATCTACGTTACAATAGTTTATAGTGGCCGAGATTACGAGGGCATCATCATGCGGGGTGCTCAGCCCCTCCAGGTCTTGATCGGAGAAGACTATGACCTGGGGCAGGGCCTTGGGTGGCTCTGGGGCTCGGCTCGCCTGCTCGGCATGACGCTTCCTTCCACGGCTGCTGTCGCCTCCTGATGCTATTCCTCCAGAGATGACGTTGATGTGAACCCCTCGGGGGGGCGTTGTCGATCTCTTCTGCGGCGCCTTGATCTTCTCTGCGCTCGGTAGTGAACCGAGCTAGGTGCCCCAGGCAGATGAGGCGCTCGATTTCATCTTGGAGCTGGTGGCAGTCACCGGTGTGATGCCCATGATCGCTGTGGAATAGACAATGTCTGTCTCGCTTGCGGTTTTTCGACCTCATCGGCTCGGGCCGACGGAGGAGTCCCGAGTCTTTGACGTCTTCATAGATTTCATAGACCGGTGAGGTTAACGGGGTGTATCGCTCGTACTTTCGCTTGCGTTCTCCATCTCGGTCTCGCTTCTTTCCCGAGCTAGGATTCGGCTCGGGGCCCCGCTTCTTGTCCCCCTTTCGACCCGAGCCGGTTGCGTCTCGGCAAGCGCTGAGTGCTTCTTCGCACTCAGCGTGGCGCAGAGCCAGAGTCACTAGCTCGGCAAGGGTCGAGGGAGGGTGGAGGACAAGTTCACGGCAGAGGTTCTCGTCCCGGGTACCCCCGGTCAGTGCGGTTGTGGCCGAGGCCACATCCAGGCGGGGGATTCGGAGGGCTTCCGATTTAAATCGGTGGACGTAAGCCCGGAGCCTTTCCCCTTGTGCCTGTTTGAGGGCCAAGAGCCCCGCTACCGACCTTGGGGGGGGCACTTCCGGTGAAGCTCTCCTTGAAGACTCGCCCGAATTGCTTGAAGTCTCGGATGGATCCGGGGGCGAGGGCTCGGAACCACCCTTGAGCGCCCTGGACCAGAGTGGTCACGAAGGCTCGGCACTTGATGGGGTCCGACGCTCCGTGTAGAGTCATCAGGGCGTCGAAGCTATCATAATGGTCGGCCGGGTCGCCCTGGCCGTCGTAAAGCTTGAAGGTTGGTATGGGGGCTCTGGGAGATACCTCTGCCTTCAAGATATACTCGGAGAACGGGGATTTCTCCTCGTCTTCCGGGGAAGAGGCCTTCTGTAAAGCGCGAAGGGCGCGCTCCTGCTCAGCGAAGCGCCTTTCGAAATCTCACAGCCGGAGGGATAACTCCGGTTGCGGTCGTGCCGCGAGGCTGTGGGGAGCATCTTGGCGGTCCCCGGGAACGTCGGCTTCCGGATCTGGCCGTTGCGTCCCCCGCCTTCCTTTCCTCGGCGCAGGATGAAGCCTCTTGCTCCGGAGGCGGAGCTTGCGAGGGTCCTCTGACCCTGTTACGAATGAGCTGCTGGCCGCGGAGGGTGAAGCGGCCCCCAGCTGTGTGCTGGGACGTACTCCTGCGGGGGGGCTCCCTGACGGGGCACGGGACCTTGCATCCCTAGCCGCCTGGGTCTTCATGAGTTCCACGAGGACATCCAGTTTGGCGTTGAGGGCCTGGAAGGCTTCGGCGCCACCGTAGGGGGGTAGCCCCACCGCTGCAGGGGGGGTGGTGGTCCGTCGGCGGGGATGCTGGCGTTGGAGGGAGGGTTCTGTGAGGCCCTGGAAGGGCCATCCCCTGCTGCTACCATGGCCTTACCCCTTTCGCCAGCGGACCTCCTCCCTGAGCTCCTTCTCACCATGTTGGCTCTTCGTGCGTTTCCCACAGACGGCGCCAGATGAAGAGGCGAAATCTCACGCTGATTCCTGAGCTGGCTGGTAATCACCAAGTTTGTGAACTACAAGACAGGGAAACGGGTCAGAGGGCCCAGGGGGATTCCCTGGGGCGAAACCCTCCAACGCTCAAGTCAGTAGAGCAATGGTGGGAGCAGCGATAAGGAGGAGAAGGTGAAGGCGCGAGATCCCTCTCCACCAATGGGGTGAAGTGATCCGTGCTCAGGAATTGGGAGTGGATCAATGCCCTTTTGGACTTACCTTTCACCGGAGGGTATCCCAGGTTTAAATAGTGCACCGCCCTCTGGAGTCCTGCAAGCCGAGGGGTCTCCAGTGGAGGTTATGTCCTCGTCGTGGGCTTTTATGGCCTCATCGTGGGTGCGTTATCCTCGCGGGGAAGCCGGAGCTCCTGGACTTCTTGGTGCCTGGCCCGCTGTGGACTCTAACGGCTGCAATGATAAACATTTTATCGGTCGTACCGAGCTTAGAGGGGCCGGCCCTATCGGGCAATAGGCCTAGCTCGGTGAGGAGATGGGTCGGATAGACCGGCTAGCGCTTCCCTCCTTCGTGCGGAGGGATAGCTCGTGCGCGGGTCTTCCTGTGACCTGACCGATGCTCGGGCTCTCTGAGCCTTGGGGGCCGCCTAGAAGAGTTATTTTCTCAAGCATTATTTTATTGGGCTTTTCCAAGTGGGCCCTGTGGACTGTCACTTGCACGAGCTTGCCTCGTCGGGCCCTGTTGGGCCTAGTTGGGTCTGCTCTTTGAGTGGGCTGTAGGAATCCCCCTCTCCAACAAGTATTTCTCGGACCAGGTGCAGGAGAAGAAGGCGGCCGAGTTCGCTGTTTTAAAACAAAGGAACTTATCGGTTGCTGAATATGAAGCTCAGTTCTCCATGCTGTCTCGTTATGTATCGCATTTGGTGTCTACGGAAAAGATGAAGGCCAAAAGGTTTCTCAATGGATTGAAGCTTCAGTATATTAACCAATTGGCACCTTTAGATATCCACACTTATGTTGAGATTGAGAAAGGCTCAAGTCCTTGAAGATACCATAGAGATGACCGAGAGGATTCGAGGAAGGAACACCAAGAAAGAGCAGACCACTAGTTCTTGGAGTTTCAAACCCAATAATGGCAAGAAGAGGCCCACTGGCGGGTCTAGTTCGTGGAAGGACAAGAAGTTAAGGGGCGATGACAAGAAGTCAGGTCCGGTTGCATCGTCCAAAGCTCTTTGCAAGTATTGTGATCGTCCGGGACTCCGGGTGACAAGATGGAGGAATGCTGGCGTAAGCTAGGCGCTTGTTTGCGTTGCGGGAGCAGGTACCACTGTATCCCTGAGTGTCCTCTCCTGTCAGATCAAGCTACACCGAATAAGCCGCAAGGAGGCCAGAAGCGGCAGGGCAAGCTCCAAGCCCTACAGGGGACCGAGATAGAAGCCACCGAGAAGGGTGGATTGGTTGAAGGTACACTTGCTATTTTTGATAAGCCGGCATTTGTTCTCTTTGATACCAGAGCAACACATTCTTTTATTTCTCAACGTTTTGCTAAGTCTTTATCTACAAAACCTGTATTGATGAACTCTCAATTAGAAATATCAACCCCTATTGGTTCGGGTTCAGCAATTAAGTACTATTATCCCTCTAGTAAGATTTTGGTTGGTGATCAGATTATGCCAGCTGATTTAGTCTGTATGAAGATGAAGGATTATGATGTAATCCTAGGAGCAGATTGGTTAGCTAGATATGAGGCTAGTGTTCACTGTAAATCTGGCACCGTGTCTTTTTCTGGGCACCCCGGGCCTTCTTTTGTCGGCGTTAGACATTCTAAGTCTGTGCCACTTATATCGGCAGTTCGGGCTGAGAAGTTGTTGAGGAAAGGATGTCAGGCATTTTTGGCATTGGTTTCTTTGACTGACAAGAAGGAGTTGGAACTGAAGGACATTCCGATTGCCCATAATATTTCAGATGTGTTTCCTAAAGATTTGCCAGGACTTCCACCAGAGAGAGAGGTAGTCTTTTCGATTGATTTAGTTCCTAGCGCCTCTCCAATTTCTAAAGCTCTGTATCGTATGTCTCCTGCGGAGTTAAGAGAATTGAAAGAACAATTAATGGAGTTGCTTGAGAAGGGGTTTATTCGTCCGAGTACATCCCCGTGGGGAGCCCCAGTATTGTTTTTAAGAAAGAAGAACAGCTCTCTGAGGCTGTGTATTGATTACCGCCAGCTTAATCAGCTTACTGTCAAGCGTAAATACCCGTTGCCAAGAATAGATGAGTTGTTCGATCAGATAGCAGGAGCACAATATTTTTTCAAGATTGATCTGCGATCGGGGTATCATCAGTTGTGGATCAAGGATGAGGATATCTTTAAAATAGCATTCCGTAGCAGGTATGGGCACTTCAAGTTTATTGTAATGTCTTTTGGTCTAACAAATGCTCTTGCAGCTTTCATGCAGCTAATGAACAGTGTATTCTTGCCCTACTTAGATCAATGGGTCGTGGTTTTCATTGATGATATTTTGATATACTCCAAGAGCAAGGAGGAGCATGCAGAGCACTTGAAGGTGGCATTGCAGATCCTGAGAGAACATCAGTTGTACGCCAAGTTTAGTAAGTGTGAATTCTGGCTGCAAGAAGTGTCTTTTCTGGGGCACATTATTTCTAAAGATGGAATCTCTGTAGATCCCACAAAGGTAGAGGCAGTGAGAAACTGGGATAGGCCTGCTAATGTAACCGAAGTGAGAAGTTTTCTAGGCCTAGTAGGTTACTATTGGAGATTTATTAAGGATTTCTCTAAGATTGCGGTACCTCTGACCAGATTGACCCGTAAGGAGAATCAATTTGAGTGGTCGAAAGACTGTGAATGAAGTTTTCAGGCCTTGAAGGAATGTCTGACAATAGCCCCCGTTTTGGCCTTGCCTTCATGAGAAGGAGGTTTCGAAGTTTATACTGATGCCTCGGGCATTGGTCTAGGTTGTGTGCTTATGCAGCATGGTAAAGTGATAGCCTATTCTTCTAGACAGCTGAGGAAGCATGAAGAGAATTATCCTGTCCATGATTTGGAACTCGCTGTAGTGGTGTTTGTCTTGAAGATTTGGAGGCACTACTTGTATGGAGAGACTTTTACAGTATTTTCTGATCATAAGAGCTTGAAGTATCTGTTTTCTCAGAAGGAGCTTAATATGAGGCAGAGAAGGTGGCTTGAGTATTTGAAGGTTTTGATTTCTCCATTGAATATCACCCTGGTAAAGGTAATGTAGTGGCTGATGCCTTGAGCCGCAAGCCAATAGTAAGGTTGTTTAGTCTCATGTTGCAAGAGTGAAAATTGCTGGAGCAGTTGGCTAATCTAGACCTTAATGTTATTAAGGATCGGGTCATGATCGCTCAGTTTCAGCTTCGTCCCGAGCTGTTGATGGAAATTAAGACCCTGCAAGATATTGATCTAGTGCTAGTAGAGATCAAAGGAAGTCTAAGTAATAGACCCGATTTTGTGTTAGCCAATGATGACAGGTTGTTATTCTGAGGAAGAACCTGTGTTCCTGATTTAGCCGAGGTGAAGAGGAAGATCCTTGAGGAAGCCTATAGGTCCAAGTATACTATTCATCTTGGAGCCACTAAGATGTACCGATATTTAAAGAGGACATTTTGGTGGCCAAATACGAAACGAGAAGTGGCAGAGTTCGTAAGTAGATGTCTGGTATGCCAACAAGTGAAGGCCGAACATTTCAGACCTGTCAGGAAATTAAAACTGCTCGATATATCACAGTGGAAGTGGGAGAGCATCGGCATGGATTTTGTAATGATCTTACCAAGGACTCGTGGAGGCTTCGATGCAATATGGGTAATTGTGGATAGGTTGACTAAATATGTGCATTTCTTGTCCATTAAGTCAAAGTGGACAGTAGATGTTTTGGATGCTTTATATATGAAGGAAGTTGTAAGACTACATGGGGTACCCTTGAATATTGTGTCAGACAGAGATCCCAGATTCACTTCACATTTTTGTAAGGGTTTACAGGAGTTCTTGGGAACCCGTCTAAACTTTAGTACTGCTTTTCATCCCCAGACGGACGGATAAATCGAGAGAACTAATCAGATTGTCGAGGATATGCTAAGAGGTTGCATGATCGACTTTGGCGATAGCTGGCATGAACATTTGGTGGGGACACCGGGTCCACTACCGGGCCCACTACTCGGAGTCGACGCCGCACCGCCCCAACTGCACCGAGCTTATGGCTCGGAGACTCGCTTGAAGACTCGACGTCCTGAGTACGTATCCGTACGTATGTGTATATGTATTGTGTGTATTTTACAATGGTGGTATTTGTATTTTAAACCACTAAAGTATTTTATTTTATTGACTCAAAATATTATATTTTAAACCCACAAAGTCAAAAGTGGGTGGGTGGGTGGGTTATGTCTTATTAGGCTAGGGTATAAACACAATAAGTGAAAGTGTGAAGGTATGTGTGTTATGGCATTCCCTATAAATAGGGGGCTAAGGGTGTTACGTATGAATCATATGAATGAGAAAAAAGCTTGAAACCTAAGGTGTTTGCCTTGTGTTCTTCCCTTCTCTCTTTTCTCTTTTGTGAGGATTGAGCGTCGCCCGGTGTGAGACCGTCCGGCGTGAGGCCGAGCCGCGTGAGGTAGCAAGTTATCTGTTCCTGTCCGTGCAATCAGGAGTTGCCGTCGATCCATTTCCACGTCACCGCCGCGTTAGATTTGGTATCAGAGCCCAACACTGCGCCTCCCTCGACCCCGACGTCCCCGTCGTCGGTCCTCCTCTCTTTTCGATTACTAGAAGTGAAAAAAAAGAGAAAACAAGAAAAGAAAAGAGTATTGGAGTTCTGTTGTTTGAGAGGAGTTTTGGAGAAGAAAAAACAAAGGAAAAAAATATAGAGTTACGGTTGAGATAAAAAAATAGAATTTTTTTTTTAACTCTTTCTCTCTATTTTCTCTCTCTGTCTCTCTCCCTTTCTCTCTCAGTTCTCTCTCTGTTTCCCTCTCTCTCTCTCCTTCTCTCTCTCTCGATTGAAGGAAAAGCAGAAAAATAGGGTTTTTTTTACTTTCGCGGCATGGGCATCGTCGCCCATGCCCGCGTTTGAAAATCAGCGGCCGCAACGGCCGGCTGACTCCCGCCCCGCGCCACCACGTGCTGCCAGCCACGGCCCACCGGTCCGCCCACGCGCCCGCCCTGGCCTCTGCGCCCGACCGCTCGCCGCCGCCCGTACCCGCCGTCGCCACCGTGCCCGCAGGCGCGCCCGAGCCCGGCCCGGCTGCACCCGTGCACTTGCCCGCGCCCCGTCCACCTGCAAGCCCACCTGCGCGCCTACGCGCCCACCTACGTGTCTGCGCACCCACCTGTGTGCACACACGCCAATGCACGTCCGCCTACCCGTGCTGGTCCGCGCCGGCCCGAGCCCGCGGCGCACCCGCTTGCTACCGCACCCGTACGGCACCCCGCCTACGCGTCTCCGCCTGCAGCCCGAGTGGCCGCATCGTAGCGCCGGCGCCCAACCACCGTCGCCTCCCTCTCACCTGCGGCCACCCCGTGCCCAGCTCCCGGTCGCCTCCTACCATACCCACGCGGCCGCACCGCCTCCTCTTCCTCTCCCCTCACCTAGCCTCTCCACCAGCCACTGCCATTGCTCCCCACCCTCGCCATCGAACGGCCCTGCTAACGCACCCGCGGCACCACCTCCGCCAGCGACCTCCCTCTTCCCCAGCCGCTGTCTGCCCATCTCCCTGCCACCCTCACCGACCACCGCGGCCACCTCCGAGACACCTGCACTCTCTAACGCCACTGCCCACCCTCTCTGACTCAGGCCCCACCAACCGAGCACGCAGTGGTCGTGTTTGAAGAAAAATAAAAGTGTATTAAGAAAAGTCAGAAAGAGTGGGTGGAAAAAAAATGGGGGTTTGAAAAAAAAAACGTGTGGAAAAAAAAAGAGTGTGAAAAGTCAAAAAAAGTAGGTGAAGGTTGAAAAAAAAGTTTGAAAAAAAAAGTTGAAGGTTGAAAAAATGTGTTAAATATGTATAATATATATATGGGATATATATAATGTTATATATATCTATATATGTATATATATATATATTATTTGATTAAAAAAGGGGTTTTGAAAAAAAGTTATATATATAATATATATATATATATTTGAGATATATATAATCTTATATATATATATATATATATATATATATATATCTTTTAACTTATTGATCGTGGCACCCAAGTCTGCAATAACGGCAGTCTGAGTAACGCCCGGGTCGCCTGGCTGTCAATAGATGGTCCGTAAATTACGGAACGTGAGTGCCCGAGGGTCTCCCTGTGCGGAGAAATTGGATTAATTTATTCCCCTACACGGGAAATTAAGCGGTTTTGTAATAGATTAATTTATTCCCCTACGCGGGAAATTAAGCGATTTTGTTATTATTCAATCCTCCCTGCGTAGAGTGAATTCTTTATAACCGGTTAAGCTTCATCAACGCCGTGCGGGCACGCACGTCCCCGCTCGCCTTCGTCTCCGGTCGGAGTTAGAGTTTTCAGTCTAGCTAGGTACGTGCTCTCCTCACTTGCTCATTTAGTATCTTTTCAATTACCGTGCGAAGTAAGAGAGAGCCCGATCCATGCAGCTTGTCTTCTGAGTGCATCGCTGTGGACGGTGAGAGAGAACTTGCTTGCGCCCTTCCTTTGGCCCTAGACTGTCACATTAGGGCACCCTAATTGTCAGGAGGTAGTTCCACAACTACTTCACCTACGGGGGAGCAACTCTCCCTGACCGGTCCCTTCAAGTTGACACTTTTGCCTATTAGCCAACAAAATTCGGGTCTATAGCTTGCTAATTTTCGGTCCAAGGATTACATCATTTAGGTCTGAGGTCGTGCATGCCACGTTGGTCTAGGAATTCATCCGGCCGTCTAGAGCGCCCTTCAACTCTACAATCCCACATGGATCAGAAGAGCGTGAGTGCTATGTTGGCTCAGCTCGAGCATAATCTTCTGACCCATTTTGAAGAATCCATAGGCCAACTATGAGCAGAGCTAGATGAGAGGATCCGAGCCTTAGAGGAACGACTGAAGGGAGAGGAAGGACGAGTGAATGGCCATGGCGATCCCGTAGCCAATCCTAGGGAGGAGAGAGAGCAAGTCCGCCCGAATCAGGCTCCCCAAGGTAGAGAGCAAGAGGCCCGTGCATCTCGAGAGAGAGACCACGACGATGAGGATACCATCCTACGGAATGTCAAGATTGACGCTCCGAGTTTTGATGGGTCCCTCAACCCCGCTACATACCTTGATTGGGAGACCGGGATGGACCAATATTTTGATTGGCATCGCCGCATGACCCTGCTACAAGGGTGAGGTTTGCCAAAATGAAACTCCTAGGTCAAGCCAAAACTTACTGGTGTAACGTTGAGAATCTCCTAGCAAGGAGACGAGAGGAACCTATAAGCACGTGGGAAGAAATGAAGGAGAAATTATGGGAGAAGTATCTGCCACCCTCCCACCATCAGCGTCTTTTAGACCAATGGCATAAACTCACCCAAGATGAAAAGTTCGTGGACGAGTACATCGCCAAATTTGATGACTTCTTCCTTCGGAGTCGAGTCAAGGAGGATGCATCCGTCACCCTCTCACGGTTTAGGGTTGGCTTACACGAGAGCATACAGCGGGAGCTGTTCCTACGGGAAGTTAACACTCTCGAGCATGCCTATCAGGTTGCTCGGGACGTCGAGCGGTTTCAAAAGGTGGTCCCACCTCGGGGCCCCACGTACCGCCAACCCGAGTCCCGAAACCCCATGGTCTGCTACTCTGAGAGGCCTGACCCCTCCACTTCTTATGTCCCTACTGCTACCCCACTCCGGGCAGTTGCCCCTACGGCTCCTTTCCCACGGAACCCCTTACCTGCACCCGCTGCAGTGCCCAGGCTGGAGTACACTCCGCCAACTGATAGAAGAGAAGACAAGGGAAAAAGAGTCATCCCTAGCACCTCCCAACCAGTCCCTATCTCGGGAGTTTGTTGCTTTAGGTGCCATAACCTATAGCATATTACCTCCAACTGCCCCACTCGAGCCTTAGTCATCACCGACCCCCAGCCTGTGGAGTTTTCACCTCAGGAAGGAGAAGCCATTGAGAGGTATGAGGCCGATCTTGACCTCATTGCCTAGTTTGAGGAAATGGATGCAGGGTATGATGGGACGCATGTCGAGTACATGCAAGTGGGAGATATTGTCGAGAGTTTGAACCAGGGAAGACTGGGTGTAGTTCACTGTATCCTTACCCACCCCTAGGAGGACGACTGGTGTCAAACCTCCATCTTCCAAACATACATTATGGAAAAATCCCAACCCTGTAATGTGATTTTTGACAACGGGAGATGTATCAATGCAGTCTCTTCAGACTTTGTCTCCCGTCTAGGTCTACCTACCCATCCTCATCTGAGGCCGTATAACGTGGCTTGGGTTGACGACACGTCTATCCCAGTCACTACTACATGTGTCATTCCTATCCAATTCCAGTCCTACCAAGGATAGATTTTGTGCGATGTAGTGCCTATGAAGGTCGGTAGCATCATTCTAGGACGACCGTGGATCTATGATGTTGACCTTACTACATTTGGTCGGTCCAATTAGTGTTCCTTCTCATATAATAGGAAGAAGATACAGCTGTACCCGACGCCCCCAAAGGTGACATCGGGAAAGAGTTCTACCTCCACCCCCACTGGAACCCCCAAGGTTCAAGAGATTCCTCGGACTCTCAGCGAAGGGAAACTTCTCATTCCCTCTCCTCCTTCACCTATCACACCCATTCCTAAGGCCCCTAAGGTAGGTTATGAACCGATTAGGCGCCTTAACTTCATAGGTGTCCGTGAGCTGAATAGAGAGGTTACCGAGGGTGCCCCTGTCTGGGCTGTTGTTGTCACCATCACCCCCGATGAGTCCTGAGTCTCAGTCTCACCCGAGGTCCAGGCAATTCTACAGGACTTCCCAGATATTTTCCCAGAGGACTTGCCCTCTAGACTCCCTCCCAGGCGTGACGTTCAACACGCTATTGATCTTGTCCCTGGGTCCACCCTACCCAACCTTCCCCATTACAGACTGAACCCCAAGGAGCATGCTAAGCTCCAAAGGATTGTCGAGGACCTTATACAAAAAGGTTTCCTCAGGGTGAGCAAGAGTCCATGTGCTGTCCCTGCCTTGCTCACACCCAAGAAGGATGGCACCTGGCGGATGTGTGTTGACAGCCGGGCCATCAATAAGATCACTGTCAAGTATAGGTTTCCCATTCCTCGTCTTGATGACATGCTTGACATGATGAGTGGAACCACCATCTTTTTCAAAATTAACTTGAAAAGTGGCTACCACCAGGTCCGGATTCGACCAGGGGATGAGTGGAAGACAGCCTTCAAAATAAAAGAAGGTCTGTATGAGTAGCTCGTCATGCCATTTGGGCTATCCAATGCCCCCAGGACATTCATGCAGCTTATGACCGAAATCCTTCGACCCCTCATTGGTCGCTTTGTTGTCGTCTACTTTGACGACATTCTCATCTATAGCCACAACCCTCAGGACCACATCCATCATTTGAGGGAAGTCTGTGAGACTTTGAGGAGAGAAACCCTGTTTACCAATCTCAAGAAATGTGAATTCATGACCGACCGGGTCACTTTCCTTGGATTTGTGGTATCGAGTCAAGGAGTGTCTGTGGACCAATCTAAGGTCTAAGCCTTAGTAGACTGGCCAGAGTCCCAGAATGTCCATGACGTTCGAAGTTTCCATGGGCTAGCCACTTTCTACAGACGCTTCATTCAGGACTTTAGTACCATTGTGGCACCCGTTATAGATTGTATCTGTAAGGGGAATTTTGAGTGGACCAAAGTCGCCTCCCAGGCTTTTCGTGTCATAAAGGAACTCATGACCAAAGCCCATGTCCTCCACCTTCCAGACTTTTCCAAAGTCTTCGAGATATCATGTGATGCATCTGGAGTAGGAATAGGAGGAGTGCTTAGCCAGGAGAGCCACCATGTGGCCTATTTCAGCGAGAAGCTTTCTGATGCAAAGCTTCGTTACTCCACTTATGATAAGGAGTTTTATGCCGTGGTCTAAGCCCTCAAACACTGGAGACACTATCTCTTACCCCAAGAGTTTGTCTAATACTCAGACCATAAGGCTATGAAATTCCTTAGCTCTCAGAAGGGCTTGAACCCGAGGCATGGTCGGTGGGTAGAATTCCTCCAGTCTTTCACCTTTGTCCTAAAACATAAGGCTGGAAAGGACAATAAGGTGGCCGACGCCTTGAGTCGAAGGGTCTCCCTTCTTTCCACTGTTCGGGTAGAGGTCACCGGATTTGACCGCATGAAGGAACTCTATGGAGAGTGTCCTGATTTTGGCCCTGCCTACTCTGCTCTGTCTGCTGGACCCTCGATAGCCTTTTCTGACTATCTACTTCAGGATGGTTTTCTATTTCGAGGGCAGCAACTCTGTGTCCCCAGGACTTCTGTTCGGGACTTTCTTATTTGGGAAATGCATGCTGGTCACTTTGGCCGCAACAAGATCATCCATTCTGTGGAGGAGCACTTCTATTGGCCTGGCCTGAAGAGAGATGTGGCCAAGATTGTAGCCCAGTGTAGGACATACACGATGGCCAAACAGGTCAAACAGAACACTGGTCTCTACACTCCTCTCTCCGTTCCTGATCGACCATGGGTTGATGTGAGCATGGATTTTATCCTTGGTTTACCTCGCACTGCTCACAAGCATGATTCCATCCTTGTTGTCGTTGATAGGTTCTCTAAGATGGCCCACTTCATTGCATGTTCTAAAACATTTGATGCATCTAGAGTATCCCACTTATTCTTTGATGAAGTCGTGCGTCTGCATGGCCTCCCCCAAACCATCGTGTCTAACCGAGATGTCCGGTTCACTAGTTACTTCTAGAAGACACTTTGGCACCTAGTTGGCACCAAACTCAAATTCTCCACTGCCTATCACCCACAAACCGATGGGCAAACAGAGGTCGTCAATAGGAGTTTAGGGAATCCCTTGAGGTGTCTCGTAGGGGATCATTCGGGCACCTGGGATCTTCTCTTGCCCAGAGCTGAGTTTGCATATAACAGCTCTGTCAATAGGTCCATAGATATGAGTCCATTTGAGGTCGTGCATGGTTACAAATCTCGAAAACCTGTGGATCTCATTCCTCTTCCCCTCGAGTCTAGAATGTCCAAGTCAGCTGAGGAGTTTGCACAGCATGTCAAGAGTCTACATGAGTCAATTAGCAAGCAAATCAACCTCAGTAATGAGACTTATAAAAAATTGGCTAATTCGCATAGGCGTCACCATGAATTCCAAGAAGGTGACATGGTTATGGTACGGGTTCGACCCGAACGACTCCCCTCAGGAGCCGTTAAAAAGTTGCAAGCCCGCAGTGATGGACCCTTCCCAATTCTGCGGAAGATTGGCTCCAATGCTTATGTTGTAGACTTACCTCCCGAATATGGGATTAGCTCGACCTTTAATGTGGCAGACCTAGTGGCCTACAAGGAACCCACAGCGATTCCTAGTGACCTTTTTGAGCCTTCTCCTCCCATTGCGAGTGAGCCTACCCTTGTGCGTCCTATAGTCTCGAGAGCACCGCGCGAGCAAATTGAGAGGATACTGGATGAGTAGGTGACAACTACACGGAGCCGGGTGTACCAGCGCTACCTTGTCCGCTGGCGGGACCGTCCACCTTCTGATGATTCCTGGATAAGCTGAGAAGATCTCTAGTGCCTCGATCCAGATTTGCTGGAGCACTACCAGAGCAGTGTCCCCCCTTACTCGACGGAGTCGAGTTCCAGCCACCCCGGGAGGGTTGGTGGGGACACCGGGTCTACTATCGGGCCCACTACTAGGAGTCGACGCCGCACCGCCCCGACTGCACCGAGCTTATGGCTCAGAGACTCGCTTGAAGACTCGACGTCCTGAGTACGTATCCGTATGTATGTGTGTATGTATTGTGTGTATTTTTCTATTGTGGTATTTGTATTTTAAACCACCAAAGTATTTTATTTTATTGAGTCAAAATATTATATTTTAAACCCACAAAGTCAAAAGTGGGTGGGTGGGTTTTGTCTTATTAGGGTAGGGCATAAACACAATAAGTGAAAGTGTGAAGGTATGTGTGTTATGGCCTTCCCTATAAATAGGGGGCTAAGGATGTTACGTATGAATCATATGAATGAGAAAAAAGCTTCAAACCTAAGGTGTTTGCCTTATGTTCTTCCCTTCTCTCTTTTCTCTTTTGTGAGGATTGAGCATCGCCCGATGTAAGACCATCCGGCGTGAGGCCGAGTTGCGTGAGGTAGCAAGTTGTACGTTCCCGTCCGTGCCATCAGGAGTTGCCGTCGATCCATTTCCACGTCGCCGCCGCATCAACATTTGGCTTTAATAGAATTTGCCTACAATAACAGTTATCCAGATGGCACCGTTCAAAGCTCTTTATAGAAGGAGTTGCCGATCACCTTTATCATGGGATGAGGTAGGCGAGAAGCAATGGCTAGGACTGGATCTCATTTCAGAATCATCCAAGAATATACAGATTATCAGAAATCATCTGCAAGTTGCTCAGTCAAGACAGAAAAGTTATGCAGATAACAGAAGGAGAGACTTGGAGTTCCTAGTAGGCGAGCATGTATTTTTTAAGGTTTCGCCTATAAGAGGAGTTCGAAGGTTTGGCATTCGTGGCAAGCTAAGTCCGAGATTTATTGGCCCGTTTGAGATTCTGGAGAGAGTTGGAGAGGTTGCCTACAGGTTGGCTTTGCCACCCTAGTTATCTGGAGTACATAATATTTTCCATGTATCTATGCTGCGAAAGTATGTTTACGACCCCGCGCACATCATTCAGCATGCAGACCTAGAGTTGAAGGAAGATTTGACTTATGAAGAGAAACCCATCAAGATTTTGGACAGGAAGCTACAACAACTCAAGAATCGGTCTATACCGATGGTCAAGGTTCAGTGGAGCTGACGTGGGATCGAGGAAGCTACTTGGGAGTCTAAAGAAACTATCCGGAGGCAATACCCTGATTTATTTTAAGGTCAGTAACCTTAGTTTTCCCCATTTTGATAAGTGCAGTGAATTTGGAGGACCAAATTCCTTAAAGAGAGAGAGGGTGTAGTACCCCGAGAATTAAATAAATAAGATAAAAGGGTAATAATTAAGAAAACATTTACTATTAAATTGGAAATTTCTTTAAGTGAAATTTTAACTAATTTATAAAAATCTAAAAAATTCATAATCGCGTAGAGGACTAAAACTTTTGATAAATTGTTCTCTTGGTCAGACCCTAAATAAAATTTTAATCAAGCCGAATTGATGAAATTAGGGCTAAAATCGAGCTTAAATAGATCGAGCCTTAGATCGCCCAATTCGAGCCCAAATATCGACAATTTGAGCCCAAACTAGGAACATTCGATCAGCCTTTCCGAGTAGCCCATTTCCCCTCTCTTTCCCCGTCGAAACCCTAACCCTAGGAATCTAATTCCGTGCGAGAAGGTGACGCGACCTGGTAAAACGTGAGTTTCGCGCACGTTCGGCATCGTGGACTCTATTCGATCTTATCTCGCTTCCCTAGATTGATAGCCTCTATAAATCAAACCCTAGCCCGACCTAGAACCCCCATTTGCTGTGGCGGCCGACGAGGAGCTCGTTCGAGGGAGGATTCGGCGTGGTGGTGGAGCGCAAGTTCATGCGATCCCGAGTGTCGTCGTCCCCTTCTTCCTTTGATTTAGGTAGGTAATGGTGGTCTAAACTTGAAGTAATGGATACCTTGAGATGCGTCTTCGAGTCCTCTTTCCATCAGTAGTAAAAGCCCTAATTTTCATTTAGTATATCATGCGTATGGTTTAGTTTAGTAGCAGCATGTCGCAATTAGGGTTTCATCCATGTCCCACCCTCTTGATCGATTCAATGCTCGGTATAGGCAGACCCAAACTCTAATTAAACATGTTGTATTGCATATTATTTTGTCCTCTTTCCATTCATGCTATTTTGCCCAATTTCCATGCATTATATCGTCCCAATTAGTTCCTTGAATCAAGGTCTATCGGAGTTCGCCGGAGGACGGTCACGACATCATGGCAGCGGGTACCATAAACCGCCTAGGACCTTGGCGGCCCCGCGACAAACCTTTTTCTATTTCGTATAAGTTTGATTCTCCTTAGGTCTTAGCGGCCCCTCGATAGACCGCAAGGTCATGGTTTGCGGCTAGTACATGACCGCTTCTGACCCTAGCGGCCCTATCAAGACCGTTTTGATGCACTATTTGGTTACATAAATTTTTGTTTCATCTTATTTAGACATCATGAATAGTGTAGAAACCCACTAAATAAAAAGGGAACATATGGAGTAATGTTGATAATTGCTAATCTGAGATCATAATATCACTTTCATCCAATTGTATCATCATGACTGTTTCTTTTGAATTGAATGAATAAATTGGTTCAATTAAAATTTATGATATATTGTTCAATTTATTAGGATTGTTTGATAGTCACACCACTCCGGCGGTGCTGACTGGCCGATTACACTATTTTTCGTTGTGTTATTAGTCTCAATCTTGTAATAGTTGGGACTCTCTACCGGATATTCCTTCCGTCGAACTAGGACCGCTATTATGAAACTTCTGTAAGCCCTCGGGAGCCTGGGATTCCCACTAGGACGCCGGGCGGGTTGTACCCCCAAAATCTGAACCTTTCGACTCAATCGAATCACGTGTGTTTGCCCAAGCCCGGAATTGGGGTTGTCCTATTGATTGCAACCCTTCTGGGACCGCTTCTGTCAATTTGCGGCCCAGGTGTGACCGCCTGACCTTTCGAGCGGCCCTTTTCATGACCGCTTTTAATTGGCTAGGTGCCAAGTCTTGTGGGTCAACCTTCCTTGTTTGTGGGTCGACCTAGCCATGTTGGAGTCGACCTATAGCCTCTAGACTCGACCTGAGAGGTGTTGGTTGGACCCTGGTTCGGTCCCACCATGTCTCGGGTGGGCTGGGAGCCCATTAAGTTGACTGCTTTAGCCTTACCGGGCCCGGACTAGTTGCGGTTGTCATTGGACCATTTCTATCCTCCAAGCGGCCCTCCGAGGACCGTTTCTGGATGGGGCGGCCCAGTTGAGACCGTTTCCTTTTATTTGTGGCCTAGGGACCTTTATGCTCTAAGCGGCTTCCTGTGGACCATCATCCTTGGGAAACGGCCGAGCCAGGACCGTCTTGTTCTCCTTGCGGCCCCTCTCGGACCGTTTTCATCCTACACGCTGAATTTCATCTCTTTTGCCCAGCTTTGGCCTTTGCGGTCTAGCATAGAATATTTTTCTCATCTTGGCGGCCCGATCATGACCGCAACATTCCCAGAGTTGTTTTCATGTGTGTCTTACATACCCCTTTTAATGTCATGACTTTCCATTCAATTATTGATAGCACCACTTGTTCCTAGTTGGAAGTTACATAGCTTAACCTTGGAATTCCTGACCGATTCCAATGAATGTCTAAGATGGTTACTTGGATCTTGGATCCATCAAATCAATGCCAACGCATCATAAGGGCCTGGTCTTGTCCTGGGAGGAGCGCCCAAAAAGTACTAGTGCCCCGGGGAGTTGTAATGACATGGTTGTAAGGATCGCAAGGGGACTAGATAGGATATGAGAGATAAGAGAATGCAACGGAATTTAAAAATTTTCAACTCTTTAATCCCCACGGCCCTTGATCCGTTTCTACAAACCTAAGTGACAAAATATCAGATTTTCACCTTGCGGGGAATCGGATCTGCGACCGAGGGTTGATTCCTTCTGAGCAATGCCACAAGCCGCACAGGTGCCCGGCCTCCAGCGGTATCCACGCGGTTCTCCAGTTGAGGGATCGTCCTCGTCTCGTCTCTCACCGGCTGATCTCTCGCTTGACTCCTCGTCAAGGACACTCAGGGCGGCATGCGACCTTGTACACCCCCGGGAGAGAAAAAGGGGCAACCAGAGAGAAGAGGTTGAAGAGGCGCGACTGCCACAGCATGGGAAAACCCTGGAGCTTGGCCCAGGGTTTCGCTTTGGCATGTATTTATATTAATCCATTCCACTTTTCATAAAAGTCCCAGTATTAATATAAACACCCACTTAATATCCCCTAACCAAAGAACCTATATGCGTGTGACCCTCTAGGCCCAAATGCCAGTCCAGTTTTCAGCCCAATAGCCCAATAACCCCTTATTGGTAAAATTAGTTTCTTTATTATCTCATATTAAATAAACACTTCATCTAATTATCATCTCATGATAATTGATTGGGCTTCTGATCAAGTTGGGTGCCAAGCAACACCGCATGACCCTAGAAGGCATTGGGTTTCAGCAACCCGCTCAAGGAACCCTTCCGTCAACAGTTACCACGTGACTATAGTCCTTCACTCATACAATGCTCTCGAGTATGCTTGAGGGTATGGTTAACTGTCAAACCCAAGAACACACACTCACTTGGATTAGATGCCATAAAAGCATTACCAGAAAACTCCTTTTTCTGATATGTTGTCTTGCCCTGGCCAGGGACTCCTAGGCATCACTCCCTAGAGCATTCTCTCTCAATTATCGAGAGCGAATGATCTCGTATTGATTGCACAATCACCTTCGAAGATATTCCACTGGATTCGATCACATAACTGATTAAGACCTCATGACTAGAGATCTATAAGCTAAGGTCAAAACCCAGAAGTCCACCAACAAGATGTCATTGGTGTCTCAGGTCAAAGGACCAATCACGCCACTGTGACGATGAATCTAACTGGTTGACAGTCGGGTAATATTACCATCCAGTGATTCATGTCGGATCAGTTCAGTGAACTTATTCATCAATGAGCACCTACAGGTTCACCTTAGTGTCTCCACACAAGTGTCTATGAGATCATCCACCCTTATCATAAGATCAGGTGCAACCTATACTAGTCTTACTGGATATCTGATGTCCTTCTCAGATATCCCCGACTAGGAACAATTAAGAATATGCATTTAAAGGATACTAATCTCATTATTATGATCTCATCATAATTAATATCCATTGCGCATATTCATGGACTTTATTATGAAACAATAAATGAATCACATATAATGAATATTAAAAGCCTTTGTCATTATTAATGAACAAGATTGTACATGTTATGATTGGCTTGAGGACATACATAACTAACAATGGTGAGGCATTGCACCGAGTGCATGACTAGCGTGAGGTCTATGACATTCATATATTCATTGATCTATGACATTCATATATTCATTGAATTCCTACATGGAATTATTTCTACTTGACTTGCTTGTTTACTTGCTTGATCGGCCAAATACATGGAAATGATATATCTCTGTTCTATTTAACTCTATTACTCTCATTCCATTCCTGCATATGTTAGATTTGTTACCATCCTTTATTTATTCACATAATAGTCAATTAAATTGTTAATTACTTAAACTTTGTCTGCTATTACCTATTGAGCATTCGCTCACCCAGATTTTCTCCCTTTTCAGGTAGCTCCGATGTTGAAACACAAATAGACGAGGATGGGCAAGAGTGAAGACCGGAGTGGACCTGATAGATGTGTCTTGATAGTTGTCTTAGTAGAGTAGTGGAGTGGCCACTTAGTGGTTCTAATGAGTCATTGCTTAGTGATGTTCAGAATTGTCGTTTAGAGTTGTAATTTTCCTTATTTCTTTTTCCGTCAAGTCATGATGTTAAGAGATTGTTGGGGAAACTATTTTATTTACTTATGAGTAAATTGGTATTTTTGGAGTAATTCTTTCTCTTTGCAATTATGCTCTTTTAATTCCGTTATTTGCTCTGCTTATCATGAATGTATACAATTGTTGCATTCCGATTTTTCGCATCGGGGCGTGACATCCAGTGGTTTCCGTTGCTTAGTGAGTTCATACCTCCACTGGCACGTCCACTAGACGTAGCCTTCTTACAACACGCGTGTGCTGACCCACCCGGGAGTGGTGGAGCGGCTTACTCGAGAGAGACGGCTTTTAGGCTGGTTACCGTAGGGCCCCTTCGCCCAGCCTGAGTCCGGGCTTTGGGGAAGAACCAGCTAGAGGATCTGACCTAGGGTGCATGGTCTGTGTGTGCACGTGTAGTTGGGGGTGTCGGACCCACCCTGACGAGCGTCACCCCAACTAGTCCTTATTCGTGGTACTTATTGTGTGTCTCAGTCTCCGCCTCGGGCGTGTAGGGAGACACTGGGGCATGGTGTAAGACGTCAGGGGACGCATCCGGCCTTGCTTCTAGTGGGTGGTGCTCCTATCTTCTGGCAGGTACGGACATGTTTTCCCCTTTGGACCGTGGTCAGTTTGGTTGGTATAGTACGTAGTCAGTGCAGTTTGTCGTAGTGAGATTTTTCGTTTATTTATTGTTATTACTACCGTACTTCTGTTATTTAGCGTGCTTTCCTTGCTGTCTTATTTTCCTCATTTCGAGGTGGGGGTCTGCGAGATCCCTACTGAGCCAATGAAATGAGGCTCACCTCTGTGTTTTCAGGTGAGGCGAGGTTGGTAGGGAGCGCGTCAGAGGTTCAGCGTGGTTCCAGTAGCCAGGGATCGTGCTAGTTGCCAGAGCCGGGGTATGTCCCGCGTACCTGTACTTTTCTTTCTGTTGGTTGTACTTATTTTGGACATGATATATTCTGGACCTTGTAGCTCTTTACTGAGTACATGTTTAATTTCATGCATTTTATTTAGTTAATTGTGCTAGTTCTGCAGTTATTTTAGATTCTTGTGTACCCTCACACCATCCTTTAACCCTTCTGACTCTTCGGACTCGTAGGTGGCGGGCCGAGGTTCAAGCCGTGCCGGTTCCTTTCCGGTACTCAGATCTCAGATCGTTACAGTTGATATCAGAGTAGGGTTGTGAAGGTACATAAGAACTTGAGATGATTGTAGTGGTCCAGAAGGTCCATGAATGTCCTGTACAGTCGGTGACTTTATAAGGGCACCGTGTGTTATATTGATTCCACTGGTTGTTTTTGTTAATGGGGGTTATGGCACCGAGAAGGAGGACTTGCTCCCAGCATGGAGAGTCAGGTGAGGGCTAGGAAGAGCAGAGTAGCGTATCGCTTTCAGGAGGTGCGGCTAGATAGGCGAGAGTTCCTAGAGCAGAGTAGTTCATCAGGGGCATGTATCAGTATGTTCTACAGTAGCAAGGGGGTGAAGCTGGCAAGGGTTCATCTTCTCGAGGTGGCCGTGGTCATGTGTTGAAGGAGTTATTGCAGTTCCAACTGCCTCTTTTCAACGGGCAGTCAGATCCTGAGGTGGCCAGAGAGTGGCTGGATGACCTGGAGAGGATATTCAGCTCTATGGAGTGTGCTGATGAAGAAAAGGTGATGTTGGCCAGCCATCGGTTGCAGGGATCAGCTCGGACCTGGTGGATGGCAGAGTGGGGAGCAGTGTTCTAGTCTCGTTCCCTTCGGTAGATTGCGTGGCGGGAGTTCATCGTGGCATTTGAGCGTGCTTTTTGTTCATCCTTCCTCAGATCGCGGAAGATGCACCAGTTCCTAGAGTTGACCCAGGGAGATATGACAATGATGCAGTACAGATCTAGGTTTATTGAGTTGGGCTGTTATGCGCCACTCATCATGGCAGATGAGTTGAAGACCTAGTAGTTTTTCAGGGGTTTGAGACCAGAGCTGAGGCACCCCCTGAATGCGTCATGTGTGGCCAACCTAGAGACAGCCTGCAGTGCACCAGCAGCATTAGAGGAGGATTTGTAGAGGACTTGAGGACAGCGCAGTGTCGGTCAGACGCAGACGGGTCCTAGTCAGCCGACGGCTGTGCAGCAGCAGAGTACTATCCAGCCCTCAACAGGTAGCATGGGGGCATCTCCATCCGTAGCCTCAGCAGCAGATTCGACATCCATGGATCGAAGCTTAAGAAGTTGTTCAGGGAGGCTGGTTTAGGCAGGAGGTGTCAGGATCGTAGAGAATAGGGGCAGGTATTGGCGAGCAGTGTTGAGCAGCCCACACCCTACCAGCGTCAGGGTTCAGTGAGTGGTTCTCGGGGCACGTGTCCTCGGTGCGGTGATTCTCATCTAGGCAGGCAGTGTTCGGCGCCCGTGATATGCTTCAGGTGTGACAAGCAAGGGCATATGGCACATGACTGTCCTCAGAGACCGCGTCAGCCACAAGAGTTTTAGCAGCAGTAGCAGCAATTTCAACCCCAGCAGCCACCACCGCAATAGCAACAGTACCAACAGTAGGGTCAGTTTTCGCAGTTGTCATGGTCAGCTACCGTAAGGAGGCTGAGATCTCAAGGCAGAGTTACACATATGACCAGAGCGGAAGCTGAGGCATCACAGTTAGTGGAAGGTGCTATTCTGATTCTGGGTTGTACGGCTCAAGTTTTGTTTGATTTTGGTGCATCCCATTCGTTCATATCGTAGGATTTTGCTCAGAGTGTTGAGGAGTCGGTGACTGAGGTGTCTTGTGACCTGGCAGTGGAGTTGCCTATCGGTGATTTTATGCTCACCCCGTATTGCCTTAAGAAGGTGCCTGTGTGGGTCAAGGGGCGGAATTTACCGGCCAGGATTTATGCATTGCCGCTTCAAGATTTTGATGTGATTTTGGGCATGAACTGGCTTGTGGCCCATCGTGCCATGGTGGATTGTAGCTCGAAGAGGGTCTACTTCCAACATCCTCATGGACCCACTTTCTACTTCCAAGGTATCCGGTCTTCCTCTCCCCATTTTCTTATTTCGGCCATTAAGGCCCGTAGATTGCTTAATACAGGGTGCCAGCATTTTCTCACTTCGGTGATCATGGTTGATCAGCAGTGTCAGGAAGTGGAGGATATTCCGGTCGTGTGTGAGTTTCCTAATGTTTTTCCCAAGGAGTTGCCAGGGTTGCCACCACAGCGGGAGATTGATTTTATGATCGAGGTGGTTCCAGGTACGGTGCCTATGTAAAAGGCCCCTTATCGAATGGCACCGGCTGAGTTGAGAGAATTGAAGGCGCAGTTGCAGGAGTTGCTTGCCAAGGGGTATATTCATCTTAACTTTTCCCTTGGGGTGCACCCGTATCATTCGTGAAGAAGAAGGGGTAGTCTAACGTTGTGTATCGACTACCGGCAGCTGAACCAAGTGACTGTTAAGAACAAGTACCCATTACCCCGGATTGATGACTTGTTTGATCAACTTTAGTCGGCCCATGTGTTTTCGTAGATTGATTTAAGGTTGGGCTATTACCAGATGCGGATCTGAGAGTCTGACATTGAAAAGACTGCGTTCCGCTCGAGGTACAGGAATTATGAGTTTTTGGTGATGCCGTTTGGGCTCACCAATGCCCCCGCAGCGTTTATGGATTTGATGCATAGGGTGTTCCGTCCGTATCTGGACCAGTTCGTGATCGTGTTTGTGGACGAATCCTTGTGTACTCGCGGTCTGTGGAGGAGCATGTGCATCATTTGAGAGTCGTGTTGCAGACCTTGCGGGATCACCAGTTATATGCCAAGCTCATCAAGTGTGAGTTTTGGCTTCGAGAAGTGCACTTTTTGGGCACGTGATTTCTGGTGACTGTATTTCCGTGGATCCGGCCAAGGTCGAGACTGTAGTGCAGTGGCCGAGGTCGAGTTCTGTCACGGAGATTTGGAGCTTTTTGGGGCTTGCAGGATATTATAGGAAATTCATTCAGCAATTTGCTCGTATTACTGCCCCGATGACCATACTCACGTGGAAAGATGTGCCGTTTGTCTGGACAGAGGAGTGTGAGCAGAGCTTTATGGAGCTGAAGAGATTGGTCACTATTGCTCCGGTGTTGGTGTTGCCTTCGGGATCGGGAGGTTTTATGGTGTGTACAGACGCTTCCAGGGAAGGTTTGGGCACCGTGCTGATGCAACATGGTAGAGTTCTGGCGTACGCATCTCATCAATTGAAGCCACATGAGGAGAACTACCCAACTCATGATCTCGAGTTGGCGGCAGTGATTTTCGTTCTAAAGATCTGGGGGCATTATCTGTACGGCGAGAAGTTCGAGATTTTCACTGACCATCAGAGTTTGAGGTATGCGTTTACCCAAAAGGATCTTAACCTCAGGCAGAGGAGTTGGATGGAGTTTGTAATGTCTCGGGTTTCTCAGACATTTTTTTCGGATCACTTTTGAGGGTCCCGGAGTGCGTTTTGTGGTTGACGCGTGTTTTTCCCTGACGAGCCTTTGGAATCTCGTACAGGGCAAACCGTTGCATTCTCCTACTCCGAGATGGTACCAATGCATCGAGCATGTTTAGAGGATCTAGAAAATGATTTTTCCCAATTTTTCATATTTTTAGAATTTTATAGATTTTCTATAAATAACCCCTTTTCTTTTCTCTTTTTCCCTTCTTCTTTCTTCTTCTTCCTTTCTTTCCTCTCCCGTGAGCCGCGGCCGACCGTTGCTCTCTTCCCCGTCTGAGCTCGCGGCGCCCTCTCCCTCTTCGACTGTGTGTGTGCGTGAGTGTGTGTTTGCAGGAGAAGAAGCCCCCCCCCTTCGCCTCGGCACGGGCGACGAGGGGGAGGGGGGGCGAATGCGCGGTCAACGCGCCCGAGAGCGTGGAGGAGGCCGGTCGGCCGGGCGCACCGCGCCCGCGGCCGACACGCGGCAGCCAGGCGGCGGGGCGGCGCACACGCGGCCCACGTGGGCCGCGTCTCACGCGGAGAGAGAGGCGCCGGCACGCGGGCGGTCCACGCGGCCAGGAGAGAGAGAAAAGAGAGAGAAAGGAAGAAAAAGAAAGAGAAAAAGGCCAGAAAAAATTAAAAAAAAATCAGAAAAAAATAGAGAAGTGTGAAGCACATGTTAGCACACAATTTGGAGTCAACAAATGCAGCAATTGGGTATTCACATTGGCATGAGTGTTCACATTTCTTAAGGGGTTATTATGTAAACCCTATATAAAGGGCTTCAATTGTAATGAAAGGAGGTTGTTAGGAGGTTAGGAAGAGAGGATAGCTAGGAGTAGTAAGCCATGGATTGATCAAGTTTGTAAGTGTTCTTCAAGTTTTTACTTTGTGGCTTTGGTAGGGATAGATTTTGAGAGCTTTTATGTTTAAGTTTTGAAGTTTGTGTTAAGTTTGTATTGAAGAATTTCAGTGTACTCTTAGCCATTTCGGCTCTTCATAGTCAATTTAAAAACTTGTGTGATCTTTATTTCAATTTATTGTCTTCTACAACGTTGTCTATCTGTAAGTGTTCTTCAACTTCTCTTTTTATCATTTCATCCAATTCCTTCTTTTTTAAAAGTTATTCTCTGTGTTTTTAAGTGTTGTCCTGTGCATTGACTGTTCATCCGAAGTGATAGTTTCCACCAATTTGTCATTTTGAAGCCTTTACAATCATACGTTTACTCTGAGTTCTTCATGAAAGTTGTTCCTCTCTTGTAGATAAAACTTTTGTGCTTCTTGCTCTTCTTCAAATTCGTCTTAGTTTGAGCTCTAGAATTAATTCTTTACTGTTCTATTTTTCTGTCAGTTACTGTTCACCAGCAGCGATAGATCTTGATTGTTCAAGTTGTTCATTGTCTTCCTTTCATTTTATGTTTCTGTGGTCTTCATCAAAGTTCTTCATCTTTTAATTCTCTACAACGTTCATGTATTCCATTTTTTCTAATTCCATTTAGATTTTAAGTTATTCTATTTCTTCCAACCCCTATTTTCAATAAAATTCTGTTATGTTTTCAACTTAGTGTTTCAAACTTGTTCTATCCAACCTATTTCTTCATAAGTGTTTCACTCACACCCAAAGCGGTGGTCTTCTTCAAATCATCTCACGGAGTCGAATTCCAAGGCGGAGCGATCTTCATCAAAGGCTCGGCGAGGAAACGACGGCATTCTTCAATTAATTGGTTAAATATTTCTTTAACTTATCTCTTGTTCTTTCAAATTGTAATTTCATTTCCGTTAGTTGTAATCGCACTCAAATCAAATAAAAGCAATTGGTTTTCCAAAACATAAGGGTATTTTCCAACTTACATTCAAATTTCTTCCCCGTGGGATCGACCCGTATTTACCACTTTACTCGTATTTTCAAAATCATTTAAGTGAGTGAGTGCGGTTATATAAATTTTAAAATTTGTGTGGCACGGTATTTTTAAACGACGACTGTCGAGCGCATCAAATTTTTGGCGCCGCTACCGGGGAAGGAATTTTTGAAAGTTGGATACTATTGTGTTTGATTTGTATATTTGTATATTGATTTTACTATTTTTATTCTGCAGGAAAAAGAAAACAAATCAAAAAAATCAAGGAAAGAGGAAACTCAGACCTGAAGCTAAAGGGCAGAAATGCAGGAACAAGTTCTGTTTTTCCAATTTCTGAAAAATTTAAAATAAAAATCTGAAAAATTCTTGAAAACTCAATAAAAAAATCAAAACAAATCAAACCAAAAGAAATTTTTGTTCTGGCTAGATAGGTTCATTAATTAAAAACAAAAAATATATACTTGTACCAAAATAAAAAAAATTTCATTCCAAGAATAGAAACCACACAACATGTTTTAGGTCATGCATCATTTAGCATAAAATTTTTCTTTATTTAATTATTGTCATTGCATTTTGAAGATTGCGAGGGGCAAGGTACGTTCTACTTATCCGATTATGGCATGCATATTGCATAAGAACCCCTTGTTTGTAATTGTGGTGTGCATTTCATTTCAAAATATTCTAAGGGCACTACCTTTAATTAACATAAGGTGGAGATTTCATCACCCTTCCTTAGCCCACAAACCACATTTCCCTTGCATCTTTGCATGACCTACGCCATAAATAAAAGTCAGTAAACGTTGGCCCTAGGATCACACTGTGGTTCTGGTGTTATTTGGGTTTACCCTCATATGAAAACTGGTGCCTAAGGCAAGACGGTCGGACGGCAAACGCCTTAAGCGGGCTAGTGGTTTTTCATAATAAGGTCCCTACGAAAGTAGGGGGAACCTCCCACTTCCCCAGCCCTTACCTGGCTGGTGGTCATATTGAGGGTAAACTTAAGTTTTATTTAAATCACTTTGTGAAACCCTATTTGTAGGTCTTAGTCGCATCTAGATCATTAGATAATTTGTGTTAACTTGTTTGTGGTTGCATAAAAAAAATTTAAAAAATAAAATCACAAATTCACGCCTATGCAGGAGCACTTTTATCCTTCTACTTACAAGCCCTCGACATGTATTCAACTCCCTGACATTCTAGTTGATCAATATGAAATTCGCCCTAGTCTCATCCAGATGCTCCCATCATTTTATGGGAATCTCAATGAAAATCCTTATAAGCATCTAGATAATTTTCTAGAAGTTTACTCCCTGATCAAAATTCAGAATTTTAATGATGATGCCCTGAAATTGATCTTATTTCCATTCTCATTGAAAGATAAAGCCAAATGTTGGTTAAGGAGCTTTGGAAAGATTATCAGGACTTGGGAAGATATGTAGTTAGAATTTTTGAAAAAAAATTTACCCCATAGTCCGGACCAACATGATGAGAAAGGCGATTATAGGATTTACTCAACGTCCGGGAGAGCAAATTCATGAATCTTGGGAGAGATTGAAGAATCTAATAAGTCAATGTCCACAGCATGGGTTGCCCAAATGGCAAATTATATTTACATTTTATGAGGGGTTATCCGATTATGATAGGCAAATGGTGGACATATATTGTGGAGGGGCATTTTTGAGCAAAGGTGAAGATGAGGCGTATGCTTTGTTTGAAATTTTGAGTGAAAATTCGATAAACCGTGCCTCCATCTCATCTCATCAACAATCCGTAGGACATGTCAAACAGGCTGAAAACCCAATCCACACTTTCACGAAAGCTTGTGAATTCTGTGCCAGTCTCACTCACCATGTGAGTGAATGTCCTACTATAGCCCGACTCTCTCCAGTCATCCGAGCACAGGTCCAAAATGGCCTAGGATTCTCTCCACGCCAGTGTGATACCCTTTCCGATAAATCTACGTCTGGCTGGAGCAATCACCTAAATTTTCCTTGGATGGACCAAACAATCCAAACCCATTTGTCTACACTTTCACCCCAAGAAGGCCACGGGCGGCCCCTGTGTCCTCAACTTCAGCTCAACTCATCTCACCCAGATTTCGGATTCAACATTGATACTAGGGGTGATTCACCGGGCCATTGCTTTGAACCTCAAATCATGTACTCTCAGTCTACTTATCATGACCCTCCTTCACTATTCAACCAACCCCCTCAATATGTGAATGATGATGATGATGATCTTCTGCGTGTCATTTTGGCTCAAGATATCACTATTGAGAGTGAGGGGGAGTGCGCATGTAATATCATGATGAAGGAAGGAAAGGAAGAAGGGGGTGACTTCAATGATAATGATGATCATATCACCACATTCTATGAATGTTTTGAGATTGAGAATACTGCAGTAAAGGATAATGGCCCAAACAACTCAATTGATGACATAAATAAAGAGGAGGATTACTTTGTAAGTAATAATATTGTTGATTTAATGGAACAAAATTCTGAATATCCTCCTCCCTTGGAAGAACATGATGAAGGGGCCTTATTAGAAAAGTTTACATTTCATCTACCGACCCCATTTTTAGAAAATTTGATTGATAATATTCAGTTGAGTGAGGAGTGTGATGAGGGGCCCGTCGTAGAGAGATTCACATTTGATCTGACCTATGATGAAAGGGCCGGACTGGAATCATTTACATTTCCTCTATCCATCCCATTTTTGGGCACTTTGGTTAACAATCCTCAGATGAGTGAGGGGTATGATGAAGGGGTTTCATTAGAAAATTTCAAATTTGATCTAACCCCTGAGGCCTATCCATTGAAGTCTGAATCTGGGAATGAGTTAGTGCTTCCTTCTACTTTGATTCCCCTATCAGTTGAGCCTCTCCAATTTAAGATTCTAGGACCTGAGGGGGATGTGCCAACCACATTCATCTTCGATTTAACTTCCTCTCAGGACGACAAGTTGATCAATGCCCTTAAAGTTCATGAGGCTGTTACTGAGAGGAACATGGCTAAAGATGATGATTTTATTCATACGCCACAAGTGCCTGGCCAAATTTCAGTGGAGAAAGTAGTCACTAAAGGGTTAGTCAGGAGGGATGATACAGGACAAGGGGATCAAGGGATTGATATGGTGCAAGGGTTCCACCTCGATCTTGACAAATTGCCCATTGATCATTTCTGGATCCCTAAAGCTGAAAACTGGCTCACACACAGGGTTAACGTTAAAATCCATAATGTGCGAGTCCTGCCTCTTTATAGTCCCGGTCCGTACATGTTTACTCTTGTCTTCCAATGGCATAAGGGCTGGAATTTGAAGGAGGACAAGATCACGTGGTGGCTCATTCTGAATGCCACACGTTGGTTAGTGATCTACCTTGTGTCTGGCTGACGACATAAAATTTAGCGCTTCTTGGGAGGCAACCCAACGTTTTAAGTGATTTCTGTGTGCTCATAAATAGCTTCTTGGGAGGCAACCCAAGCTTTTCTTGTGTGTTTGTGTTTTTATTTTGCAAGTTTGAATAAATGATAAGTTGGGGGGAGAAGAAATACTTGCTTCCTCTTATGCTCAGATTTTCAAAGTCAACACCTCTGCCAAGCCGTCACAAGTCAACCCGTCAAAGTTCACTTCCATCAGGTTGTCCCATTCCTTTACACATTTCATGTCTACATTGTTCTATTAATCCCTATTATTCATGTCATTGAGGACATGTCATTTAAGTTGGGGGGACGGAAATCATATTATCCTATACAACCTTATTTCGCCTACAATTTTTTCCCCCCTAAATCCACAATAACACCCAATTGAGTTTTCTTGATTTATGCTCTCATGAAAAGTAATTCTTGAATAGAAAAGACTAGGAGAAGGATGATGGAACATTTATCTAATCGAGCCATGAAAAACTGATTTAAGAATTTCTTTAAAGTTTATGTGCACTTTAGAAAAATACAATCACATTGCACGCTAATGCAACACGTAGGACAAGCCTTCTGCTATTTTGAGTATGTTGTCTGATATTCAGCACTTCTTGAAGAAGAGATCTTTTAGAAGCTTTCTGCCATGTTATCTATTGAAAAATAAAATTTTGAGAAAAACACCATGAAAAATACTCCGATTCTGAGTAACCGGGCCTACTTCACTTAAGACGTGTTGAGGTTCGCGTCAAAAGGAAAAGGGAACTTTGATCTGTGTAACCGGGCCTACTTCACCTAAGACGTGTTGAGGTTCGCGTAAAACAGTGAAGGGTAGTGCAGCATCATGTGTGTAAAGAAAAAAGAAAAGAAAAAAAATATAGATCCCAAAAAGGGACAAAGCAATAAGGCAGACAAAAAGCTAGTGTACTGAACGCTCTAATTAAGAAGTGTAGAATTGAAAGGCATTTGTTCGGAATAACAACTGAAGGACGCAATTGTCTATACTGTGAATTTAGTATTACACATGCACGAGTGCTTTTGACCTTTAAATTGACTTCTTGATCATATACCTATTTCCTACATAAGACTGGTCTGTGGCAATTATTCTAGATTCTTGATCTTTAGTTGACTCTATGAAAGATGATCTCGAAATGTAGCATGAATATTCTAAACTCTTGTTGGTCCTAAAAATTTTCATTATTTGCATTGCTAAGGGACTAGCAATGAGTAAGTTGAGGGGTGTGATAAGTGTATATTTTTACCTATTAATTCATGATTATACATATTTTTATGAGCATAAATAATAATAAATATACACGTATCACACTTACTGTTGATTTCGAGTCAAATAATTAATTTTCTGAAATTAAATAATTTTAATAACAATTTTTACTTATTTATGGTGGCGCTCGGTACGAGGAAAAGTAATAAGAAACAAAAATAAAAAAAATAAAAAGGGAAAATAAAAAAAATATAAAAGCCAAAAGCCCATGAAGTTGTTCAAAAAGGAAAGAAAAAAAAAGAAAAAAAATAAGTTTATTTGATATTTTTTTGAATTTTATATATGCTATATATCAATATATATATATATATCAATATATATATATATAAAGTGTTTGTGTGTGTGTGTGTTCGACAGCAGCAGAAGCCGCCCCCGCCTTCGCCCAGGGCACGTGCGACGAGGAGGGGCCGGCGAGGAGGCGGTCAAACCGCCACGCGAAGGCGCCCATCAACGCGCCTGCTGGCGCAGTCGACGACGCGGGCGCACGCGGGCACACGGCGCCCACACGTCAGGCGGAAAGGCGGCGACGCACCGCGGTCCACGCGGCAGAAGAGAGGAGGAAGAGGAAGACGCGGCGCACGCGGGCGCACACGGCCAGAAAGAGAGAGAAAGAGAGAGAAAGAAGAGAAAAAGAAGGAGAAAAAGGTCAGAAAAAGTCCAAAAAAATCAGAAAAAAATAGAGAAGTGTGAAGCACATGCTAGCACACAATTTGGAGTCAACAAATGCAGCAATTGGGTATTCACATTGGCAAGAGTGTTCACATTTCCTAAGGGGTTATTATGTAAACCCTATATAAAGGGCTTCAATTGTAATGAAAGGAGGTTGTTAGGAGGTTAGGAAGAGAGGATAGCTAGAAGTAGTAAGCCATGGATTGATCAAGTTTGTAAGTGTTCTTCAAGTTTTTGCTTTGTGGCTTTGGTAGGGATAGATTTTGAGAGCTTTTATGTTCAAGTTTTGAAGTTTGTGTTAAGTTTGTATTGAAGAATTTCAGTGTACTCTTAGCCATTTTGGCTCTTCATAGTCAATTTAAAAGCTTGTGTGATCTTTATTTCAATTTATTATCTTCTACAAAGTTGTCTATCTGTAAGTGTTCTTCAACTTCTCTTTTTATCATTTCGTCCAATTCCTTCTATTTTAAAAGTTATTCTCTGTGTTTTTAAGTGCTATCCTGTGCATTGACTGTTCATCCGAAGTGATAGTCTCCACCAATTTGTCATTTTGAAACCTTTACAATCATAAGTTTACTCTGAGTTCTTCATGAAAGTTGTTCCTCTCTTGTAGATCAAATTTTTGTGCTTCTTTTTCTTCTTCAAATTCTTCTTAGTTTGAGCTCTAGAATTAATTCTTTACTGTTCTGTTTTTCTGTCAGTTACTGTTCACCAACAGCGATAGATCTTGATTGTTCAAATTTTTCATTGTCTTCCTTTCATTTTATGTTTCTGTGGTCATCATCAAAGTTCTTCATCTTTTAATTCTCTACAACGTTCATGTATTCCATTTTTTCTAATTCCATTTAGATTTTAAGTTATTCTATTTCTTCCAACCCCTATTTTCAATGAAATTCTGTTATGTTTTCAACTTAGTGTTTCAAACTTGTTCTATCCAACCTATTTCTTCATAAGTGTTTCACTCACACCCAAAGCGGTGGTCTTCTTCAAATCATCTCACGGCGTCGACTTCCAAGGCGGAGCAATCTTCATCAAAGGCTCGGCGAGGAAACGACGGTATTCTTCAATTCATTGGCTAAATATTTCTTTAACTTATCTCTTGTTCTTTCAAATTGCAATTTCATTTCCGTTAGTTGTAATCGCACTCAAATCAAACAAAAGTAATTGGTTTTCCAAAACATAAGGGTATTTTCCAACTTACATTCAAATTTCCTCCTCGTGGGATCGACCCATATTTACCACTTTACTCGTATTTTCAAAATCATTTAAGTGAGTGAGTGCGGTTGTATAAATTTTGAAATTTGTGTGGCACGACATTTTTAAACGACAACTGTCGAGTGCATCAAATGGCGGTCCCGGTGAGACCGCAAAACCCAGTTGCGGTCCTACGACTGAACGCTACCCCTGGGGTAGCGGCCAACTGTAGACCGTTTTCCTAGCCTGGTCAGAGCACCTCGGGGTGCATATTTTTGACGGTTGGGGAGTCGTTGCCAGCTTGCGGTCAAGGCTGAACCGTTTCCTGCTGTTTTACGGTCTTTAGGTGACCGCCTGGTGGGGCTGGCTGTCTGGCGATAGACCGCTAGGCAACCCCTTGTCTTGCCTGGTTACGGCCATGGTATGACCGTCGGGCTGAGCTTGGCAGTCTCTGATGAGACCGCTAGGCCCGTTTTGCGGTCTAGGGTTGGCCGCCATTTGGAGAAACGGTCCGGGGAGGACCGCCACTCCGTTTCCTTTCGATCGCTGGTTTCCATGAGTCAGAGTCTTACCTCTAGTGACATGTCCAATAGACGTAGCTTTCCTGCGCATGTGTGTGTGGACCCACTTGGGAGTGGTAAAGAGCGTGACCCGGAGAGAGACGGTTTGTAGGCTGGTTACCGTAGGGCCCTTCGTCTTTGCAGTCTGCGTCCGGGCTGGGGGGATGAACCAGCTAGAGGGCCTGACCTAGAGCGCATGGTCTGGGTGTGCACACGTGCTTGGGGGCGTTAGACCCGCGCTGACGAGCGCGACCCCAACTAGTCCTTATCTGTGGTACTTGTTGTGTGTCTCAATCTCCGCCTGGGGCGTGTAGGGAGACACTGAGGCACGATGTAAGACGTTATGTAACGCATCCGGCTTTGCTTCTAGTGGGTGGTTCTCTTGTCTTCTAGCAGGTATGGACTTGTTTTCCCGTCGGACCGCGGTCGATTTTTCGGTAGGATATGGCTAGTTATAGGGAGATTTTCCGTTTATTTATTGTTGTTACTGTCGTACTTCTGTTACTTAGCTTATTTTCCTTGTTGTCTTGTTTCTCTCGTTGCGAGGTGGGGGTCCGCGGGATCCCTACTGAGCCAATGAAATGAGGCTCACCCCTGTGTTTTCAGGTGAGGCGGGGTCGTCGAGAGACGCAACAGAGTTTCAGCGTGGTTCCAGTAGCCAGGGTTAGTCGCCAGTTGCCAGAGCCGGGGTATGCCCCGTGTACTTGTACTTTTTCTTTCTGCTAACTGTACTTATTTTGGACATGAGATACTCTGGACCTTGTAGTTGTTTAGTGAGTATTTGTTTAATTCCATGCATTTTATTTAGTTCATTGTGCTAGCTCTGTAGTTATTTTAGATTCTCTTGTACCCTCACACCATTCTTTAACCCTTCCGAGTCTTCGGGCTCATGGGTGGCGGGCCGAGGTTCAAGTTGCACAGGTTCCTTTCCGGTACTCGGATCCCGGGTCATTACAGTTGGTATAAGAGCGGGGTTGTGAAGGTACATAAGAACCTGAAATGATTGCAGTGGTCCGGAAGGCCCATGAATGTCCTGTACAGTCGGCGACTGGCTTAGGGCTATGTGTGTTTTATTGATTCTGCTGGTTGTTCTTATCAATAGGGGGCTATGGCGCCAAAAAGGAGGACTCGATCCCAGCAGGAAGAGTCCGGTGGGGGCCCGGAAGGGTAGAGCAGAGCAACGCTTCCGGAAGATGCAGCTAGAGAGGCGAGAGTTCCCAGAGCAGAGGAGTTCTTCAGGGGCATGTATCAGTATGTTCTACAGCAGCAAGTGATGCGGGACGAGACCACGGACACGACAAGCTCACGATCGTCCCTTAACGAGGGAAGCGTCGGACGTGCGCGGTTGAGAAACCGGCAAGAGCTAGGGTGGTCGGCTCTCTCTTTCGTGCCCGGATCGGGTCACGGGACGGTAACGCTCTCTCTCGCAGCAGTGGTGATATAAATAGAAAGCGAGCTAATTACCCTATCATGCTCTCTAGCAGCGGCATAAACAAGCATATATGAAATTAAGCAAAATACCAAGTAAGGGAGCGAATGCGATACCTCCACGCGCTCGGCGTGGGGAAGACGGACCCGGTCGAAAACTCGTACTCCTGGGAAACTTAACACACAATAATTACAGCAATGAGAACATGCCCACTCCACGCAGGGAGGTAAAGGGCTATACAAATGGGCCCGGGAGGACCGAATTCGGGTTAACGGGCAGCTTCGGGTGTTGATTCGGCTACACGCGTGTTCATGACCGTGGGGCCCACGTGCTGTCCGGAGGGGCCGTGTGGGACCCGGTGGTAACGCTGTAGTGGAGACACTTGGAGAAGCGCTCCCCGGGCTGGCGGTACGCTGGTTCGCCGGCCGGAGGCCGGGCGGCTCCGTTCGGCACCGGTCGGAAAAAATGTTCAGAAATCTGCCGGTTCTGTATTTCAGCGCGCGCTCCGGCGAGAACGGACGCTGCGATCAGCACCGGTGTCGGAATGCGACGAGATCAGAGCCGTTGGAAAGCTGCTTCGAAGTACTGCAATCTAGTGGCCTTCAGAAAAATTCACCAGATTTGTACATTGTGTTGACGAATTTTATATGCTGCTGTTGTACAGTAACCGAAGACTCGGATCTACAGAGAACTTTCCTATTGATTGCCTTTGACCGTGAAGTAGATGTCCGAATTTGAAGATGTGTTCTTCAGAAAGGTTGTAGGAAATCGAACAAGGAAACCATAACTAGTTTTGGATCTGGATTTGGAGGTGGTGGTGATTTGTTCTGATTTTGGAAGTGGAGGGTGGTCGGATCTGGGATCTGACTAAAAACACTGTATCAGAGGAAGAACAAGAATTTCTAAAAATAGATAGAAGGCTGATAAAACATTAAGAAAATTTGTGGAGGTAGAAGGTGATAGACAAAACTCCCAGTAAAATTGGGAGGGTTGAACAAATCAAAACGATGGTCGGAGAGGGAGAACTCAGAGGTTCTGTCACTGTAGACAGAAACCTGGCAGATCTGGGATGACAGGTTGGATGAAAATGTAAAAATACTAAAAAAGGAATTTTGGCGTGAAAATTTAGGTGGATCTTGGGATGCAAAGGCTGAACACACCATAAAAAATTCAGATCAATCCATGCTCGTGGTTGAGACAGACAATTTGTGGAAGCTTCTGTGGTCGGACGAAGATAGAACTGCATAGGCGGCTCGATGGCGGCACGAACGGCGACGACGGCGGCGGCACAGACGATCACCGGAGGTTGAGAGGAGATGATAGAAGGTAGAATCACTCTAGAACTTGAGGTTGGAGGAGAGGAACCAGAGGGAGAGGGGCTGGGGCGCAAGAAGCTCCTTGGATTTCACAAAATTTTCTGATTTTTCATTGAATTTCTCATGAAAATACAAGCTTATATATGGTTTACATCAAATGCAATGTGGACCCTTGGATCTAAGGAAGGGGAATCAAGGGCTGGGATTAAGTGTGAATCACACACAAAAAATATAAACTAATCCTAGTGGAATGGGGCACCCCCTTGACTATATGGAAGGTTGAATGGGTAGGTGGCCAACCATTGGAATATTGACCCATTTTAACCCCATGTGTTCATATGACTAGTCCACCCTTCTAGATGTCCACCTAGGAAGGTTGACTAGCCCCACAAGGTGACATGGACCAATGGGAAAGGGCTGAGGGCCCCCTTGCTGGTCCTACTGCATAATTGCATAAAAACCCACACAATCTACGGGAGTGACGCATTGGCCGATAAAGCCGTACAATTGCGCGTATACTTTCCCGTGGATATAAACACAAACTAAAAGGACATAAATGTAATAAAAATGGTACATGCTCGGTGTCGATTCCCATCAACTCTCCCCGGGTGGGAGGAACTCGACCCCGTCGAGTAGGGGTAGGGATGCTCGAGTACTCCGGCGGATCCGTCACCGTGCCAAGTAGCGCGGGTATGCTCCGCTCCAAGTGATCGTCACCTGCTCATTCCATATATACTCGATATGTGAACTGCTATGGGCTAAAGGTGGACACTCCGGGTGGGGCACTCTCAAAAGGAAGGGAAGCGGCTCAAAGACTCACTAGGAATCACCGCTGAGTCCCTATAGGTGACTGATCCGGGTATAGATGTAGAATCGACCCCATACTCATCAAGTCAGTCCACTCGCCTCTTACTCATAAGAGACCGACAACGAGCTTGCACAAGACTCATGCAGACTTACCATGCAATACACACAACAATCGACTCGAAACACACCACATAAACAAACCACACAAGAGTACACACTGACTCATGCACGACTCGAGACTAAGGTGGTAGCATCAAGCCCACTAGGTGGCCACATCCTGGGCGGCAGGAGAGCTGTCCCACTCTTCCCCCCCCAAGGCATAGTACTCATCGGCTAGTGCCTCATCGGCCACGTAATTGACACACTCAAGCTCGGGAGGTGCGGACTCTCCAACACCTAAGGCTAGGGTGGCGTGAGCGGGACACTCACTGGCAATGTGGCCAAATCCATGACAGTGGAAACACTGCACTCGCGATTGAGTACTCTCCCCGAAAAGAGGGGCCTTACCCTTATCATCCCGTCGGGTAGGGGGTGTAGGCAGCAATAGGGGAGGTGTAGGTGCCTTGGACAATAGTGGAGGGGGTGCCGGTGCCAGAGGACGGGCTATAGGAGCCGGGGGACTGGCAACGGGTGCCGGTGGTTGGGGTGGGAATAGATCCCGGGGTGGAGGAGGACGAGGCCGTGGAGCGAAGTGCTCCTGACGGGTGGGCTCCTGAGGTCGAGCCATGGGAGGCTGCTGATGCGGGCCTATGGAGTGACGGGGCTCGGTACTACGGAGAGGGGTGGGGCCCAACCGATGGCTAGACTCGAACTCTCCCTCAAATTGCTCCATCTCGATAGCAACCTGGTATGCCTCTTCCAACGTCTTGGCATTGCGGGAGAAAAGCTCATACTGGTAGTGTGGCCGCAAACCACGTCGAAAGCGGGACACGGACATGGTACTCTCCTCCGTGACACCACATCGTAGAAAGTACTCATCAAACTCCGTGATGTATTCGGAGATGGACCGGTCTCCCTCGCTAAGACTTTGCCATCTATCGATGAGTCGCTGGCGGTATGTGGGAGGAAGGTACTTTTGCCGAAGTTTATTCTTCATCTCGGCCCATGTGTCGATCGGGGGTTCTAGCCGCTGAAGTAGCAGGCTCTCCACATTCTTCCAATAGGTTTGTGCCTGCCCCATGAGTTTCATGGTGGCGAATCGGACCCTTCGACGCTCCGACATATCATACCACTCAAAGTAACGGTCCATGCCGAACTCCCAATCTAGGTAGACTTTCGGATCCAAAGACCCGTAAAAAGCGGGAGGGTCCGCTCGCACGGTCTTAAGAACCCGGTCATCATCCTCATCTCGTTGTGGCTGAAAACCACGACGGCGTTGACCATATCCCTCATAGGCATTGTCGGAACCATAGTCCTCGAGACCAAGGTCACGGTGCGGTAGTTGGGGAACCCGAGGAAGGGCGGGTGGAGGAGCTTGTGGTGGCTGGTTTTGGGCTGCAGGAGCGGCCTGGACTTGGGCCATGGGAGCGGGTTGGACTTGGGCCACTGCGGGAGGGGGTGCGGGTGGGCCTTGGGCTGCCCCTAGAGGGTCCCCGTGTGACATCCTATCTAACCGCCCAACGAGGTCTTGGACCGACCTGTCGGAGGTCTCCAAGCACCCCTCCATGGCTCTAAGGCGACCATCCATATTATCGGAGAAAGTCCGAAAGTTAGCATCGAATTGGTCCAACCTAGTCATAATTGCCATCATCGCCTCTTGTAGGGAGTGGAAGTCTCCCGAGGTATCCCGTGGGTTGGCCATAGGTGGTGGTGGGGGTGAGTACTGAGTACCCCGACGAGTGGGCATGCAAACACACCGACTAGAAGACGCCGACTAAAGCAAAACACACTAATGCAAAATGATGCGCCTAGACTTAACAAAAACGCGGTACGCGGCGGAGGTAATCGACCCGAAGGTCACTCGCGCAAGTGTGCGGCCTTCCCGATAGGCGTAGCCTAACGTTCGGACAACACCTTTTGATATACCGAGTAAAGGGATGCAATGAAAAAAAACACTTTTTTTTGTTTGTTTTAAAACAATGATGACCCTAAACACGACTTAGACGTAAATGACTAATGAATGACACTTTTTTTTTTGATTTGGACACCCTAGACTCAAACTCGCTCTGATACCAAATTGATGCGGGATGAGATCACGGACACGACAAGCTCGCGATCGTCCCTTAACGAGGGAAGCGTCGGACGTGCGCGGTTGAGAAACCGGCAAGAGCTAGGGTGGTCGGCTCTCTCTTTCGTGCCCGGATCGGGTCACGGGACGGTAACGCTCTCTCTCGCAGCAGCGGTGATATAAATAAAAAGCGAGCTAATTACCCTATCATGCTCTCTAGCAGCGGCATAAACAAGCATATATGAAATTAAGCAAAATGCCAAGTAAGGGAGCGAATGCGATACCTCCACGCGCTCGGCGTGGGGAAGACGGACCCGGCCGAAAACTCGTACTCCCGGGAAACTTAACACACAATAATTACAGCAATGGGAACATGCCCACTCCATGCAGGGAGGTAAAGGGCTATACAAATGGGCCCGGGAGGACCGAATTCGGGTTGACGGGCAGCTTCGGGTGTTGATTCGGCTACACGCGTGTTCACGACCGTGGGGCTCACGTGCTGTCCGGAGGGGCCGTGTGGGACCCAGTGGTACCGCTGTAGTGGAGACACTTGGAGAAGTGCTCCCCAGGCTGGCGGCACGCTGGTTCGCCGGCCGGAGGCCGGGCGGCTCCGTTCGGCACCGGTCGAAAAAACCGATCGGAAATCTGCCGGTTCTGTATTTCAGCGCGCGCTCCGGCGAGAACGGACGCTGCGATCAGCACCGGTGTCGAATGTGACGAGATCAGAGCCGTTGGAAAGCTGCTTCGAAGTACGGCAATCTAGTGGCCTTTAGAAAAATTCACCAGATTTGTACATTATGTTGCCGAATTTTATATGCCGCTGTTGTACAGTAACCGAAGACTCAGATCTACAGAGAACTTTCCTGTTGATTGCCTTTGACCATGAAGTAGATGTCCGAATTTGAAGATGTGTGCTTCAGCAAGGTTGTAGGAAATCGAACAAGGAAATCAGGACTATTTTTGGATCTGGATTTGGAGGTGGTGGTGATTTGTTCTGATTTTGAAAGTGGATGGTGGTCGGATCTGGGATCTGACTAAAAACACTGTATCAGAGGAAGAACACGAATTTCTAAAAATAGATAGAAGACTGATAAAAAATTAAGAAAATTTTTGGAAGTAGAGGGTGATAGACAAAACTCCCAGTAAAAGTGGGAGGGTTTGGACAAATCAAAAAGATGGTCGGAGAGGGAGAACTCAGAGGTTCTGTCACTGTAGATAGAAACCTGGCAGATCTAGGATGACAGGTTGGACGAAAATGTAAAAATACTAAAAGATGGAATTTTGACGTGAAACTTTAGGTGGATCTTTGGATGCAAGGGCTGAACACACCATAAAAAATTCAGATCAATCCATGCTTGTGGCTGAGACAGATAATTCGTGGAAGCTTCTGTGGTCGGACGAAGATAGAACTGCAGAGGCGGCTCGATGGCGGCACGAACGGCGGCGGCGGCGGCACAGACGATCACCGGAGGTTGAGAGGAGATGATAGAAGGTAGAATCACTCTAGAACTTGAGGTTGGAGGAGAGGAACCATAGGGAGAGGGGCTGGGGCGCAAGAAGCTCCTTAGATTTCACAAAATTTTCTGATTTTTCATTGAATTTCTCATGAAAATACAAGCTTATATATGGTTTACATCAAATGCAATGTGGACCCTTGGATCTAGGGAAGGGGAATCAAGGGTTGGGATTAAGTGTGAATCACACACAAAAAATATAAACTAATCCTAGTGGAATGGGGCGCCCCCTTGACTATATGGAAGGTTGAATGGGTAGGTGGCCAACCATTGGAATATTGACCCATTTTAACCCCATGTGTCCATATGACTAGTCCACCCTTCTAGATGTCCACCTAGGAAGGTTGACTAGCCCCACAAGGTGACATGGACCAATGGGAAAGGGCTGAGGGCCCCCTTGCTGGTCCTACTACATAATTGCATAAAAACCCACACAATCTACGGGAGTGACGCATTGGCCGATAAAGCCGTACAATTGCGCGTATACTTTCCCGTGGATATAAACACAAACTAAAAGGACATAAATGTAATAAAAAAGGTACAGGCTCGGTGTCGATTCCCATCAGCAAGGGGGTGATGTTGGCGAGGGTTCATCTTCTCAAGGTGACCATGGTCGTGTGCTAAAGGAGTTTTTACAGTTCCAACTGCCACTTTTCAGCGGGCAGTCAGTTTGTGAGATGGCCCGAGAGTGGTTAGATGACTTGGAGAGGATATTCAGTTCTATAAAGTGTACTGAGGAGTAGAAGGTGATGTTGGCTAGCCATCGGTTGCAGGGGTCAGCCCAGACATGCTGGACGTCAGAGTGGGGGGCAGCGTTTCAGTCCCGTCCTCTTCGACAGATCACGTGGCGGGAGTTCATCACGGCTTTCGAGCATGCTTTTTATCCGTCCTTTGTCTGATCGCAGAAGATGCGCCAGTTCTTAGAGTTGACCCAGGAATATTTGTCAGTGATGCAGTACCGATCCAGGTTCATTGAGTTGGGGCGTTATGCGCTGCACATTATGACAGATGAGGAGCTGAAGACCGAGTAGTTTGTTAGGGGTTTGAGGCCAGAGTTGAGGCATCCCCTGCTTGCGTCGGGTGTGACTAACCTGGATACAGCTTCTAGAGCAGCAGTGGCGTTAGAGGGAGACTTGCAGAGGACTCGAGGACAGGGCAGTGCCGGTCAGATGCAGATGGGTCTCAGTCAGTCGACGGCCGTGCAGCAGTAGAGTACTGTCCAGCCCTCAACAGGTTGTTCAGGGGCATCTCCGTCCATAGCGTCAGTAGCAGATTCGACATCCTTTGGCTCGAAGCTCAAGAAGATGTTTAAGGATGTCGATTTTGGCAAGAGGGGCCACGATCGCAGGGAGTCGAGGCAGCAGTCTGTGAGCAGTGTTCAACAGCCCGCACCCTACCAGCGTCAAGGCTCAGTGAGTGGTTCTCAGGGAGCGTGTCCTTGATGCGACAATTCTCATCCAAGTAGACAATGCTCGACGCCCGTGATCTGCTTCAGGTGTGTCCAGCCAGGGCACATGGCACGTGACTATCCTCAAAGACCGCACCAGTCACACGAGCTTCAGTAGCCGCAACAGTTCCTGCCCCAGCATTTACCACCACAGCCGCAGCAGTACCAGCAGCAGGGTCAGTCTTCACAGTTGATGGGGTCGACTACTGTGGGGAGGCAGAGATCCTGAGGCAGAGTTACGCATATGACCAGAGTGGAGGCTGAGGCATCGCAGTTGGTGGAAGGTACTATTCCGATTATGGGTTGTGCGGCTCGAGTTTTGTTTGATTCTGGTGCATCCCATTCGTTTATTTTGGAGGATTTCGCTCAGAGTGCTAAGGAGTTGATGATTGAGGTGTCTTGTGACCTGGCAGTGGAGTTGCCTACCGGTGAGTTCATGCTCACCCCATATTGCCTTGAGAAGGTGCATGTGTGGGTCGATGGGCAAAACTTACTGGCCAGGCTTTATGCATTGTCGCTTTAGGACTTTGATGTGATTTTGGGCATGGATTGGCTCGAGGCCCATCGTGCCGTGGTGGATTACAACTTGAAGAGGGTCTACTTCTAGCATCCTAGCAGACCCACCTTCTACTTCCAAGGTATATGTTCTTCCTCTCCCCGTTTTCTTATTTCGGCCATTAAGGCCCGTAGATTACTTGATGCGGGGTGCCAGGGTTTTCTCATTTCGGTGGTCGCGGTTGATCAGCGGTGTCTGGAAGTGGAGGATATTCCGATTGTGTGTGAGTTTCTCGATGTTTTTCCTGAGGAGTTGCCAGGGTTGCCACCACAGCGGGAGATCGATTTCGTGATCGTGGTGGTGCAAGGTACGGCGCCTATGTCGAAGGCCCCTTACCAAATGGCACCGGCTGAGTTGAGAGAGTTGAAGGCGCAGTTGCAGGAGTTGCTTGCCAAGGGGTATATTCGTCCTAACTTTTCCCTTTAGGGTGCACTCGTGTTATTTGTGAAGAAAAAGGGTGGTAGTATGAGGTTGTGCATCGACTACTGGCAGTTGAACCATGCGACTGTTAAGAACAAGTACATGTTGCCACGGATTGATGACTTGTTTGATCAGCTTCAGTCGGCCCAGATGTTTTTGCCAATTGATTTGAGGTCGGGTTATCACCATCTGCAGATCTGAGAGTCTGACGTTGAGAAGACTATGTTTCGCTCGAGGTACGGGCATTATGAGTTCTTGGTGATGCCGTTTGGGCTCACCAATGCCCCCGCAGCGTTTATGGATTTAATGCATAGGGTGTTCCATCTGCATCTGGACCAGTTCGTGGTCGTGTTTGCGGACGACATTATAGACGCCTAATTTCGCACATCCCGCAGATCCCCAGTGGACCTTCATGTGAACGACGCACAATTATTGTACCTGGTTTATCATTGTTCCAAGCTTTAAAGCCCAGCCCGTAGCAATAGAGCTATTGGGCCTCGTCCATTTAGGGGGCCCAAAGACCATGGTCTGGGCGGCCAGAGAGCTGGCCCCCCTTGATCCTGGGCGGCCGGGTCGATGGCCGCCCTCCTCCGCTGGGTGGCCATCAGTCTGGCCGCCCTCCCCTTCAAGGAGGCCAAGTAGATAGCTGCCCTCCTATTTTTACTTGGTCAGAGAACGTGGCTCAGTTAGTGAACACGTCCCCCCCTGTTTTGCACGATTTTCCCCACAATCTCATGCACTCCGACCTCAATGACAAAACCACCAAACTCTAGAGGGAGAGGGGGGATTTTGGTATTTTGGGAACTTGGGGAGTCGAGCGATTTGGTGGAGGGAGTTTGCCTGCGGAGGTTCTCTCGGACGGTGAGGAGGGAGTTGCGCCTAGTCTCCTTCCTCCATCATCCTTGATCCTGGTTTGAACTTCGGAACCCCCCGTCCTCTGCTTCTTGCATCATGGCTTCCTGGTAAGTACATTCTGCATATCATAATCTTCCTAGATCCTACACTTAGAGATTTTTTTTCCCAAAACAAATGGGAAGGTGGGTGGTCAAAAGTCTCGGCCATCCCTCCTTCCCACCACCCCCAGGTAATTACGCCGCCACTATTCCCATTATATTAATTTTCATTAGAGTAGATATTGCACTTCCCGGCCTGTTACTAATGGTCTTCTTCTATTTTCTTCTTTGAGCTTCACTGCTTACAGGACTTCAGCATCAAGGAACTACGTAGGGCTCCTTGCCCTTGGCCGGCCGAGGACGAGGAAGAGGGACCCTACCTTCTCCCTATTTTAACATCTCCCCGCGATCATCATTCATGTGAGGTTCAGGTAAACACCTCTGGCGATCATGATTACTTAATCTTTAATTTGTTCCTTTGTAGGTACTCAAGGCCCAGGAAGGTTGAGGAGACAACCACGCAGGGCACATCTCCAAATCAACCCACTCCATCCACCAGAACCTACAAGTGAAGCGGCGATCACGGTGGGACACTCCAATGCCTACTGTGAGTTCCTGATGCTTGAAGTCCAAGATAAGTGAAGCATGTGTTTACATTAGATTAATTTACGTAGCTCTATTTTTGTGTTCTCTAAAAGTCGGACAAAAGGAGGCCAACCCCCTGGCCGCCTAGGCCCCTAGGCGACCCACCCAGTGGCCGCCTAGGCCATCTCCTGGGCGACCAGGAGTCTGGTCGCCCAGAACCCTGGACGGCCCTCGACCTGGCCTACCTCTCCTCCTTTCCAGGAGGGCAGCACTCTGGTCACCTTCTCCCCTGAGCGTCCTCGACCTGGCCGCCCAGGTCTTTGAGCGGCCAGTGACTTGGCCGCCCTCTGCTCTCTTCCTGTGATCTTCCGTAACTAGTTGTTTTCTTTGTTGTTTTGCTTGTGCATTGTGTGATCTCTCTCTATAGGGTTGGATCATGGTTGGGTTTAGGCAGAGCCGGCATCACCCCTTGTTAGGAACCCCTCCCGTTGGAATTGAACCCTTCACCTGAGGATTTCCACTCAGGTGTAATTGGTTCGGTCCAACCAGGAACCTCCGTGAGTCATCGTGAACCGTGGGTTCCCACACGGTCGCTAGGTAGGTTGTACCACCGGAAGAACCTATAGTAACCCTCGGCTTTGAGTGAGGTTTCTGTTAAGTCCCCCGAGTTCACCCTTCACCCACTTAGTTCCCTTCTCTCCTCCAAGTGAACAAAAAAAAAGAAAAAAAAGAAGGAAAAGAAAATTCTGGGATGTTGCTTGTGGTCACCCCCCTTTGGTGTGCTTGGAAATAATTACCCCTCCCCCTAAATTTTATTTTCTCTTTTCTAAACCAATTAAAATTGGTTTAGTATGGAGCGGGTTTTCACGAATCTGGGTTATGAGGAGGAATTCCCCCCCCAATATGAATCCGCGATTAGGGGTAATCCTCTATTTCAAATAGAGGATGATTATCCGGATGCCTTTATAGGCATGTTCTCGGCCACGCCAAATGAGGCCGTCCACGCCGATTCGGTTTCTTCACCGAGTGATCATGACCGCGGTAGCCTGAGGGCTCCTACACTCTCTCCGCACGAGGATCAAGAGTTGATCAGTGTGCTATCCCGCTACACTCCCGCGGACTTGGCCATGATGGCTTCCCGTGGGAAGGCTCCGGCCATTCCACACATGTCTCCCCATATCACACACACCCCCCCCCCCGGCGCTCAAACTCCCTTTCAAGGGTCCACAAGCCGACCCATTTCCGAGAATCCACTCCAATTCAGCTATCCAATGGCTCCGCAAAGGGTCCCTTCACCCCCGATTCCATCAACCATTGATGTCTCGTTGAAGGGGATAGACCCGCCATTCTGACAGGAGATTCAAAGCTACATTCGGCAGGCGGTGGCCGAGAGTATGCCAAATTCACGTCCCCATTCTCTAGCCCAGTACTGCAAACTCCCTAATGCCCATTTCCTGCCTGGGTTCAAGGCTCCTAAGTATATGAGATATGATGGTACCACTGACCCCCATCATCACCTTTCGGGTTTCCTTATGGATTCCCATCAATGGCTCTACGACCGGGTCCTATTGGTCCATCTATTTCAAAAATCCCTTGAGGGCGAGACCCTACGTTGGTTTTCCTCCCTACCAGCTATTGATCTCATCAACTTTGATATAGTCTCCGAGCGATTCCTCGCTTACTTTGGTCATATGTCCTCTATTTCCCCTACATTGTTTGACCTAGTTATGGAGAAAATGAAGCCCGACAAGGACTTCATTAGTTTTGCAAATCGATGGAGAATCATGGCTTCTAGGATGGAGGTCCCCATCCCCGAGTCTCAGGCCATCACCATGTTGGTGAATAATGCCACTCCTCAGCTAAGGGCCATTATAATGCTCAGTGAGCTCCACACTTTTCACCAACTCTATAACCGAGCTCGGATAGTTCAGGCCCAGGTAAGGGATTCCACCTTGCCTCCTTTCTTTGAGCCTCGCACCAAGAATAGGAGGAACCCAGCCATCCCCACCACCGAAGGCGTCACGGTAAATGAGCAAGTCAATGCGGTTGGCCAACCTTTCAGGTCTAACAATCGCCAGGTCTCCCATCCTACTCAGGCTAGTGCAAACCAGGGGCAAGGCAATCCCAAGCCTTATGCCAATGTCCATCCACCTCAAAGCTACAATTGCACTGGGCCAAAAAGGGCTTCTTATCCTCCGTTGCCTGAAACTTTGGGTGACATTTTCTTTGCCCTTATGTCCTCCGAATCCATTTAGCTTCCCCCTCAGCGAGATCGGTGCATCCCAATGCTGATACCTCCAGGTACTATCCTTATCACTGCACTCCCGGGCATGATATATTCAATTGCTTCCAATTCCAGGACTGGGTGTATGATATGAATGACGAGGGGAGGATTAATTGGGCCGAGGTGAAGCTGGCCATTGCCAACCTGAAGAAGCCTAATCGGGACCTCGGAATTGTGCAAAACTCATTTACAACTCATCAATCAACTAAAGATCCCTCGAGTTCGAGGCAAAATGAGCAGGTGAATACGGTAATTGGAATGCAGCCACGAGTGCTCAAGAGGACGTAGATGTGGGGCGTCGAAGGGTTCCCAGGATGGTATGGAAAATTAGAAGTGGAGTCCAATGAACCATGGACGGATATCAACATGTTCACCCAATCCCGATTTCCAAACGCTACCCAAAAACCACTCACCTTGATCAACCCTCCTCAGGTAGTGGGTTAAGAACCTCATGGCTTTTCAAAAGCTCAGTCAGTGCAGGAGTGCCCTTTGGTCCTCCTTAAGCTACCTCAATCAAAATCAATTGCTTCTTCTTCTCCTGTCAACCTTGCAGCCGATTCGGCTTCCCTTTCATACATCTTCGGATCTCCAGCTCCCTTGCAGCTAATCCGCCCAAAACATTCGGAGTCGGGTGACCCGAAAGAGGCCTAGGTGAACGTCACTCTCCGTAACCGCATCATTCCCCCATCCCAAAGGTAGTCCCAACCTGGGGAAGGGGTTAATTCTCAAGGTCCCCCTGTGGAATATGACATTCTCCAACACCTAGATAGGACCCCTGCCAAGGTTTCCATCATGGAGCTCATTAGGAAGTCTCCATCACACCAAGCCACTCTGTTGCAATTCCTTCAAAAGATCATGGTTAATGAAGACCTTCCGGCAAGTGGTGTGACCAAGGCCATCCTGGCCCTTACATGTGGATCATCCATCTCATTTTCTGATAAGGACCTCGCTTTGCCAGAAAGCAGGTCACTCCCGTTGTGCCTCACAGTCTCTCTCAACGGAGTCAAGGTCGACTCCGCCCTCATTGACACGGGAGCTTCAATTCATGTGTGTCCCATGAAGACCATTCATGAGATTGGTCTCCAGGAAGAGAACCTAGAAGAGGTGTGCACCACAATCTCAACTTATGACAATTCGAAGAGGTGTGCGAAAGGAAAGGTGACCCTGCAACTCGGCTTAGGTCCAATGGTTATGACATCTGACTTCTTTGTCCTTGATGTCGACCCTGCATACAAGGCCATCTTAGGATGGCCATGGATTGAGCAAACCCTCGGAATCCCATCAACAGCCCATCAATGCTTCAAGTTTCCTTACAACGGTAGGGTGATCAAAATCAAGAGTATCCCACTGGTGGAAACTCTCAATGCTATCACTTCCGAGCAGATCCCATTCATGACCATTCCAGATAAGGGCAAGAAGCCCGTCCTCTCCATAGAGGGTGCCGTAGGGCCCTCCGCCTTAAGTCCACCCGATTCCCCGTTCCTTCCTCAGCCAATCACACATTCCAATATCCCTCTCGGTAAAGGATGGGAGATCATGGCTAGAATGGGCTTTACCATGGTTAAGGGTTTAGGTCAGCTCGAACAAGGTCCCATGCATAGAAGAAAGCTTAAAGTTGCTAAAGGTCGTGCAGGTTTGGGTTACTCTCCAGAGGAGCCGTCTAAGGCTACTCAAGGCAAGGGTTTGGTTTACGGTTGCTTTGTCATAGGACTAGTTTAGCCAGGAACTCGATCGGAGCCGAGAGAAGAGTTTGAAGTCTCTCAAAGATGAATTCCACCCGATTCATCACTCGAGGAGGACTTTGGTCTCCTCTCCCTCTTCCAACTTGATAAACCCTCCGATGAGGTTTTCCCCTCAGGTATCTTCCTTGCTTTAAGCAGGCCCACGCCTGTCCTTTTTTTCCCTTCCTATTCCACCCACCGTTCCCTCCGCTCCTCACTTACCCGGCCAAGGGGCAACCCGCCCATAGGGTTTGCACATTCACTGTTGTGTCCCCTGTGGTTCTGGAGTTTTGATGATGACAAATATTATGCCTCATTATGTTTACATCCTTGATGATATAATCTTGATGTTTATGATAAACTGACAGAACAGCTTTTAAGGATGACTCACAGGTCATGAAGTCACCCAAGTCAAAAGTCAACCAGTGACAGGTAAGATCACTGCATGCTCAGATCAGGTAATGCTCTGTCTACTCTCAGATCTGTATGCCTTATGCCTTGATGATGTTTTAGCTGATATGCATAATTTTTTGTGTGCATCATTTAACAAGTCTGTACATTGTCTCTCATGCATTGCATGTTCAATGTACATACTTTCCTGTTGCAGACTGCTCTGTTAGTTCTCCTGCATACACTCAGTTCATATCTGCTATATGCATTCACTGCATCGGTCCATGTTCATTATGCCTGTAAGTCTGTACATCCTCCGCTGTTTCATTGCATCAGTCATACAGTCTGCACTCTTCATACATGCCATAGTCTATACATTGCCTTGCCTCTCCATGCATATACAAGTTTATACATTGGCATGCACGCACACAAAGTCTGCACATTCCTTTCTGTTATGTGTGTGCATCATTGTCAAGTCTATACATCGTCTCTCTTAGTGTCTATGTGCATAGTCCATGCATTGTCAAGTCTATACATCGTCTCACTCAGTGTCTTTGTGCATGGAGCATTCAAGTCTATACATTGGCCAAGTCTACATATCGTCGCCTGCTCGTGCATCTCTTCTAAGTCTATACATTGTGCATGTGTGCATCATCTTACAAGTCTATGCATTCCTTATCTTTACCTACGTTCAGAACACTAAGTCTATACATCGAGTGAAGTCTGTACAGAGTTGGCTGTCTGCACTTAGCAAGTCTATACACTCATTTTTGCACATAAAGTCTATACAGCCTGCATCGTCTCACTTAGCGTCTCTCAAGTCTGAATAGCATGCATCGTCTCTCTGTGTGCACACATCATTCATCAAGTCTATACAGTGTCTAGCACACACACGTTCAAGGTCTGTACATCCGACCGTCTCATTCAGCGTCTCACGCTATCAAAGTCTGTACAGCGTTAGCATACAGTGCATCGTCTCTCAAAGTCTGTACAGCCAGCTCTATCTCACTTAGCGTCTCATCAAGTATGTACATAGTTTGGCTGCATAACACAAGTCTATACATCCACATGCTAGCAAGGCATTCATCAAGTCTATACACTCTTTAACTCAGTTCACAGCTGAGTCTGAAGTCTGTACAGCCTTTGCATTGCGCATACTTTGAAGTCTATTCATTGCTGTTTAACTCCAGCCTTTGCATTGAAGTCTATACATTGGATATGTTTGTGCATCACAAAGTCTGTACATTAGTTGCACATTGCTATTGCACGCATGCAAAGTCTAGACAATCATGAGCAAGTCTATACATCGTGTTGCATGCACGCATTCAGGTCTATACAATGCATCGTCTCATGCATCGTCTTCCAAGTCTATGCGTTGTAAGACCAAGTCTATACATTGCATGCAGGTAAAGTCTGTACAGCCCATGCTCAGGCTAAGTTTGTACAGAGTCCTGTTTCATCGCATGGACATTTCATCAAGTCTATACATTTGTTGCATGCCTGAACATCAGTCAAGTCCATACATTGATCTGTGCAGACAACATCAGTCAAGTCTATACATTGATCTGTGCAGACAACATCAGTCAAGTCTATACATTGATCTGTGCATCACTATACTCAAGACACTAAGTCTGTACAGAGCTCGCAAAGTCTGTACATTCCTTAGCGTCTTGTGCATGCATCGTTTAGCAAGTCTGTACATCATGCGTCTGTCCAAGGCATATTACAAAGTCTATACATTGCTGAAAGTCTGTACAGTGTCTCACATATGCAAAGTCTGTACATTGATGGCTAAGTCTATACATCGCCACATTGTTCATGCATCATCTCTCAAGCCTGTACAGCCTGTGTCTGCATCAGTTCATTGGTCTATACATTGTCTTCTGCACAAACACTAAGTCTACACATTATAGCATGCACGAACAAACAGAGTCTGTACACACTTCAGCACTTAAAGTCTGAACATCCTTCAGTGAAGACTGTACACACTTCAGTGCATATGTGCATCTCCTTCAAGACAAAGTCTGTACACTCTTTATCTCTAAGTCTATACATTCTATTGCATATGCATCTTTTATACTAAGTCTGTACACGGCGGTCTTGAGTTACCCAGCAAGTCTGTACATCTCTCTAATATATTCTCTTATGACTGTGTGACAGGTATATCCTTCGAGAAGAAAGATGTCTGGGCACGTGATCCGAGGTTGGCACCTGGCACGTGATCCAAGGACAAAGAGGGCACAAGCCCTGCACACGCCCTAGCCACTATTGGTATAAATATGGAGCTTCTTCCATTAGAAGAAGACAGATCAAGGAAGAGTGATCGAAGCAGAGGCAGAGAGCAAAAAAAAAGCAGAAGAAGAAAAAGAAAAAGAGATTGTGATCGAGAGTGAAAGAAGAAGAAGAGAAAGAAAAAGAGAGTGAGAGATCAGCAGAAGAAGAAGAAGATCAGTAGCCTCTGGATCAAATCTAAGCTAGATTGCTCCAAGAGAGAGCTACAGTTTCGAGTTTCATTTCCAGCTTTCTGATTGCTGTAATTTTCGTTTCTTGTTTTCTTTTCCTTTACACTTGGCTTGTGTTTCTTTCCCATTCTCTGGTTTGAGATCGGGGTTCCCTCTGGTCTCATAGGAAGGGAGTCTTGGACTCCGAGTTTGCAGGTAGTGGTTGCTACCTGTGGGTTCCCTTCTGGTCTAGAGGAAGAGAGGTCTGTGACCTCTGGTTTTCAAGCGGCTTGGTGTCGCTTGTGGGTTCCCTCCTGGGTGGAGGAAGAGAGACGCTAGTCTCTGGTTTCTAGTGACTGGGTGTCACTAGGGTTGCCCTGCGGGTTGGAGGAAGAGGGGAGGTTGTTCCCCTGGTCAAGTTGTTAGGCAGCACTTGTTCCAGACTGAGTCTGCGGTTCTAGCTTGTGCTAGTGGAAGCATCACTCCGGTTTGGAGTGAGGGGTGGACGTAGGTCTGTGGACCGAACCACATAAAAAATCTAATGTGCCGTGGTTTGCCTTGTGCGTTTTCCCCTTGTCTTCTACCTCTTTCACAGGTCGTCTGAGCATTCTTGGTTCTATCTGAAGTGACCTTGAGCATTATATGTTTTGCTAAGTGTGTCTGGTCTGCATAGTTCTGCCTTCGGCATTAGACTTGATCAGGTGCCTCCAGTATTATTAGCAGTTCAATTGATTGATCAAATGTTTGTTTGAATTTCTTCTTGAAGAGTTAAATTGTTTATTCCGCAGCTGTGTCTAGCTTCAGGCTTAGTGTTTTAATTTGGGCAATATTTTTAAAGGGGATACATTCACTCCCCCTCTGTATCCATCGCACCGTCCCAACAATTGGTATCAGAGCGGGTGTCTGCATAGAAGGTCCAACGACCTGCAGATCCGTTCCTGCTGTCTTGGTGCTATCTCGCTCTTGGTGCATTATTATTCCTATTGCATTAATCTGATCTATTTCCATGGGTTATTCACCGATTTTCAACGGCTCTAATATTAATATGTGGTTTGTCAGTCTGCGCAAATATGTTGATGCAGTTAATCCTGATCTGTAGAAGTTAATTTCACACGGTCCTCACAGATTACCAAAGAAAGAGTCCAAATGGACGGACAGTCACAGATCAAGGCATGAAGAGAATCAAAGAGCTCTGAATCTAATGAAAGCAGCTATTGACAGGGCCTTACACTCTTGCTTCCATGACTGTAGGTCTGCTAAAGACATCCTGGATAAGCTGAAGCTAGCTCATAGGTTTAATGAGGACAGCTGCATGATGGCTAACAGAAGTAATCAAAGTGACAGCGATCAAGGCAGCAGCCAAAATGAAGAAGAGGATGATGATGAGGTAAACCTCTTCGAGAATTTCTCTTTAGATGATTGGGAGAATGCATATGCTGAGTTGCTTGAATCTCATGAACATTTAAGAAAACAATACAATAACTTGAAAAAGAAAAGTGATCGGGGTAGTTCAAGTTCACCATGTGAAAATTGTTCAAATATGAAGCAATCTCATGATGCATGTTTGTCTGATATCCATATGCATAAAAACCAGAATGAAAAATTGATGAAGGAACTTGAATGTGTTTGCTCTGAACTAAGTAGGCTGAAATCTAAAAATGACTCTCTTAGAAAATCTGTCAAAGAAAATGATTCTTGCAATGAATGTGCATTCTTGAAGGAATTGATTGAAGACTTAGACTCTGATGGTAATATACAGAAGAACTTAATTACTTCCTTGAAGGAAGAAAATGATTCATTACTGACTCAGAGAAGGAAACTGATAAATTACAAGATAAGCTGATTGAAGAAAATATTTATCTGAAGGAACAAAACAAAAAGCTAATGGTTCTAAACACTGTTTTCTCTGAAAAATGGCTGACGATTGAAAAAGGGAAATCTATCTTGAAAGAAAATAAAGTGAATATTGAATTCAAATTGACATAGGAAAATGAGACTCTGAAGAGTCTGAATGATGAATTGCAAAATCAAGTCATTTCGTGTGAAGACTACATTGTGTCTTTGGAGAGAGAAATTGAAGATCTAAAAAACTCCCTGTCAAAATTTGTTAAGGGAAGAGACAATTTGAATAAGCTCCTTGGAGCGAATGTGAATTTTCAGAAGGAGGGATTGGGTTACAATCCAGTCATGAAGAAGGCTGAGAAGGTTGATGGAGACAAATTGAAAACTATTTTTGTTAAATGTTCAGAACAAGAAAAGCCTTCTACCTCATCTTCACCTCAGTACAAAAATCAGAAAGAGACTGAAAAATAGAAAATAAATAAAAAGGATTCTTCAGTGCATGTTGATCACAGTCCTCACACACACTCACATGCATCTAGAAAGAAAATGATCTGTCACTACTGTCACAAATTTGGACATCTGATGCATGGGTGTAACTTGATGGAAAAGGATGACCTAGCTGCTGTACAAAACAATCAGGGTAGAAAGCATGTCTTTAGGGAAAAGAAAATTCATTGTTATAATTGTGGAAAAATAGGATATGTTGCTGCACAATGCTGGTTAGGTTCTCATAGAAAAACCTTCTCTATCTGCTCTCATTGTGGAAAACATGGCCATACAGTCAAGGACTGTTGGCATGCTCAGGGAAAAATATTTTCTCAAAATATAAAATTCCCTACAAATAGAAATATTTTTGGTATGAATAAATTTGCATTTAAAAGAAAGATTTCTACATATTTTGAATGTGGAAAACCTGGCCACCGAGCTTCTGAATGCTGGTTGGCACGATATGGAAAATAATATGTTCATGCAAATGACAGAAATTTTCATGATAATGCACACATATTCCATGCTAACAATGATGTGCATAAAAAGAATTCAAGATCTGCTATTTCATGTCATTACTGTGGAGCCTTTGGGCACTCCATGAGTGAGTGTAATATAATGAAGTCTGATGACTTACATGCCCAAAGATTATGGAAAGCACCTATCAGAGGTGTCACTAACAATGTAGGACCCAAGATGATGTAAAACCGACCTTGGACCTATTTTGCAAGCATTCAAGTTTGAGCAGCGGACTCACACTAGTGAGCTCACCCGTATGGCACACACTAGGGCCCGAAGGTAACTAGGCGATGTTGGAGAGGGTCCGAGGTGGGACCATGAGACTCCAAGGGTTGGCAAGCTTGGGGAGAACCCAAAATGGGCCTAGGATGCCCAAATCATGGGCGGCCAACACACCAAGGGTGTGGGTTAAGTGGATTCACTCTCAACTCGCCCGCGGTGGTCACTCAATTTGGTGGCAATGTAAAATCGGACACTCTCTTACCGCCGACGGAGTAACTATAGCAATACTAAGCTAAGCAAGTCCAATACAGAAATGAGGGATGTTCAGGAGCTCACCTAGCCGGCGTGAAGACACCGACTCCGGCCGGAGACGGGGGCGAGCGGGGAGGCGAGGGTATGTACCCGCACGCCGCGTCGGTGTCGCTTCAACCTGAAAGTGTAAAGAGTACAACACTACGCCTCTCGCAGGAGAGATGATCTTGGGGTGGGGATTAAGTTAATTACATCCAAAACTACCTCCACGCAGGGAGGGGCCTTCAGCCGGCCAAGCGGGTTGGGGATTACGCAATGAAACTTGACCTCCCGAGCTCCACCGGTTCTACCCTGCTTCAGGTTCACTGGACAGACAGTCGGAGACGGTGCTGCCACGGGTTCCACGGAACTCGGATCTTGACGAGACCAGCGCCAAAAGTTTCCCAACTGACAGAGGATGAAGCTTGAATTTTTGGGGAAGCTTTTATACTCGGGGCTGACCGCGCCGGTGACTGGAACAGGACAGCAGCGTCTGGTCTCTGGCGGGTACCGAACTGATGCAGCAGGTTGCAGAAGTCACTGTGGGCTCTCCCGGACTCCGATTGGAATGAAACTGGCGGTGATGCGATCGTGGTCGGGGTAGCTTCGAGCTGGAGTTGACGGGGATGCGATCCGATGTCGGTGGAGAGAGGGGTAACCAGAGGAGTGAGGAACGTTCTAACCTGGGACCACAGGGGGCAGTCTGCCGTCTCCGACGAAGAAAATTGGAGCAGAGGGTTCCGGTGGCCGATTGAGTCCCTTCTTCTTGGAGATGGTAGCTAGCTTGAAGTAGTTTCTTCCCTCGAAAAATGGCGCTCAGAGCCTTCACGAGCTGGCCGTGGCAGAGTCTGGGACCGGACTGATTGATTCTGCCTCTATCTGGTGCAGATCAATGTGGCTGGTTGCAGAGGGTGCCACGATCTCTAAAGAGCTCTGATTGAGGCGAGACCTGAACCGTTGGAACCGTAGCCGAGTCTTATTTCTGTCGGCATCGACGGAGATATCGGCAGATGTCGGAGAAGACCGGGACGATCAGATGAGTAGAGGGGTGTCGGTTCTAGCTCCTGTAAACTGACCTGACACACTTAGAGTAGAAAATTTGTAACTTGAGATGCAGATATCCAAATGCAGCTCTGATTCTTTAGGATGAAAGAGGACTTGAGAGGGAAGAACTTTGCTGAAGAACACTTGATCTGAATCCCAAAAGGTTCATCGTGGTCGGGCTTCCAATCTCGCTCTGGTTCTCTGCCTGGGGTCTTCTGCGTAGTCGTGGGAGATCAGCTCCTGCGGATAGCTCCGACCTCGGAGCCTGCGAGACCACCACCGTTGGAAAGCTATCTCGATGAAGATTCCAGAAATGTAGGCCTTACCACCTGAATCTTTGAGAGACAGTCGTGGCTGCCTCTGCAAGTTGATGCAACTCTGCTGTCTGAAACAGAGGCTGAATGAGAAGAAGATGAGGGGGTGGGGAAGGAGATGGCCAAGAGAGTAAGAGGTGGAGGGTGAACTTGGCTGGTATGGGGAAGGGGGGCTGCGACTTTGGGTGGTTTGGGAGGTGGGGAGATGGAAGGGCACTGCCCTAGGGAGAGGGAAATTCAAATTTGGGCTTAGGGAAGAGCCCCTTCAACCTTGGGGAGAGGAAGGGTGCTTAGGAAGTGGTGTTGGGTAGTTGGGGGTTGGGAGGTGGGGTGTGGATTGGAGGATGCCACCTTGGGTTGGGGGGGAGTTAAATGGGTGTATGGGGAAGGGGAGAGGTCTTAATGAGGGGTGAATGGGGAGGAGAGAGAAAATTCCGAAAATTGGGTGGAGGGAGAGAGAGAGAGATAAAGAGAGAGAGAGAGATAATGGGTGAGAGAGGGAAGAGAGATTTGGTAGAGAGGAGTAAGACTAGAGAATTTTTTCTATTCAAATGATTCTTCAAAAGTTGTTACATATGAGGAGTGGGGTGGCCTATTTATAGGCACATGACTTTTTCACAAAGGACCCTAACAAAAGACACAATGACTAATAACCGAAGGGAAGGGGGGGCATCCATAGGCCTAGCCCAATGAGATGGGCCCAATAACCTATCAAACCAACATAATGACTCAATACTTAGGAAAACGACTCAACAACCTAGGTACATAACTCAAATAAAGGGAAAATTACATGATATTGACTCAAAGAAAATGTGAAGATTACATGACTAGACTCAAAAATACATGACTAACATAATGGCGCTTGCCGACGAACAATCCGAGTCCGGAGAAAATGTGGAGAGGCAAGGGATGCCCTCATCACAAGAAGTCTTGGGTACCTAGAAACACAAAATGAGATCTGTGTTTTGTAGGTATGCCTTGGGGATGAGGAATAAAAGGGGGTCAAATAAACCAAGGCATCCAAAGTTTGGTAAAACCCCAACTCTGCTGTTTAAATGCTTGTACACCTGAATTTTCTTTTAGCTGAACATCATGCTTAATATGTCAATTAAGATCTCATGCATACATGTCCATAACTGCATCTGCCATTTGCATTTTTTTTTGATCATGCACTTACTGGGTGATCTGTGCATACATGAGATTAAAAGGTTGTCTGCATTTGATGCATACATATGCCAATTGTAGTTGTTTGATATTTGTTAAAATGCATAATCACTAAAAACAAATTACATTCTGAAAAATCTGAAAAGCTGAATTGAATAAATCTGTTGCTTGGATGATGTCTCATGCTTAAAAATGTTCATCTGCACAGTTGACATGCACATGCATTCACAATTACATATAAGTAGCATATTGTCTGCTTAAGATGCATATAGAACTGCATCTGCATTGGATTGTCATGCATGACTCTTGGTATATAAATAGTGAGGTACTAAAGGGTAGATGAATTCTGTCTGGAAGTGCTTGATATGTGTGAGGTGGTCTTTAGACCAAGTCCTCCGCCTGGTACCATAGGTCAGAGTTGCACGAAGAGCAGTCTAAATGTTCATGTGATCATTGCATATATTACATGATGTCAGCTCACTGCACTTGCATTTACTGGTCAGAAGTGTCGACACCTTGAGTGCTAGCTCATGCATACATTTAGGGGGAGCATTATTCATTTTCTATCAACTGAACTTCCCATCTTCAGATTGAACTGCTATCTTGCTTAAATCCCTGTGATGAATGTGTAATGCAACACATTCCAGCTTCCTGCTTCAACTGTTATCAGCCATTTTCACTCATTCTATCCATTGGTATCTGTTGAATTGGCTGTTCCTTAAGATGATTCGGCCTTCCCTGAAAATTCAGAAAGACTTCTCTGAGCATATCCTGATCATAAATCTGAAAACAACATAAAGAGGAATCTTCTATTATATAGGACTATGAATGTCTGATGCTTTCAGCCGGTTGAAGTTTCATGTATGTCTTGTGTTTTTTATGAACATTTCTTGAAAATATCTGAGTTAGTCTTAATAAACTTTAACCAACATCTTCATGTTGTGTCTTTTAAACTCTTCTGAATTCAGAAAATTCTGAAATCATGATATTCCTTGATTGATATGTATGAAATTAGTATTGTTTTTAAACATCTGAGAATCTGGAACATGTCTAAAGGTAAATCTTGTCAGAGCAATGACTTTGGTCACTGAGAAACCATGTCCAAAGGACTGTGTCATGAGGTGCCATAGTTAACTCTGCTTAAGAATGATTGATAATCTGACAGAGCAATGGCATGCACACTGAGAAATACATCTCTCTCATCAAAGAAATGATTTGTAGTGTGTCATGAAGTGTAAATGCAATCTCTGTTCTTATGAAGCATGACAGTTAGTCCTTCCAAGGGCTTAGGAATACTGGCGTCTAAACAATGTGTATCCTCTAGTTACAAGGGTGTACTAAACTCAAGTGCTCTTGAAGATTGTTATGAAAATTATTGCTGATCTAGTGTATCAATTGAAAATGTGTGCAAAAGAAATATTCTATTGGAACCCCTTGACAGAAACAAATGTTTACTTATGTGTTTAACTTCAATACTATTGATTGCATCTCTTAAAGGAATCTTTGAAATTGAGTGAGTAAGAAAGAAGAAGATTAAACAGGACGTTCAATTTGAAAGCAAGGTTCACTTTTATTAAAACTGATTTCAGATATGAGTACAGAATGCTAATGAACAAGCCTTGCATACATCATATTCTGATATGACTTGTCAATGAAGATCATTCATAAATCTCTATAATAGAAGAGTCTGATATACCTGTTTGATCAGATTTATGAAATTGATATCCCATTGAAAACCTTTCTCATTAATTCTGAATGCTTACTTTCTCACATTGGACTCCTTTATTTCAGACCTAACTGTGCTTCATTCCAATCACTGTCCATCTAAGGGGGAGAATTTTTGCATGTCCCTGTGGTTCAATGTTCATTCATTTTTGCATGTATCTTGTCAGGGGGAGTTTTAGATGACAGTAACTCACCATTGCATAATAGCACCTATATCATCTCCTTCAAGAGTCAATGATCATTCCATTCTTTTTGATGTTGTCAAAGGGGGAGAGCTTTTGTGAGTCATCATTTGCATCAATCAACAGTTGCATCACATGGTGTTTTACATGCTCATTATGTTTACATAATCATGAACTGTCATATGGTGTTTCATAATCCCCATGATGAGTCTATTGCAATGACTTATAATATTGCCATCATCAAAAAGGGGGAGATTGTTGTGTCCCCTGTGGTTCTGGAGTTTTGATGATGACAAATATTATGCCTCATTATGTTTACATCCTTGATGATATAATCTTGATGTTTATGATAAACTGACAGAATAGCTTTTAAGGATGACTCACAGGTCATGAAGTCACCCAAGTCAAAAGTCAACCAGTGACAGGTAAGATCTGTGCATGCTCAGATCAGGTAATGCTCTGTCTACTCTTAGATCTGTATGCCTTATGCCTTGATGATGTTTTAGCTGATATGCATAAATTATTTTGTGCATCATTTAACAAGTCTGTACATTGTCTCTCATGCATTGCATGTTCAATGTACATACTTTCCTGTTGCAGACTGCTCTGTTAGTTCTCCTGCATACACTCAGTTCATATCTGCTATATGCATTCACTGCATCGGTCCATGTTCATTGTGCCTGTAAGTCTGTACATCCTTCGGTGTTTGATTGCATCAGTCATACAATCTGCACTCTTCATACATGCCATAGTCTATACATTGCCTTGCCTCTCCATGCATATACAAGTTTATACATTGGCATGCACGCACACAAAGTCTGCACATTCCTTTCTGTTATGTGTGTGCATCATTGTCAAGTCTATATACCATCTCTCTTAGCGTCTATGTGCATAGTCCATGCATTGTCAAGTCTATACATCGTCTCACTCAGTGTCTTTGTGCATGGAGCATTCAAGTCTATACATTGGCCAAGTCTACACATCGTCGCCTGCTCGTGCATCTCTTCTAAGTCTATACATTGTGCATGTGTGCATCATCTTACAAGTCTTTGCATTCCTTATCTGTACCTACGTTCAGAACACTAAGTCTATACATCGAGTGAAGTCTGTACAGAGTTGGCTGTCTGCACTTGGCAAGTCTATACACTCATTTTTGCACATACAGTCTATACAGCCTGCATCGTCTCACTTAGCGTCTCTCAAGTCTGAACAGCATGCATCGTCTCTCTGTGTGAACACATCATTCATCAAGTCTATACAGTGTCTAGCACACACACGTTCAAGGTCTGTACATCCGACCGTCTCATTCAGCGTCTCACGCTATTAAAGTCTGTACAGCGTTAGCCTACAGTGCATCGTCTCTCAAAGTCTGTACAGCCAGCTCTGTCTCACTTAGCGTCTCATCAAGTATGTACATAGTTTGGCTGCATAACACAAGTCTATACATCCGCATGCTAGCAAGGCATTCATCAAGTCTATACACTCTTTAACTCAGTTCACAGCTGAGTCTGAAGTCTGTACAGCCTTTGCATTGCGCATACTTTGAAGTCTATTCATTGTTGTTTAACTCCAACCTTTGCATTGAAGTCTATACATTGGATATGTTTGTGCATCACAAAGTCTGTACATTAGTTGCACATTGCTATAGCACGCATGCAGAGTCTAGACAGTCATGAGCAAGTCAATACATCGTGTTGCATGCACGCATTCAGGTCTATACAATGCATCTTCTTTCAAGTCTATGCATTGTAAGACCAAGTCTATACATTGCATGCAGGTAAAGTCTGTACAGCCCATGCTCAGGCTAAGTCTGTACAGAGTCCTGTTTCATCGCATGGACATTTCATCAAGTCTATACATTTGTTGCATGCCTGAACATCAGTCAAGTCCATACATTGATCTGTGCAGACAACATCAGTCAAGTCTATACATTGATCTGTGCAGACAACATCAGTCAAGTCTATACATTGATCTGTGCATCACTATACTCAAGACACTAAGTCTGTACAGAGCTCGCAAAGTCTGTACATTCCTTAGCGTCTTGTGCATGCATCGTTTAGCAAGTCTGTACATCATGCGTCTGTCCAAGGCATATTACAAAGTCTATACATTCCTGAAAGTCTGTACAGTGTCTCACATATGCAAAGTCTGTACATTGGTGGCTAAGTCTATACATCGCCACATTGTTCATGCATCATCTCTCAAGCCTGTACAGCCTGTGTCTGCATCAGTTCATAAGTCTATACATTGTCTTCTGCACAAACACTAAGTCTACACATTATAGCATGCACGAACAAACAGAGTCTGTACACACTTCAGCACTTAAAGTCTAAACATCCTTCAGTGAAGACTGTACACACTTCAGTGCATATGTGCATCTCCTTCAAGACAAAGTCTGTACACTCTTTATCTCTAAGTCTATACATTCTATTGCATATCCATCTTTTATACTAAGTCTGTACACGGCGGTCTTGAGTTACCCAGCAAGTCTGTACATCTCTCTAATATATTCTCTTATGACTGTGTGACAGGTATATCCTTCGAGAAGAAAGATGTCTGGGCACGTGATCCGAGGTTGGCACCTGGCACGTGATCCAAGGATAAAGAGGGCACAAGCCCTACACACGCCCTAGCCGCTGCTGGTATAAATATGGAGCTTCTTCCATCAGAAGAAGACAGATCAAGGAAGAGTGATCGAAGCAGAGGCAGAGAGCAAAAAAAAGCAGATGAAGAAAAAGAAAAAGAGATTGTGATCGAGAGTGAGATCGAGAGTGAAAGAAGAAGAAGAGAAAGAAAAAGAGAGTGAGAGATCAGCAGAAGAAGAAGAAGATCAGTAGCCTCTGGATCAAATCCAAGCTACATTGCTCCAAGAGAGAGCTGCAGTTTCGAGTTTCATTTCCAGCTTTCTGATTGCTGTAATTTTCATTTCTTGTTTTCTTTTCCTTTACACTTGGCTTGTGTTTCTTTCCGATTCTCTGGTTTGAGATCGGGGTTCCCTCTGGTCTCAGAGGAAGGGAGTCTTGGACTCCGGGTTTGCAGGTAGTGGTTGCTACCTGTGGGTTCCCTCCTGGTTTGGAGGAAGAGAGGTTCGTGACCTCTGGTTTGCAAGCGGCTAGGTGTCGCTTGTGGGTTCCCTCTTGGGTGGAGGAAGAGAGACGCTAGTCTCTGGTTTCTAGTGACTGGGTGTCACTAGGGTTGCCCTCCGGGTTGGAGGAAGAGGGGAGGTTGTTCCCCTGGTCAAGTTGTTAGGCAGCACTTGTTGCAGACTGAGTCTGCGGTTCTAGCTTGTGCTAGTGGAAGCCTCACTCCGGTTTGGAGTGAGGGGTGGACGTAGGTCTGTGGACCGAACCACCTAAAAAATCTACTATGCTGTGGTTTGCCTTGTGCGCTTGCCCCTTGTCTTCTACCTCTTTCACAGGTCATCTGAGCATTCTTGGTTCTATCTGAAGTGACCTTGAGCATTATATGTTTGCTAAGTGTGTCTGGTCTGCATAGTTCTGCCTTCGGCATTAGACTTGATCAGGTGCCTCCAGTATTATTTGCAGTTCAATTAATTGATCAAATGTTTGTTTGAATTTCTTCTTGAAGAGTTAAATTGTTTATTCCGCAACTGTGTCTAGCTTCAGGCTTAGTGTTTTAATTTGGGAAATATTTTTGAAGGGGATACATTCACCCCCCCTCTGTATCCATCGCACCGTCCCAACATTCACCCATGACCACCAAAAAAAAATGCCGATTCTCAAACGTGGGCCTGCGAGCTCACTATTGAAGAAACGGCCTCTTTTGGAAATGGATCTCTCGGCCAAGGGCTGACACTTTCCACCTTGAACTCCTTTCCACAAACTCCCTTTATACATAGTAGGGTAGAGTCTAAATCGAGTCAGGGTTTGCATATATCGTCCGTCCCTTCCAGAAAATCTAATCTCCGTCAGGTTCTCGCGCGTTACATCAGCCAGTTGGCCAATAAGTGCGTGCAGCTCTGTCAGGTCTCTGAATTCACGTCCACTCCCATTCCCCTAGGGGCAGTTGAACTAGAAGGATCTTCAGTAGATGATGATCTAGGGGTATATATCTTAGAAGAAAATGACAATGTTGAAGAAGAAGAAGAAGAAGAGCCGTTAGAAGATGGTAGTGATCCCATAGCTTCCTTCGTCAACGGAACCAAGAGATTTGACGAGCCTAATGTTTCCGTTGATGAATCTACCAAGGAAATTAACCTCGGCACCAAGGATGATCCCAAAATCATATTGATAAGTGCCAATTTCAACAGTGAAGAGGAAGCTTCCCTTGTGGCGGTTCTTAAGGAGTTTCCCGATGCTTTCGCTTGGTCCTACGAGGACATGTCGGGTCTAGACCCATCATTGGTTGAACATCGTTTGGTTCTGAAACCCGATGCCCGAGCTGTCAAACAAAAGCTAAGGCGACTTCACCCGAAGCTCGCACTCAAAGTCAAAGAGGAAGTGGACAAGCTCCATAAGGCCAAGTTTATCAGGGTAGTTTTATATCCACAATGGGTAGCCAACATCGTCCCTATTATGAAGAAGGACGGTAGGGTTCGTATCTGCATAGATTTTCGTGACCTCAATCGTGCTTGCCCAAAGGACAATTTTCCTCTTCCACACATAGATGTTCTGGTGGACAACACTGCCGGCTACGAGATGCTCTCCTTCATGGATGGTTTCTCGGGGTACAACCAGATCCGCCTAGTGGAGGAAGACCAAGAGAAAACTTCTTTCACCACTCAGTGGGGGACCTACTGCTACGTCGTCATGGCCTTCGGACTCAAGAACTCAGGGGCAACATATCAAAGGGCGATGATGGCCATCTTCCACGACATGATGCATATTTATATGGAGGTATACGTGGATGACATTCTGGTTAAATCCAAAATCAGGAGTGGCCATGTAGAAGTCCTCCGAGCAGTTCTCCAACGGTCTCGGGAGCACCAGATCAAAATGAACCCCAAGAAATGTGTATTCACGGTCTCTTCAGGTAAGCTTTTAGGGTTCATAGTCAGCAAGAGAGGGATCGAGGTCGACCCTAACAAAGCTAAGGCCATTGCCGAGATGCCTCCTCCCAAGAATATCAAGGAAGTCCGTGGTCTGATCGGGCGTTTACAATTCATTAGGAGATTTATATCTCACCATTCTCAACGATGCAAGCCCTTTTACGACATATTAAAAGGAGAGGCTAAATTTGATTGGAATGACAAATGTCAAAAGGCATTCGATGACCTGAAGAACTATCTCCTAAATCCTCCTGTTCTGGCACCCCCGGTCCTGGGTCAGCCTTTGCTGCTCTATGTCTCCACCACGAAGGAATCTGTCGGAGCAATGATGGCTCAATACGACGATGCCAAGAGGGAACACGCGGTCTACTATTTGTCCAAACTGTTCAATGAAGCTGAACAGAGGTACACTGCCATGGAAAGGACTTGCGCATCCGTCGTTTGGGTCGCCCAAAAGTTGAAACATTATTTCCTCGCACATGAAGTGAAGCTCTTGGCGCGAATGGACCCAATCAAATACTTATTGGAAAAGCCCGCATTAACTGACCATTTGGTGAGATGGCAAAGTTTTCTTAACCAGTTTGACATCACCTACGTTAGTCAGAAGGTGGTCAAGGGGCATGCCATCGCCGAGCACCTTGCCCATCATCCACTCCCTATGTTCTCCCCTGTCGATGAGAGTTTTCCGGACGAACAGTTAGAAGCCATCATAGATGGTGAACCTTCGTTGATCCTCTACTTCGACGGTGCATTCAATTCCAAGGGTTGTGGAGTTGGAGCCGTTCTCCAATCCCCTGAAGGTATCATCATTCCTCGTGCTTGTCAGCTAACCTTCCCTGCCACAAACAATGTGGTGTAGTACGAGGCGTTCCTCACGGGCTTAAAATTGGCATTGGCACTCAGAGTTAAGGAGCTCCGGATTATCGGAGATTCCCAGCTTATACTCCGATAATCCCTTTTTTGTGCCCATGTGATCATTTGAGTCTTCCTTTGGTTTGGGTCATTCGACATCATCTTGTGGTCATTTGAGTTATTGGATATTCTTGGTTTTGATAATAGCTAAACACTATAAGTCATTATTGTTTTCCACTCTCATATAACTAACATACGTGATGTTTTGTTCATGATAGATATGACAATGAATGGATAAGGAATTGAGTAGAAATGGCAAAAGTAAAAGCTCAATGATTGCGCCCTCACACGCGGATCGACCTACGCGGTCAGGTCGCGGGGATCGACCTGCGCGGTCAGGTCGCGGGGGTCAAGGGGGCAGCGCCCCTTGCAGTGGTTTCCAGGGGAGGAGCCCCCGGAACAAAATTTTGATTGAAGACTCAGTAATAAAATTTTAAGACAATCAAGGTTGATGCCACAAATGAGAATGGACTACTAAAGGACTCAAGCGACGGAGCTAAAGAGGTTAACGGACCGACCCGAGAAAATCAGGGGTCTGCCCAGCTGGCGGTCAACGGCCAGCACAGGGGCGGTCGACCGCCCCAGCCAGCAGCTCCCAGTCTGCACGGGTCTCAGTGGCGGTCGACCGCTAGCCCAGTAGCGATCGACCGGAAATTCCAGGGACCATCCGTCTACAGCGTTTCTCAGTAGCGGTCGACCGCCAGTTTCTGCAGGTCGACCGCCAACCCCGAGCCTTCAATGTTGACTTTTTTTTCCACTTCGAGAAGAGCCCCTTTCCTTGTATTTGTTTAACCCCAAAGTCACCCAATCCCCCATGGATTGTGGATCTGGTCTGAAGGATGTCCAAGGACCATTCAAAGTCTATAAAACCAACACAAGTAGGGTTAGAAACCCTAATGCTTCAAGGGGATTCAAGAGAGGCTACAAGGGTGTGTTCAAAGGAGAGGAGTTCGAGTACTGTAGCTGTGAACAGTACTACGGGAAGAAGCTTCTTCATCCTCAAGTGATTCAAGCTTCTTCAAGAGGAGAGCAAGCCCAAGCCAAGAGAAGATAAAGCTACATCCTTCATCTTCTTCTTCATCTCAAGGGTGATCTAAACTGCATCAAACTCTTCATCAACTCAAGGAGATCAAAAGGAAGATCAAAGCTACATCCATAGTCTTCTTCATCAACTCAAGGAAGATCATCTCTCAAAGAAGAAGACACTATCGAAGCATCAGATTCAAGCTCCTGCAACTCAGACAAGATCTTTTTACTTTGAGCATATTCTATATCTTGTTTGAGTGATTTCATATTTGTTCTTTTTTCATTTCATTTAAACATTTGAAACTTAAGATCGTCCCTACCGGTGGTTAGTAGGAAGGCAATCGGAAGTTGTCCGATCTGCGGTGTTGACGTCCCTACCTGTGGTTAGTAGGAAGGCAATCAGAGGTCTTTCTGATTTGCGGTTCAGTGCGTGGCACTAGTGGAGCCTCACCGAATTTGGTGAGGGGTGGACATAGGACTGGGGATTCAGTTCGAACCACCTTAAAATCCTTTGCGTTGTGATTTGCTTGTGTGATTGCTTCGTTCTAGATGCATGCTTAGGTTCAAATCGATATATTAGTTGCTCATCTTGCCAAGTGAATCATAGTGTTCTTCGATAAGCTAGTTATATTCCGCTGCGATTTATTTTATCTAGCTATATAGAGGGTTGCATTGCGAAAAGAGAGGCAGATCTATTCACCCCTCCCCTCTAGATCCGCTGTCCACTGCTCAACAGTTTATGTATAATTTATAGTATATATTTTGTATCCTGGTCTATTAATGTTTCAGATTCCAGAAATGAATTATGATAATCATGGTCCAGTAGTTTAGATTCTACTTTTATCTCATGCTAAGCATTAGACATCCACAATCCATAGACTGCAATGGATTGTTTGATGAGTTTAAATGGATGTTTTTGTTGATAGATAAACACCTGCAATGGCTTCTACTGTGACCAGTTCTCTCCCAACAAGCCGTAATGTGGACTGAAGTGTGGACTGACTGGTAAATATCCTTATGCTAGCAAACCAAATTTAGTTATTTGTTGGATGAGTTTCAGTTACTATATTTGTTCTTCTTTATAGTGGGTGTACAAGGATGCACTATTTTGAGCTGCTGCAACAAAGAATTTCGAAGTTGATTGTCTTTTGGGAGAGGGAGGATTTGGTAGGGTTTACAAAGGCAGACTGGAGAGTGCCAATCAGGTCAGCCCATTATGTAGTTTTGTGCTATTTGCTTTGTTCATGCCCATGGATTCTTGTGTTTTTGGTCTAGTTTTTCTTGTCACAGTAGATGTATGATTTAACTGTTAGAGGTATAAATCTCTCTGCATTTTACCCCTTCAAATCTAGTGCAAAGACATGACATCATTTGTGTATGAATCATGATATTTTGGACAGGTGAGGATCATTTTACTTGAATGCTTAACATGTAGATAGATGCATATCAATAAATGTTTATTTCCTATGAATTGTTTATCCGGGGCTATTCTTTATATTCAGCATTTCTCCTACCCAGAAGCATAAAGGGCACTGAAGCCCCCTCCCCAACTCTCCCTCCCCAGGCCACCACCACTGCCATTTCTATGTAAATAAAAAAAGAAAGGCCACATTACATGTTATTTCTTTCTGGTAACTTGAAGGATGCCGAGTCCTTTTGTTTCCATGAACAAAGAGGCATAGGACTTGTTTTTGTTCCCCTCTACATGGGACTTGGGAAGAGTGTTAACACTGCACTGTGCTTCCCCAGATTCACCAAGTGAAGCTACCAGAAAAAACTGTTAAGTAGGCTTGCTTCTATTAAGTATCATTCAAGTTGGCAAAATGTTTGCTTATCTTATATCAGGTGATCAATTGGTAATTTGAAAGGAAACTGGACGTCAATTGGGAATGGGAACAAATATGTATCCCTCATCTGCTTTGCTTGGCCAAAACAAGGATGAGTATATTGTTGCTTTGCGAATTGATGAGCTGATTGAGAAAGTTGATGGTTTTGCTACTGTTTCTTGTGTGTTGCCTCCACTTCATGCATACCGTCTACATCACAAGGTACCAAGGTCATGAACTAGGTTAACTTTTAACATAATGTGGAGAATTTTCCTGACAAGTTAAGCAAGATAGATTTGGAGGTTTCTTCTGTAAAGAAGAATTTTATTCAGGTTCAATAATTTACTGCTCATGAAGATACACAACAATGTGCACTAGGAGGAAATGAAGTTCAATGTCAGTTGTTACTTCCATCATCATCATCATCATCATCTTTCTACCAAGCCATCTATAGAGAAGTGAGTAGCTTCTAAATGTTCCACCATGGTCCCTTCTCTCCTTTAATCTTTACAGCTTATAGATGATCAGTCTTTTTAACTATGTTTATAACAAATCCTCAACCATTTACTTTGCCCCTCCTGTTTGGGTATCTTTACCACATTCTCTTACCTTTCTCTTTGATTGTCTGTCTCAGATACAAGAGATTGGATGGGAACACTTAGTAAGATTAAAGGAAGGCCAGTCCTCTGTTAGCATCAAAGTGCTGTAAGGAGTAACTACCATGTTGAATACATTCTCTTCATTTTCCCTCCCATTAAGAAGACTGATTGTAGTATCTTTATTCATACTTGGGCAGAAATTTTCCTTCTGTGGAAAGTTTATACTTGGGCAGTACATGGGGGAGAAAACTAAACACATGTCAATTTCAAGGTACATGTCTATTTTAATTTGAAATATTATGTATTTACATTAGAATTCACTTTCATAGATCCACTATTCTGTTACAATGTACTTTTCCATAATGTTTATGCCATTTGAGCATCAGAATTGCTCCATGTTACTAAATAAGCCATTTTCTGACTTGAAGTTAAAATGCACTTCTATTTCTGGGCTTTGCCAAGAGGGCAGACTGGAAGAAGCAGAGTCTATATCTCTTTCTATCTTAACTTAATCAAGTGGGACGTACACGTCCAGCCATATAAGACCTTGCAATCCCATAGTTCACACCATGCAGACCAACACGCCCTCAGCACAGTCTCCAATATTTGAATGGTCCTTCTGAACTACTCATCAGACATAGAGATGTGTTGAGTTAACTACCAGATCTTATTCTTACTTCGTGAAATTCAGCCAGAAACTATCACACCTTCGGATCTCAACCCAATACCACCACAAGTAAGGTGATCTCACAGCTCTCCAGTCCATCCTGAGTGGCGACAACTTAATTATTGAAGACCATCCGTGAATCATTGTACCCATGTCCCCATTATCACCAAAAGCTCCTGGCTACCTGATAAGTGTCCATTTCTTATGACAATTCATTACATGTACACCATTTTATGTGCATATAATTAGGTAATTATGTATATTTCATAGTTAACCTCAACTCCGCATTTAAATTGGAGCTTTCACGTAAATTGATTAATTTGATTATCTTATTTAATAATAAATTAAAGTTGAGGGCAATGAGCATTAATTCTCCATTGCATAATCATGAGTATTTGAGATTTATGTGCACATTGTGGTAATTTTTATGGACTAAAGTGTAATTATGTGTGTGTAGGATACCGAAGGCAATTACAAAAGAAGCCGGGGGCAAAACTGTCACCACTATTTTGACCAAGTCAAAAGCACATATTTTGATTGGAGGGAAAAGAAATTTTAAAAGTTTGAAATTGAGGAAAAGAAACACATATTTCGGTTGGAGGGAAAATTGAATTCAAAGTTTGAAATAAAGGAGAGACATGATGAGCCTTGGAAAAGGGGGTGCCCACCTACTTTTCCTCTTCCCCATGCATCATATTCCACTTAAATCTCAGCCATCCATCTCCTTTTGATACAATCTCCGCCCTTCATCTACCCAACTTTCCCTATAAATAGCCCATGACAAGGAGGAGAAAGGGAGTTCTTCTTTGGTATTTTTCTCTCCCTCTCACATCTATTAGTTCACCGAGTTCACCCTCCTCCGTCCCTCTTCTCCTCTTACTGTCTTCATGAAAGTTCTTTGTTTTTACGTCCTCTACAACTTCATCTTCTGTATCATCTTCTAATTCCTTCTGGTTTTCAAGATATTTTATATTTTTCACTGTGCTATCTTATTCATCTGCGAACCAGTGTTTCTCTCTGTTCTTCCCCTTATTTCTCCCCCGTTTAGTCATTTTCGTCTCTTACTATCTTCATAAAAGTTCTTTGGTTTTAAGTTTTCTACAACTTCATCTTCTACATCATCTTCTAATTCTTTGTGGTTTGAAAGTTATCTTTCGTTTTTCAACTTGCTGTCCTGTGATTTCACTGTTCATATGAGGTTCTAGCTTCTGTTATTCCTCCATTTTGAAGCCCTTTCTCTCTTTATTTCTCTCTGTGTTCTTCATTAAAGTTCTTTCTCTCTTGTAGATATAGATTTTCTTCTTCGATCTCTTCCTCCAATTCTTCTTAGTTTACAAGTTATATTTATTTTCCCACTGTTTCACTCTCTCATCTTCTTCCTTCTTCATCTCCACACAAACCCTTCCACATTCCTCTCTATATTTCTCTCCAAAGTTTATCCTCCACAACTCTCCTTTCATGGTGGTGTGCACATCAAGACGGGCGACGTTCCAAGGCTCGTGACGTGGACGACGACAGCTTCTTCATCCATCTCTTTCCACGACGATCTCTTTCAAGGCGGAGTGATCCTCTCCAAGGCTCGGCGAGGAGGAGACGACGTCGTCATCACCATTGCTACTACTATCTTCACATCTCAGGCCTCTCTTTTTGTTATTACTTTTGTGTTATGTTACTTCATTGTAATCTTGTCACCTCTTTGTTGTAAGTTTGTCTTGCACTTCATGTACTCTTTCTTTTAAGTTAATGAAGAGAGTTGTTCTTTTGATATAATTTTTGATCTTCTTCCATCTCTATCCCCTTCTTCTATCTCTTCTTTCCACTTCATGCAATTAATTTCTATAGCATAGGCGCATAATCATAGGTGTTTTTAATTAAGTGTTTGGTTTGTTCTTCATTTCACTATTTTCTTTAAGCAAAGTAAAATCACAAGTGTTTTTCTAAAAAGTTACAAGGTTTTTAATTTTAAAAATCTCTTTTTCCCTGTGGATTCGAACCTTCTCACCACCATATTACGTCTCTCTTTCATCTAGTGCGAGTTGAAATTTTTTAAGATTGATACGCATGTTTTAAACGACTAACTTTCACGTTATCAATTTTTGTCGCCGTTGCCGGGAGATGAATGATGATTTTTGATTTAAAAACTTTGTTTTCCTTATGTTTATAGTGTACTAATAAAGCTTTCTTTTTTTTTCAGAAAAAAAAAGCAAAAAAATAGAGGTAAGTTTGCCTTTCTTTCTTTCATCTTTTGATTTTGTCATTCATTAAAAAAAAGAACGAGGGATTGCGCTTCAAGTAAGTATCCTAACTCCTCTCATTTTGTGTTATTTCCCTAATGTTCTTGCATATTGTGGTTAGATAGGTTCACTAAATAAATAAAAAACTCTTCACTTGAACCCAATAAAAATCCTCATTCCGAGAATAGAAATCACACTTTCATGTTCTAAGTCATGCATCATTTAGGATATAATTTTTTTCCCTTGTTGTTTAACTTTGGTCATTACATTTTGGAGATTGCGAGGGGCAAGGTGAGTTCTTTTCTAATCTTTTTCCTAATCACATGCATAGAACCCCTTGTTTGAACTTGGTTTGTTGCATATCATTCTAAAATATTCTAAGGGCAACACACATAAGCAAGATAAGGTGGGGATTTCATCACCCTTCCTTAGCCCACAAACCACAATTTTCTTCATCTTTGCATCACTTAGACTCTAAATAAAATTCAATAGACGTTGGCCCTAGGTTCACATTGTGGTTCTTGTGTTATTTGGGCTTACCCTCTTCTGAAAACCGGTGCCTAAGGCAAGACGGTCGGATGGCAAACGCCTTAAGCGGGCTAGTGATTTATAATTAGGTCCCTACGAAAGTAGGGGGAGCCTCCCACTACCCCACCCCTTACCTGGCCGGTGGAAATATTGAGGGTGAACTCAAGTTGTACTTTAGCCATTTTGTGAAACCCAATTTGTAGGTCTAAGTCACATCTAGGTCATTAGGTAATTTGTGTGACAACTTGTTTGTGTTTACATAAAAAAATAGAAAAAATAAAAACAAAAACAAAAAAAATGCCTCTTCTTCTCTCTCTTCATCCTAGTTTGTGTCAAAACTAAAAAAAAATCATCATAAAAAAAATCTCACTCATCTCTCTCTTCGTCTTAGTTTATGCAAGGAAGAATATCACAACATCCAAACCTACTAGGACCCATTCAGGAAATAGAGAGAGTCTTGTATCCAAGAGACGATCTCCAAGAAGATCTTATGGCCGAAAATCAAGGACCTCACCACCAAAATCTCATGGCCGGAAATCCCAATCCTCCAAAGTAATTGAAGGATTATTTCATTCCCAACCAATATCAACCTCCATCTTGCATTTACATTCCTCAAAATCAAGCTATCCATTATGAGATCAAGTCAAGCACAATTCAAATGCTCCCCTCATTTTATGGAAATACCAATGAGGACCCCTACAAGCACATTGATGAATTTTTAGAAATTTGTTCCACGGTAAAAATCCAAAATTTCTCGGATGATGCCCTTAGATTGACCCTCTTTCCATTCTCTCTTAAGGATAAGGCTAAATATTGGTTAGGCACTATAGGGAAGCCAATGAGAACTTGGGCCGAGATGCAACAAGAATTTTTGAAGAAGTGCTATCCTATAGGCCGCACCAATACCATGAGAATGGCAATCACGGGTTTTACCCAAACTCCAGGGGAACAAATGCATGAGTCATGGGAAAGACTCAAGGAATTTATTAGGAAGTGTCCTCACCATGGGTTGTCCAAATGGCAAATAGTCCAAGCTTTTTATGAGGGTCTATCCGATCAATTTAGACAAATGATAGATGCATCATGTAGAGGGGCATTCATGAGCAAAAGTGAGGATGAGGCGTATGATTTGTTCGAAATGCTTAGTGAGAATTCTATCAATCATGCTTCTTTATCATCCTATGAGAGATCCATTAGGCCCTCCAAGCGGGCCAGATTATATGAGGTCAAGGCCCGGGGTGATTTTGAACCAAGATTGGACATAAGTCTCATCACTCAAAAGTTGGATAAAGTAGAGAGTCTGACTCAAAAGTTAGACCAACTCTTGACTTTGAAAGACCCTTCTTGCCAACCATTATCTCATTCCTACTCGGGTCAATCTGTCACTCCACATGAGGCATGCACTCTATGTGTAAGCCCATCCCATCACATCACGGAGTGTCCAACTGCGGCTCAATTACCCCCTGCCATCCAGGAGCAAGTCTTTGCAGCCCAAGGATTCTCTAAGCCCAATAATGACCCATTTTCAAACACATACAATCCGGGCTGGAGGAATCACCCGAACTTTTCTTGAAAATCCCAACAAGCTCCACCTCAAGCAACCAACCCCTCTATTCATCAAGCGCAAAAGCAACCCATGCAAAGTCAATTTCAAACCCAACCCAACACCTTCAATCCATTTGGTAGAGGCCCACAAGCTCAATTCCTTCCTATGGGCTATTCACATTTTCAATCTAATCAAGGCCAACCCACTTACCAACCTCCGCCTCAATCTAACTTTGAAGATAAATTCAATCAACTCCAACAAATCATCTTGAATCAACAACAATCCATTTCCAAGTTGAAAAGTCAAATAGGACAATTGGCGGAAGCTACAATGAGAAGAGAAGTGGGTCAACTTCCAAGTCAACCCGTGGCCAACCCAAGAAACCAACCCCCGGGTTTTCCTCCACAACTGGGCCTCCTACCTCAACCCATCCCACAAGCCCAACCTAAAGGCCCACAATTTGAAAATGTCAAGGCTATTTCAACTTTGAGGAGTGGGAAGGTGTTAGATGACCCATACAAGGATGGAAAGGAGTTGCAAGATTCCATAGAAAAGAATCAAGATAATGATGATGCAAGCAAGGAGGATTGCACTCAAGATAAGTTGGGGGGAGATCTTAAAGGGAAAGGAAAGGCCCATGAAGATCCAAATTTCTATCAACCCAAGATCTCCTTTCCTAATGCCTTAGAACCCAAGCCCACTAAGACTAGGCTAGCCCAAAATGAGGAATTCATGGAGCTCTTTTCATAAGTTCACATCAATATTCCACTCCTAGATGCCATAAAACATGTTCCGGCCTACGTCAAATTCCTCAAAGAGCTTTGCACTCCAAGAAGAGGGCCCAAGTCGACCCCTAAGAAAATTTGGCTCTCCGAGGATGTTAGTGCGGTCTTGATGAACAATCTTCCTAGAAAGTTGAAGGATCCCGGTGCTCCCCTCATCTCATGTGATATAGGTGGTGTAACATTTGACCATGCCCTCCTCGACTTAGGAGCTAGTGTCAACCTTTTACCCACCTCTGTTTATGAGCAATTTGATATAGGGGAACTCAAGCCAACTCCCGTCATTCTCCAACTGGCCGATCGCTCAGTCAAGACCCCTCGAGGTTTGATAGAGGATGTGATTGTGAAAGTCCATGATTGCTACTTCCCCGTTGATTTCCTCATTCTTGACATGGCCTCCTCCTCGGAGCTAAGTCACACCCCAATCATCCTAGGACGCCCATTCCTTGCTACTACGAAAGCCAACATCAATTGTGCTACGGGGACGATGGACATCTCAATGTGTTTAAAGCCTCTCAATATTTGGACCTAGATGAAGAATGCCACTTCATAGACATCTACGATGAACTTATTGAGAATAATCTGGGCATGGGTCAAATAAGGGAGGTCAATGCTCTTCAAGATTCTCCTCATCATAGTAGCATTTGACATAAGGTTGAACAACTTCCAGCTTTACAAGATGAACCAGCCCTTCCATCACTTGAAAGTCCTCCTAAACTTGAGCTTAAGCCCCTTCCGGACTCTCTCAAATATGCATTCCTAGGCCCCGATCAAACCCTTCCTGTTATCTTAGCTTCCAATCTTATCCCTACCCAAGAAACAGTTCTCCTAGAAGTCCTTAGGACTCACAAGGGTGCCATAGGTTGGACAGTGGCCGATCTTAAGGGGATAAGTCCGTCTATTTTCATCCATCACATTTACATAGAGGACAACGCCAAACCTAGTCGGGAAATGCAAAGGAGGTTGAACCCGAATATGAAGGATGTGGTGAAGAAGGAGGTTGTCAAATGGCTCGATGCGGGAATTATTTATCCCATATCGGATAGCTAATGGGTGAGTCCCACTCAAGTGGTTCCTAAGAAATCGAGACTCACCGTGGTCCAAAATGAACAAGGAGAAGATGTGCCCACTAGGCCCACCACAGGATGGAGAGTGTGCATCGATTATAGGAAACTCAATGCCATGACCAAAAAGGACCATTTTCCAGTCCCCTTTATTGACCAAATTCTAGAGAAATTGGCGGGCCAAAGATATTTTTGTTTCCTAGATGGATATTCTGGGTACAATCAAGTGGCCGTTTATCCGGAAGACCAAGAGAATACCACATTCACTTGTCCATATGGAACATTTACCTTTCAGAGAATGCCATTCGGTCTTTGCAACGCACCGGCCACTTTTCAAAGGTGCATGATGGCCATTTTCTCTGATATGGTAGGAGAATTCTTGGAGATCTTTATGGATGATTTTTCTGTGTTTGGGGAGTCATTTGAAAACTGCTTGGAAAATTTGAAGAAAGTGCTTGCGAGATGTATTGAAACCGACCTTGTTCTTAGTTGGGAAAAGAGTCACTTCATGGTTCAAGAGGGCATAGTTTTGGGCCATATTGTGTCCGAATGGGGTATAGAGGTGGATAAAGCCAAGATCGACCTTATTTCTAATCTCCCTCCTCTGACCTCTATGAGGCAACTTCGTTCATTCCTCGGCCATGCCGATTTTTACCACCGGTTCATAAATAACTTTTCTAAGATTGCCCGTTCGTTAACTCTTTTTTTGGCCAAAGACACTCCATTCCATTTAGATGCTGCCTGCCTTGAGGCCTTCAATACCCTTAAAGAGGCTTTGAACAAGGCACCCATTCTCCAATATCTTAATTGGTCTTTGCCTTTTGAAATCATGTGTGATGCCTCCGACTATGCTATCGGGGTAGTTCTAGGCCAAAGAATTGACAAGTGTCCAGTGGTGATATATTATGCGAGTTGCATCCTCGCCGATGCTCAGCTTAACTACATCACCACGGAAAAGGAGCTGTTAGCTGTTGTCTTTGCCCTTAAAAAATTTCGATCATATCTCTTAGGGGCAAAAGTCATTGTGTACTCTGATCACTCAGCTCTCAAATATTTGTTCTCTAAGAAGGATGCCAAACCTAGACTCATTAGGTGGATCCTCCTACTCCAAGAATTTGATCTTGAGATCCGAGATAAAAAAGGTTCTGAGAATAAAGTTGCCGATCATCTTTCTCGGATTCTCACAACTGATAATGCTCCTTTGCAAGATTCATTTTCAGATGAACATCTCTTGTCCATCACCCATAGTCAACTCCCATGGTTCGCAGACATTGTCAACTACTTAGCTGTGGAACAAATTCCTAATGGGTGGTCTAAACATGAAAAAGAACAGTTCTTTGTCAAAATCAAACACTATTTCTAGGAAGATCCTGAATTGTTCCATGTAGGTCCAGATCAAATAATTAGGAGATGTGTCCCCGAGGAAGAACAACAAAGTGTCCTGAATTTTTGTCACACTCTAGCTTGTGGGGGACACTTCGCGGGAAAGAAAACAGTCGCCAAAGTGTTGCAAAGTGGATTCTTCTGGCTCACTCTCTTCAAAGATGCCTATGAATTTAGCAAGACTTGTCTTAGGTGTCAAGCCATTGGAAACATGAGCAAACGCGATATGATGCCACTCAACCCCATTCTAGTGATCGAAATCTTTGATGTTTGGGGAATTGATTTTATGGGGCCCTTTTCGCCATAATTCGGACATGAGTACATTCTTGTGGCAGTCGACTATGTGTCTAAATGGATTGAAGCCATTGCCATCCGGACTAATGACCACAAAGTTATCATGAAGTTTGTCCAAAAGAATATATTTTCAAGGTTCGGGTGTCCGAGGGCGATCATTAGTGATGGAGGTTCTTATTTCACTCATGCCCAATTCCGAGCTCTTCTCGGGAAATATGGGATCACTCATAAGATTGCCACCCCCTATCACCCCCAAACAAGTGGCCAAGTGGAGACATCTAATAGGGAGATCAAAAATATCCTGTAGAAATTTATTAGACCCGATAGGAAGGATTGGTCCGAAAGATTGGATGACGCTCTTTGGGCCTATCGGACAGCATACAAAATCCCCATTGGAATGTCTCCATATAGGTTAATCTTTGGAAAAGTTTGTCACTTACCCGTTGAGCTTGAGCATAGGGCCTATTAGGCTATTAAGCAATTAAATTTTGACTCAGCCCAAGCCGGATGTCATAGGACCCTACAACTAAATGAGTTGGAGGAGTTGAGGAATGAAGCCTATGAAAATGTCAAGATTTACAAAGTCAAGACCAAAGCTTTCCATGATAAACACATTGAGAGAAAATCATTTCAACATGATCAAAAAGTTTGGCTCTTTAATTCAAGGTTGCGCTTATTCCCCGGAAAATTAAAGTCTAGATGGGATGGACCATTTGTTGTGCTCAAAGCCTTTGATCATGGTGCTGTCAAAATTCTAGATCCTAAAAATGGTCAAATTTTCACTGTCAATGGTCAACGTCTCAAACTCTACTTGGAGAACACACAACTTCCATCAAAGGAATCAATCCCACTGAGTGACCCATGATAAATACAAGAATGTCGTCTGGCTGAAGACGTTAAACTTAGCGTTTATTGGGAGGTAACCCAACCATTTCTCTTCAAAAATCTAGTGAGTCATTTTCATTTGTGTTTGTAGGAGCTGGAAGAAGTCATTCGTAAAACTGCCTGCCAAAATAGCCACGTCTACGCACCCCAGGTTGTACCTTTCCTTCCCAAGCATTCATGTATGCATTGTCCTGTTCATACATTCTACATGCCATTGAGGACAATGTCATTCAAGTTGGGGGGGAGAGAAAAAAAAATTTCATGATGCATATAGCACAACCTGATAGGTGTTCTGTCTTGCATGTCATCATTGCATGAAAGTAGAAAGATGTAAACCCCATTTTGAGTTTCATGATTCATGCTTAAATTAAAAGTAATTCTAGAATAGAAAAGACTAGGGAGATGGATGATGGGAAATTTAGTCAATCTAGCCATGGAAACTGATATAAGAATCCCTTTAAAGTTCATGTGCACTTTGAAAAAAAAGAGAAGAAATTCATGTTGCACACTAGTGAAACAAGCAAGACAAGTCCTCTGCTATTTTTGGTATGCTGTCTGATATTCTGCACTTCTTAAGAAAAGAGATCTTTTTACAAAATTTTCTGCCAAAGTATCTATAAAATAAGCGTAATGGTAAAAAAAGAGAAAAAAAAAGAAAAAAAACACACCATGAAAAATGCCCTAGTCTTAGTAACTGGGCCTACTTCACCTAAGATGTGTTGAGATTCGCGTAAAATGGAAAAGGGAACCTTGATATGTGAAACTGGGCCTGCTTCTCCTAAGGCAAGAGTCGAGATTCGCGTTGAGTAGTGAAGGGTAGTGCAGCATCATGTGTGGTATAAAAAATCCCAATGGGACAAAGTAATAAGACAGACAAAAAGCTAATATACTTAATGCTCTGATCTAAGAGGTGCAGGGTTGAAAGTTATTTGCTTGGAATAGTGAATGAGGGATGTAATTGTCTACGATGTGGATTTGACAGTTACATATGCACAAGTGCTATTGAGCTTTGATTTGAATTCTTGATCATGTAGTTCCTACGTAAGGCTAGTGTGTATTAATGATTTCAGATTCTTAATCTTTAGTTGATTTTATGAAAGGAGAGCTGGATATGAGAGTATGAATTTTATAAACTATTGTTAGTCCTAAATTTCTTATGACAAGTTGGGGGGTGTGATAAGTGTCCATTTCTTATGACAATTCATTGCATGTACACCATTTTATGTGCATATAATTAGGTAATTATCCATATTTCATAGTTAACCTCAACTCCACATTTAAATTGGAGCTTTCACGTAAATTGATTAATTCGATTATCTTATTTAATAAGAAATTAAAGTTGAGGGCTATGAGCATTAATTCTCCATTGCATAATCATGAGTATTTGAGATTTATGTGCACATTGTGGTAATTTTTATGGACTAAAGTGTAATTATGTGTGTGTAGGACACCGAAGGTAATTACAAAAGAAGCCGGGGGTAAAACTGTCACCACTACTTTGACCAAGTCAAAAGTACATATTTTGATTAGAGGGAAAAGAAATTTTAAAAGTTTGAAATTGAGAAAAAGAAACACATATTTTGGTTTGAGGGAAAATTGATTTCAAAGTTTGAAATAAAGGAGAGACATGATGAGCCTTGGAAAAGGGGGTGCCCACCTACTTTTCCTCTTCCCCATGCATCATATTCCACTTAAATCTCAGCCATCCATCTCTTTTTGATACAATCTCCACCCTTCATCTACCCAACTTTCCCTATAAATAGCCCATGACAAGGAGGAGAAAGGGAGTTCTTCTTTTGGCATTTTTCTCTCCCTCTCATATCTTTTAGTTCACCGAGTTCACCCTCTTCCGTCCCTCTTCTCCTCTTACTATCTTCATGAACGTTCTTTGTTTTTACGTCCTCTACAACTTATTCTTCAACATCATGTTCTAATTCCTTCTGGTTTGCAAGATATTTTATATTTTTCACTGTGCTATCATGTTCATCTGCGAACCAGTGTTTCTCTCTGTTCTTTCCCTTATTTCTCCCCCTTTTAGTTATTTTTGTCTCTTACTATCTTCATTAAAGTTCTTTGGTTTTAAGTTTTATACAACTTCTTCTTATACATCATCTTCTAATTCTTTGTGGTTTGAAAGTTATCTCCCGTTTTCAACTTTCTATCCTATGATTTCACTATTCATCTAAGGTTCTAGCTTCTGTTATTCCTCAGTTTTGAAGCCCTTCCCCTCTTTATTTCTCTCTGTGTTCTTCATTACAGTTGTTCCTCTGTTGTAGATCTAGATTTTCTTCTTCTATCACTTCCTCCAATTCTTCTTAGTTTACGAGTTATATTTATTTTCCCACTGTTTCACTCTCTTATCTTCTTCCTTCTTCATCTCCACACAAACCCTTCCACATTCCTCTCTATACTTCTCTCCCAAGTTTATCCTCCACAACTCTCCTTTCATGGTGGTGTGCACATCAAGACGGACGACGTTCCAAGGCTCGTGACGTGGACGACGACGGCTTCTTCATCCATATCTTTCCATGGCGATCTCTTTCAAGGCGGAGCGATCCTCTCCAAGGCTCGACGAGGAGGAGACGACGGCGTCATCACCATTGCTACTACTATCTTCACATCTCAGGCCCCTCTTTTTGTTATTACTTTTGTGTTATGTAACTTCATTATAATCTTGTCACCTCTTTGTTGTAAGTTTGTCTTGCACTTCATGTACTCTTTCTTTTAAGTTAATGAAGAGAGTTGTTCTTTTGATATAGTTCTTGATCTTCTTCCATCTCTACCCCCTTCTTCTATCTCTTCTTTTCACTCCATGCAATTAATTTCTATAGCATAGGCGCATAATCATAGGTGTTTTTAATTAAGTGTTTGGTTTGTTCTTCATTTCACTATTTTCTTTAAGCAAAGTAAAATCACAAGTATTTTTCTAAAAGGTTACAAGGTTTTTAACTTTAAAAATCTCTTCTTCCCTGTGGATTCGACCTTTCTCGCCACCATATTACGTGTCTCTTTCATCTAGTGCGAGTTGGAATTTTTTAAGATTGATACGCGTGTTTTAAACGACGAACTTTCGCGTTATCACTACCCAACACACGTCAGTCTCCACATAGCGCCATTCTTAACCAGGAATCTCCAATGGTGGTCAGGTATCACTTGAACACTCCATTTTCCAGTCAGGTCGTGGGGATCGACCTGCGCGGTCAGGTCGCGGGGGTCAAGGGGGCAGCGCCCCTTACGGGGGTTTCCGAGGGCGGAGCCCCCGGAACAAAATTTTAATTAAAGACTCAGTAATAAAACTTCAAGACAGTCAAGGTTGATGCCACAAATGAGAACGGACTGCTAAAGGACTCAAGCGACTGAGCTAAAGGGGTTAACGGACTGAATCGGGAAGACCCGGGGTCTGCCCAGCTGGCGGTCGACCACCAGGACAGGGGCGGTCGACTGCCCCAGCCAGCAACTCCCAGTCTGCACGAGTCTCAGTGGCGGTCGACTGCCAGCCCGATAGCGGTCGACCAGAAAATCCAGGGACCATCCGTCTACAGTGTTTCTCAATAGCGGTCGACCGCCAGCTTCTGCAGGTCGACCGCTGTAGATTCAATTAAAAATCCACTTAGAAATAAATAGAAATAATGAATAAATAAGCAATGTAAGGCACAAATAAGCACGAGGTGCTAAGATGGAGTGTGTGATCGCCAGAGACACGAGGCCTCAAAAGATATAACAAATAATAAACATGGAGGGATCGCGAAAAATACCTTGAATGCGGGGATTGTGAGTGTTCCTTTCTCTTCAAATCGGCCGGCCGACGAAGAGAGTTCTTCAATTTGATTACCCTTGCAAAACAATCAAACACCAATGAAGAAATTGAATTAGAAATATGGTGAGTGTAGCATCAATTCATGTGAAGATATGAGCATGTAAACACGGAGTAGAACACACCTTAAGGGTGGTTGCCCTTAAACCCCTATGCAGAAGGGTGGGAATATGATGATTGAATGCAAAATAGAATAAGGGAAAGAGTGCAAGAGATGCACTTATGGGAGATATTCTCAACGTGGTTGAGAATGGAAGTTGACAGTAATGATGCATGCATATGTGAATCGATGTAGTAAAAGAAAGAAAAAAAATAAGGAAGAAGGAGCATGTGCGTTGGCTTTGATATTCAAGGGGGAGGAAGCTTCAGATCGTGCAACTTCTCCCTCAGCCGAACCACAGCAGCAACCTGCAAGAAGAAGAAAACGAAAGGAAAAATAAAAGCGGAGGGGAAGAGAAGCATCCAACCGATTAACAGAGACGAAGAGCCCTATTAATAAGATCGAAGAAGAGATAAGAAGGAAAGAGTCCAACGAAGGAAAAGATAAGAAGGGGCAAGAGCCCAAGGAGGGGAGGATTAAGTTGGGCAAGAGCCCAAACGAAGCAGGGACTCTCTGGGGAAAGGCTGCGTTCGTTTAGAACCCGAAAGGTGAAACACGACCTGAACAAGGGCGTCAATTCAAGAATTGACGACCTACCAGAAGGCGTTATTAAAATCACGGCTTAGATAAGGACGTTAATTCAAAATATTCAAAATAGGGCTATTTTTATTTCTCAATATTATTTTCTCATTTTTTAGGTGGAGGTGCATCTCATTGTGCTGATTCCAATGACTATTTTTACGTATTTTTCTGACACCTGGAAGGTCACCAAATCACCTCTGGAAGGGGGTTGAAAATAATATTAAAAAAATCAATTTGAAAAGGACGACCGTGCATAGGTCGTGAATTCAATTTTTTTTATTTTTTATTCTTTTCAAATTCAAAATAACGTCTTATGGTCGTTAATTCCCAAAAAATTCTGAAAAAATCCCAGAAAAATCCAGAAAAATAGGAATTTGAAAGAATGGACGCCCTCTAATATAGTCGTCAATTTTTTTAGAAACGCCCAAGGCTAAGCCGTTATTTAAAAGACGCCCCACATCAAGTCGTTATTTCTGAAAAATACATAAAAATAGAGAAAAATGCCCAAAAAATCCAAAAAAATCCAGAAAAATAGGGAAAATAGGAAAAGAGAGAAAAAAGGGAGAAATCCAAGAAAAGTGAGAAAAATCACTCAAACAGAGTTAATTTGAGGGTCAAATTGGGGCGTTACAAGGCAATATGAGATGTACTCACAGTAACGTCAATTTTGACGTGTCTACAGCTGCCCCGCCTTGGCGTCTGCTTTGCAAGGGAGCAGAGCAAACTGAAAAGTAGATGCCAATGTGTGATGAGACACGCATTCGACATCACTTGATGAGAATTAAATTAAAAGCTCGAGATGAAGCAATCTCGGAAAATTCAATGAAATCAACGATGTTTGGATAAAAAGGGGGAGGTGTGCACCCGGGCACGAAGGAGATAAAATAAATGATCAACTTCCAGCGCGGTGGAAGTACCTCAGGTTACAAACCTGTAAGTTTCACCACTGGGGAGCGGTTACCAGCCAGTGGACGTGCTGCAGCCAAGGTGGATCAAGGGGAAATGATTGAAATAAGATGATAGAAATCCAAACAAGTGCTTTCGAGAAAATGACCCAAAACAGCAACAAAACGAACTGAGGATTCAATTTGGCATGGAATATCTCATATCTGGAAAGATTAAGATCAAATTTAACCCTCAAAATCAGCTTATCAGAGTGATTTTTCAAAGTTGATTCAAAATCCTACATGAATGCATGCTGGGTTTAAAGGGAAAAATTAAATCAAACGAAAATATAAGATAATCAAGGATAATATTGCTAAACTGTCCAGACTGAGTCAAGAAACCCATTCTGCGAGCTGATACTAAGCCGAAGCCCGTTTATCCACGCACCAACTCACAAAAGGGAACCATCGTCCCCAGTCTTGGACGGCTCAACGGCCTATCTGTGTGACTAAGATGCCTATGGAATCATCATTATTTTTGATGAAGGAGAACTCAAATTCCAGATTTACCAAAGCCACAAGGTCCTTGATATAATCTAATAGGGTATGTATCATATAGTAAAATACATACAGGGGGGATGGTGATAGCAATAAGCAATGAGCATGGGGGAACAGAGAAAAGGCGCCGGCACCGTGGGGCTTGGATGATGATGCCCAGTCGACGGGATCAAGAGCTTCTTCCTGCGCTCAAAGATTCATCAGCCAAGATATAAAAGATAACAAGCACTGAATAAGGCGTTTAAGCACAGCAAGCATAGCAAGCATAGCATCAAGAACATGTATGTATCATATTCAAGAATAGCATTCAAGGGTGCACAGCGTGAAAGGCATGGATAATATAGATAGCATCATTAAAGCATAGATAGCATAGCATCATTATTTGTCGTTTGTCATGAGGATGACAACTTGGCTAATCAAGATTTGGAGTTGAATGGTCAAGATCTGATAATGCCCATCAGCGGAGTGATCAACAAGATTTGATAAAAAAGATTTGGAGATGAATAATAATCAGGAGATATGAGGAAATGATAATCAAAATGCCCAGGGTGGCACGTCATGAGAATATCGGGAAGAATCAATAGATTGATAGCAATAAGTGGAGAGAGGACTCATCCCGTGCTCTTGGTCCTTGCAAAGTTGTTCCTGCAAAAGCACCATCAGAAAAATATAATGCAATTTTTTTGAATTTTTGAAATATGTAAATTTTTATGAGTTTTGAAAAAGATATTCAAATTTTTATGAATTTTTGGAAAATATTTCAAATTTTTATGGATTTTGGACAAGAAATATTCAATTTTTTGTTTGATTTTGCTCAGGAAATATTCAATTTTTTTGTTTGATTTTGTAATATTCAATTTTTTTTAGATTTTGATTTAGACATAGCTAATGCAGCATCAAAGGGTGTTCAAACCATTAATTGGTGGTCCTCGTTCCTTCCTTTTTTGCTAAAATTTCCCAAAGCCGGGCGTGCATTGAAGGGTGGCGCCCTATAACCAACTGTCCATGGTTAACGGTGCCCCTACTAAGGCCATACCCGAGAAACATTCGGTCTTGGAGGGAGAAGAGAAGAACAATTGAGATAAACCTTATGCAGGATAGGAGATGTCGGGACTTGAATTCCTTCCAAGGTATTACCCCTCAAAGAGGTAGTCTGTTGCGCCGGGGCTTTGTGCCTTTGATTTTTAGACCCTTGACATGCATACGACCAGGGTTTTCCATGCGGGGACTTTGCCACTCTTGACATGCCATAATTCACAATTTTGCATTTTATCAAAATTTTGACTTGATTTTCATAATAGCCCTTTTGGCGAGATGTATCGTGAAAGCTTATTTAATTTTGGGTCAAGACTGCCCCTATTTGAGACTCCTCTCGTATTGGGGATTACCCTGGGTTGGTCATCTCAGTCAACCTCTTGCCCCTGCACGCGGCCGAATAAAGAAGAGAAAAAGACTTTCAGAAATTCTCATGGCATGGCCAAGGTAGCAACGGTGTTTTACCCAAAGGAGCCGGCTAAGGACGCCGTGAAGTGTGTGGAATGCCCAGCTAAGGGTTACTCTTAACAAGCGAGGAGAGAATGTTGAATTCCCAGCATGGGTTCTTATTAACCATAAGTGCTGCAAAAGCAAGCCTAAACACTCTTTTGAGAATGATTTAATTAAGATAAAGGTTTAAAACACCACTTTTGATTTTGTTAAGAAGCACTTTATTTTGAAAATCATGCGTGAAGCAATGAGATAATGATATCATAAAAATGCATACTTACGCCAATATGTTACCTTGCAACCTTTGTAGAAGCAGCTGTCAGAGGCGAGGTTGATCATCGTGGGATAGTCCTCTTTGGCAGTCAAAAGGATTGGAAGCAAAGGGTTTGAAAGTGGCTTAACAAGAAGGAGTGGTGCCAAGACCAGACTCAGACGAATAAGGAAAAAAAGAAGAGAGGCAAGGGCTAGAACTCCCTCGCTAAAGCGCAGAGACCCTGATCACATGGAACAGTCTACAGAAGAAGCGGAGAATTAGAAGGAGGAGTGAGGACTAAAGCCTTGAAAGCAGTGAGTGAATGGGCAGATGCCCAAGGCAGTGGATGTGGAAGAAGTTGGGTCGGACCCAAGATTAGGGGAAATCATAGGAAGAAATTGATAGATGGAAAGAGGCGGATCCGGAGGGTCCGGAAGTAAAGGAGGAGAATCGTGATAGGAGGAATCATTCGGAGGCTCCGGAGGGATAAAATATCGAGGGACACGGTGCCCTGGGAAGAAATAGGGAGAAAAAATGATGGGTAAGGAAGAAGAAAATGAATGATGTGATATTCTGGAAGATCAGAAAGATGAATTGGAAGAAAGATGGAGGGTCCGGAGGTTCCGGAGGAAGAAAATGGAAAGGGGCGTCGTGCCTTGGAAAAAGATAGAAAGAATAAGATAGAGAATCCGGAGGGATGAAATCAGGAAGGGCATCATGCCCTAAAAGGAGGGGTAAAACACCTGGAGGTGCCAGGGAAATAGCAGAAAGGGGAACGCGATGCCCTGGGGGAAGAGAAAGATCCGGAGGTTCCGGAGGAATGTGATGGAAAGGGGCGCGATGCCCGGGGAAGAATGGATGAAAAGGATCAGGAGGGTCTGGAGGTTTCGGAGGAATGAGATGCCGAGGGACACGGTGCCCCGGGAAGAGTGGATGAAAAGGATCAGGAAGGTCTGGAGGTTCCGGAGGGATGGAATCAGAAGGGTCGGGATGCCCTGGGAGGAAGGAAAGAGAGTCCAGCGGTTCTGGAGGGGGAAGGTACCATGGGACGTGATGCCCAAGGAGAAGAGAAAGATCCGGAGGTTCCGGAGGAATAAGATGGAAAGGGGCGCGATGCCCGAGGGAAAGGCATGAAGGATCCGGAGGTTCCGGAGGAATGAGAAGGGAAGGGACGCGATACCCAAAGAAGAGGGAAATAGAATCCGGAGGTTCGGGGGATTAAGATGGAAAGGGGCGCGATGCCCGAGGGGAAAGTCCGGAGGTTCCGGAAGAATAAGGTGGAAAGGGGCGCGATGCCCTGGGAGAAAGTCCGGAGGTTCCGGAAGAATAAGGTGGAAAGGGGCGCGATGCCCTGGGAGAAAGTCCGGAGGTTCCGGAAGAATAAGGTGGAAAGGGGTGCGATGCCCTGGGAGGAAGTGAGAGAAATCCGGAGGGTCCGGATACAAGAGCTGAAAAGGGACGTGATGCCCTGAGAAGAGATTGGGGAGGGGGCAACGCCCGAGCAATGTAAGGGGACCTACAGATCCCGAGGATAAAGATGAATAGGATGGGAAATGCGGAATATCCGGAGGTGCCGGAAGGCAGGGAAGATACGGATTTGGAAACCCAGGAATCAGGAGGTGCAATTGTATGCAAATGCAATGCAATGGATGCAATGAATATAATGAATGGATGAAAGAAAAATGCATGAGATGCAAAGAATATGAGGAATATGAAGGGCGAGAGGGCGAGATCCTCCTCTTTCCCCTTGGAGTGGCCCATGAAGAGAATGTGATGGATAAAAACATGGATGGAGTTGAATGGAAGGTGGATAAAATAGTGGAAGGCCCCGTAGCGCCAAGATAACTGCCCCTCCACGGCAGTGAAAATGTTTAACCAATTGGCCCAATGAAAGAAGCTTCAACAATAAATGACAACCCCCTTGGAAGGCAAAGATCAACAATGTAAGGGAGTTGGAAAGTTGATACAGGAAGCATTGCCATGCCCATTGATTTGAACGGAATAGGAATTTGCCCCTTGTATGGAAGAATGGATTTAAGATTTGAAAACTGGAGCAAGGGGTGCCATGCCCGGCCCTTGGATGGCATCGACACTTGGCATTCTTCTCTGAGCAATGGCGGCGACTTGGCTTCTTCGACCATGCTTGGCACAACAACCCGGATTGGCATCCGGTAAATAAATTCTGGCATCTTGAACAGCACGGTAGTGGCCAAATTCTTCTTGCCCGGCTTTTGCTTATCTTCGGCACAAGTACTTGAGGCGGAGGCGGAAGGCTTCGTGGATGGTGGGGGTATAATGGAAAATGTTGGAGAAAGGGTGAGTGGAAGCGGAGGTTCAAACACGTCGAGCTTCCCCCTTTGCTCGGAAGCAGCAGGGGTTGGCTTGAGTGCAAAAAGGGGTGGACCTTGCTCAGGATTAGCCACGGGTAAGGGTGATAGGTTAAGTGGTGGAATAGGGGAAAGGCCTGGCAAAGCTGGTTTTGGCGTTACAGGGATAATGGACGGCTTAGGTAGCGAACAAAGAGGAGGGGTAATAGAAGGCTCGGTAGAGACCGGCGTAGTGGAGGGTGATGGAGGTTCGGCGGAGGCCGGTGGAGTGGAGAGTAGTGGAGGTTTGGCGGAGGCCGATGGAATAGAGGTTAATGATGTAAAAGGAAAGGGTTTGGTGCGCTGAAAATGTCGGACGGGGCGAGAGGTGTCAGGTATAGGGGAAGGCGCATGATGCACCGGTGTGGGTGACTGGAGTATCGACCCATCATCGTAACACCAAGTATTGGGGTGAGGAGGAGACTCATGGTGCGGCGGTATGGGTGATTGGAGTATCGACCCATCATCGTAACACCAAGAGGTCTCATAAATGGGGGTTGGATCGGGGACTGTGGCATAGTCCTGAGCATAGGGGTCTTCTGACAGTGGAGGAAGAGGATGGCGAAGGAAACTCGGAAGGGATGCCTGCGGAGCTTCATCATCGTATACCGCTTCAAGTTCTTCAATTGCCGGTTCTTCATCATCTCTCCTATCTTTCAACTCTTTCTCCATCTTTGTAATGTTATTTAAAACGGCATGGAGATGATTGACCGGAGTAGGAGGAGCCATGACCCTTCTTAATTGTTACTCCATCAAAGTGATTTTATCAAGAAGGGTTTGTTGGAGGGGTGTAACTTGAGCAACCAAGGGTTGGCAGGGCCTTGAAGGAGGGGTGGCATAAAAAGGCCGTGGAGGGGAGTTAACGGGATGACCCGCAGAAGAACCCGGATGGGCCGGATTGCAAGAAATAAATGGGCCTCAGGGCCGTGATGGAGGAGGAATAGAAGGAGGCGGGTGTCGGACCACCCGAGGAGGAATGTGAATAGAAGAGGATGGGTAATGGGCTACCCGATTAGGAATATGAGTGGAAGAGGGAATTGGGTGATGGGCCACCCGAATAGGATTAGAAGGAGGATGACATGAAGGAGATGCACCCTCAACGGCGGCCTTAAGGGCTTGGAGTTGCTGAGGGGTGAGATGGTCTAATGCATGAATGATTTGGGAGACCTTCTCATCGTTGGGAGGAGACAATCCCGAAGGAGTAGTGGCTTGAAATTGAGATGAGGGACCATAAGTTTGGACATTGCCCATGGGCCGGGCATGACCATAAGAATGAGGACGTGGTCCCTTGAAAGTATGGTGAGAATTGCGACGAACATGTTGAAATTGAGGGGAATAAGATGTGCACGGTTGTGCATCCTCATGAATTGAATTAAACATGTTATTTTGTTTATGGTAAGCCATTATTCAATCAAAGTTCAAAATAATATGCAAAAAGCACACAAGTTGGAATGGTTACCTTTGATCTTAATTTGTTTGAACCTTGGTGAATTAATGAATTTTAACAAAGTTTGGTGTGATTCACACAAGGGAGGATCCTAGTTTCAATATGGTTTGAACTCCGGTGCCAACTAGGAACACTCTCTCACCGTGTATAGGCCAACTAACTCGGGACTTCAAAAGGGTACAACCTGCCCGGCGTCCGTGAGAGAATCCACGGGTGCGGGGACTTATGGAGGCTTGGTTTAGGAACTTCCAATCCAAAGAGACGGAATGCTCAATGGAGGGTCCTTCCTTCACCAAGGGGGTGTGTGGAATCCTAATGTAGAGAGAGGAGGTCTCCCAAACCAATGCAAATGAGTGAATGCAGGGTAAACAAGCCAATCACAGCAATATAATCAATCAACAAATATAAGCATGAATCATGATGAAAAGTCACACACGGGAGGGTTCTGTAAACCCACAGTAAAAAGACGCCCTGGCAGGGGGCGCTATTAACCAAAGCGACGACAGTATCACTGTCGTGAATCACTGGAGGGCCCAGGGGCAGTGAAAAACACGCCTTAGTGTGAGGCGCTATAAATAAAAGGACGCCCTGGCTGAGGGCGTCAAATCTAAAACCGCACCTTGATGTGAGGCGCTAAGAAACAAAAAGACGCCCTGGGGAAGGGCGTGAATTCACATAAGCAGCAGATATGATGGAAGGCGCCCTATCAGAAGGTGTTAAGCAGGAATACGACACCCTGGGTTAGGGCGTTAAAATAAAATGTGCCTCTGACAGAGGCGTTAATTCCCAGAAAGACTCCACGGCCAGCAGTATCAAACACTCACAGTCACAGGCAATCAACAAATATATGAATTAAGATATTAGCATGCTCATCAAATTTTTGGACAAGTGAAATTTGTTTTTAAAAAGGAATCTATCAAACTGACAGATCACAAGTGGGAAGGTGCTACGTGGAGCACAAAGGGGAGGTGCACCGTGGGTGCAAAATAGGGGAGATGGCACACGAGGGTGCCCAAGGGGAAAAGGGTAATAAAAGAAGAACACAAAGGGTCCCACCGTGATCGCCAATTTGTTGATTCAATTAAAAATCCACTTAGAAATAAATAGAAATAATGAATAAATAAGCAATGTAAAGCACAAATAAGCACGAGGTGCTAAGATGGAGTGTGTGATCGCCAGAGACACGAGGCCTCAAAAGATATAACAAATAATAAACATGGAGGGATCGCGAAAAATACCTTGAATGCGGGGATTGTGAGTGTTCCTTTCTCTTCAAATCGGCCGGCCGACGAAGAGAGTTCTTCAATTTGATTACCCTTGCAAAACAATCAAACACCAATGAAGAAATTGAATTAGAAATATGGTGAGTGTAGCATCAATTCATGTGAAGATATGAGCATGTAAACACGGAGTAGAACACACCTTAAGGGTGGTTGCCCTTAAACCCCTATGCAGAAGGGTGGGAATATGATGATTGAATGCAAAATAGAATAAGGGAAAGAGTGCAAGAGATGCACTTATGGGAGATATTCTCAACGTGGTTGAGAATGGAAGTTGATAGTAATGATGCATGCATATGTGAATCGATGTAGTAAAAGAAATAAAAAAAATAAGGAAGAAGGAGCCTGTGCGTTGGCTTTGATATTCAAGGGGGAGGAAGCTTCAGATCGTGCAACTTCTCCCTCAGCCGAACCACAGCAGCAACCTGCAAGAAGAAGAAAACGAAAGGAAAAACAAAAGCGGAGGGGAAGAGAAGCATCCAACCGATTAACAGAGACGAAGAGCCCTATTAATAAGATCGAAGAAGAGATAAGAAGGAAAGAGTCCAACGGAGGAAAAGATAAGAAGGGGCAAGAGCCCAAGGAGGGGAGGATTAAGTTGGGCAAGAGCCCAAACGAAGCAGGGACTCTCTGGGGAAAGGCTGCGTTCGTTTAGAACCCGAAAGGTGAAACACGACCTGAACAAGGGCGTCAATTCAAGAATTGACGACCTACCAGAAGGCGTTATTAAAAACACGACTTAGATAAGGACGTTAATTCAAAATATTCAAAATAAGACTATTTTTTATTTCTCAATATTATTTTCCCATTTTTTAGGTGGAGGTGCATCTCATTGTGCTGATTCCAATGATTATTTTTGCGTATTTTTCTGACACCCGGAAGGTCACAAAATCACCTCTGGAAGGGGGTTGAAAATAATATTTAAAAAATCAATTTGAAAAGGACGACCGTCCATAGGTCGTGAATTCAATTTTTTTTATTTTTTATTCTTTTCAAATTCAAAATAACGTCTTATGATAGGTCGTTAATTCCCAAAAAATTCCGAAAAATTCCAGAAAAATCTAAAAAAATAGGAATTTGAAAGAATGGACGCCCTCCAATATAGTCGTCAATTTTTTTAGAAACGTCCAAGACTAAGCCGTTATTTAAAAGACGCCCCACATCAAGTCGTTATTTCTGAAAAATATATAAAAATAGAGAAAAATACCCAGAAAATCTAGAAAAATCCAGAAAAATAGGGGAAATAGGAAAAGAGAGAAAAAAGGGAGAAATCCAAGAAAAGGGAGAAAAATCACTCAAACAGAGTTAATTTGAGGGTCAAATTGGGGCGTTACAAGGTAATATGAGATGTACTCACAGTAACATCAATTTTGGCGTGTCTACAACCGCCAGCCCCGAGCCTTCAATGTTGACTTTGTTTTCCACTTCGAGAAGAGCCCATTTCCTTGTATTTGTTTAACCCCAAAGTCACCCAATCTCCCATGGATTGTGGATCTGGTCTGAAGGATGTCCAAGGACCATTCAAAGTCTATAAAACCAACACAAGGAGGGTTAGAAACCCTCATGCTTCAAGGGGATTCAAGGGAGGCTACAAGGGTGTGTTCAAAGGAGAGGAGTTCGAGTACTGTAGCTATGAACAGTACTACGGGAAGAAGCTTCTTCATCCTCAAGTGATTCAAGCTTCTTCAAGAGGAGAGCAAGCCCAAGCCAAGAGAAGATAAAGCTGCATCCTTCATCTTCTTCATCAACTCAAGAAGATCAAAAGGAAGATCTAAGTTACATCCATAGTCTTCCTCATCAACTAGAAGAGATTCAAGGAAGATCATCTCTCAAGGAAGAAGACATCATCGAAGCATCAGATTCAAGCTCCTGCAACTCAGACAAGATCTTTTTACTTTGAGCATATTCTATATCTTGTTTGAGTGATTTCATATTTTTTCTTTTTCCATTTCATTCAAACATTTGAAACTGAAGATCGTCCCTACCGGTGGTTAGTAGGAAGGCAATCGGAAGTTGTCCGATATGCGGTGTTGACATCCCTACCTGTGGTTAGTAGGAAGGCAATCGGAGGTCTTTCCGATTTACGGTTCAGTGCGTGACACTAGTGGAGCCTCACTGGATTTGGTGAGGGGTGGATGTAGGATTGGGGATTCAATCCGAACCACCTTAAAATCCTTTGTGTTGTGGTTTGTTTATGTGATTGCTTCATTCTAGATGCATGCTTAGGTTCAAATCGATATATTAATTACTCATCTTGCCAAGTGAATCATAGTGTTCTTCGATAAACTAGTTACACTCCGCTACAATTTATTTTATCTAGCTATATAGAGGGTTGCATTGCGAAAAGAGGGGCATATCTATTCACCCCTCCCCTCTAGATCCGATGTCCACTACTCAACACCCTTAGCAAGTACCAAACCTGGGATCCAAAACTGAAACCCTATCAAGACCTGGTTCGCAGGGTAGTCCAGCGGTTTAGGAAGCTAACCCTAGTACACACTCTAAGAGCTCAGAACATTCTAGCCGATGCTCTAGCTTCTTTAGCATCTTCTCTCCCGATTCCTGGCAAAAAGCCATCAGCCACTGTCATCGTACAGAGAATGCACATTCCTTCAGATTCAGATCCCTGGTTCCAACAGTTCTCTGAGTCTTCTCCCCAAGTTCATGCCATCTCTCAAGAGCCCGAAGTCGACCTCGAGGACGGTAATCCCTGGTTCTTCGATATCAAGAATTATCTTCAGGATGGTTCCTTCCATGATTATGCTACCGCCCCAGATCGGCGGGCCATTCGTCAAGCCGCGGAACGCTTTGCCATCGTAGGTGGTCTCCTACACGGCAAGTCCCTTTGTGGAGTTTACCTCCGCTGCCTCAATGAGACCGAATCTCGTGCAGTTGTCAAAGTTGCACACTCTAGTGAATGTGGTGGCCATATAAACGGCCGCATGCTTGCTCAGAAACTCCTTCGGCAATACTATTAGCCTACCATGAATGAGGACTGTGCCAATTATGTCCACCATTACACCAAATGTCAACTCCATGCGGACAAGGTCCATGCTCCCTCGTCCTCGCTCCACCCTCTTATAGCTCCTTGCCCCTTCGCCATGTGGGCGTTTGACATAGTCGGTCGCCTGGAGGACAGAACTAGAGAAGTCCGGAGAAAATCCTTCATCCTCACCGCTACGGAATACTTCACAAAATGGGCAGAAGCTGAGGCGTTCATAGAAGTCAAGGTGTCAACGGTGGTGAAGTTCATCAAGCATAACATCCTCGCCAAGTTTGGTGTTCCTCGTGACATCAGCACCGACAACGGACCACAGTTCACATCCCAGGAACTCCGCGACATGTGTGGTAAATATGGTATCAATTTGCATCATTCATCTCCGTACTACCCACAAGGAAACGTACAAGTTGAAGCTACAAACAAAACTCTCATCAGAATTATTAAGAAGACTTGTAAGTCTCATCATTATTTTGATTGGCCAGACCGCCTCGTTGAGGCCCTCTGGGCTTACCGCACTTCTTTCCGAACTCCCACGGGTCAAACCCTGTATGCACTTACCTTTGGAACGGAAGTGGTACTCCCATACGAAATATTCGTTCCCTCACTAAGAGTGCAGTTGGATCCCAAGCTCGACCCCGAGCAATGCCGAGAAAACCTTTTGGCCCAGCTGGAACTATTAGATGAGAAACGAATGATCGCGGCCGATCACACTCAAGTATATCGCAAGAGAATTGCACGTTATTACGCCAAGAAAATTCTGGAGAGAAAATTTAGGGTAGGTGAACTGGTTTTAAAGAGGAAAATTACTAAAGCCACCGGTCTTAGAGCAAAATTCCAAGAAAACTGGGAAGGCACTTTTGTTGTCAAAGAAGTCTACTCAAGCAATGCTTACAAGCTAGTGGATTCTGAGGGAATAGAACTCACATATCCATGGAATGGGGTATACCTTAAGAAGTTTTATTCATGAGACCTTGTACATAACTATTCAAAAAAAAAGAGAACTTCTTTTGTTTTTTGTACAGAGAAAATTGTAAATGCCTGGTGACCACCATGAAGTCCAACAGTTATTGCATCGACCCTTCATGTTAGAAAGGGACCATCTAGGTGTGGTAGGTATCGTGTCTTGGTCTGTCAAAGCCGTGGAGATCCCTATCCGGCCACGTCGGCCTATGCCTATTACAAGGAAGACAACGTACACGTGCACATGTTTTCTCAAAATGGGTCGCATCTCCTCTGACGGGGTTCCACCCTGAAGGCCTCCAGAAAAGCGGTAATCTTTGTTCTCTTCCTTGTCGACCAAATGAGATAGCCGGCGCCCTTAAAACACTGAGCATGCGAGGGTTGAAGCATAAGATCCTTAAGGCAATAGTAGGATCCATCCCCTCGAGCCCGGGTCAGAGCACGAGAAGAGGACAGTGTCCCCGCAGGCACGAAAAGGGAAACCGAAAGCAAAATGATGATATTTCCCTCCCCTAGAAAGAAAAAAGAGAAAAAAAATGGGGGCACACAAAAAAAAAAAAAGAGAAAGGTGTGGCAAAGTTACATGAAAAGCCTGGTCGTGGTCGTACCTGACCCTAGTAGATGAAACCCTTCTCAAAGTCTGATGCGGGACGGGACGCGAACCTGAGACTCTAGCTCGCGGACGTCCCTATGCGAGGGAAACGCGGGATCTGCGCGGTTGAGAAACCGGCAATGAGTCGGGTAGTCAACTCTCTTTCGTGCCCGGATCAGGTCACGGGACGGGTTTTGCTCTCTCTCGCAGTGATGATAAAAAAATATCGGGCTAGATTAACCTATCACTCATGCAGCGGCAATAGAATACATACGAAATAAGCAAAATGCGAAGAGAGGAGCAGACACGATACCTCCACGCTATCGGGCGTGGGGAAGACGACCCCGGCCAAGAACGGTGACTCCCGGTACAGTAAATGTTAATAATTACAGAAGTGATTTTTAGGCCCAATCCACGCAGAGAGGTAATAGGCCACAACAGCGGTCCGGGAGTGCCGATTCTGGGTTGACGGGCAGCAGGTTGGAGGGGTTCTGGCGGTTGAAGATAGCAAGTCTGTGTCTGCGATTTGCAGGACGACAGGACAGTGTACGAGGGCCTCCAAAGAGACGTCGTCCTCCTGGGATCTTCTGAAGGCGGCACTTGACTGGGACGATGGTGGGACGTCCCTGGTCGACTCCCAGAAGTGGCGATCGCTGAATCAGAGCTTTGCTATATTATTGGGAATTATTTCCCAACACCTTCTTTCTAGCCTGGCTCGGAGTAGGAATACGCGCCTCCATGAAAAGAATTTTTACGCCCAGATCCAATGTCGGATCGAGACAAAATTGGTACCGATGGATAGAAGACGCAAAGGGATACAACATATAATTATTTTAGATCCATCCAAGAGACGGATTAGAAATGAAAATGACTGTGGGTTGTAGTTATTTCTGGCTCGGAATCACAGACACACAGGACAGAATCAGATCTGCCTGAAAATGGATTTTGACCGAGGGGGAGGTGGTAGATCTGGGAGTTGGGGATTTTATGACGGATGGAAGGGGATGTGAGGGACGTGCAAGAATTTTTAGGGATTTTTCTGATGAGGGTTGAAGGGTGGGAAAAGTGGAGCAACTAGATATTATCACGCAGGTCTGCAGAATGGCAGATTGCGCAGGGTGGAGAATAAAAGTCGAGAAAAATACTAAACGGTGGCGGATTGACACAAAATTTATCTGGATGGAAAGCTAACACGAAGAGAAACAATCTCTCAAAATCTCAGCTCGATCAGAGCTGGGAGCGGGGAGAACCATTCTGATCTTTAGGCTGTTGTTCTGGATTTTGTGGTTAGGATAGCAAGGGGAAGGGTGGCTTATGGCGGCACGAACGGCGGCGGCGGCGGAGATGGATGAGCTTCACACCCTAGGGAAGAGAGAAACCTTGGAATCCACCATGTTTTTGTAGGGAATCCACCCTAGAAACACAGCAATCCAGCTACAAGAGAGGGGAGAGAGGAGGGGCGCCCTTGGGCTCTTGGAATTTTCAATCTTTTCTTCTCATTAATTCCCACAAAATGGAAAATACATAGATTATATAGAAATGTGCAAAAGACCTAAACTACCCTCAGATCTAGGGTTAGGGAGGGGTAAACTAGGGATAGGATAATTAACCCCCATGTGGTCAAATGACAAAAATATAAAAAAATACAACAAGAATATAATACATTAAAGGGGGGCGCCCCCTTGACTAATGGGTGTTCAATTTGGACTTTCTTCCTTCCTTGTCCGCCCTTGGTCCAAGTCCAATCTTGGACTTTGAACTAGCCCCACCTGGGCCCTAGATCCTAGGTGGACCAATGGGAAAGAGGGTGAGGGCCCCTGCTGGACCTACTAGCATTTTATATAGAAACCCAAAGACTTTAAAGACTAACCCTTTGACTTTTAATGCCTTACAATTGCAAACCCAATTAGCCAAGGGTATAAATACAAACAAAAGGACACAAATGTAAAATAAAAATATTAGTGTCCGGTGTTGATTCCCATCAAAGTCCAAAGCCAAATTCTACAAAAGGGGCATCAAAACGTCAAACGCTTGAGGATTGGTCTGAAATTACCCGAAAGGAGAAAGTCGAGTAGGTCCCCAGCCAGCTCGCCAGGTTAACGGTTTTGCCGGTCCTCTCAGGAGATTTATCCCTTACATTCTTCCTTCTCCCTCCAAAAGATGAAAGTTCAATGGAAGTCCTAAAGGGAGAGTCCTACCAAGGGTGCAACCTTACTTTTAAATACATATATGTACACACAAGTTGTCTACTTTGAAAAGCAAAAGCCCTTGCTGCGAAGGGGTCTCTGTGTTTCTGGCCAGTCAAGACCCCTATTTACCACCTTTAACGCTTTCTCATATTACCTCGGGCTTAGGTTAATGCAAGCGCGTCACCAATGGGTGCGATGACGTCTGATTCGGATGGGAATCGACACCGAGCCAGTACCTTTTCATATTGCATTTATATCCTTTAGTTTATTTTTATATCCACAGGAAAGTATACGCGTAATTGTACGGCTTTATCGGCCAACGCGTCACTCCCGTAGATTGTGTGGGTTTCTATGTAATTTGTCAGTAGGACCAGCAAGGGGGCCCTCAGCCCTTTCCCATTGGTCCATGTCATCTTGTGGGGCTAGTCAACCATCCTAGGTGGACATCTAGAAGGTTGGACTATTCATATGCCACATGGGTAGACAAGTGGCCCATTTTGTCCAAGGTAGGCCACCTACCATTCAACCTACCCATTCAACCTTGCATATGGTCAAGGGGGCGCCCCATTCCACTAGGATTAGTTTAATATTTTTGTGTGTTATTAGCATGCAATCCTAGCCCTTGATTCCCCTTCCCTAGATCCAAGGGTCCACATTGCATTTGATGTAAACCATATATAAGCTTGTATTTTCATGTGAAATTGAATGAACAATCAGAATTTTTGTGTGTAAGCAAGGAGCATATTACGCCCCCAGCCCCTCTCCCTCTGGTTCCTCTCCTCCAACCTCAAGTTCTAGAGTGATTCTACCTTTTATCATCTCCTCTCAACCTCCGGTGATCGTCCGTGCCGCCGCCGCCACCGTTCGTGCCGCCATCGAGCCGCCTCTGCAGTTCTGTCTTCATCCGACCACAGCAGCTTCCAAGAATTGTCTGTCTCAGCCATAAGATTGGATTGATCTGAATTTTTTATAGTGTTTTAAGCCCTTGCATCTCAAGATCCACCTAAATTTTCACGCCATAATTCCCTCGTTTAGTATTTTTACATTTTCGTCCAATCTGTCATCCCAGATCTGCCAGGTTTCTATCTACAGTGATAGAACCTCTGAGTTCTTCCTCTCTGACCATATTTTTGATTTATCAAAACCCTCCCAGATTTACTGGGAGTTCTGTCCATCACCCTCTACCTCCAAAAATTGTCTTAATTTTTTATGAGCCTTATAGCTATTTTTAGAAATTCGTGTTCTTCCTCTGATATAGTGTTTTTAGTCAGATCCCAGATCCGACCACCCTCCACTTCAAAAATCAGCACAAATCACCACCACCTCCAAATCTAAATCCAAAATTAGTCCTGGTTTCCTTGTTTGATTTCCTACAACCTTGCTGAAGAACACATCTTCACATTCGGACATCTACTTCACGGTCAAAGGCAATCAACAGGAAAGTCCTCTACAGATCTGAGTCTTCAGTTACTGTACAACAGCAGCATATAAAATTCGCCAACATAAAGTACAAATCTGGTGAATTTTTCTGAAGGCCACTAGATTGTAGTACTTCGAAGCAGCTTTCCAACGGCTCTGATCTCGTCGCATTTCGACACCGATGCTGATCGCAGCGTCCGTTCTCGCCGGAGCGCGCGCTGAAATACAGAACCGACAGATTTCCGATCGATTTTTCCGACCGGTGCCGAACGGAGCCGCCCGGCCTCCGGCCGGCGAACCAGAGTGCCGCCAACCCGGGGAGCGCTTCCCCAAGTGTCTCCACTACAGCGGTACCCCCGGGTCCCACACAGCCCCTCCGGACAGCACGTGGGCCCCACCGTCACTAGTTCAGGTGCTGCCGAAGAGACACGAGAAGCCGCCCGTCAACCCGAATTCGGTCCTCCCGGGCCCGTTTGTGTAGCCTTTTACCTCCCTGCATGGAGTGGGCATGTTCCCATTTCTGTAATCATTGTGTGTTAAGTTTCCCGGGAGTACGAGTTTTCGGCCGGGTCCGTCTTCCCCACGCCGAGTGCGTGGAGGTATCGTTCTCGCTCCCTACACTCGGCATTTGCTTATTTTCATATATACTTGTTTATGCCGCTGCCAGAGAGCATGCTTTAGGTCTGTTAGCTCGCTATATTATTATTCACCGTTGCTGCGAGAGAGTGCGAGACCGTCCCGTTACCCGATCCGGGCACAAGTGAGAGCCGACCACCCTAGCTCACTGTCGGTTTCTCAACCGTGCACGTCCGACGCTTCCCTCGTTAAGGGACGATCGCGAGCTTGTCGTGTCCGTGTCTCGTCCCGCATCTATTTGGTATCAGAGTGAGTTTGAGTCTAGGGTGTCCAAAACAAAAAAAAAGACAGTGTCATTTAAGTCATTGTCTAAGTCAGTCTAGGTTGCATTTGCATCCCTTTACTCGGTATCTCAAAAGGTGTTATCCGAACGTTAGGCTACGCCTATCGGGAAGGCCGCACACTTGCGCGAGTGATCTTCGAATCGCTTATCTCCGCCACGTACCGAGTCTTGGTTTACGTCTAGGGTCCTTAGTGTGCATGCATTCCAAACTTGCATAGTCGAGTCACATTCCAACTTGCATCGCATTTTAAGTCATGTCTAGGCGCTTGCATTAGTTTGCTTATAAAACAAAAACAAAAAAAAATGGCCTTGCATATCCAATCCTAGGGGACCCAACCCATCTTGGCCACCATGGCCACGCCCCGAGTCCATAGTGGTAATGAAGTGGCCGGAATGTTCCGAGCCATTATGGGAGCATTTAAGGGGTTGAATACGAGCCTAAATCGGGTTAGTATTAACCTAGATCGATTTTCCACCGGGGTAGATCGGATGTTCTTGGAGCCACCCCACGGGCCCCTTCTCCACGAGGTGGACACCTCCACGAGGGCTCCATTGCCACCCCCTCCAACCTGTGCCCCCTTCGAGGAGTTCGATAAACTGATTTCGGATTGGTTGGAAAGGACACGTGCTCCTTCACCACCCGTGGATTCTCCATTGCTATCCACTTCCGATCTTCCTCCGGAGCCGTCAAACTTGGGGTCACCCCATCCCGAGCCTCCCGTGTTTCTAACGAGTACGCTATATATAGCCGAGCCACTTCTTAGATGGCTCAAGGAAGGCTCGGTCCCACATTCCTTTCCATCCATGGACCCCACCTTACCTTTAGTGCCGGTCAACTCATTTCATACCACATTTCGATCTAGTCAACATGTTGATACGTTGGACGATCTTATCATGGGATTAGATTCATAATGGAAGTTGACGCACCTACTGGCCCGAGGCATTGACCAACCCGTTAGTCTTAGCTTCACCCATCCGACCTTAGGGTCCATTACCTCCGAGTGCACCGTGGGTTGTGTCACCACGGAGGTCCTCTTACTCCACCCCTTAGCGGACGAGCCCGAATTCATACCCTTTTGTCCGAGGGAGGAATCATACTTCTTGCCTACGATCCCCGTCCCACCCGTTACAATTCAAGAAGGTGACTACCCACATCTTCAAACCTTCTACACGTGGGACAGTGACTTGTGGGAACCCACCACAAGGGGTCATACCTCTTTGACCCTTTTGACCCCTTCACTATTAGGCTTCCCGAGTTACCACCCGTACTCCCCTTCTTCAAGGAAGCCCACTTTTATGCCCCTTCCCCTCGGGATGGTCCATCTACATCCACCAATCCCGACCCACCTACACCCGGCCCTTCTAAACCACCTGAGTCACCCACATACAAAAGACCATCCACGCATAACCCCACCCGACGTATAGGTGTTCCCCATGCCATCCATTCCCAGTTGCATAACATGCATGCATGGCACATATTCGGGTGTCCTGGTCCGCCGTCACCCATGTCTGGGTCGGACTAACATTAGGTGTGTCTAGGGTCATAGATGAGTCCGTGTGTTTTTTTTTTCTTGTGTGGTTTATTTTGTGTGGTTTATTTGCATGGCTTGTGTGTCATTTGTTTGTCTGCATGTGTCTTGTGCAAGCTCGTCGATGTCAGTCCCTTATGAGTGTGAAGCGAGTCGACTCACTCGATGAGTATGGGATCGGTTCTACATCTATACCCGGATCAGTCACCTACAGGGACTCAGCAGTGATTCCTAGTGAGTCTTCGAGCTGTTTTCTTCCCTTTTGAGAGTGTCCCTTCGGAGTGACCACCTTTAGCCCATAGCAGTTCGCATATCGAGTATATATGGAATGAGCAGGTGACGATCACTTGGAGCGGAGCATACCCGCGCTACTTGGCACGGTGACGGATCCGCCGGAGGACTCGAGCATCCCTACCCCTACTCGACGGGGTCGAGTTCCTCCCACCCAGGGAGAGTTGATGAGAATCGACACCGAGCCAGTACCTTTTCATATTGCATTTATATCCTTTAGTTTATTTTTATATCCACGGGAAAGTATACGCGCAATTGTACGGCTTTATCGGCCAACGCGTCACTCCCGTAGATTGTGTGGGTTTCTATGTAATTTGTCAATAGGACCAGCAAGGGGGCCCTCAGCCCTTTCCCATTGGTCCATGTCATCTTGTGGGGCTAGTCAACCATCCTAGGTGGACATCTAGAAGGTTGGACTAGTCATATGCCACATGGGTAGACAAGTGGCCCATTTTGTCCAAGGTAGGCCACCTACCATTCAACCTACCCATTCAACCTTGCATATGGTCAAGGGGGCGCCCCATTCCACTAGGATTAGTTTAATATTTTTGTGTGTTATTAGCATGCAATCCTAGCCCTTGATTCCCCTTCCCTAGATCCAAGGGTCCACATTGCATTTGATGTAAACCATATATAAGCTTGTATTTTCATGTGAAATTGAATGAACAATCAGAATTTTTGTGTGTAAGCAAGGAGCATATTGCACCCCCAGCCCCTCTCCCTCTGGTTCCTCTCCTCCAACCTCAAGTTCTAGAGTGATTCTACCTTCTATCATCTCCTCTCAACCTCCGGTGATCGTCCGTGCCGCCGCCGCCGCCGTTCGTGCCGCCATCGAGCCGCCTCTGCAGTTCTGTCTTCATCCGACCACAGCAGCTTCCACGAATTGTCTGTCTCAGCCACGAGATTGGATTGATCTAAAGTTTTTATAGTGTTTTCAGCCCTTGCATCTCAAGATCCACCTAAATTTTAACGCCATAATTCCCTCGTTTAGTATTTTTACATTTTCGTCCAATCTGTCATCCCAGATCTGCCAGGTTTCTATCTACAGTGACAGAACCTCTGAGTTCTTCCCCTCTGACCATCTTTTTGCTTTATTAAAACCCTCCCAGATTTACTGGGAGTTCTGTCCATCACCCTCTACCTCCACAAATTTTCTTAATTTTTTATGAGCCTTCTAACTATTTTTAGAAATTCGTGTTCTTCCTCTGATACAGTGTTTTTAGTCAGATCCCAGATCCGACCACCCTCCACTTCAAAAATCAGAACAAATCACCACCACCACCAAATCCAAATCCAAAATTAGTCCTGGTTTCCTTGTTTGATTTCCTACAACCTTACTGAAGAACACATCTTCACATTCGGACATCTACTTCACGGTCAAAGGCAATCAACAGGAAAGTCCTCTGCAGATCTGAGTCTTCAGTTACTGTACAACAGCAGCATATAAAATTCGCCAACATAAAGTACAAATCTGGTGAATTTTTCTGAAGGCCACTAGATTGTAGTACTTCGAAGCAGCTTTCCAACGGCTCTGATCTCGTCGCATTTCGACACCGGTGCTGATCGCAGCGTCCGTTCTCGCCGGAGCACGCGCTGAAATACAGAACCGGCAGATTTCCGATCGGTTTTTCCGACCGGTGCCGAACGGAGCCGCCCGGCCTCCGGCCGGCGAACCAGAGTGCCGCCAGCCCGAGGAGCACTTCCCCAAGTGTCTCCACTACAGCGGTACCCCCGGGTCCCACACGGCCCCTCCGGACAGCACGTGGGCCCCACCGTCACTAGTTCGGGTGCTGCCGAAGAGACACGAGAAGCCGCCCGTCAACCTGAATTCGGTCCTCCCGGGCCCGTTTGTATAGCCCTTTACCTCCCTGCGTGGAGTGGGCATGTTCTCATTTCTGTAATCATTGTGTGTTAAGTTTCCCGGGAGTACGAGTTTTCGGCCGGGTCCGTCTTCCCCACGCCGAGCGCGCGGAGGTATCGTTCTCGCTCCATACACTCGGCATTTGCTTATTTTCATATATACTTGTTTATGCCGCTGCTAGAGAGCATGCTTTAGGTCCGTTAGCTCGCTATATTATCATTCACCGCTGCTACGAGAGAGTGCGAGACCATCCCGTTACCCGATCCGGGCACAAGTGAGAGCCGACCACCCTAGCTCACTGCCGGTTTCTCAACCGTGCACGTCCGACGCTTCCCTCGTTAAGGGACGATCGCGAGCTTGTCGTGTCCGTGTCTCGTCCCGCATCAGATTCCAGGTCAGCATCGCGCGGTTGGCCATTAGCATTCCAAGGTGTTCCGTTATATACCATCTGGGGTTGTGAGAAAATAGACCCGAGTCGGGCAAATCATTTACCTCGAATGCTTTTTGGGTGTATCCCTGTGGTCGGAAGCAACTGTGAGCCTAAGCGTGGCATGACGGTATTGTCATCAGCGTAAGATTTAACCGGCGAGACTATCATTTGAGGAGTCTAGAGGCCCAAATCAACCTGGATGTGCGCTCAGGAAACCTGGGAGGTAATATAGAAAACCCCTGTCTCCATACAGGTCAGGTGCCCCACGAGTGGTCACCAGGCATGCGAAAAGCCCAAAAATAATATAAAAACACAAAATAAAAAAATTGGTATACTCAAAATCAACAAAAAAAATCAGATATATATCTCCAAACAAAACAACAAAAAATGCGAAAAAGCCCAAAAGCCAAAAACAAGTCTTGCATCCGCATGTGCATTCGCATGATCATATTTCCCTTTCTGTTTGCATTCTGCTTGCTTGCATGCGCATATCACGTTTTCTTTTCTTTTCTTTTTATCCACCTTGTTAATAAAGGTTTAGCCCTCTGACCCTGCATCGAGAAAGGTACTGTCTACTTTCGGCAGGGGGCTAAAATCATACTACACTAACCCTTTCCCTTTGAGTGTGGTTGAAACAGGTAAAAAGGGAAGACGGCGTCAAGCTAAAACAAGCCAAGTACACTGAAGAAAGCTCACTTCATTTCCAAAATATGTCCATTACATTCTAGCAATACAACACTCTAGGGGCATACCCCCAGTGTACAAAAGTAGCTGCTACCCTGCTATCCCTCTCTCTGTCTCTATCTCTCTCCCTAACTCCCGTCAGTGCGAAGTCGGCTATGCCAACTATCAGCCTCGTCTCCATCTCCGCTCCCCCTATCTCGTAGCCTCGATGGCCAGGAAGCTCTCGAACTCGATGCAGCTGGCTGGATCGCCCCCTGCTCCGCAGGAGACTGCGTCATGCCCATAAGTTCCTCCATCGTAAAATGCACATCTCCTATGGTCCGCAGCGACTCGGAAGGAGTCGTAGGTCTGGTTCCCTCTCCTAGGGCACCTCTGCCCTGGTATCTCCGCAGCACTCTCCGTCTCAAAGCCTCTAGCTGATCGAGGGCTCGCTGCTCCAGACCGCCATCGCCATCTCTCGGGCACGTGCCTCGGCCTCCCTCTCCTTCGCCTCGGCAAGGCGACCCTCGATTCTCTCGATGGAGCTCACCTCTCCAAGGCGGCGTGTCAGCTCCTCTATACGGACATCCTGCTCCTGACGAACGGTCAGGGTAGCCGCTAACTCCTTCCTCTGCAGAAAATGGACCGTCAGGTAAAACAGACAAAAATGTTAAAAAGGGAATTGTTCTCAACCAAGGTGTCCAATTCTCACTGCCTTGGCTTGCTCGGCCTCTCGCTCTTTAGAACGCTCAATGGCCCCTGCTAGGCGATCCTCCAGCTTCTCTCTGGCATCTGGCCGGGATGAAGGGCCAGCCTCCCCACCTACTCCTTCCCTCATCTGGAAATACGCCAGCTCCCCTCGCTGTAAGTCAAGGGGCAAGTGGTCAGTCAGATTTCAGTAGTCCCCAAAGAATTCAAATCAACCAAGTTAATTTTGGCTTACCAACTCTCGGATCTCGTGTCACAAGTTCACGATAGTCTAGTTAAGGATGACCATCCGATCCTTGAGAATCTTCACAGCCTCGGTCTCAGATATCTGCACATCAAATCCATAAGTTTATGAAGTTTCAATGGCTAAATGCAAACATCACGGCTTGAAAGCTAAAGAGTTATCGCTCGGGTGTCGAGGCGGAGCCGTCCGACATACCGGTCTTAATAATCTGTCAAGTAAACCTCGCTGCTCCTCACAGTCCGATCCTGCTCCAGCGAGGGTCCCCTCTATAGTGTCGCTGCCCCGGCGCGGTGGTGGTAGGCCCAGTCCTGATCACTTGCCGAACTCCGTCGGCGTCCCCGGTCTGACTCATGCTCGGCTGGAACCACCACGGGCGGTTGATGCCACCCCAGCGTCCTCTGCACTAGGCGAAGGAAGAGCGGCTCCCTCAGGTTCACGCAAAACCACACTATATCTCTGTGGAACCAAGCTCACCCCTCCCTCACCCATAGGTGAGGGGTGGTGTTGTAATGCCCCGAATTTTTTGGATCCTTGTTCGTGGGTCCCGGATCTGGTTTCTTAGAATGTCTGACTCCGTTGTGTCCGAAATTTCGTTTCTGACATCTTTCGTGTTCGGATCGGCGTGATCCGGAGTCGTTTCGGAGGCCCGGAAGAGTTCCGCGACTTTTCCGCGTGTGTTTTCCAATTCCTAGTGTGTGTTTCGGTAATCCCTTCGGACCCTCGTTGCAGGTTAACCGGGGCGTTCACCTAGGCGAGTGTGGTACCGTTGCGATCAATGCATTTCGAGGATCGCGAGGGTGTGATTTTTTATTTTTTGGGTTTTTTCCGAATTTTTGGATTTTCCTATATAAACCCCCCACCCTCTCTCTCTCCTCTCATTTCTCACTCTCACGCTCTCTCTCTTCTCCCACTCTCTCCTCTCACTCTCTCCTCTCCGGCGGCCGACGGACCGAGGCGGGGGCGAGGCGGGGCGACGTGGGTGAGGAGGATGGCGAGGATGGGTCGAGGATCGAGGCTCGAGGGCGCGGTGAAGCCGGTTCACGGGCGTGGAGGCACTGGCGGGGTTTCGGAGGCGTTTCTTCGTGGATCGGCGTCCACGGTGCGCGAAATCTTCGGTGGAGATAGGGAGATGGACCCCCAGCTCATGCGCTTCATTTCCCGCGAGTTTTGTAGGCCGTGGTGAGTCAAGCGGGTCGTTTGGGGCGTTTTGGGGAGTGATCGCCCGATCTGGTGTTTCTTTGCATTTTAGGCCGATCCGAGGCCATAGTTGCATGCTAGAGATGTTAAGGTGCTAGGCCCGGATACAGAGGGGGGTGAATGTATCCTTCTATGTATAATGGCCAATTAAAAACTTGGATGCTAGAGATAGACACAGAATAGAACCAATTCGATTCAACTCAAATACAAACACTTGGAGCGTGCCTATTCAAGCATCTAGCGGAAGCAAAGCAAACAATCAAACCACTGCACAATAGATTTTTAGGTGGTTCGGTCCACAGACCTACATCGACCCCTCACTCCCAACCGGAGTGAGGCTTCCACTAGCACAAGCTAGAACCTGCAGACTCAGTCTGCAAACAAGGTGCTGCCACACAGCTTGACCAGGGGAACAACCTCCCCTCTTCCTCCCAACCGGAGGGACACCCCAAGTGACTCCCAGCCACTTGGAAACTAGAGGTCGAAGACCTCTCTTCCTCCAGACCAGGAGGGACCCCTGGACTTGCAACCCACAAGCCCAGAACCGGAGACAAGTCTCCCTTCTCTTGAATCCACAGGAGGAACCCGATCCCCAGTCTAGAGGATCGAAAGTACAAAGGTAATCAGAAAACAAAGGAAAACAATAAACGAAAATAACACAGCAATCAGAAAGCTGTAAAAGATGAAAACACAGATGTGGCTCTCAACGGAGCTGACTGGCCTGGATCTGATCCACGGTCCAGTAGGAACTAGTCTTCAGATGAAGCTTCTTCTTTCTCTTCCTTTTTCTTCTCTGCTTCCATCTCTCACTCGCGAGCTCTCTCTCTTTCTCTTTTTACTTCTGCTTCTTCTCTCACTTTGCCACTCCTCTTTTTCTTCTTCTTCTCTTCTCACTGGATCGAATACTCTCTGCTGCTCTCAGACTTGATGTATAGAATTTCCTCCTTTTCTATCGATCGACCCCTTTTAGTGGAAGAAGGCTCGTATATATATAGCAGTAGCAGCAGCAGCTCCTGGGCGCGTGGCTTCCACGTTTTCCCGCCCAAGGAATTCACCAGAATCGAGGCAGCTGCATCCACGTGTCAGCATCTGCATACCTCATCCTCCTGGGATCACGAGCCAGGTCATCAATCTCGGTAAGAATCCCTGTCAGACATAGCATCGGATAACTCATCAGTTTAGGTCTGAACACCCTGTACAGACTCTGTGAATGCAAAGCATTGTATAGACTTCAGAAATCAATATAGCAAGTGTGTACAGAGTGAGGGAGTGTATACACTTAGAAGACTTCATGTGTGCTCAGTGTATATACTTGCTGAAGAGTGCATTATCATAACAGAAGAGTGTGTAGACTAAAGCCTTCTGTTCGAGACAAAAGCCAATGTACAGACTTCATGCTGTACAGACTTGATGTTGATCAAGACACCTTTGGATATCAGCCCAAGGCGTCAACGCATCCAGTGTCAGCGTCGACGTAGTGAACAAGACAGGTGATGAACAATGTGTAAACTTCATGAGATGCAATGCAAACTCTGTACAGACTTGGTCGTGTAGGGCGACGCAAGGAATGGCTGTATAGACTTTACTCAATGTATGGACTTCACATAAGAAGCCAATGGTTGTACAGACTTAGGCAACCTTCAACTCACTGCCATGTACAGACTCTGAAGAACAGCAGCCAATGTATGGACTTGCTTAGCCATAGACTTCAGCTCAAGGCCAGTGTATGGACTTGATGAGACACTAATACAGAAGCAACACGAAGACACGAATACAAAAACAACATGACATAGCAAACAGCAAAGAGAATGGCACGAGGTGAAACGACACGTGATAAAACAAAGAAAGCAGGAAAACGACTCGAGTAACTACAGTAAATGACACGAGTACACAAGAGCAAGAATAAAAGGATGACTCGAGATGAGCAACTAAATACTGAAGAAACGACACGAGGTGGCACAGAAAGCAACACGAGGTGCTGCAATGTTCTGCACGCAATGGAACAAAACGACACGAAGACAAGCCCTGAAAATAATGTTTAGACTTCACGCTGTACAGACTTTGTTGAAGTGTGAAGGAGTTGAGTGTATAGACTTCGCGATGTGAAGACTTTGTCAAAGATAGCATGCCGATGTACAGACTTGAGCGAGTCAAGGTCTGTGTAGACTTGAAGATCACTCAGCGACCAATGTATAGACTTTCCAATGGAAAGGCTATATAGACTTGAAACAATGGAAGACAGCGAGTGTATAGACTTCGAAGTGCAACGTAGGTAAAACTTCCAATGTTCAGACTTCAAAGATGAACGTAGGTAAAGAACCCAATGTGCAGACTTGGAAGTGCAACGTAGGAACAGATGCCAATGTACAGACTTTGGCAAGTAACGATGTACAGACTTGCACAGTTCCAGCTAAAGAATGTATAGACTTTACCTATTGAATGTGGCTGTACAGACTTGGAGAGTTGAAGCCAATGTACAGACTTTATGATATGAAGCCAATGTACAGACTTTAAAAGGTGTGAACAACAAGGAATGCTGTACAGACTTTAAAAGCACTGTCCAGTGTATAGGCTTGATGCCTCGAAGGCGATGTATATACTTTGATGCCCAACGCCAATGTACTGACTTTGAAGAGAAAACAAATGTATGGACTTTGACGGAGTGAGACAATGTTTAGACTTTGAAGATACACTGTGGATGTACATACTTGGAAGATCATGGAGTGTATAGACTTGGAATGCTTGAAGAGGATGTACATACTTCAAGAGATGCAGCATGCCAATGTATAGACTTCATGAAGAAACACATGATGCAATGTGTGGACTTGGTGACACATGCAAACAGATGAGTGTACAGACTATGCCAGCAAGCTACACGATGTGTAGACTTAGAAGTGCCTGCAGCTGTGCATTGTACACACTTGCTGCCTGATGCAAATGTGCAGATTCTATTAATGCACATCAATGCTTTATGCAGCAGATAATCAGTCTGAACATCAAAAGCAATGACTCACAGTGTAAGCAGATAAACTGACTAAACATATGAAAAATTGAATGAATATTTGAATGACAGACTGAATATAAGAATGGCTGAATAAAACCATGGTGACTCACAGTGATTAACTCACATTAAAACCAAACATCACAAACCCCTAAAGCCAATCATCAAAACCACAAGCCACAAGGGGACAGGGGCACAACAATCTCCCCCTTTTTGATGATGGTAACAATACACAGTGAGTCATTCTAATGATGTAATACATTCTTATGAAAGTCATTCTGATGACTCAAACTATTCTCCCCCTTTGACTTCATCAAAAAGAAAATAGTTTGAGAAGTGAAAGCAAACCAGGATGCAATGATTGAATAAAATTCTCCCCCTATGGCAAAAGTCTCCCCCTTTGATATAATCTCCCCTTTGATACCAGTAGAAGGAGATACCAAAATGCAAGAACACAATGCTCCCCCTTTAAGAGTTTCTATGCAGCATGATGCATATGACATGGAAGCTCCCCCTCAATAAGTGGAATCTTATGAGATGGATAACAAGGAGAGGTTCAGGTCAATAAATCACTGATATTTAGCAGAAGAGTTTCAAGTAGCAGATTTTCAAGAAAAGCTCCAATCACAAGAAGTTCAGTCAGATTTTCGAAGAGATAGCAATCTCATAAATCCAAAACATAAGTTTTTCAAAGTCTTCCATTATAAGGGCTTATGAATGAGCGTTATTGTTCAGCATGGTTTCACCATAATGTATGCAGAGTTTGTTAGTAAAATTCTGTATTGATATCTAAAACCATGGTTTAATAAGAAACTAACCAAGCCTTCATATTTATCTTGATTAATCTCCCTTTGTCTTACACAATCAAATCTATTGACTTCTTTCAGAATTACATGCACTAGTATTGAAATCAAGCAATTACGAAGTCATATTATTTTGTCTAGGGTTGTAGCAATTTGATTTTAGCATCAATATTCAGATATTTCAATTTGTTCAAGAATTTTCTTGCTACAAATTTTACGAGCACTCTAGTTCAGTGCACACATTGCAACTAGAGGATATACCTTGATTAGAGGCCAATATCCCTAAGCCCTTAGTGTGACTAACTGTCATGCTTTATGTGAACAGAGTTAGCATTTACACATCATGACACACTACAAATCATTTTTAATGAGTGAGTTGTATTTCTCAGTGTGCATGCCATTGCTCTGCCTGATTTTCAATGAATTTTATGCAGAGATAACTAAGGCACCTCATGACACAGTCCTTTGGACTTGTGTTTCTCAGTGACCAATGTCTTTGCTCTGACAGAAATAACCCTTTAGACATTTCAGAGATATTCATTTGCTTCAAATCAATAATAGTTTCATGTACTTAACCAATTAAAGTCATGTATTCAAAAGTGCAGATTTCAGAAATTTTTCACAAGACACAGCATGAAACAAATGGTTAAGGTTTATTAAACATGCTTCAGATATTTTTAAGAGATTTTAAAGTCAAACTCCATGAACATTAAACTTAAACCACATGAGTTATTTCAGACATTCATAAAACTGTATAATAGAAGATTTCTAGTTCAAAATTTTTCAGATTTATGATCGAGATAGCCCATTGAAATCTTCATGAAGGACTGATTGAATTCTGAACCCAATTCATACCAATTGATAGGAGGAATACCAATTGTTAAGAGAGATTGTGAAGTTCAAAGTTTTCAGAATATGATTAAGGTTTGTCAACAAAATCAATAAGAGAGAATATGCAATGAGTTCTAACACATGTATGCATTTGACAACCTATATGCAATGCATTGACTCCCCCTCACAATATGCTTCAAACTCTCTTTTTGGCATTTTCAATATAAGGAAATGCAATGCACTATATGTATGCAGGGACATGCAAAGACTCACATTGAATGCTATGCAAGGATATGCAACTAACTCCCCCTGAAAACATGCAATGTTTGCACTGAAAACTGAACATATGATACCAAATGATTCATGCACATTCAGACTGTCCTATCAAGTAAAATGACCCATACATAGACCACCTCACACAAGTAAGAACCTCCAGACAGACCTCCCTGCCTTTTGGTACCTTACCATTTATATACCATTGAGGTCATGCAAATTAATTCAACATGCAGTCTTATATGCAATTCAGAGTTTCAGTGAGCTATTGCAACACACAAGTTTCAAGTCACACTCATAAGCAGTTCAGATTTTTTTTTTTCAAAAAATTCGAAATGCAGTTTGTTTTCAGAGTTTATGCATATCAGAATTATCAAGTAATTGCAATTAGCCTATGTATGCATCAGATACAGACAACCCTTTTTAATCTGATATTTGCACAGAACTCTCAGCAAATGCATGATCAGAAAATAATGCCCATGGCAGATGATGAATGAAAATGCAAAAACGGATTTAACTTGCTATGCATTAAAACTAAAAGTAAGAAGAGCAGGAAGTTTACCTGAAAAGTTCATTATGGGGTTTTCTTCTTGAGTGCCTTGGATCATTACCCCTTTTTATTCCAGTCCCAAGGCACACCTGCATAGCAATGTTATTTTGCACAAATAGGTGCCCAAGAAGTCTTGGGTCCTGACAAAACAGTATTACTCCTAGCAGGTTTTCTCAGCACATTTCTAGGAGCAGTTTTCAGATCTGATTTATGCACATTCTTGTTAGCATGAATTCTATGTGCATAAGCATGAGATTTCTTGTTAACAGAATAAAAATTCTGTTTGCCAAAACCAGTTTGGTTTTGATATCCTGCCAGCCAACAGGTTGCAGCCCTGTGACCTGGCTTCCCACAGTTATAACATGAAAGTTTTACAAATTGTCTTACAGGGAATTTAGCATGTTTGAGATTCACATTTCTACCCTGAATATGCCAACAGTCCTTGACTGTATGGCCATACTTCCCACATTTGAAGCACTCATTGTGCTTGCCTCTAAAAACATTACTTCCAAAAACATTCCCATTTGCAGGGAGTTTAACAGTTTTAGAATTGAATTGTCTACCCTGAGCATGCCAACAGTGGGCTGCAATGTGGCCCATCTTGCCACAGTGAAAGCATAAATTAGAACTTTTCTTACCAGCATTCAGCCAGCATTCAAATCTCTTATGACCCAATTTTCCACAATTAAAGCATGTCATATGCTGGTTTATTGGAACAGACTTGTTCTTGTAAAGAGCATGATCGTTTGCATGAAATTTATTCTTATCACTAACAAACCAGCATTGTGAAATTTTGTGTCCTAGTTTACCACAATGAAAGCACTCAATTCTCCTTTTCTGAGATGAAGGATTTTTATCATGATGTCTCCTAGCATTCTTATCATCCTTCTCCATCAACTTACACTCATGCATCAGATGTCCAGCTTTATGACAGTAATGACAGATGATCTTCTTTTTAGATGCATGTGAGTGTGTGTGAGGACTGTGATCAGTAAACACTGATGAACCCTTTTCATTTATTTTCTGATTTACAGTCCTTTTCTGATTTTTATCCTCTTTTCCTATTTTCTTAGCCTTGTACTGAATTGGGGATGAAGTAGAAAACTTTTCATGTTCAGAGGTTTTAATGAAAACAGTTTTCAGCTTGGATCCATCAACATTTTTCAATTTTTCAGTTTGTTTCTGATTTTTCTGAACATTTGGTTGTTTATTTTCTGAGGTGGTGGCTACATCTGATGCTTTGATAAAGGATGTCGTCAGCTTGTTTTCAAAAGCCTTTTTATTGACATTGTTGTAGCCTAACCCTTCCCTTTGAGTATTGACCTTAACTCCTAACAACCTGTCCAGATTTTCTTGTCCACTTACAAACTTTGACAGAGAGTTCTTTAAGTCTTGGATTTCATTTTCTAAAGAGGTGATTTGTAACTCATAACTGGCAATCTCTTGCTCACTGCAATTCATAGCTTCATTCAAAACTTTGTTAGCAGTTTTATATTTCTCAATTTCATTTTCCAGATTGCTCAGTTTATCAGAATCTTCAACACAAACACTTTTACCTCTTTCTAAAGCTAGAAGTCTCTCAGACATAGTGGAGTTCAGCATTTTCAATTTCTCATTTTCTTGCTTAAGTTTGTCATTCTGAACCAATTCATTTATTAGAAGCTGATCTTCTGAATTAGTTTCAAGTTTTCTTCCAGCCTTGAATTCCTTCAAATCTTTTTCCTTCTTTTCAATATTTTTCTGTAATTCCACATTCACAGATTTGATGGCTTCAAGTTTTTCAGCAAGCAAGTTTTTCTCCTGCTCAAGTTTCTCAAATTTTTTATCATTTTTATTAGCAGATATTCTCAGAGAATCATTTTCAGATTTCAGCTTGTTTAAATCTGAGTTCTCACTTTCAAAGTTTTTCAGCAATTTTTCATACTGGTCATGATAGTCAACAAGAGTCTGATTATCATTATCTGAGTTGAATTTTTCTTTGAGTTCAGATATCACATTTATATGATCTTGATTTTCAATTTTCAATAATGAGACTTGTTTCTTCAATATTTGAAAATCAGACATATAGGCATCATGAATATTTTTCAATTCAACATAATTTCTACAAGGAGAGCTTGAACTATCTAAGCCAGTACCCTTCTTCAATTTTTTTATACTATTTTCTTAACAGTTCATGAGATTCAAATAATTCAGCATATGCATTCTCCCAATCTTCTAGAGAAAAATTCTCGAAGAGATTTACCTCATCATCATCTTCTTCAGTTTGATTGCTGCCTTGATTGCTGCCACTTTGATTTCTTCTATTGGCCATCATGCAGCTTGTTTGATTTCCTTTCCCGGCTCTCTTCATCATCTCTAACATATCCCTTGCAGATCTGCAATCAAGGAAACATGAGTGAAAGGCTTTGTCAGTGGCTACTTTCATCAGATTTATAGCTGTCTGATTCTCCTCATACATTGATTCGTGACTGTCATTCCATTTGGACCTTTTCTTTGGTAATTCATGAGGACCATGTGAAATCACTTTCCACAGGTCTGGATCAACAGATTTAACATAACTACGTAAAGCACTGTGCCACTGGTTGAAATCAGAACCACTAAAGACAGGTGGACAAGCCATTGAAACAGATAGCCGATAGAGTCAATGCAACAAGAATATTGATGCACTAAAACAAATTATCACCTAAGACTGCAAGATCGATCTGCAGGTCGCTGGACCTTGTATGTAGACACCCGCTCTGATACCAACTATTAAGGTGCTAGGCCCGGATATAGAGGGGGGAGAATGTATCCTTCTATGTATAATGGCCAATTAAAAACTTGGATGCTAGAGATAGACACAGAATAGAACCAATTCGATTCAACTCAAATACAAACACTTGGAGCGTGCCTATTCAAGCATCTAGCGGAAGCAAAGCAAACAATCAAACCACTGCACAATAGATTTTTAGGTGGTTCGGTCCACAGACCTACATCCACCCCTCACTCCCAACCGGAGTGAGGCTTCCACTAGCACAAGCTAGAACCTGCAGACTCAGTCTGCAAACAAGGTGCTGCCACACAGCTTGACCAGGGGAACAACCTCCCCTCTTCCTCCCAACCGGAGGGACACCCCAAGTGACTCCCAGCCACTTGGAAACTAGAGGTCGAAGACCTCTCTTCCTCCAGACCAGGAGGGACCCCTGGACTTGCAACCCACAAGCCCAGAACCGGAGACAAGTCTCCCTTCTCCTGAATCCACAGGAGGAACCCGATCCCCAGTCCAGAGGATCGGAAGTACAAAGGTAATCAGAAAACAAAGGAAAATAATAAATGAAAATAACACAGCAATCAGAAAGCTGTAAAAGATGAAAACACAGATGTGGCTCTCAACGGAGTTGACTGGCCTGGATCTGATCCACGGTCCAGTAGGAACTAGTCTTCAGATGAAGCTTCTTCTTTCTCTTCCTTTTTCTTCTCTGCTTCCTTCTCTCACTCGCGAGCTCTCTCTCTTTCTCTTTTTACTTCTGCTTCTTCTCTCACTTTGCCACTCCTCTTTTTCTTCTTCTTCTCTTCTCACTGGATCGAATACTCTCTGCTGCTCTCAGACTTGATGTATAGACTTTCCTCCTTTTCTATCGATCGACCCCTTTAGTGGAAGAAGGCTCGTATATATATAGCAGTAGCAGCAGCAGCTCCTGGGCGCGTGGCTTCCACGTTTTCCCGCCCAAGGAATTCACCAGAACCGAGGCAGCTGCATCCACGTGTCAGCATCTGCATACCTCGTCCTCCTGGGATCACGAGCCAGGTCATCAATCTCGGTAAGAATCCCTGTCAGACATAGCATCGGATAACTCATCAGTTTAGGTCTGAACACCCTGTACAGACTCTGTGAATGCAAAGTATTGTATAGACTTCAGAAATCAATATAGCAAGTGTGTACAGAGTGAGGGAGTGTATACACTTAGAAGACTTCATGTGTGCTCAGTGTATATACTTGCTGAAGAGTGCATTATCATAACAGAAGAGTGTGTAGACTAAAGCCTTCTGTTCGAGACAAAAGCCAATGTACAGACTTCATGCTGTACAGACTTGATGTTGATCAAGACACCTTTGGATATCAGCCCAAGGCGTCAACGCATCCAGTGTCAGCGTCGACGCAGTGAACAAGACAGGTGATGAACAATGTGTAAACTTCATGAGATGCAATGCAAACTCTGTACAGACTTGGTCGTGTAGGGCGACGCAAGGAATGGCTGTATAGACTTTACTCAATGTATGGACTTCACATAAGAAGCCAACGGCTGTACAGACTTAGGCAACCTTCAACTCACTGCGATGTACAGACTCTGAAGAACAGCAGCCAATGTATGGACTTGCTCAGCCATAGACTTCAGCTCAAGGCCAGTGTATGGACTTGATGAGACACTAATACAGAAGCAACACGAAGACACGAATACAAAAACAACATGACATAGCAAACAGCAAAGAGAACGGCACGAGGTGAAACGACACGTGATAAAACAAAGAAAGCAGGAAAACGACTCGAGTAACTACAGTAAATGACACGAGAACACAAGAGCAAGAATAAAAGGATGACTCGAGATGAGCAACTAAATACTGAAGAAACGACACGAGGTTGCACAGAAAGCAACACGAGGTGCTGCAATGTTCTGCACGCAATGGAACAAAACGACACGAAGACAAGCCCTGAAAATAATGTTTAGACTTCACGCTGTACAGACTTTGTTGAAGTGTGAAGGAGTTGAGTGTATAGACTTCGCGATGTGAAGACTTTGTCAAAGATAGCATGCCGATGTACAGACTTGAGCGAGTCAAGGTCTGTGTAGACTTGAAGATCACTCAGCGACCAATGTATAGACTTTCCAATGGAAAGGCTGTATAGACTTGAAATAATGGAAGACAGCGAGTGTATAGACTTCGAAGTGCAACGTAGGTAAAACTTCCAATGTTCAGACTTCAAAGATGAACGTAGGTAAAGAACCCAATGTGCAGACTTGGAAGTGCAACGTAGGAACAGATGCCAATGTACAGACTTTGGCAAGTAACGATGTACAGACTTGCATAGTTCCAGCTGAAGAATGTATAGACTTTACCTATTGAATGTGGCTGTACAGACTTGGAGAGTTGAAGCCAATGTACAGACTTTATGATATGAAGCCAATGTATAGACTTTAAAAGGTGTGAACAACAAGGAATGCTGTACAGACTATAAAAGCACTGTCCAGTGTATAGGCTTGATGCCTCGAAGGCGATGTATATACTTTGATGCCCAACGCCAATGTACTGACTTTGAAGAGAAAACAAATGTATGGACTTTGACGGAGTGAGACAATGTTCAGACTTTGAAGATACACTGTGGATGTACATACTTGGAAGATCATGGAGTGTATAGACTTGAAATGCTTGAAGAGGATGTACATACTTCAAGAGATGCAGCATGCCAATGTATAGACTTCATGAAGAAACACATGATGCAATGTGTGGACTTGGTGACACATGCAAACAGATGAGTGTACAGACTATGCCAGCAAGCTACACGATGTGTAGACTTAGAAGTGCCTGCAGCTGTGCATTGTACACACTTGCTGCCTGATGCAAATGTGCAGATTCTATTAATGCACATCAATGCTTTATGCAGCAGATAATCAGTCTGAACTTCAAAAGCAATGACTCACAGTGTAAGCAGATAAACTGACTGAACATATGAAAAACTGAATGAATATTTGAATGACAGACTGAATATAAGAATGGCTGAATAAAACCATGGTGACTCACAGTGATTAACTCACATTAAAACCAAACATCACAAACCCCTAAAGCCAATCATCAAAATCACAAGCCACAGGGGCCAGGGGCACAACAATCTCCCCCTTTTTGATGATGGCAACAATACACAGTGAGTCATTCTGATGATGTAATACATTCTTATGAAAGTCATTCTAATGACTCAAACTATTCTCCCCCTTTGACTTCATCAAAAAGAAAATAGTTTGAGAAGTGAAAGCAAACCAGCATGCAATGATTGAATAAAATTCTCCCCCTTTGGCAAATGAGTCCCCCTTTGATATAATCTCCCCTTTGATACCAGCAGAAGGAGATACCAAAATGCAAGAACACAATCCTCCCCCTTTAAGAGTTTCTATGCAGCATGATGCATATGACATGGAAGCTCCCCCTCAATAAGTGGAATCTTATGAGATAGATAACAAGGAGAGGTTCAGGTCAATGAATCACTGATATTTAGCAGAAGAGTTTCAAGTAGCAGATTTTCAAGAAAAGCTCCAATCACAAGAAGTTCAGTCAGATTTTCGAAGAGATAGCAATCTCATAAATCCAAAACATAAGTTTTTCAAAGTCTTCCATTATAAGGGCTTATGAATGAGCGTTATTGTTCAGCATGGTTTCACCATAATGTATGCAGAGTTTGTTAGTAAAATTCTGTATTGATATCTAAAACCATGGTTTAATAAGAAACTAACCAAGCCTTCATATTTATCTTGATTAATCTCCCTTTGTCTTACACAATCAAATCTATTGACTTCTTTCAGAATTACATGCACTAGTATTGAAATCAAGCAATTATGAAGTCATATGATTTTGTCTAGGGTTGTAGCAATTTGATTTTAGCATCAATATTCAGATATTTCAATTTGTTCAAGAATTTTCTTGCTACAAATTTTACGAGCACTCTAGTTCAGTGCACACATTGCAACTAGAGGATATACCTTGATTAGAGGACAATATCCCTAAGCCCTTAGTGTGACTAACTGTCATGCTTTATGTGAACAGAGTTAGCATTTACACATCATGACACACTACAAATCATTTTTAATTAGTGAGTTATATTTCTCAGTGTGCATGCCATTGCTCTGCCTGATTTTCAATGAATTTTATGCAGAGATAACTAAGGCACCTCATGACACAGTCCTTTGGACTTGTGTTTCTCAGTGACCAATGTCTTTGCTCTGACAGAAATAACCCTTTAGACATTTCAGAGACATTCATTTACTTCAAATCAATAATAGTTTCATGTACTTAACCAATTAAAGTCATGTATTCAAAAGTGCAGATTTCAGAAATTTTTCACAAGACACAGCATGAAACAAATGGTTAAGGTTTATTAAACATGCTTCAGATATTTTTAAGAGATTTTAAAGTCAAACTCCATGAACATTAAACTTAAACCACATGAGTTATTTCAGACATTCATAAAACTGTATAATAGAAGATTTCTAGTTTAAAATTTTTCAGATTTATGATCGAGATAGCCCATTGAAATCTTCATGAAGGACTGATTGAATTCTGAACCCAAATCATACCAATTGATAGGAGGAATACCAATTGTTAAGAGAGATTGTGAAGCTCAAAGTTTTCAGAATATGATTAAGGTTTGTCAACAAAATCAATAAGAGAGAATATGCAATGAGTTCTAACACATGTATGCATTTGACAACCTATATGCAATGCATTGACTTCCCCTCACAATATGCTTCAAACTCTCTTTTTGGCATTTTCAATATAAGGAAATGCAATGCACTATATGTATGCAGGGACATGCAAAGACTCACATTGAATGCTATGCAAGGATATGCAACTAACTCCCCCTGAAAACATGCAATGTTTGCACTGAAAACTGAACATATGATACCAAATGATTCATGCACATTCAGACTGTCCTATCAAGCAAAATGACCCATACATAGACCACCTCACACAAGTAAGAACCTCCAGACAGACCTCCCTGCCTTTTGGTACCTTACCATTTATATACCATTGAGGTCATGCAAATTTATTCAACATGCAGTCTTATATGCAATTCAGAGTTTCAGTGAGCTATTGCAACACACAAGTTTCAAGTCACACTCATAAGCAGTTCAGATTTTTTTTTTTTAGAAAATTCGAAATGCAGTTTGTTTTCAGAGTTTATGCATATCAGAATTATCAAGTAATTGCAATTAGCCTATGTATGCATCAGATACAGACAACCCTTTTTAATCTGATATTTGCACAGAACTCTCAGCAAATGCATGATCAGAAAATAATGCCCATGGCAGATGATGAATGAAAATGCAAAAATAGATTTAACTTAAAACTAAAAGTAAGAAGAGCAGGAAGTTTACCTGAAAAGTTTAGTATGGGGTTTTCTTCTTGAGTGCCTTGGATCATTACCCCTTTTTATTCCAGTCCCAAGGCACACCTGCATAGCAATGTTATTTTGCACAAATAGGTGCCCAAGAAGTCTTGGGTCCTGACAAAACAGTATTACTCCTAGCAGGTTTTCTCAGCACATTTCTAGGAGCAGTTTTCAGATCTGATTTATGCACATTCTTGTTAGCATGAATTCTATGTGCATAAGCATGAGATTTCTTGTTAACAGAATAAAAATTCTGTTTGCCAAAACCAGTTTGGTTTTGATATCCTGCCAGCCAACAGGTTGCAGCCCTGTGACCTGGCTTCCCACAGTTATAACATGAAAGTTTTGCAAATTGTCTTACAGGGAATTTAGCATGTTTGAGATTCACATTTCTACCCTGAATATGCCAACAGTCCTTGACTGTATGGCCATACTTCCCACATTTGAAGCACTCATTGTGCTTGCCTCTAAAAACATTACTTACAAAAACATTCCCATTTGCAGGGAGTTTAACAGTTTTAGAATTGAATTGTCTACCCTGAGCATGCCAACAGTGGGCTGCAATGTGGCCCATCTTGCCACAGTGAAAGCATGAATTAGAACTTTTCTTACCAGCATTCAGCCAGCATTCAAATCTCTTATGACCCAATTTTCACAATTAAAGCATGTCATATGCTGGTTTATTGGAACAGACTTGTTCTTGTTAAGAGCATGATCGTTTGCATAAAATTTATTCTTATCACTAACAAACCAGCATTGTGAAATTTTGTGTCCTAGTTTACCACAATGAAAGCACTCAATTCTCCTTTTCTGAGATGAAGGATTTTTATCATGATGTCTCCTAGCATTCTTATCATCCTTCTCCATCAACTTACACTCATGCATCAGATGTCCAGCTTTATGACAGTAATGACAGATGATCTTCTTTTTAGAAGCATGTGAGTGTGTGTGAGGACTGTGATCAGCAAACACTGATGAACCCTTTTCATTTATTTTCTGATTTATAGTCCTTTTCTGATTTTTATCCTCTTTTCCTGTTTTTTTAGCCTTGTACTGAATTGGGGATGAAGTAGAAAGCTTTTCTTGTTCAGAGGTTTTAATGAAAACGGTTTTAAGCTTGGATCCATCAACCTTTTTCAATTTTCAGTTTGTTTCTGATTTTTCTGAACATTTGGTTGTTTATTTTCTGAGGTGGTGGCTACATCTGATGCTTTGATAAAGGATGTCGTCAGCTTGTTTTCAAAAGCCTTTTTATTGACATTGTTGTAGCCTAACCCTTCCCTTTGAGTATTGACCTTAACTCCTAACAACCTGTCCAGAATTTCTTGTCCACTTACAAACTTTGACAGAGAGTTCTTTAAGTCTTGGATTTCATTTTCTAAAGAGGTGATTTGTAACTCATAACTGGCAATCTCTTGCTCACTGCAATTCATAGCTTCATTCAAAACTTTGTTAGCAGTTTTATATTTCTCAATTTCATTTTCCAGATTGCTCAGTTTATCAGAATCTTCAACACAAACACTTTTACCTCTTTCTAAAGCTAGAAGTCTCTCAGACATAGTGGAGTTCAGCATTTTCAATTTCTCATTTTCTTGCTTAAGTTTGTCATTCTGAACCAATTCATTTATTAGAAGCTGATCTTCTGAATTAGTTTCAAGTTTTCTTCCAGCCTTGAATTCCTTCAAATCTTTTTCCTTCTTTTCAATGTTTTTCTGTAATTCCACATTCACAGATTTGATGGCTTCAAGTTTTTCGGCAAGCAAGTTTTTCTCCTGCTCAAGTTTCTCAAATTTTTTATCATTTTTATTAACAGATATTCTCAGAGAATCATTTTCAGATTTCAGCTTGTTTAAATCTGAGTTCTCACTTTCAAAGTTTTTCAGCAATTTTTCATACTGGTCATGATAGTCAACAAGAGTCTGATTATCATTATCTGAGTTGAATTTTTCTTTGAGTTCAGATATCACATTTATATGATCTTGATTTTCAATTTTCAATAATGAGACTTGTTTCTTCAATATTTGAAAATCAGACATACAGGCATCATGAATATTTTTCAATTCAACACAATTTCTACAAGGAGAGCTTGAACTATCTAAGCCAGTACCCTTCTTCAATTTGTTTATACTATTTTCTTAACAGTTCATGAGATTTAAATAATTCAGCATATGCATTCTCCCAATCTTCTAGAGAAAAATTCTCGAAGAGATTTACCTCATCATCATCTTCTTCTTCAGTTTGATTGCTGCCTTGATCGCAGCCACTTTGATTTCTTCTATTGGCCATCATGCAGCTTGTTTGATTTCCTTTCCCGGCTCTCTTCATCATCTCTAACATATCCCTTGCAGATCTACAATCAAGGAAACATGAGTGAAAGGCTTTGTCAGTGGCTGCTTTCATCAGATTTATAGATGTCTGATTCTCCTCATACATTGATTCGTGACTGTCAGTCCATTTGGACCTTTTCTTTGGTAATTCATGAGGACCATGTGAAATCACTTTCCACAGGTCTAGATCAACAGATTTAACATAACTACGTAAAGCACTGTGCCACTGGTTGAAATCAGAACCACTAAAGACGGGTGGACAAGCCATTGAAACATATAGCCGATAGATTCAATGCAACAAGAATATTGATGCACTAAAACAAATTAGCACCTAAGACTGCAAGATCGATCTGCAGGTCGCTGGACCTTGTATGCAGACACCCGCTCTGATACCAACTGTTAAGGTGCTAGGCCCGGATACAGAGGGGGGTGAATGTATCCTTCTATGTATAATGGCCAATTAGAAACTTGGATGCTAGAGATAGACACAGAATAGAACCAATTCGATTCAACTCAAATACAAACACTTGGAGCGTGCCTATTCAAGCATCTAGCGGAAGCAAAGCAAACAATCAAACCACTGCACAATAGATTTTTAGGTGGTTCGGTCCACAGACCTACATCGACCCCTCACTCCCAACCGGAGTGAGGCTTCCACTAGCACAAGCTAGAACCTGCAGACTCAGTCTGCAAACAAGGTGCTGCCACACAGCTTGACCAGGGGAACAACCTCCCCTCTTCCTCCCAACCGGAGGGACACCCCAAGTGACTCCCAGCAACTTAGAAACTAGAGGTCGAAGACCTCTCTTCCTCCAGACCAGGAGGGACCCCTGGACTTGCAACCCACAAGCCCAGAACTGGAGACAAGTCTCCCTTCTCCTGAATCCACAGGAGGAACCCGATCCCCAGTCCAGAGGATCGGAAGTACAAAGGTAATCAGAAAATAAAGAAAAATAATAAACGAAAATAACACAGCAATCAGAAAGCTGTAAAAGATGAAAACACAGATGTGGCTCTCAACGGAGCTGACTGGACTGGATCTGATCCACGGTCCAGTAGGAACTAGTCTTCAGATGAAGCTTCTTCTTTCTCTTCCTTTTTCTTCTTTGCTTCCTTCTCTCACTCGCGAGCTCTCTCTCTTTCTCTTTTTACTTCTGCTTCTTCTCTCACTTTGCCACTCCTCTTTTTCTTCTTCTTCTCTTCTCACTGGATCGAATACTTTCTGCTGCTCTCAGACTTGATGTATAGACTTTCCTCCTTTTCTATCGATCGACCCCCTTTAGTGGAAGAAGGCTCGTATATATATAGCAGTAGCAGCAGCAGCTCCTGGGCGCGTGGCTTCCACGTTTTCCCACCCAAGGAATTCGCCAGAACCGAGGCAACTGCATCCACGTGTCAGCATCTGCATACCTCGTCCTCCTGGGATCACGAGCCAGGTCATCAATCTCGGTAAGAATCCCTGTCAGACATAGCATCGGATAACTCATCAGTTTAGGTCTGAACACCCTATACAGACTCTGTGAATGCAAAGCATTGTATAGACTTCAGAAATCAATATAGCAAGTGTGTACAGAGTGAGGGAGTGTATACACTTAGAAGACTTCATGTGTGCTCAGTGTATATACTTGCTGAAGAGTGCATTATCATAACAGAAGAGTGTGTAGACTAAAGCCTTCTGTTCGAGACAAAAGCCAATGTACAGAATTCATGCTGTACAGACTTGATGTTGATCAAGACACCTTTGGATATCAGCCCAAGGCGTCAACGCATCCAGTGTCAGCGTCGACGCAGTGAACAAGACAGGTGATGAACAATGTGTAAACTTCATGAGATGCAATGCAAACTCTGTACAGACTTGGTCGTGTAGGGCGACGCAAGGAATGGCTGTATAGACTTTACTCAATGTATGGACTTCACATAAGAAGCCAACGGCTGTACAGACTTAGGCAACCTTCAACTCACTGCGATGTACAGACTCTGAAGAACAGCAGCCAATGTATGGACTTGCTCAGCCATAGACTTCAGCTCAAGGCCAGTGTATGGACTTGATGAGACACTAATACAGAAGCAACACGAAGACACGAATACGAAAACAACATGACATAGCAAACAGCAAAGAGAACGGCACGAGGTGAAACGACACGTGATAAAACAAAGAAAGCAGGAAAACGACTCGAGTAACTATAGTAAATGACACGAGAACACAAGAGCAAGAATAAAAGGATGACTCGAGATGAGCAACTAAATACTGAAGAAACGACACGAGGTGGCACAGAAAGCAACACGAGGTGCTGCAATGTTCTGCACGCAATGGAACAAAACGACACGAAGACAAGCCCTGAAAATAATGTTTAAACTTCACGCTGTACAGACTTTGTTGAAGTGTGAAGGAGTTGAGTGTATAGACTTCACGATGTGAAGACTTTGTCAAAGATAGCATGCCGATGTACAGACTTGAGCGAGTCAAGGTCTGTGTAGACTTGAAGATCACTCAGCGACCAATGTATAGACTTTCCAATGGAAAGGCTATATAGACTTGAAACAATGGAAGACAGCGAGTGTATAGACTTCGAAGTGCAACGTAGGTAAAACTTCCAATGTTCAGACTTCAAAGATAAACGTTGGTAAAGAACCCAATGTGCAGACTTGGAAGTGCAACGTAGGAACATATGCTAATGTACAGACTTTGGCAAGTAACGATGTACAGACTTGCACAGTTCCAGCTGAAGAATGTATAGACTTTACCTATTGAATGTGGCTGTACAGACTTGGAGAGTTGAAGCCAATTGATGTGGCACAGCCCAAAGACCACTAAATATGATGAGATGACCCTAGGACTTAGACCCGCAAGCATACAAGCGCTCAATGATTCTCACAATGATGATTTTTGCTCACTCGGCTCACATGTTTACCCGATGGGTCCGGGAGATGATGGTGAGGGTCCGAGGCGGGACCCAATTGTCCTAATGGACTTACAATGCTAAGGCTGACCCCCAATGGGCCTGGGAGACCCAGCTTTGTGGGTGGCTGGCCCGCAAGGCGGGGTGTTGGGTGGCACTCACTCACGGGCCGCGGTGGGCACAAAATCGCTTAAAATTAAGTCCGAGCGCTCTCTTACCGTCCGAAGGGCATTCAAGGCAATACTACATTTGCAGAAATGAAGCTACAAGGGTGTGATCAGAAGCTCACCTGATCGGTGTGAAGACACCGAACCCGTTCGGAGACGAGGGCGCGCCGGGAAGCGTGGGTAATTACCCGAACGCTGCGGCGATTGTCGCTTGACCTGAAACTTAAATAGTACAACACTACTCCTCACGCAGGAGGGATGAACTTGGGGTGGGGATTAATCTTATTACACTCAAAACTACCTCCACGCAGGGAGGGGCCTTCAGCCGGCCAAGCGGGGTGGGGATTTATGCAAAGGAAAAGCCGATCTTCCGAGTCCGCTGGTTCTGCCAATCTGCAGGTTTGCAGGACAGGATGTTGCTGTTGATGCTGTCACGGGATCCACGGGGCTCCAAACTTGACGAAACCACTGCCAAAAGTTTCTCATCTGACAGGGGATGAAGCTTGAATTTTTGGGGCAGCTTTGATACCTGAGGCTGGCAGTGCCGGCGATGGGAACAGGACAGCAATGTCTGGCTCCTGGCAGGTACCAAACTGATGCAGCAGGTTGTAGATGTCGCTGTGGCCCCTCCTGAACTCCGATTGGGACGAGATTGGCGGTGACGCGATCGTGGTCGGAGTAGCTTCGAGCAGCAGTTGACGGGGCCTCGATCCAAGGTCGGAGGAGAGCGGGGTAGCCGGAAGAGTAGGTACAGGTCGAACCTGGTCCCACAGTGGGCAGATTACCCACCCTGACGAAGAAAATGTTAACTTGCAGCTCCGGTGGCCGAATGAGGTCCTTATTCTTGGAGAAGACAGCTAACTGGTATTAGTTTCAGCCCTCCAAAAATGGCGCTCAGATCTTCAGGGAGGAAGTCGTGGTCGGACTGTGACTGCAGCTCTGGTTCCCTGCCTGAGAGCTTCTGCGCAGTTGAGGGAGATCGGCTCCTACGGACAGCTCCGACCTTGGATGTTGACGAAACCACCTCGCCTTGAAAGCTCTCAGGACTCCCTTTCCAGAGATGTAGGCCTTGACACCAGGAGGACCAGGGAACGGCCGGTCCTGTTGTGATCTTCAGGACCCAACTCTGCAGCCTGCGACCTGCTTTCTGAAATGGCAAACTAGCAAGAATGAAGGGAGTGGGAGGGAGGTAAAAAAGCTTGAGGATGATGGCTGAAGGTTTAGGGAGGGGGGGAGGACGTGGCTAGGGCTCCAGGAGGTTAGGAATGGCAGTGATGGAGGGAGAAAGGGGGCTGGAACTGCTAGAGGTGGAGATGGGGGAGTGGATGTGCACAAGAGAGAAGATGAGTGTGAGGGAAGGTGGGGGGCGAACTTGGCTATGGGGAGGGAGTGGATTTCGACCTAGGGTGAGGGAGGGATGGGAGAGGGGAGGGTAATTCGAATTTGGGCTTTGGGAGGGGTTAATTTAGCCTTGGGAAGGTGGATAGGTGCCTTGGGAAGTGAAGGGAGGTGGGTGGTAGTTGGGAAGTAGAGTTTGGATTGGTGGAGGGTTGTTGGGACTAGGTGGAGAGTAAAGGAGGGTTGTGGGAAGTTGTGGGGTATTAATGGAGGTAGGTGGGGGTTGGAATTGAATGAGAGAGGGGGAGGAGAGAGGGGAGGTTCGCCCCTTGCCTTGTGGGAGAGAGAAGGAGAGCTAGAGAGAGAGAGAGGAATGGAATAATGAGAGATTTGAAAGAGTTTTCTTCAATATTCATCAAAAGTTAGTACATGGAGGGAGATGGGGGCTATTTATAGGCAACCCATCGTTACAAGACAAAAATAACCCTGCCATTTAAGGAAAAAGATCAAACATGTCCTAGACTCAGTCCAATAGGTCCAAACTAAGGTATTAGGGCCCAATTAGACCAAATAGGGGAAATGGACTAGTACAACATGACATAATAAAAGGAAATACATGCGACATGACCCAATAAAAGGAAAATTACATATGATAAAACTCAATAAAAGGAGGATACATAAGATGAGAATGAGTCGACCCAAATCAAGGGTGTGCAGGCGACCCGAGCCATAGCGAGTGTCGTGAGATGTCCTCATCAAATCCCCCGGGGTGGGGAGAACTCGACCCTGTCGAGTGTGGGTCTGCCTGGCTGTCATAGTGCTCCAGAATGTCGGGATCCAACCGCAGCAGGTCCTCCCGCCTCACCCAAGCATCCTCCGTCGGGGGACGGTTCTTCCACCTAACCAAGTAGCGCCGATACACCTTGTGCCTCGTAATGATGCTATGCTCATCCAGTATTGCCTCTATCTGCTATCGTCGGTCTCTTAAGCTGGGAAGTGGAGTCCCTCCGGGAGTGTCTCTCATAAGGGGGGGGGTAACGGCTCAAGCTCCTCACTGGGTTCCACCGCAGGGCCTTTGTAGGGTACCAGGTCCACCACGTTGAAGGTAGGGTGCACCCCATAGCTCTCTGGTAGGTCAAGCTCATAAGCATTGCTGCCAAGTCGTCGTAGAACTCGAAAGGGTCCCGACCCTCGTGCCCTCAACTTGGAGGCAGGCCCGGGAAGGAGCCGCTCCGTCCTCACCATCACCTGGTCTCTCACTTGGAATTCACAGTGGCGCTGGTGAGCATCTGCCCGTCTTTTGTAAGCCTCATTGCTTTTCCCTATATGCTTGCGGATGTCATCATGCAACTCTTTGATATGCTGTGCAAAGGACTCAGCTGAGACTGACACCCTAGCATGTGGGGGAAGGGGAATGAGATCCGAGGGCTTTCTAGGCCTAAAACCATGCACTGTCATGAATGATGATCCTATAGGGATGAAGGGAGGGCCTGGACAGCCAAATTCAGCCCTATCAAGTGTTAGATTGGTTTTGACAGATTTAGGAGGACCAGGGCATCCATGAATTGACCTATCATGCTTAGAAACCATGTGGACCTTGATGCACTTAGGTGGACCGGGGCAACCACAAGTGGCCCTATCATGCATGAGACGGATGAAGAGTGGGGGAAGACCAACTTGTCCAAATGTAAGCCTATCATGCACTGGACCTAGTGTGTGAATGACACAAATGATGTGACTAGCCTGACCACATGATGCAAAAGGTTGTGATACATGGATTCTTATCAAGATGGTCCCATCTGTGAGATTTGGGGGTTTCCACTCATGGGGATCGAAGCGGTTCCAAGGGGTTGACATCTTGGGATGGGTCACTCCCTTATTTCCAAGGTTGATGCCACCCTTGGCATTGACTCTCATAGTGTGGGCGGAATTTCGGAATGGGTGGGTTAGGCCTGACATGGTGGGTGAGGGTAGGAGGGAGTGGGTGGTGGGTGAGGAGTACTTGGAAGCCCATAGGGAGTGGCCAAACAGATCAAGATGGGTTAAGGGGTGGGTGATGTGGAGGTGGGTTTCAATCCAAGTGGTCGCCCTAGGGTCCCTAGCACACATAGGGAAGTGGAAATCATGAACCCAGTGGGACTTATCGTAATGCTCCTTGCAAAGGGGCGAGGGGTAGGGAGAGATGTAGGAGGGCCAGGAGGTGGGTTGGTAATGAGGGGCTAGTGGGAAGGGAACATGTGGATCTAGGAGGACTTGGGTTGAGGGGAATGAGGCTTCTTCCCATCCTGGACCTTGAGCATTCCAAAGCATACACTCCCTAGTGTGGGCTGGGCACTCGTCTCCTAATGGGGTAAGCACCAAAGTGGATTCCTTAGGTTGATTGCCCTCTCCTTGTGGTAGGGGAGTGGTGTAAAACTCATCGGGAATTGAAATCCCTTTCCTTGTGGAAGGAGGGGATTTCCATTGAGTGGGGTCAAAAGGATCATAGAAATTGAAACTCTTATGGAGGGATCCCTCTATGTCCTTGGATAGGTTGGCCCAAGTAGGACGTTCCCCGATGCATGTTGAACCTTCATCGACAAGGGGCAACAACAAGAGTGTGGACTCACTAGGAAGTGTGACCTTGAGGAGAGGAGAGCATTTTTTTGTGGGGCTCATTGGGTCAAGTTCCCTAGGGGTTGGCAGGAAGATTAGAAGCTCACTAGTGCATTGGCCTATAGTGCAAATAGATGTAATGGAGCCAATGGATGAGTAGGCAAAGGCAAGGTACTTGGGCTTAATGGGTTCCATGGCCAACATGCTAGTCAACCCCATTTGATAACTCAAACTCCTAAGTAGGTCTTCAAGGGTTTCCACAAAGCAAAAGGATTGATATGTTGTGTGACGAGAATGACATGGCACTAGTTGAACTTGCTCTATGGGGAGGTTGCATGGGGTTGAAGGGTACAAGATGGGACCTTTCTTTTGCCAGGTAGCTAGGGGCTCCTCTATGGTTAGCTCACCAGTGGGTGGGATGAGTTGCTCATGTTGGGGTTCGGGTTGGTTTTGTGCAATGGAGATTTGAGGCTCATTTTCCACTTTAACTGATAGCTTTTGAATGGTTTGCTCAAACTTGGAGAGGGCTTGATTATAAGAATTTGGGAAGTGGAACTTTTTCTTGTCTCCCGGGGATTGCAAGTGACACCCTTTTCCTTCGGGGTCTATGATTGCTTGTTGTTCTTCCATCCATTCTTTTCCCAAAATAATATGTGACCCAAGGGGCCAAATTTTGCACCATGCTCCACTACCCCACGTAATGGATTTGGAGGGAATGCGGCTTACACAAGGTACGTAGAACTCTACGAAAACCCATTTCCCATGGATGACAATTTTCCCTTCTTGTGACAAGGAGTTCACAAGAGTTTGGGAGACATAATTTCCCGATTGGTACTCATCAAGGAACACAGTGGTGATTTTGTTGTGGGGTAGGACTACTTTGAAGCTAAAGGACATGGTGAACCGGTCATCGTGGGAATTGGGATTCATGGTGTTATTGGAAGAAGATGAAATGCCTTGATAATGAGTTCCACTACGAGTGGTCATGCAAAGTTGGGTGGGCTATGCAAGGGTGTGCGAATGCACCTAAGAAAATCTTAGTGTGACGCAAGACTAGACTTGTAAGGACAAGCCTATGACCGCTCTGATACCACTTGATGTGGCACAGCCCAAAGACCACTAAATATGATGAGATGATCCTAGGAGTTAGACCCGCAAGCATACAAGCGCTCAATGATTCTCACAATGACGATTTTTGCCCACTCGGCTCACACGTTCACCCGATAGGTCCGGGAGATGATGGTGAGGGTCCGAGGCGGGACCCAATTGTCCTAATGGACTTACAATGCTAAGGCTGACCCCCAATGGGCCTGGGAGACCCAGCTTTGTGGGTGGCTGGCCCGCAAGGCGGGGTGTTGGGTGGCACTCACTCACGGGCCGCGGTGGGCACAAAATCGCTTAAAATTAAGTCCGAGCGCTCTCTTACCGTCCGACGGGCATTCAAGGCAATACTACATTTACAGAAATGAAGCTACAAGGGTGTGATCAGAAGCTCACCTGATCGGTGTGAAGACACCGAACCCGTTCGGAGACGAGGGCGCTCCGGGAAGCGTGGGTAATTATCTGAACGCTGCGGCGATTGTCGCTTGACCTGAAACTTAAAGAGTACAACACTACTCCTCACGCAGGAGGGATGAACTTGGGGTGGGGATTAATCTTATTACACTCAAAACTACCTCCACGCAGGGAGGGGCCTTCAGCCGGCCAAGCGGGGTGGGGATTTATGCAAAGGAAAAGCCGATCTTCCGAGTCCGCCGGTTCTGCCAATCTGCAGGTTTGCAGGACAGGATGTTGCTGTTGATGCTGCCACAGGATCCACGGGGCTCCAAACTTGACGAAACCACTGCCAAAAGTTTCTCAGCTGACAGGGGATGAAGCTTGAATTTTTGGGGCAGATTTGACACCCGAGGCTGGCAGTGCCGGTGATGGGAACAGGACAGCAATGTCTGGCTCCTGGCAGGTACCGAACTGATGCAGCAGGTTGCAGATGTCGCTGTGGCCCCTCCTGAACTCCGATTGGGACGAGATTGGCAGTGACGCGATCGTGGTCGGAGTAGCTTCGAGAAGCAGTTGACGGGGCCTCGATCCAAGGTCGGAGGAGAGTGGGGTAGCCGGAAGAGTAGGTACAGGTCAAACCTGGTCCCACAGTGGGCAGATTACCCACCCTGATGAAGAAAATGTTAACTTGCAGCTCCTCTGGCCGAATGAGGTCCTTCATCTTGGAGAAGACAGCTAACTGGTAGTAGTTTCAGCCCTCCAAAAATGGCGCTCAGATCTTCAGGGAGGAAGTCGTGGTCGGACTGTGACTGCAGCTCTGGTTCCCTGCCTGAGAGCTTCTGCGCAGTTGAGGGAGATCGGCTCCTGCGGACAGCTCCGACCTCGGATGTTGACGAAACCACCTCGCCTTGAAAGCTCTCTGGACGCCCTTTTCAGAGATGTAGGCCTTGACACCAGGAGGACCAGGGAACGGCCAGTCCTGTTGCGATCTTCAGGACCCAACTCTGCAGCCTGCGACCTGCTTTCTGAAATGGCAAACTAGCAAGAATGAAGGGAGTGGGAGGGGGGTAACAAAGCTTGAGGATGATGGCTGAAGGTTTAGGGAGGGGGGGAGGACGTGGCTAGGGCTCCAGGAGGTTAGGAATGGCAGTGATGGAGGGAGAAAGGGGGCTGGAACTGCTAGAGGTGGAGATGGGGGAGTGGATGTGCACAAGAGAGAAGATGAGTGTGAGGGAAGGTGGGGGGCGAACTTGGCTATGGGGAGGGAGTGGATTTCGACCTAGGGTGAGGGAGGGATGGGAGAGGGGAGGGTAATTCGAATTTGGGCTTTGGGAGGGGTTAATTTAGCCTTGGGAAGGTGGATAGGTGCCTTGGGAAGTGAAGGGAGGTGGGTGGTAGTTGGGAAGTAGAGTTTGGATTGGTGGAGGGTTGTTGGGACTAGGTGGAGAGTAAAGGAGGGTTGTGGGAAGTTGTGAGGTATTAATGGAGGTAGGTGGGGGTTGGAATTGAATGAGAGAGGGGGAGGAGAGAGGGGAGGTTCGCCCCTTGCCTTGTGGGAGAGAGAAGGAGAGCTAGAGAGAGAGAGGAATGGAATAATGAGAGATTTGAAAGAGTTTTCTTCAATATTCATCAAAAGTTAGTACATGGAGGGAGATGGGGGCTATTTATAGGCAGCCCATCTTTACAAGATAAAAATAACCCTGCCATTTAAGGCAAAAGACCAAACATGTCCTAGACTCAGTCCAATAGGCCCAAACTAAGGTATTAGGGCCCAATTAGACCAAAAAGGGGAAATGGACTAGTACAATATGACATAATAAAAGGAAATACATGCGACATGACCCAATAAAAGGGAAATTACATATGATAAGACTCAATAAAAGGAGGATACATAAGATGAGAATGAGTCGACCCAAATCAAGGGTGTGCAGGCGACCCGAGCCATAGCGAGTGTCGTGAGATGTCATCATCACCAATGTACAGACTTTATGATATGAAGCCAATGTACAGACTTTAAAAGGTGTGAACAACAAGGAATGCTGTACAGACTTTAAAAGCACTGTCCAGTGTATAGGCTTGATGCCTCGAAGGTGATGTATATACTTTGATGCCCAACGCCAATGTACTGACTTTGAAGAGAAAACAAATGTATGGACTTTGACAGAGTGAGACAATGTTCAGACTTTGAAGATACACTGTGGATGTACATACTTGGAAGATCATGGAGTGTATAGACTTGAAATGCTTGAAGAGGATGTACATACTTCAAGAGATGCAGCATGCCAATGTATAGACTTCATGAAGAAACACATGATGCAATGTGTGGACTTGGTGACACATGCAAACAGATGAGTGTACAGACTATGCCAGCAAGCTACACGATGTGTAGACTTAGAAGTGCCTACAGCTGTGCATTGTACACACTTGCTGCCTGATGCAAATGTGCAGATTCTATTAATGCACATCAATACTTTATGCAGCAGATAATCAGTCTGAACTTCAAAAGTAATGACTCATAGTGTAAGCAGATAAACTGACTGAACATATGAAAAACTGAATGAATATTTGAATGACAGACTGAATATAAGAATGGCTGAATAAAACCATGGTGACTCACAGTGATTAACTCACATTAAAACCAAACATCACAAACCCCTAAAGCCAATCATCAAAACCACAAGCCACAGGGGCCAGGGGCACAACAAGGGACTACTGGGGAGCTTCTCCCATGTTCTCCCCCTCATCCGTGGATGTTTGGGGGCATGGCGTGGATTTTTGGGGTTTTCCCGCCGTTCTCGATTTTCTGAAATGGTCGCGGTCTACCAGTAACCGCTTTCATTGGTTGCGGTCTTGGGAGAACTGCGTTTGCCCAAGAACGTCGGAAAGCGTCGCGGACGTGCGATAGACCATTTTCATCTAGTCCCGGTCGTGACCCGACCGTGACTATGTGGTCGCGGTCCCAGGGCGACCGCTACCATCGGGCGGCGTCTGGCTAGTCGCGGTCGTGACCCGACCGTGACTGCTTAGTCGCAGTCCTCGGTCGACCGCTTCTATCTGGTCGCAGTCCTCAGGAGACCGCGACTACGTTGCGATTCCCGTCTGCATGGTTTTGACCTCCGGTCGACCCGGTTGTGACCCAATGGTTGACTTTAGGTCTCGTGAGTGTCCCGGACACCCCGTGGGTTCCGTGTCCGTGTTTCTGGGGTGTCGGGAGGCGCCGTGTTACCTCGATTAGCGTGCCCATAGGTGTGGTTGGTCCGGGTGATCTCACGTGTCCCGAGCTTTCGTGTTACGCTCGATCGTGTCACCGTGTATCGGTGCGTGTGCGGTGGGGTCTACCCCACATGTCGTGGGTTTCTTTGGAAGGCGATTCCCATGTGGGCCACGTGTTTGGCCTTGGACTGCGAGTCTAGTTCTCCGGCCTGGGGCTGGAGGTTTCCCGCTTGCCCTGGGATGGGAAATCGACGTGGCGGCTTGTATGCTGCCCTGGGAATCGTGCTTCTGTGTTTTCCGTGTGGCCCGTGTGGGTGGCCTTACTCCCTTACGTTCCCTTCCCGAGGGAGTGGTCTTGGCGGCTCGTGAGCTGTCTCGGTACTCATGCTACTGTGGTTTTAGACATAGAGATTGGACTAGATTGACGGCCTTGTGCTGTTGCGTACAACGGTCTTGACCCCGAGTCTTGTGACTCAAGGACCATTGGGTGTAGTGGGTCTAGAGGAATGTCCAGAGTCTAGTGACTTAGCGTCACTTGGGTTTTCTCGACTCTCGCGCAGGTGTGTGCGCGGCAGTGGACTGTGAGTCCCGTTTCTTCTCCGACTGTGGTCACCGCGCGACAGTGCTAGTACGTGGGATGGTCCCCGTACTTTGTCGGGTTTGGACGCTGTTTTCCTTCTACTTGAGAGTCTACTCCTTCAGTGACCCTCCACTCGTCGTAGCCTACCAGTACGCGGTGCTGGTCGCACCAGGGAGTGGTGTACGAGCTTACCCTTAGAGGTAGTTTGTGGACCGGTTGCCGTGGGGCCCCACGTCTTGCAGCCAGAGTCCGACTGAGGGGAAAACCGGTCAGAGGGCCAGACCAGGGACGCGTGGTCTGTGTGTGCACATGTGGTTGGGGGCAGTTGGACCCACGTCCACGGGCGTGACCCCAGCTAGTCACTTGTTTGTGGTTACTTGTACGGTGTTCGAGTCTTTGGTAGGAGCTACCACGCCAGGCGGTTCACCTTGTTAGGTTCGGTGCAGTATTCAGAAGGGGGGGGTGAATGAATATAACCCGTTAAAAACTTCTCCCAATTAAAACTAGAATAATAACAAGACAGATTCGACAATCTGAAGCTCAACTGGAATTTCGCTCTCTTGACAGATTAAAATATTCTAAGAAAACTAATCAACACTTCTGCTCAGCCAAAAGCCAAACGCTTAGAGCGCCCCTATACATTCATCTAGCGGAAGCACAAATGAACAAATCAAACCACAATGCACAAGGGGTTTTTAGGTGGTTCGGTCCTCCAGACCTACATCCACCCCACACTCAAACCGAGTGTGGTTTCCACTAGCTCACGCTAGAAACAGCAGACTCAGTCTGCAACAAACGCTGCCAAATAGCTTGACCAGGGGAACAACCTCCCCTCTTCCTCCCAACCGGAGGGAACCACTAGTGACACTAGTCACTAGCAAACCAGAGACACGCGGTCTCTCTTCCTCCAGACCTGGAGGGAACCCCTGGACTTGAATCCACAAGCCCAGAACCGGAGACAAGTCTCCCTTCCTCCAAACCGGAGGGAATCAACAAGTAGCACCCAGCTACTTGCAACCGGAGATAGCAATCTCCCTTCTCCTGAACAAACAGGAGGAACCCACAAGTGACTCCAGCCACTTGGAAACCAGAGACACACGGTCTCTCTTCCTCCACACACGGAGGGAACCACCGGACTTGCTACTCACAAGCCCAGAGCCGGAGGAACAAGCCTCCCTTCCTCCAACCCGGAGGGGAACCTAGAGACCCAAGTCTCTCTTCCTCTGAACCCCAGAGGGAAGCACAACCGGAGATAAATCTCCCTTCCTCCAACCCGGAGGGAAACAACCGATGACACCCTGTCAAAGGCAACTAGAGACGGAAGTCTCTCTTCCTCCACACCGGAGGGTACCAACCACAAGTAGCACCCAGCTACTTGCAAACCGAAGACACAAAGTATCCCTTCTCCTGAGCCCACAGGAGGAACCCCGACCTCTCTACAGAGGATCGGAAATACATCAGTAAATAGATAAAAAGAAAAACGAAACCAGCAACAGAAGCTGAAAAGATAAAAATAAATGTGGCTCTCGCAGGAGCTGGCTGGCCTGGATTTGATCCACGGTTCAGCAGGAACAGATCTTCTGTTGAAGCTTCTATCACTCTAGCTCTCTCTTCTTCTCTATTCTTCTTCCTCTTCTTCCCTTCACACTCTGCTATCTCGATCTCTTACTCACTCTCTCTTTCTTTCTCTTTCTCACTCTCTTTCTCTTCTTCTTTTCTTTTTCTTCTTCTCTGGATCGTGGCTCTCTGTATTGGCTTCTCTTCTTGCCAATTCGATCACCCTTCTTCTGTGGAAGAAGAGTCATATATATAGCAGCAGCAGCAGCATCAGCAGTATCAGCCACGACGTGTGACCTCCACATTTCCAGCCCTAAGAATTCGGACCACGTGGCAGTCTCTCAGCAGGCTTCATTCCAGCCTCGGATCACGTGCTGCCAGTCACTGGGAATTTTTCTTCCTTGGACCTGCAAGGAGATGTAAAGCCATTAAAACTATTAATACGCTGTATGGCCATTAACAATAGAGCTGCATGAGGTGTATAGAAACAACAAGAGGTGCACTGCACTGAAGACGACACGAGATACAGTGGTGACACAACGAGCACTACTAAGAGAACGACACGAGGTAGAAAGAAAACACACGAAGACACGAAGACAAAAACAACACGAAGACATGAACATAAAAACAACATGACATGACACACAGCGAAGAGAACAACACGTGCTGACAACAGACACGAAGACGAGAACAGAAACCAACACGAAGTATGGTTTCAATACAAGAAAGACACGAGGTCTAGGAAGAACAAAAAATGACACGAAGTGAAACAGGAAGCAACACGAAGTGCTGCGATGTCCTGCACGCATGAGAACAAACCCGACACGAAGAGACGAAAACAACACGAGGTGAAGACACAAAGAGACAACGACACGAGGTGTAGATAACACGACACGAAGTCATGAGAGGAGAGACGACACGGAGTGTGGTCAATGCGATAAAGACACGAAGTCTAAAACGAAAGACCAATCACTAAGACAGAATACAAAGAATCAACACGAAGTGAAGTTGACACGAAGTGAGAACACCACGAAGACGATACAGTAATTGACACGGGTTGAAAATAGCCCGAAGATGACAACTGAAATTGACACGGAGTGAAAACAGCACGAAGACAGAGCAGTGATTTGACACGAAGTCAAAATGACAAGAAATAAAACGACACGAAGTCGAAAACAGAAATCAACACGAGGTGTGATTTCAACATAAGAAAGACACGGACTGATAACGACACGAAGTCGAAACAGTAATTGACACGGGGTAACACGACACGAGGTAAAAACGACACGAAGATGAAATTGACACATACTGAAAACAACACGAAGATGAAGGGAACAGTGCAATGTCTAGACTTGAAGTACAGTTAAGTGTACAGACTTCACCAATGAATCACTCACTGTACAGACTTGCTATAGCAGTATGATGTACAGACTTTGATGAACAGTCCAAAGTATGGACTTTCACTGCAAACAACAATGTGTAGACTTCATGTAAAAGCCCAATGTATGGACATTGAAATCGAACACCAATGTGCAGACTTGACAGTGAAGACTAGAGTGCATACTTCAAGTCTAACTGTGGATGTACAGACTTGAAGATTGAAGGCGATGTATAGACCATGCACATACCAGAAGTCTAACACACACAATATATCAGTCATACACGTGCATTCTCCAGATGATATACAAATCACAATCATGAAGCTATCATCAAAGCACAATGTCAGCAGATAAACTGACTGAGCATATGAAGGCCTGAATGAACATTTCAGCAGGATGACTCACAGTGATTAACATCAAACACCAATCATCAAAACCAGATAAATCATTAAAACCTCAGCAATGAATGCTTTATGCATCAGTTTAACATGAAGCATGACTGATCATCAAATATGACTCTAAATGAGACTGACAGTGTATACACTTAGCCAAAGTATAGACTTTAAATCCAAAGCAAACGGCTGTACAAACTTGGAGATGTGAACCCAATGTACAGACTTGAAATGCATGAGCAAACAGCAAACAATTAGCCACTATGTTGCCCCAATCTAGCCATATTCATGAATTAGTTATTCAAGCAAACAATCAGATATTCAAGCAGTCAATCAGTCATCTAGCACACCTCAGTGTGACTCATGGTATGTCAGTCATCATCAAAACCACACAGGGGCACAACACAACAATCTCCCCCTTTTTGATGATGGCAACACTATGAGTTACACTGAATCAGATTAGATTCTTCTCCCCCTTTGCCTTCATCAAAGATATGAAATAGGGAAACAATTCAGTATAGACTTGAATGTTATACTTCCCTTTGGAGTGTGACAACTATCTTCCAAATGTATCCTTTCAAGAGCTTCTCCCCCAGTAGATATGTCATATTTTCAATCACACAGGAGCACTGAAGTATGAAGAACTCAATTCAGAAAAGAGTTAGGATCTCAACTAAATGCATGAATGAAGTCTCCCCCATCGTCACTAAAAAGATGTTATGAATGTATTGCAATTAATTATACGAGTGCACAGTCAATGAGAATTCATGTAGGATATGAGACCTATGCATGAATCAAAACCTGAAAGACATGTTATGCAATAAGTTTGACTAGCTCCCCCTTAGACATACAACTCTTATGCATCCACCATGCTTATGCAGGTCCAAGACATCAGTGGAAGTCAACAGTTGGAACCAATTGATAGAACTGAGTGCAAATGAAGCAGTCAGTTTAGTCTGACCGACTGGAGTCCAATGTGAGAGAGTAAAAAGGAATTCAGAAAGAATGAGAAAGATTTTCAATGAAATATCAATTTCATAAATCTGATTTAAACAAATGATTACAGACTTTTCCATCATAGAAACCTATGAATGAACCTATGTTGACAAACCAGTTCAGAATTTTATGTATGCGAGGTTTGAACATGAGCTATTTCTACTCATATCTGAAATCAATTTTCTTAATAACAAGTGAACCAAGTTTTCATATTGAGAAACCTTTTTAACCTTCTTCATTCTTCCTCGCTTAATTTCAAGGATTTCCTCAAGAAATGCAATCGATAGTATTGAGGATAAACAAACAAGAAACCATTTATTTCTGTCAAAATTTCTATTGAAAGAACATTCTTTTCCAAACAATCTCAGATGATCTGCTAGATAGGCAACGAATTTTTTTTTTTAACAGCAATATTCAAGAGCAATTAAGTTAAGTACATCCTTACAACTGGAGGATACACGTTGTTTAGACGCCAGTATCCCTAAGCGCTTGGAAGGACTAACTATCATGCTTCTTAAGAACAGAGATAGCATTTATACCTCATGACACACTGAAACTCATTTCTTTGATGAGAGACATGTATTTCTCAGTGTGCCTGCCATTGCTCTGCCAGATTTTTAATCAACATATTTAAACAGAGTTAACTATGGCACTTCATGACATATCTCAATTCATTTCTTTGATGAATGAGATGTGTTTCTCAGTGACCAAGGACATTGCTCTGACAAGATTTGGTATTTGACAATCCATATTCCCTGATGTTTAAAAACAATACATATTTTCATGCAAATCAGTCAAGAAAAATCATGATTTCAGAATTTCAGATTTCAGAAGAGTTTAAAAGACACAACATGAAAGGATTGGTTAAAATTTATTAAGACTAACTCAGATATTTCCAAGAAGAATTCATAAACAAACACAAGAAGTACATGAAACTTCAACCGGCTGAAATCTTCAGACATTCATAGTCCTATATGATAGAAATTTCCTTAAAAACAATGTTTTTCGGATTTATGATCAAGATATGAGCAGAGAAATCTTTCTGGGACTTCAAGGAAGGCAAGAGCAATTTTCAGGTACAGCCACGTCAACAAATGCCAATGAATACCAATTGATAGTATGAGTGACAATGGCTGACAAGAATTGAAGCAAGAGGCTGAAATACAATGCATTTCACAATCACCAAGGAGTTTATCCAGATTGCAGTTCAAACAGGAAGGTGAGTATTAGTCATCAGACATGAGCTTTGATGAGAGGTCTGATGGTCACATGCACTTACATGAATGAATAATGAGAGATGCTCCCCCTCACTGAGTGCATAAACTGTAACCCTCCCTTTTCTTTTGAAAAATTTCATGATTAAATGATGCCACTCTGAGATGCAATTAGATGTATTAACTACCCATGAAAGGCATGAAGACCCTGAAGGGTATTAGACTGGTCAAATGTGCATGATATGCAGTGCAGCTCCCCCTGACGGTGTGCATTCAGAACATTTGAAAATCATTCATGAGTCATGAATTCTAGATGTATGCAGTCACAGAATGAGCATATTCAGAAGCAACAACTATTGCATGGAAATGCAAACATACATGTTTAAACCACTAATTAACAAATCTATCTATATACCTAATGCCATCTAAGCAAACTCATTGAAAAGTCAAGAGACTTACCTGAGAGGTGCATGAGTGGGGTTTACCCTTTTAGGGTGTCTTGGTTTATTTGCCCCTTTTATTTCTCATTCCCAAGACACACCTGCAAAAAGTTTCTCACTTGGCACATTTTGGTTCCCAAGTTTCCTTGGGTCCTGCAGGGTTAGTGGCATTTTGATGGGATGTTTTCCAAAGCTTCTGAGCCATCATAACATCATGCTTTTTCATATAGCAGCTAGGCATGGAATGTCCAGACCGACCACAATAATCACATGAACCACTCGGTCTGAATTTCTTACTATGCATGTAAGCAGGTGTACTAAATTCATGAGCATGAATGTTTCTGTTTTTACCACCACTTTGTTTCAGATGGTCAGAAAACCAGCAATCAGTCACCTTGTGACCTTGCTTACCACACTCAAAGCATGTGAGGGATTTTCTTGTTTGAGCAGATTTGTTTCTACCAAACACACTTTGTTTAACAAATTTAGAGTTGACCTTCTTTCTCTGAGAATACCAGCAGTCTTTGACTGTATGGCCAACTTTCTCACAGTGATAGCAGAAGATGGAATTTCTTCTACCAACATTAAGCCAGCAGTCAACCGCCCTATGGCCTGACTTGCTGCAGGTGAAACACACCATGTGTTGGCCCCTGGACCCATTTTTGTTCCTTTTAAAGACATGCTGATTTTCATACAAATTGTCATGATTAGAATTTAAAGAATATTTGCCTTTACCTTTGGCAAACCAACATTGTTCACTAACATGACCTGTTTTTCCACAATGATAACAATGACTTTTTCTTTTCTGTTCAACAGGACTGTTTTTGTTATTGTACTTCCTGGCATGCATTCTATCATCCTGTTCCATCAATTTACATTCATGCATCAAGTGACCAAACCTATGACAGTAATGGCATGAAATTTTCTTTTTATTTGCATGAATGTGTTTGTTCAATTTAGGCACAGCATTCTCAGGTTTATCATGAGAGTTCCTTGAATCTTTGTTCTGAACATGAATAGTCTTTTTCTGTTTTTGAACTTGTTTCTCAGACTTAGGGCTGTCAGTGGAATTTTGATTCTTCTTAGCACTAAATTCAAAAATAGGCACATTCGATGTGCTGCCTGACTTAGAGCTACTCACGAATGAAGTTTGAAGCTTACTTTCAAAGCTCTTTTTATCTATTGGTTTGTAGCCCAAACCCTCTCTTCGGAGATTCACTTTAGATCCAAGAATTTTATCAAGATTTTCTTTTCCACTAACAAATTTCTCAAGAGATTTCCTCAATTCTGTAACTTCTGATCCAAGCTTTGATACATGGATTTCATATTCATCAGCTTTCTTTTTATAGCAAATAACATCTTCTTTCAGCATTTGATTAACAGTCCTAAGACTTTCAATTTCCTGTTCAGCTTTCATTAGCTCATCAGAGCTATCCAGGCTAACACTCTTCCCCTTTTCAAGAGTGATAAGTCTCTCAGACATAGCTGTATTTAACTGTTTTAGCTCGCAGATCTCCTGTCTCATTTTACCATTGTGTTCCAGGATTTCATCATCAAATTTCAAAACACTTAAGGTGGTCTGACATTCACTAAACACTTCTTGTTCATCTTCAGATTGAAGTTTTTCAAGCCTTTTCTGAAGTTCTGAATTTTCTATTATGACAGTCTCCAAGGTTTCAGAAATCAATCTATTTTCATTTTCAAGGCTCACTGATTTAGATCCAGATTCCTCAGTTTGGTTTTTGAGTCTAGCATTTTCAGATCTCAGATATTCCAGATCTGAAGTAATAGAATCAAGATCAGTCAGCTGTCTTCTAAATATTTGATTTTCAGTTTTCAGAGTATCACTGTCCTCACCAATAAGTTTAGAATTCTCAAACATATCTAGCTGTTTTTTCATAGATCTGTTTTTCTTGCTCAATTTATTGCTAGATCTTAACAGCTTGGAATAAGCATCTACCCAATCATCTAAGGTATAGTCCGCAAAGGGATTTACCTGAACTTCGTTCTCTTCTTCATCACTGTGGCTGCTGCTATGGTCGCTCCCATCAGCCATCATGCAGTTTTCCTTCTCTGTTCTGCAAGTTAGTTTCATCTTGTCCAGAATATCCCTAGCAGACCTGCAATCATGAAGGCAAAAGTGTAAAGCCTTGTTGATGGATGCTTTTATCAGTTTTATAGCTTTCTGATTTTCTCTATGCATTGATCTATGACGATCAGTCCATTTGGACTCTTTTCGTGGTAATCTATGAGGACCATGAGTAATTAACTTCCACAAATCGGGATTATCTAGATTGACGTAGTTACGCAAACTACTGAACCATGAATCAAGGTTAGACCCATTGAAAACCAGTGGAAGAGCCATTTGTAGGCAATGATCAATTACACAAAGATCAAGGAGCAGCAAACCGGAATAAACACCGAGAAGCACGGGGATCACTGCAGATCGTTGGATCTTGAAGCAGTAAACTGGCTCTGATACCAATTGTTAGGTTCGGTGCAGTATTCAGAAGGGGGGGGGTGAATGAATATAACCCGTTAAAAACTTCTCCCAATTAAAACTAGAATAATAACAAGACAGATTCGACAATCTGAAGCTCAACTGGAATTTCGCTCTCTTGACAGATTAAAATATTCTAAGAAAACTAATCAACACTTCTGCTCAGCCAAAAGCCAAACGCTTAGAGCGCCCCTATGCATTCATCTAGCGGAAGCACAAATGAACAAATCAAACCACAATGCACAAGGGGTTTTTAGGTGGTTCGGTCCTCCAGACCTACATCCACCCCACACTCAAACCGAGTGTGGTTTCCACTAGCTCACGCTAGAAACAGCAGACTCAGTCTGCAACAAACGCTGCCAAACAGCTTGACCAGGGGAACAACCTCCCCTCTTCCTCCCAACCGGAGGGAACCACTAGTGACACCAGTCACTAGCAAACCAGAGACACAAGGTCTCTCTTCCTCCAGACCTGGAGGGAACCCCTGGACTTGAATCCACAAGCCCAGAACCGGAGACAAGTCTCCCTTCCTCCAAACCGGAGGGAATCAACAAGTAGCACCCAGCTACTTGCAACCGGAGATAGCAATCTCCCTTCTCCTGAACAAACAGGAGGAACCCACAAGTGACTCCAGCCACTTGGAAACCAGAGACACACGGTCTCTCTTCCTCCACACACGGAGGGAACCACCGGGCTTGCTACTCACAAGCCCAGAGCCAGAGGAACAAGCCTCCCTTCCTCCAACCCGGAGGGGAACCTAGAGACCCAAGTCTCTCTTCCTCTGAACCCCAGAGGGAAGCACAATCGGAGATAAATCTCCCTTCCTCCAACCCGGAGGGAAACAACCGATGACACCCTGTCAAAGGCAACCAGAGACGCAAGTCTCTCTTCCTCCACACGGAGGGTACCAACCACAAGTAGCACCCAGCTACTTGCAAACCGAAGACACAAAGTCTCCCTTCTCCTGAACCCACAGGAGGAACCCCGACCTCTCTACAGAGGATCGGAAATACAGTAAATGGATAAAAACAAAACGAAACCAGCAACAGAAGGCTGAAAAGATAAAAATAAATGTGGCTCTCGCAGGAGCTGGCTGGCCTGGATTTGATCCACGGTTCAGCAGGAACAGATCTTCTGTTGAAGCTTCTATCACTCTAGCTCTCTCTTCTTCTCTATTCTTCTTCCTCTTCTTCCCTTCACACTCTGCTATCTCGATCTCTTACTCACTCTCTCTTTCTTTCTCTTTCTCACTCTCTTTCTCTTCTTCTTTTCTTTTTCTTCTTCTCTGGATCGTGGCTCTCTGTATTGGCTTCTCTTCTTGCCAATTCGATCACCCTTCTTCTGTGGAAGAAGAGTCATATATATAGCAGCAGCAGCAGCATCAGCCACGACGTGTGACCTCCACATTTCCAGCCCTAAGAATTCGGACCACGTGGCAGTCTCTCAGCAGGCTTCATTCCAGCCTCGGATCACGTGCTGCCAGTCACTGGGAATTTTTCTTCCTTGGACCTGCAAGGAGATGTAAAGCCATTAAAACTATTAATACGTTGTATGGCCATTAACAATAGAGCTGCATGAGGTGTATAGAAACAACAAGAGGTGCACTGCACTGAAGACGACACGAGATACAGTGGTGACACAACGAGCACTACTAAGAGAACGACACGAGGTAGAAAGAAAACACACGAAGACACGAAGACAAAAACAACACGAAGACATGAACATAAAAACAACATGACATGACACACAGCGAAGAGAACAACACGTGCTGACAACAGACACGAAGACGAGAACAGAAACCAACACGAAGTATGGTTTCAATACAAGAAAGACACGAGGTCTAGGAAGAACAAAAAACGACACGAAGTGAAACAGGAAGCAACACGAAGTGCTGCGATGTCCTGCACGCATGAGAACAAACCCGACACGAAGAGACGAAAACAACACGAGGTGAAGACACAAAGAGACAACGACACGAGGTGTAGATAACACGACACGAAGTCATGAGAGGAGAGACGACACGGAGTGTGGTCAATGCGATAAAGACACGAAGTCTAAAACGAAAGACCAATCACTAAGACAGAATACAAAGAATCAACACGAAGTGAAGTTGACACGAAGTGAGAACACCACGAAGACGATACAGTAATTGACACGGGTTGAAAATAGCCCGAAGATGACAACTGAAATTGACACGGAGTGAAAACAGCACGAAGACAGAGCAGTGATTTGACACGAAGTCAAAATGACAAGAAATAAAACGACACGAAGTCGAAAACAGAAATCAACACGAGGTGTGATTTCAACATAAGAAAGACACGGACTGATAACGACACGAAGTCGAAACAGTAATTGACACGGGGTAACACGACACGAGGTAAAAATGACACGAAGATGAAATTGACACATACTGAAAACAACACGAAGATGAAGGGAACCGTGCAATGTCTAGACTTGAAGTTCAGTTAAGTGTACAGACTTCACCAATGAATCACTCACTGTACAGACATACTATAGAAGTATGATGTACAGACTTTGATGAACAGTCCAAAGTATGGACTTTCACTACAAATAACAATGTGTAGACTTCATGTAAAAGCCCAATGTACGGACATTGAAATCGAACACCAATGTGCAGACTTGACAGTGAAGACTAGAGTGCAGACTTCAAGTCTAACTGTGGATGTACAGACTTGAAGATTGAAGGCGATGTATAGACCATGCACATACCAGAAGTCTAACACACACAATATATCAGTCATACACGTGCATTCTCCATATGATATACAAATCACAATCATGAAGCTATCATCAAAGCACAATGTCAGCAGATAAACTGACTGAGCATATGAAGGCATGAATGAACATTTCAGCAGGATGACTCACAGTGATTAACATCAAACACCAATCATCAAAACCAGATAAATCATTAAAACCTCAGCAATGAATGCTTTATGCATCAGTTTAACATGAAGCATGATTGATCATCAAATATGACTCTAAATGAGACTAACAGTGTATACACTTAGCCAAAGTATAGACTTTAAATCCAAAGCAAACGGCTGTACAAACTTGGAGATGTGAACCCAATGTACAGACTTGAAATGCATGAGCAAACAGCAAACAATTAGCCACTATGTTGCCCCAATCTAGCCATATTCATGAATTAGTTATTCAAGCAAACAATCAGATATTCAAGCAGTCAATCAGTCATCTAGCACACCTCAGTGTGACTCATGGTGTGTCAGTCATCATCAAAACCACACAGGGGCACAACACAACACACCTGCGGCGCGGTGTAAGACGTCAGGGGACACTACCAGCTGTGCTTCTAGTGGGAGGTACTCCTGTCGAGTTGGGAGTGACAGACTGTTAGTTTCCGTGACTTTGACCTTCGGATTTCGGTCGTGTCGACCGTTGAGTTTAGGTTGTTTCACCGTGGCGTGTGTGTTGGTTTTCGCGCCGTCAGACTAGTGCTAGTGGCTTTACCGAGGTTGCGTCTTGCCGTGCGGTACCCGTGACCAGGTGTCAAGGTTGCACTTTGGACAGCGTGTTCAGGTTGGCCGTGTTTTGGGAGACAGGTCTCTACAGCGTGGTTACCGTGTGTTTTTCATTCGGTAAGCGGTACTAGTGTAGTTCGATAGCCTCGACCGCGAGGTCAGGGTGTGTTTCTAGTACAGTAGGAGTAGTTGTAGTGCCGTGTTTCGACCGGCCACCGGGTTTACTATTCCTACTGTTGCGGTTGCTCTCGCGGCCTTCCTTTTCGGTACCGCTGTTGTTTCCGATTGGGGTTCCGCGGGATCCCTGCTGAGTCTCTATTTTGGAGACTCATTCCCTGCTTTTCAGGTGTGGCAGTTCTTCCTCGAGGTTCGAGGGTGCGGAGCGGAGGTTCTCAGTTGCCAGCTTGCCGGGCCGAGTGTTCACTTGGAATGTGGTACATTTTACTGCTCTAGACTATACTTTCTGTTGGACTGGACTCTGTTGTAGCTGTAGTTGTTTATTTATTTCTGTTAATTATTGAATTATCCTGCTTTATTTCCTATTTCTTTGTGCCTCCACACTCCTTTTAGCCCTTCCGAGCCCTCCCGGCTCGTGGACAGCGGTTCGAGTCTCGGATTATCGGGCCTTCCCGGTAATCGGATTCTTGGGTCGTTACAGCTGGTATGAGAGCGGTGGTTATGGACGTACATAGGAATTCGAGATATTGTAATGATCAGAGGCCATAAGGTCTAGTACAGTCGGTAGCTGGCTTAGGGTTTTGTGTTCGCTTTCCGCCTAGTTTCTCGCTTGAGAGCTTGAGTGCGATGTGCGGCGCTGTGAAGGTGGTTGTTGTCTGCCACTTTCGTGCCAGCTTGGGGTCTAAGGATCGAGGTTGAGAGCCTTCTCTCTCATCGGTGGTGGCCCGGTTGTGCTGCGTTGGGCAGAGGTTGTTGGCAGGCGCGAGCTCGCGATGCTACATTCAAGGAATCTGCACCGTGGTCAGGTGGCTGGCGAAGATTGTTCGTGGTTAAGTGGCCGCGAGCGTGCTCTAAGGGAGCTGCTGTCAGTTTTGGCCACTCCAGCTTGAGGTTTGTCCAGCCCCTGAGGTGTTCAGGTCGTGGTTTAAGGTGGCAGAGCAGGTGTTCTGATCGAGAAGCGTGCTCGGGTGAGCGGAGGATCTTCTCGGTGAGCTGCTGTTTCGTCGAGCCTGATGTCCTTGTCGTGCTCTGTGACGTGAGAAATGACGTGTCGGTCCTGATTATTTTACGGATTTCGAGGCAGGATTGGGCTGTGGTGTCCCAATAAGTCTTGCTCCTGCACTCTTGTGTGCGAATGGGTTGTGTTCGCCCTGGAGTTGGCTTGAGATGTGAAGGCTCCACGACGAGTTCGGGACTCGAGGATGAGCATCGGCGGTTGTCATGATGGCTCGTGTTGCGGCTCTTGGCATGCCGTGTTGCAGTTCGAGGAATTGCTACGGCGGTGCATCGAGAGGTGCTGTGATTGTGGTCCGACGTGACACTCGCCGAGTGTGTCGGAGGCGCTGACCTGATGGAAGCGATGGTTTTACTTGGTGCTGGATGGTGCTGTTTCTAGCATGCGCGAGGTTTAAGGTCAGGTCGAGCGTGGAGTTCTTCCGTTGGTCGGAAGTGTGTTGGTTCCTCCTTTGGCTGGGGAGATTGTGTTGGGTTAAGGTTCGTCGTCTTGCATTGCGTGTTCGGATTGGTTGGCCTTGTGTGACGTGAAGTCCGTGCGAGACGTCTCCCTTGTTTGGCAAGGTGGTTGCCTGTGAGAAGTTGTGCCCGTTCCCTTGTCGTGTAAGGGTGTTGGCGCTTTTCCAGAAGGACGAGTGCTGGTTGGGCGGTGTTTGCTTTCTCGGCTGTGCGCGCGGATCATAGTGCGCAGCGGAAGCGTGGTGGGCTTGTGACCCACTGGTTCAGGATCGTAGCGTTGGTTGCTACGGGCGGATTCCTGAGTTTGCGTTGATCATTGGAGGATTGGTTCCTCGGTGTGAGACGTGTTGTTACCGTGCCGTTACTCGAGGCATTCTGGTTCTTGGCACTGGCAGGATGGAGTGTTGGGAAAAGTGCTGGCTAGTGCACCGCATGAGTACCCTGTTCCTGTGATGGAAGCCGTGTCAGGGGTCGGTGTTGGACCCGGATGGGGTTGTTGAGGATGTCGCCTGACGATGGTCGAGGACGTGTTGGTCAGAGTCGGTGGCTTGGTGCCCGACTTGTGTTCCCAGTCGTGTCCTCGGATGAGATCATTTTTGGAGAAGTGATCTCTGGCAGGCTGTGGGTTCCTGTTGGTAGCTACGAGTGACTGGTAAGGCTAGTCTCGTAGCCAACCGCGGTGAGTTGTTTGTTGCTTTGGGGACCCGTGAGCACTGTTCAGGTGGTGTCCCGTGGCTCTATGGTAAGGGCAGAATCGGGATTGGTAGGTGTCCACTTGGATTGATCGAAGGAGTTGATGAGACCAGATGGAAGAGTGACGCCTGTGGGCGAAGGCCTTTGTGAGGTTGGCGTCGGATGGTGGTCCTCGATGGGACGTCGGTGTCGCGATGGTTATCCCTGGTTTGGAGAGCAGCATGGGGTGGTTCCCCTGTGAGTCTGAGTCGACCGAGGTGATGACTGAAGACACTAGGATTTTGTCATTTAGTTTCATCGTGCTCCCCGAGAGGGTCAAGTTGGCGCGATGATCGAGATCAGGCGCGGTGTCCGAGAGGAGTGCAGCTCGAGATGTGGCATCAGTCTATGTAGGAGTCAACGGATGGCTTGTCGAGGTTTGGAATGTTTCCTTCGGACCCGGTGAAGGACCAGGAAAAAAGGAAGAACCTGGGCGAGCGATTGGTGATCGTCGGCGCATGGTCTTTTCACAGGCAGAAGGTGCTGGTTGTCGGAACTCGAGCGTGGCGAGAGCCGTGTGCCAGCGAGACCTTTGGTGGTCGTTTCTGTGATGTGCCTTTCCAGATGGGATCTGGGCTTTGTCGAAGTTTGTCTTCTGACAAGAGTTGGCACAGTGTTATGTCCGGCTTTCGGCTTGCCATGTGTGAGGCGTTCCTTGGCGCTGAGCCGATGTTCTGGTTGCGGTATGCTGAGATGACTGCTTGAGCTGGTGGAGGCTCTGTTCTGGTTGCTCCCTTGAGGAGGGTGTACGACCTGTCAGCTGGCTGCAAAGCTGATGTGCGATTTGTCTGCCGACCATTGGATGGATCGGTAGCTGTTTCTCGTGTCGAGGGTGTATTTCCTCGGTGAGCGAGATTGTGGCTGCGGCGCCATGGTGGATTCTTGCGTTGGCTGAGGTGGTGTCGGACTGTGCCCTTTGGTATATGCCTGCTCTGTTGGCCAGTGTGCTCGGCGCGAGGAGCGAGGTGTTGCTTGTGATTGTAGGTCTGGCTGTGTCCCTCAGGATTGGTGTTTTCATGAGAATCAAGGTTTTCTGTGCTGAGGCTCTGACAGCGTGTCAGTTGGTTCAGTGTTCTTCCCCTGGGACTTCGTGCTAGGTCCTGAATTTCGAGGATGAAATTCCTTTAAGGGGGGAGGGCTGTAATGCTCCAGATTTTTTAGATCCTTGTTCGTGGGTCTCGGATCTGGTTTCTCAGAATGTCCAACTCTGTTGTGTCCAAAATTTAGTTTCGAACATCTTTCATGTTCGGATCGGCGCGATCCGGAGTCGTTTTGGAGGCCCGGAAGAGTTCCGCGACTTTTCCGCGTGTGTTTTCCGATTCCCGGTGTGTGTTTCGATAATCCCTTCGGAACCTCGTTGCGGGTGAACCGGGCCGTTCACCTAGGCGAGTGTGGTACCGTTGCGATCGGTGCATTCCGAGGATCGCGAGGGTGTGATTTTCTATTTTTTGGGTTTTTTCTGAATTTCTGGATTTTCCTGTATAAACCCCCCACCCTCTCTCTCTCCTCTCATTTCTCACTCTCACGCTCTCTCTCTTCTCCCACTCTCTCCTCTCACTCTCTCCTCTCCGGCGGCCGACGGACCGAGGTGGGGGCGAGGCGGGGCAACGTGGGCGAGGAGGATGGCGAGGATGGGTCGAGGATCGAGGCTCGAGGGCGCGGTTAAGCCGGTTCGCGGGCGTGGAGGCACCGGCGTGGTTTCAGAGGCGTTTCTTCGTGGATCGGCGTCCACGGTGCGTGAAATCTTCGGTGGAGGTAGGGAGATGGAGCCCCATCTCGTGCGCTTCATTTCCCGCAAGTTTTGTAGGCCGTGGTGAGCCGAGCGGGTCGTTTGGGGCATTTTGAGGAAAATCATGTTTTGGGGAGTGATCGCCCGATCTAGCGTTTCTTTGTGTTTTAGGTCGATCCGAGGCCATAGATGCATGCTACGGACTACTGGGGAGCTTCTCCCATGTTCTCCCCCTCATCCGTGGATGTTTGGGGGCGTGGCGTGGATTTTGGGGGTTTTTCCGCCGTTCTCGATTTTCCGAAATGGTCGCGGTCTACCAGTAACCGCTTTCATTGGTTGCGGTCTTGGGAGAACCGTGTTTGCCCAAGAACGTAGACAAGCATCGCGGACGTGCGATAGACCATTTTTGTCTAGTCACGGTCGTGACCCGATCGTGACTGTGTGGTCGCGGTCCCAGGGCGACCGCTACCATCGGGCTGCGTCTGGCTAGTCACGATCGTGACCCGACCGTGACTGCTTAGTCGCGGTCCCCGGTCGACCGCTTCACCCGGGCTTTTGTGTTACGCTCGATCGAGTCACCGTGTATCGGTGTGTGTATGGTGGGGTCTCCCCCGCATGTCGTGGGTTTCTTTGGAAGGCGGTTCCCATGTGGGCCACGTGTTTGGCCTTGGACTGCGAGTCCAGTTATCCGGCCTGGGGCTGGAGGTTTCCCGCTTGCCCTGGGATGGGAAATCGACGTGGCGGCTTGTGTGCTGCCCTGGGAATCGTGCTTCTGTGTCTTCCGTGTGGCCCGTGTGGGTGGCCTTACTCCCTTACGTTCCCTTCCCGAGGGAGTGGTCTTGGCGGCTCGTGAGCTGGCTCGGTACTCGTGCTACTATGGTTTTAGACCTAGAGATTGGACTAGATTGACGGCCTTGTACTGTTGCGTACAACGGTCTTGACCCCGAGTCTTGTGACTCAAGGACCATTGGGTGTAGTGGGTCTAGAGGACTGTCCAGAGTCCAGTGACTTAGCGTCACTTGGGTTTTCTCGACTCTCGCGCAGGTGTGTGCGCGGCCGTGGACTGTGAGTCCCGTTTCTTCTCCGACTGTGGTCACCGTGCGACGGTGCTAGTACGTGGGATGGTCCCCGTACTTTGTCGGGTTTGGACGCTATTTTCCTTCTACTTGAGAGTCTACTCCTTTAGTGACCCTTTACTAGTCGTAGCCTACCAGTACGCGGTGCTGATCGCACCAGGGAGTGCTGTACGGGCTTACCCTTAGAGACGGTTTGTGGACCGGTTGCCGTCGGGCCCCACGTCTTGCAGCCAGAGTCCGACTGAGGGGAAAACCGGTCAGAGGGCCAGACCAGGGACGTGCGGTCTGTGTGTGCACACATGGTTGGGGGTGGTTGGACCCACGTCGACGAGCGTGACCCCAGCTAGTCACTTGTTTATGGTTACTTGTACGGTGTTCGCGCCTTTGGTAGGATCTACCACGCCAGGCGGTTCACCTGCGGCGCGGTGTAAGACGTCAGGGGACGCTACCGGCTATGCTTCTAGTGGGAGGTACTCCTGTTGAGTTGGGAGTGACAGACTGTTAGTTTCCGTGACTTTGACCTTCGAGTTTCGGTCATGTCGACCGTTGAGTTTCGGTTGTTTCGTCGTGGCGCGTGTGTTGGTTTTCGCGCCGTCAGACTAGTGCTAGTGGCTTTACCGAGGTTGCGTCTTGCCATGCGGTACCCGTGACCAGGTGTCAGGGTTACACTTTGGACAGCCTGTCCAGGTTGGCCGTGTTTTGGGAGACAGGCCTCTACGGCGTGGTTACCGTGTGTTTTTACTTCGGTAAGCGGTACTAGTGTAGTTCGATAGCCTCGACCGTGAGGTCAGGGTGTGTTTCTGGTACAGTAGGAGTAGTTGTAGTGCCGTGTTTCGACCGGCCACCGGGTTTACTATTCCTACTGTTGCGGTTGCTCTCGCGGCCTTCCTTTTCGGTACCGCCGTTGTTTCCGGTTGGGGTTCCGTGGGATCCCTGCTGAGTCTCTATTTTGGAGACTCATTCCCTGCTTTTTAGGTGTGGCGGTTCTTCCTCGAGGTTCGAGGGTGCGGAGCGGAGGTTCTCAGTTGCCAGCTTGACGGGCCGAGTGTTCACTTGGCATGTGGTACGTTTTACTGCTCTAGACTGTACTTTCTGTTGGACTGGACTCTGTTGTAGCTGTAGTTGTTTATTTATTTCTGTTAATTGTCCTGCTTTATTTCCTATTTCTTTGTGCCTCCACACTCCTTTTAGCCCATCCGAGCCCTCCCGGCTCGTGGGCGGCGGTTTGAGTCTCAGGTTATCGGGCCTTCCCGGTAATCGGATTCTCGGGTCGTTACAGGTGTCCTCCGTCTCATAGGGAGTCTAGATCACCTGCCTCATAAAAATTGAATGTTTTGCTAATTTGAGTACATATAACAAATGCTGAAAAAAATCACACGACTCTTTAGCCAAAACACTCACCCGGTGGGGAGGGAACTCATCCAGGGCCGTCCTAAGATCAGAGAGTCTAGTGGCCACCAGGCATCGGTCCGGGACCATCTCCCATCTAGCCATGAGAGGGACCGCCTGCATCAGGGCTCGCGAGATTGTACCATGACCTAGAGGGAACTGAGTGTACCCCCAAATCTGGAAACACAAGAAAAGAACCATCAGTCAGTCAATCAAATTTAGAATCAACATGTGTAAAGGAGTAGACTAGTACCTGTAAGAAGGGTGTGAAACCACCCAAGTTACCCGAACCTGGGCGCACAGGATCCAGGTGGGTAAAGAGGTGAGCCAGCATCGCTCTCCCCTACGCGAGTTGGGGTCCCCGATCGAGATCTCAAGAGATACTTGAGATTCACCTTGTTCGAGGCCATCGCGAACAGCAGCCTCCCGAAGAAATATAGGAGGAAAAGCCTCAACTCATGCCGCTCACTCCTCCCTCGGGCTCGGAATCTCTGTCTCACTCGCCCTAGGTATGCATCCAAGTCCTCTAGTGGTTCCTATACCACTCTTGCGAGCCCCATCGCAGCGCTGATATTCCCGAGGGGAAGAGTGGTCACCAGTCTCTCGGATCAAGCCAGCTGTGGCCCGAGCAGGCTCTCCACCTCCTCTCGATAATTCCTAAGCTCTCAGCCAAGCACCGAGTTCCCTGCTACTGGTAACCCTGTCAAGAAAGCCACATCCTTAAGGGTGGGGATCATATATCCCCACGGCATCATGAAAGCTCTGCAACTGTCCATCCATCTCTCACGTAGCGCCGCCAGAAAGGTCACATCGACAGGGAAAGGTCGGATCCTGAAGAACGGGCCAAAACCCATTCGATCCACCCTCCCCCGCTGCCCAGGAGGTAAGGCGTGGTACCAAGCCCACACAAAGTCCCATGAAACCCGGGCTCTAATCCTTCTCGGACCCTGCACACAATGGAGAAGAAACACAAGGAATTCATTAGATATTCCAATCAATCCACCCTCATTTCTTTTTTTAAAGTTTTACTGCCCTGAGAAGAGGGCGGCCAAAGGTCTAGCCGCCCACCTCCATGGGCAGCCAGAATACTGGCCGCCCAAGTCCATCAGTGGACGGCCAACGCCCTGGTTGCCCAGGCCTGTGGACGGCCACTAACCTCGCCGCCCACTGGCTTCTCTCCCACAAACCCACACTCCGGCGCTCCATCTTTCCATCAAGCCTATACACACACCAAGTCTAATGAATGGAAGAGCAGGGCCATGGGACTTAGCCTTTCACGCCGTCCTCCCTTCTCTTGGTCAGCTTCGCCCTCATCCGGACCATCTTCTTCCTCACCTGCATCTCCATCGCCGTGGTCGGCCGGCCCCCATCGAGGGTAGCCGCGCCTCCCTCACCTCCATCTTCTCCGCTCTCCTCCAAGTCGGCAGAAGCCGTCGTCGAAGAGGATGAGCTCGTTAGAGCTTGTACCTCCTCTTGCTCTTCACTCTCACTTGGGGATGAAGGATCAGGTACGATGTCAAGCCGAGCTCTCCTTCACCCCATTGCCCAAATCTAGAGAATTAGGTGGCTAGAACCTCACTCACGGGAAGAAGGATCAACTCTCTCAACTCTGACTCCTACAGACGTCCAAGATGAAGGCCACTCAAATGAGGAGGGTGACCACCTCTTTAAGAACCCTCAAGGCAGAGGGCGGCCAGAACCCTGGTCGCCCAGCCCCAAGTGGAGGCGGCCAGAACCCTGGCCGCCCTTCCCTTGTTCAACGAAAAAAATGGTAAAAACAACAAAAAACTAATGCAATTTCATTCACATAAAATCCATTCATGCTATTTCATTCCATCCACTCATTCTCATGACCATCAACCATCCAAAAATAGTCCATTTATTTCACCCATTCACTAACTATAAAAAATGCTGAACAAACATCAACTAGGTGCGCCGCCTCATAAAGAACTCGTTCACAGCCAGTCTGAAACTCTGTAGGTAGCCCACATAATGCCTCAGATCATCTTTATCCTCCTCAAGGTCAACTTTGGCTTTCGCCACAGTGGCATGGCGTCTCCACGTCTTTTTGATCCTCTGAAGTCACCGTCGATCCGCGTCGGTTCCCAGAAGGCGCTTCGTGATCAATGCTCCCTTGGAAGCAGCCCATGGGATCCATCTGGGCAGCCCCACCTGGCGATGGCAGCGGTGTGCCTGGTACAACACTAAGTCCTCGGCCCCCACAAGCCATAACTCCTGCTCTGACGATCCACGCACCCTGAATTCTTCATGTCGATACATCATCGGCACGAACACAAACTCGTCCTCATGCAGGAAGTTTAGATAGCCGCGCCAATCATCTCTGGTCTTCAGTAGTGCTGTCTTGCATATCACATGATCCTCAGGACCAAAGAGAGCCCTCGCTGGGTAGATGGCGCTCTTCGCGAAGATCAGAGAAGTAGTAGTCGCCTCGTCGTCAAAGTCAAAACTCAAGTGGATCTCCATCCACATCTGTAGAAGGTAGAGACTCCCCATGGCGCTGCCACCCAGGCTCATCTGATTGAGTCCGCAGTACGTATGAGCCAGCACCACCGGGGACAGAGAGTGTCCCGTCCATAGGAGAGTCAGTGGTCCCACGTACTCTCGTCTCAGCACGTCACCTGACGTAGGGAAGAGCAATGCCCCGCCCAAGCACAATGTTACACCACGCATCAGTCAATCTACCTCCATTGTCTTGTCTTTCACATGACCCAAGAACCAACCTGCTAGGCGGTCGACTAGGATCCCTCGCTGGTCTGTCATCCGGTGAACTTCGTGCTTATCTCGCACGATCTCTGCTAAGATCTCATCCCAGGGAGGAAGGTCAATCAGCTCGCCCACCTCCAAATCACTCCACTGGAAGATGAAATCCAACTCTTCTACCAGCACTGAGGCCTCCAATTCGGGGAAGACAAAAGTGTGGGTATCTGGATGCCACAACTCAATCAATGCTGTTAATGATTCCCAATTCCACCTCATGCTGCTGAAGCACTTCGCCATGATGACCAGTCGGATCAGATGCCATTGGTGCATGGGTACCCTCATGGCGGGCGTGATTGTCGCCATCAGATCATGGAGCCAGCCATAGCGGCGGGCGTGTCTTGCCCCAGGAAAAGTAGGCACGGGCTGCACCGTTTAGAAGGAAAAAGAGAGAAGTAAAACAAAAATCAATAAACAGGCAAAATCCTGCCAAATACAAAAAAAGAAATGAAAAAAAAACTAAATAAAAGGAAAACAAAAAATTTGCATTTATGTCACATAAACCATACCTTGCCCTGCTTCACAAGGTTGCTCAAGTGACCAGGCACATCAGAAAGAACATTAAGTTCATGGCCTCCTGATGGGGTGAAAGAAGATGCCATGCCCAATCTCCTCCTTAGAACTACTCCTCTGGCTTCAAGTTGATGTTTAATGATGGAGTAGGAACACCCCGACTGGGGTTTTTGAAGGCTAAGACTCCCATCTGGCTCGAACTCCCGTCCTATTTTGGGATAAGAGCAGGAGGGCGGCCAATTCGCTGGCTGCCCATCCCAGATCTGGGCGACCACAAGTCTGGCCGCCCAGACCATGGGAAGGCTAGCGATCTGGCCGCCCTCATCCCCCACTTGTGAACGATGCATCCTTGCTAGGTATGGTCCAAAGGTTCACTAAATGAAATATGCTTATTATTCCATTGTTATTATCATTTGTGAACTTTGCTAACGTGTGTATATGCAGCTGTAGATCTCCACAACTACAGGACGAGAGGGCGATGCGGCCCCACAACCTTTGCATTATAGGTAGAATGTCGGGGGCTAAAAGCTTCGGGCGTATAAACTCCGAGTTCCTCTTTAATAAAAACCATGAAGGGTTTATACTCCTTAAGCTATTCGATGGCCGCTTCCTACCTAAACCCAGGATGATGGACTTCCAAATTCTCGACTATGCTTAAGTACAATGTGGAACGATGGACCCCCACTGGGATCCGGACCACGTCTGTCGCCAAGCATGGGATGACAGACTTCTTGAACTCTTGACTGATTGGTTCGGAGGCAGGCAAATAAACCCTCCGTCTTTGCATTAGATAGGTCTTTTTACTTTAAACCCAGCATGCATCATATAGGCCCTTTTAGCCCCATTTGAAAAACATATATATATATATATATGTGTGTGTGTGTGTGTGTGTGTGTGTGTGTGTGTGTGTGTGTGTGTGTGTGTGTGCATGAAAAGATAAAAAAATGCATGCATCTCATCTTGGGAGCCATGACGCAGAAGTAAGGAAACCGCGTTGCTTTGACCAACCCATGGACCTTTGGCCCCCGCATTTGATATTCCGAGTCCCTCGATTTTGCTAAGTTTGCACGAATGAGTCTACATGATTTCACTCCGATTTGACCAGCATAAGATGTGTTTTATACAAGACCATTTTGAGTATTTCGTGATTTAACGAGTCATTGAATTCCCATATCATGATCTTTTTATTTACCCTTATTTTAGGTCTTGTATCTTCTTGAGCACTGGATTGCATTTGTCCCCTCAAGTCCCGCAGCGCCATGCTAGGGGGTCCCATGCGACTGCAGATACAAGTTCACTTAGATTAATTGTCTTTCCTCTCCTTTGCCAATGACTTACTTGATTACTTAATTGATAGGAATCACACAGGGCACTAACATTTCATTTTTGCATTTGTATCCTTTTATTTGCATTTATATCCTTGGCTAATTGGTTTTTCAATTGTAAGGCATTATAAGCCAAAGGGTTAGTCATTAGGAATCTTTGGGTTTCTTTGCAAAAAGGCCTTTGGATTTCTATGTAAAATGCCAGTAGCTCCAGCAGGGTCCCCCACTTTCTTTTCCATTGGTCCACCTTGGATCTAGGGTCCATGTGGGGCTAGTTCAAAGTCCAAGATTAGACTTGGACCAAGGGGGGACAAGGTGGAAGAAAATTCAAAATTGAATGGCCCATTTTCAAAGGGGTGCCCCCCTTTAATATAGTTTATTCATTGTTGTAATTTTTTTATTTTGGTCATTTAACCACATGGGGATTAATTATCATATCCCTTGTTTACCCCTCCCTAACCCTAGATCTAAGGGTAGTCTAGGCCCCTTTTCCATTTCTATATAACCATTGTATTTTCCCATTTCATAGACTTAATGAGAAGAATTTTGCAAAATTGCACATTGCCCAAGGGCGCCCCTCCTCTCTCCCCTCTCGTGCAGCTGGATTGCTGTGATTTTTAGGGTGGATTCTCTACAAAAACTTGGTGGATTCCAAGTGGTATCTCATCTCTGGGTGTGAAGCTCCGCCGCCGCCTCCGTTCGTGCCGCCATCGCACCGCCACCGCCATCGCCGGAGTTCTGTTTTCCACCATCCAGCAAGCCAAAGGCCGAATTTTAGCTCTCAACTCCTAGATCTGATGATGGGAATCAACACCGGACACTAACATTTTATTTTCGCATTTGTGTCCTTTTGTTTACATTTATATCCTTGGCTAATTGGGTTTGCAATGGTAAGGCATTATAAGCCAAAGGGTTTGTCTTTAAAGTCTTTGAGTTTCTATGTAAAATGCCAGTAGGTCCAACTGGAGCCCCCACCTTCATTCCCATTGGTCCACCTAGGATTTAGGGCCCATGTGGGGCTAGTTCAAAGTCTAAAATTGGACTTGGACCAAGGGGGGACAAGGAAGGAAGAAAGTCCAAGTTGGACTCCCCTTAGTCAAGGGGCCCCCCCTTATAATATAGTTTATTCCATGTTGTATTTTTATTTAATTTGGTCATTTGACCACATGGGCGAAGAAAATGCTATCCCTAGTTTACCCCTCCCTAACCCTAGATCTGAGGGTAGGTTTAGTCTTTTTTACATTTCTATATATCCTTTGTATTTTCCATTTTTGAAGAATTAATGAAAGAAAAAGATTGGACATTACTCCAAGCCCAAGGGCGCCCCCTCCTCTCTCCCCACTCTTACAGCTGGATTGCTGTGTTTCTAGGGTGGATTCCCTACAAAACTTGGTGGATTCCAAGTGATCTCTCCTCCCCGGAGTGTGAAGCTCCGCCACCGCTGCCATCGAGCTGCCATCGCACCGCCACCGCCTCGCTGTCGCAGATCTGTCCATTACTGGACAAAAGTCTGGTGCTCGATTTTTAACTCTCAATCAGGAGCTCAGATCGTGCTGAAAATTGGAGGGTGAGTTCCCCACGTCCACCCCATCCTTCACAAAAAAATTCAGGTCATTCCACTTTCGTTTGCCATTTTTCCCAATTCACTCTCTCTGCCCCTAGCAATCTGCCTCCTTTGCAGATCTGTGTTCCAACAGCCTAGTTCCTCCCCTGTTTGACCCCCTTCCCAATTTCAGAACGAGCTGAAATTTGGATTGGAAGTTCTGTCCATCAAACCACCATTCCACAAATTTTTTCACGAATTTTGGAGTTCATTTACCCCACATAAAAATCTCTTCAAACTCTCTTTCTGTTCTGTCCTATGCACTCCAGATTCGACCCCTCTCCACCCTAAAATCATTTTCCCCTATCAAACCACCTCTGAAAATTACAAAAAAACTATCCTCGTGTTCCTTACTTCCCCCTATATCTCCCATAAAAATCTCAGCATCCAGATCCGCCGTTCTCCCTCCGGCCAACCCTCATTCTCAGGAAGATCCAAATCTGTCCTGCCAGATTTGAACCTGAGAGCCAGCCTGTTATAAATTCCACCACGGCCACTACAGAAACAGAAAAATTCTTGTAACAGCTTGGCTTCGTAGATCTCTGAAAGAGCTTTCCAACGGCGCTGGTCTCACGTCGATCCAACGTCTGGGTTGATCGCAGCAGGCGTTCTCGCCGGGTCATGCAGTGTTGAAACTGCACCACAGGTCCGTGGACAGCAAGCAGTCGGGTCTCCGACTAGGGCTGCCTCGGCTTCCACAAGGTGAACCAGCACATCCCCCACCTAGGGATCGCCCCTCCAGGAGTCCCCACAGCGGCGGTACCACTCTCAGCCCGATCGGCCCTCCGACTAGGACGTCGGCCCAACGTTCGTTGGCATGCGTTACAGTCGGAGCTGTCCAAATCACTGCCCGTCAACCCGAACCCTGCTACTCCCGGGTCCCACATTGTAGCCCTTTACCTCCCTGCGTGGAGTGGGTAGTAATATTCATTGCTTTAATTTAATTATTTACTATTCCGGGAGTACGAAGTTCGGCCGGGGTCATCTTCCGCACACCCGGTAGCTTGGAGGTATCGTGTCCGCTCCTCTCTTCGCATTTTGCTTATTTCATATGTATTCTATTGCCGTTGCATGAGTGATAGATTAATCTAGCCCGCTCAATTGTATCACCATTGTGAGTCAGAGAGCGTGACCCGTCCCGTGACTCCATCCGAGTACACGGAAGAGCCGACTACCCGACTCAATGCCGATTTCTCAACTGCGTAGATCCACGCGTTACCCTCTCATAGGGACGTCCGTGAGCTAGAGTCCCAGGTTCGCGTCCCGTCCCGCATCAAATTGGTATCAGAGCAGAAGGTTGAGTCTAGGGTAGTCTTTGATTAAAAATAACAAAAACAAAGTCATTTAAGTCTAGAGAGAGTCTAGTCGGTCCAAAGTTTGCATTTGCATTCCTATACCCGGTATATCAAAAGGTGTTCCCGAAATGATAGGTTACGCCTATCGGGAACGTAGCACACTTGCGTGAGTGCGATCTTCGGATCAAACCTCCGCCACGTATCGGATATGGGTTGAGTCTAGGTTTGTATTTGAGTCTGCATTTTACCCTTTTTACCATTTAGAGTCATGTTTAGGTGCTTGCATTAGTCTTGCATAATGGGTTTACATAAAATAATAATAACAAAAGTGTTCTAATGCATGCCCACTCCTAGGGGAACCAATTCCCATCTTATGTGCAACTATGGCCAACCCATGCATCCCGATCAGACCCGTCCAAGGCAACAAGTCTGTGTTTGAGTACATTCGGGACTATGATAAGTACCGGTTGGAATATGGAGTTGGAGAGGAGAGCACCACGACAGCATTTCAGTTCCGGAGAGGTTTGCGGCTTCACTTCTAGTTTGAATTACTTTGCTACGATGCGACCACTCTAGCGCAATCTTATCTAGTCGCTCTAGAGGTTGAGCCTTTTGAGTCAAGGTTTGATGCTGCCCTTCGGCGAGCATCTACCTATCAGCCGAGTGCGGAGCCGGTCAGACGGCCACATGAACCCCCGAGGTAGGACGCTCCTACCGCGCGGCCTTCCCCACCCCAGTCGGGGAACCCTTCCCCTAGAGCTCCTTTGCCACCTACTTCCAATCCTTATTCGGAGCCACCTCATTTGGAGCCTCCCGTGTTTCTAACGGGAAAGCTTTTCATCGCCGAGCCACTACTTAGTTGGCTCAAGATAGGCTTAGTCCCTAGACTGCCTTGCTACCATTAGCGCCGGTTAACTCATTCCATACCACATTCCAGTCTAGTCACCATGTTGATACATTAGATGACCTTATTATGAGATTAGACTCGCAAATGACGTTGACATATATGTTAGCCCGAGGCTTCGATCAACCCACAAGTCGTAGCTTCACCCACCCTGCCTTAGGGTCCATTACCTCCGTGTGCACCGTGGGTCGTGTCACCACAGAGGTTCTCTTATTCCTCCCCTTGTCGACCGAGTCTGATTTCATTCCACTTTTCCCGAGGGAGGAACCATACATTCCATATGAGACCACCATCCCCCATACCCTAGTGCATGAAGGTGACCACCTACACCTTCAAGAATTTCAAATTTGGGACCGTGTCATGGGGGAACCCATATCGAGGGGTCACACATTCTTTGATCCCTTCGACCCCTTCCCTAGTGAACCCCTTGACCCACCACATCTACTCCACTTCTTCGAGGGAGTCCACTATCACACCCCTTCCCCACGGTCCAGACCATCTACACCCATCAAGCCCGTTCACTGGCGAGACATGCATACATATAGGGGTGATGAGAAAGGTGCATTCAACTACCCTGGCCCACCCAAATCTCGCAAACCTCCCCAGTCCAATAGGAAGTCCTTGCATGCATGGTGCATTTTGGGATGCCTAGGAGTCCATGATCCCACCAACATTTGGTTGCATCTTGTGTATGCATGGCACACATTCAGATGTTCTGGTCCACCATTACGTATGTATGGGTCGGTCTAACAGTAGGTTTGTCTAGGGTCTTGTATGAGTCTTTATTTTTCATTATTCAGAGTCTATACATACATGTGTCGAGCATATTAGGAGTCGCATAGTCGGTTTCATGTCAGCTCGTGTTGTCAGTCCCTTTCGAGTGTGCGGCAAGTCGGGTCTAATGCGTACGTTGTAGACTCGTCAGAATTTGGGATCGGCTCTACCATTCTATGTCTCAGATCTAGTCGCATAAAGGGACCCAATGGTGATTCCTAGTGAGTCATTGAGCCGTCTCCTTCCTTTGAGAGTGACCCCACCCTAGAGTGTCCACCACTAGCCTCATTCCCACAGCAGCGTGTGCATATCGAATATATACGGGATGAGCAGGTGACGATTACTTGGAGTTGAGTGTACTCTGCGCTACCTAGTATGGTGACAGATCCGCTGGAGCCACACGAGCAGCCGCACCCCTTACTCGACGGGGTCGAGTTCTTCCAACCCGGGAGAATTGATGGGAATCAACACCGGGCACTAACATTTTATTTTTACATTTGTGTCCTTTTGTTTACATTTATATCCTTATCTAATTGGGTTTATAATTGTAAGGTATTATAAGCCAAAGGGTTAGTCTTTAAAGTCTTTGGGTTTCTATGTAAAACGCCAGTAGGTCCAGCAGGGGGCCCCACCCTCTTTCCCATTGATCCACCTAGGATCTAGGGCCCATGTGGGGCTAGTTCAAAGTCCAAAATTAGACTTGGACCAAGGGGGGACAAGGAAGGAAGAAAATCCAAGTTGGACTCCCCTTAGTCAAAGGGCCCCCCCTTATAATATAGTTTATTCCATGTTGTATTTTTATTTAATTTGGTCATTTGACCACATGAGGGAAGAAAATGCTATCCCTAGTTTACCCCTCCCTAACCCTAGATCTGAGGGTAGGTTTAGTCTTTTTTACATTTCTATATATCCTTTGTATTTTCCATTTTTGAAGAATTAATGAAAGAAAAAGATTGGAAATTGCCCCAAGCCCAAGGGCGCCCCTCCTCTCTCCCCTCTCTTGCAGCTGGATTGCTGTGTTTCTAGGATGGATTCCCTACAAAACTTAGTGGATTCCAAGTGATCTCTCCTCCCAGAGTGTGAAGCTCTGCCGCCACCGCCATCGAGCCGCCATCGCACCGCCACCGCCTCGCCGTCGCAGATCTGTCCATTGCTAAACAGAAGCCTAGTGCATGATTTTTAGCTCTCAATCAAGAGCTCAGATCGTGTTGAAAATTCGAGGGTGAGTTCCCCATGTCCACCCCATCCTCCATAAAAAAATTCAGGTCATTCCACTTTCGTTTGCCATTTTTCCCAATGCACTCTATCTAGCCCTAGCAATCTGCCTCCTGTGCAGATCTATGTTCCAACAGCCTAGTTCTTCCCCTGTTTGACCCCCTTCCCAATTTCAGAACGAGTTGAAATTTGGATTGGAAGTTCTGTCCATCAAACCACCATTCCACAAATTTTTTCCACGAATTTTGGAGTTCATTTACCCAACATAAAAATCTCTTCAAAGTCTCATTTCTGTTCTATCATGTGTAGTCCAGATCCGACCCCTCTCCAACATAAAATCCTTTTCCCTTATCAAACCACCTCCGAAAATTACAAAAAAACTATCCTCGTGTTCCTTACCTCCCCCTCTATCTCCCATAAAAATTCCAACATCTAGATCCGTCGTTCTCCCTCTGGTCAACCCTCATTTTCAGGCAGATCCAAATCTGTCCTGCCAGATCTGAACCTGAGAGCCAACTGGTTATAAATTCCACCACGGCCACGACAGGAACAAAAAAATTCCTGTAACAGCTTGTGTTCGTAGACCTCTGTAAGAGCATTCCAACGGTGCTGGTCTCGCGTCGATCTGACATCAGGGTTGATCACAGCAGGCATTCTCGCTGAGTTACGCAGTGTTGAAATTGCACCACAGCTCCGTGGATAGCAAGCAGTTGGGTCTCCGACTAGGGCCGCCTCGCCTTCCACAAGGTGAACCAGCATGTCCCCCTCCTAGGGATCGCCCCTCCAGGAGTCCCCACCGCAGTGGTATCACTCTCAGCCAGATCGGCCCTCCGACCAGGACGTCGGCCCCACGTTCGCTGGCACGTATTACCACTGGAGCTGTCCAAATCGCTGTCCATCAACCCGAACCCGCTACTCCTGGGTCCCACATTGTAGCCCTTTACCTCCCTGCGTGGAGTGGGCAGTAATATTCATTGCTATAATTTAATTATTTACTGTTCCGGGAGTACGAAGTTCGGCCGGGGTCGTCTTCCCCACGCCCGGTAGCGTGGAGGTATCGTGTCCGCTCCTCTCTTCGCATTTTGCTTATTTCGTATGTATTCTATTGCCACTGCATGAGTGATAGGTTAATCTATCCCGCTCAACTGTATCACCGTTGTGAGTCAGAGAGCGTGACCCGTCCCGTGACTCCATCCGAGTACACGGAAGAGCCGACTACCCGACTCAATGCCGATTTCTCAACCACGTAGATCCACGCATTTCCCTCGCATAGGGGCGTCCGCGAGCTAGAGTCTCAGGTTCACGTCCCATCCCGCATCATCTGACCAGGCTGAAATTTTTAGGGTGAGTTCCCCTTGTAGTTCCCACATCCCCCAAAAATTTTCAAGCTATTTCCTCGTTGTTTGCCCCCCTTTCCCTTTAATTCCTCACAGCCTACACAATCTGCCCCTGTGCAGACTTGTGTTCCAACAGCCATAACCTTCACCCATTCGAACCCCTTTCCCATTTCAGATCGAGCTGAAATTTGGACTGGGACTTCTGTCCACCCAATCCTCATTCCATAAATTTTTTTTAGGATTTTTGGAGTTCGTTTACCATTTTTAAAAACTACTGTAAAATCCGGACTCATCTCTGTCTTCTGCAATCCAGATCTGACCACCCATTATTCTAAAATCCATTTCCCCCCTCAAACCCCATCATAAAATTACAAGAAAATTATCCTCGTGTTCCTTACTTTCCCCTCTATCTTCCATAAAAATCCCAACTCCCAGATCTAAAGTTTCAACCTCGGTCAACATGCTTCATCAGGCAGATTAGAATCTACCCAGTCAATTCTGAGTTTAGGGATCAGTCTGTTCATAAATACTCCACGAAATTTCCAAGGCCATAAAAATTCCTATAACAGCCCATGGTCGTAGATATCTGAGAGAGCTTCGTAGCGAAACCAGTTTCGCATCGATCCGACGTCGGGTCTGATTGCAGCAGTTATTTTCGCCGGACCGCGGAACCCTGAAATAGCATTACAGGTCCGTAGATAGCAAGCAACAACGTTCCCCGTCGGGCCGCCTCGCCTTCCACAAGGTGAACCAGCTCGTCCCCCGCCTAGGGATCGTCTCTCCAGGAGTCCCCACCGCAGCGGTACCACTCCTGGCAAGATCGGGCTGCCGACAAGGACGTGGACCCCACGCTTGTTGGCACGCGCTACCTTCAGAGCTGCCCAAAACGCTGCCCGTCAACCCGAGCCCGCTACTCCCGGGTCCCACGTGTAGCCCTTTATCTCCCTGCGTGGAGTGGGTAGTAATATTCATCGCTGTAATTTAATTATTTACTGTACCGGGAGTATGAGTCTCGGCCGTGGTCGTCTTCCCCACGCCCGGAGCGTGGAGGTATCATTTCCTCTCCCCTCTTTGGCATTTGCTTTACTCGTATATATTTTTGAATGCCACTGCTGGAGTGATAGGAAATTAGCTTGATATATATTTATCACCATTGCGAGAGTGAGTGAGTGGAACCCGTCCCGTGACTCGATCCGAGCATGTGGAAAAGCTGATACCCGAGATTCATTACCAGTTTCTCAACCGTGCACATCTGCACGATTCCCTCGCTTAGGGACGTCCGGGAGCTAGAGTCCCAGGTTCGCGTCCCGTCCCGCATTAAATTGGTATCAGAGAGTAAGGTTGAGTCTAGGGTGGTCAGTTAGTGGGTCCAAAGTTTGCTTTGCATTCTTATACCCGGTATATCAAAAGGTGTTCCAGAATGATCGGTTACGCCTATCGGGAAGGTAGCAAACTTGCGTGAGTGCGATCTTTGGATCAAACCTCCGCCACGTATCGGATATGGGTTGAGTCTAGGTTCATATTTGAGTCCGCATTTTACCCCTTTTCACCATTTACAGTCGTGTCTAGGTGCTTGCATTAGTCTTGCATAAAAGGTTTGCATAAAAAAAAGTGTTCCAATGCATGCCCACTCCGAGGGGAACGAATTCCCATCTCTTTTCCACCAACCCCTATGCCCAAGTCCCAATGAAAGAGAAAACCCCGATCAGACCCGTCCAAGGTAACAAATCCGTGTCTGAGTACATTAGGGACTTTGATGAGTACCGGTTGGGATATGGAGTTGGAGATAAGAGCACAACGACCAAATTTCAGTTCCGGAGAGGTTTGCGGCTTCACTATCGGTTTGAATTGCTTTGCTGCGGCGTGACCACTCTAGAGCATTCTTATCTGGTTACTTTAGAGATTGAGCCATTCTAGTCAAGGTTTGATGCTGCCCTTCGGCGAGCATCTACCTCTCCAAATGAGCCCACGAGGCAGGATGCTCCTGCCCCGCGACCTCACCCACCACAGTCGGGGAACCCTTCCCCTAGAGCTCCTTTGCCACCCTCACCTTCCGATCTTTATTCGGAGCCACCTCATTTGCAGCCACCTTAGCCAGAGCCACCCGTGTTTCTAACGGAAAAGCTATTCATCGCCGAGCCACTACTTAGTTGGCTGAAGATAGGCTTGGTCCCTAGACCACCTTGCTACCCATCCATGGACCCTACAATACCATTAGTGCCGGTCAACTTATTTCATACCATATTCCGGTCTAGTGTGGATGCACTTTTCATTAAAATTGTTGGTTATTTGGTTATTGGTTTATTGAGTGCGTGGGCGTGCCAGTCACCGGAGTGACAATTTATTCAGGCTCCGTGGAAGCCCATGGTGCGCTCGATCTGACTTCGTCAGACGATTGTGTGGTTCGTGTTGGGACCGGATCCCGTCGTGCCATAAAGGCCACGACGTCATTTACATCCCCTATACGAGAGAACACCCTTGATTAATTGCCGAAATTAGGGGCCCTGCGACCGAAAGGACTAATACTAACTGCGCGAGAAAGAAGCAGGAATAGATTATGTTGGCCCGCATCAGGATACGAGCAGCGGGTTATGTTGGTCACTCGTGGGCCTTTTTCATGTTCGGATAGAGGTCCGTAATGGAATCATGGTGAAAGCTGAGATTAAACCAGTTCAAATGTCTGCCGGATGCCCGGCAATTTTAGTAGTGGCTCGAAGGGGATCCGGCCAGAGAAGTGGGTCCGATTTAATCAGAATGTCGGCCCGAGGTGAGGTCGGATCATGGCCATGTTGGGATGACTCCCAAGGCTCAGGCCCGGCCTACGAGGGCCACATTATTGTTCCTTCAGTACCGGGCCACAGGGAGATACGGGGCTGCACTGTGGATTGTTACTATTTTTTTTATCCGGGTTACCATATATATATATATATATATTCATTGCTTATCTCCCTTTTATGTATTTGTTCTGAATGATTTTATTTATTATTATTATTATTATTATTATTATTATTACTATCATTATTATCTCACATTTTTGTTCATTTCTTATGTATATATACAGATTTATTTATTTATCATAAGTCTTATTAATTTATTATTATTGTTGTTATTATCATTATATATATATTGTGTATATATATTCCTAGAGAGAGAGTGGGCCGCCGGAGGGTCAAAAAAAAAGGGATGAAGGGGCGTGCCGGCAAAGGGCGGCTAAGCTGGGCGTGCCGCTGAAGGAGGGCAGGAGTGCACCGTGTAAGGGGGGGGTCTGATAGTGTACCGGGTAGAAGTGTTGGGGTGTGCCGTGCTAGAGCGGCTGAGGAGTGCGCCGGGCGAGGGCGGTTGAAGGCGTGCCGGCGAAGGCGTCAAAGGGTGCACCGGATAGAGATTGGGCTAGTTCAGTGCAGGTTGTGCCAAGGCTGAAGGCAGGTCGGTGCAGGTCTGGGCCGGCAACAGGTCGGTGCAGCCTGCGGGCTGAAGTCGGTGCGGCTTTGGGATGTAGAGGGTCAAGGTCTGTACGGCCTGTGGGCTGGAGTCAGTGTGGCTTTGGACTGTAGACGGGCAAAGTCTGTACGTCCTACGGGCTGAAGTCAATGCGGCTTTGGACTGTGGAGGGGCAAGGTCTGTACGGCATGCGGGCTGAAGTCGGTGCGGCTTTGGGCTGTAGAGGGGCAAAATCTGTACGGCCTGCGGGCTGAAGTCGGTGCGGCTTTAGGCTGTAGAGAGGCAAAGTCTGTACGGCCTGCGGGCTGAAGTCGATGCGGCTTTGGGCTACAGAGGGGCAAGGTCTGTACGGCCTATGGGCTGAAGTCGGTGCGGCTTTGGGCTGTAGAGGGGCAAAGCCTGTGCGGCCTGTGGGCTGAAGTCGGTGCGGCTTTGGGCTGTAGAGGGGCAAAGTCTGTACGGCCTGCGGGCTGAAGTCAGTGCGGCTTTGGACTATGGAGGGGCAAAGTCTGTACGGCCTGCGGGCTGAAGTCGGTACGGCTTGGGGCTGTAGAGGGGAAAAGTATGTGCGGCCTGCGGGCTGAAGTCGGTGCGACTTTGGGCTGTAGAGGGGCAAAGTCTGTGCGGCCTGCGGGCTGAAGTCGGTGCGGCTTTGGGCTGTAGAGGGGCAAAGTCTGTGTGGCCTGCGGGCTGAAGTCGGTGCGGCTTTGGACTGTGGAGGGGCAAAGTCTGTACGGCCTACGGGCTGAAGTCGGTGCACATTAGGGCTGGAACTGGATGCCGTTGCAGCTGAGGTCGGTGCAACTGGGGCCCGGAGTCATTGCAGGTCACGAGAACTATGCACGTGGAGAATAAGGTCCGTGCACATATGCTCCGGGCTAGGCCATGGTCGATGCACAAAGGCACCGGGTTAAGGGGTGTCGGGTTAATAGAAGGTCGGTGTACAAAGGCACCAAGGGTGAAGGGAGAGAGGGAGACGATGGGAATGCGCGAGGGAGAGAGAGAGGGTGAGCGACTGAGAAAGGGTGTGCCGGGTAAGAGGAGGTGAGGGTGTATACCGAGGAAAGGCATGCCGAGTGTGTCGCTGGGGGTTCAAGGAGGTGAGGGAGTGTGCCATGGGGGGGTTGATAAGGTGTATCGGCGAAGGCTGGAATAGGCGTGCTGGCGAAGGCCCACTCCTCCTTTACTTATTTTAAGGCTTTTCTTTTCTTCTTTTCCTTGATCTTTATATAGTTTTATACAAATCTTTTCTCCCTCTTCCCCAACCTTTTCCTTACAGATCGAGCATTTAATCCATCACATCGTCGCTTAATCCTATTCTTCTCATGCTGCCCGCAGTACCTCATTTCGGTTAGAATGTTTTATCGCCGAGTGTACCATTCGTTCGTTGTTTCTTTTTGCCTTTTAAACACATTATTATCATTTCTACCAAAAATTCGGCAGCATCTCCCCTTGACCCGAGCGTAAGGGAGATACAGGGAACGCGCCCACAGGGAGTGGCGGAACCCGTCAACTGGAGGTGGGCGCCCAAAGGCGACAACACCTTTAATGAATCCTCGGAAAACCCGAAAGCAACGATGGATGAAGGGAAAAAAAACCCTCTAGAACTAATCGGGGGGCATGCAAGGCTAGGGAGGCCAATGGGTGCGCCGGTGAGGAGTCAATAGGAGCGTGCCGGCGAGGGGCGTCAAAAGCGTACCGGCGAAGGATGGTATAGGGTGTGCCGGCGAGAGCCCAACGGAGTGTGCTAGCGAAGGGTTGCTGAAGGTGTATCGGCGAAGGGCTTAGCCAAGGCGTACCGCTGGGGGCTAGGGAGGTTGAGCAAGGGAGGGCGCTGGTGGCTGGGTGTTGAAGAGAAGAAGAGGGGGGCTCTCCCCTTAGGCAAACGGGCGAGGTTGGAAGATTGAACCCCCGTAGGCCAAAGACTAAGCGTAAGGCCAGGGATCACACGGGGAAACAACATCGACGTAGAGACTCCCAAAACACCGGAGAAGGAGAGAAAGTAGACAACACACCATGCACATTGGCATAAATCAACGGAAGCAACAAGAAACCCAAGAAGAGTGATTTTTATTCACGCAGGGGATTGACCACGGCCGGCCACGTACACCACAAAGCACATTCGTGCTGAAACTAGGGACAGGGGAGGGGAGAAGATCATAAAAATGAAAGAAAGAGAAGGAAACGGAGGGAGTGTTGGAGTCGAACAAGGGTGACTACTCCCTGCCCTTCCCACACTCCCTCCTCTACATCACAGCTCACTTTCCCTCTCTCCCTCTCTTCCTTACTCTCTTTTTCCCAGTGGTCGTCGGGGAACCTCACGCCGGAGTCCACCCTCTTCGTTCTCTTCTCTCTTCTTCTTCCTCTGGGCGGCGTCGTTGTTGCTCTCTGTATCTCCCTTCGGCCGTCTTCTTCTCCTCCTCCTCTCCTTGCTCCTCGGAAGAGGAGGGCTTTTATACCCCCACACGGTGGGAGCGTTTGAACACGGCAGCCGGAAGCGGGAAGCGACCGGTCATGATGGGGTTTGACTTCCCCCGTCCTCGATGTCAGGGGAGTAGCCTGCGTGGCCCAACCTCCGGTCGACACCTCGACAGCCCACTGCGCGCCAAAGATCTATAGGGTATGGGCATGAGATTTGGTCTGCCGGACGTGTTTTTGAAATGCCTGAACGTTGTGCCGCTGGCGGGCCAAACAGTCGTATCGCTGATAGGGCCAAAAGGGCGTGCCGCTGGAAGACACGGCAAGTGTGCCGCTGAAGAGCCCAAAGGGCGTGCCGTCGAATGGCCAGGAGGGCATGCCGTTGAAGACCACTAGGGGCGTGCCGCTGAAGGGGACCTCTGGGCGTGCCGTTGAAGGGCCCAAGGGCGTACCGCTGAAGACCACCCAGGGGCGTGCTATTGAAGGGCCCAAGTGCGTGCCGCTGAAGGCCACTAGGGGCGTGCCGCTGAAGGGGCCTCAGGGCGTGCCGCTGAAGGGGCCTCAGGGCGTGCCATTGAAGGGCCCAAGAGGGCGTGCCGCTGAAGGGCGCACCGCTGAAGGGCGTGCCGCTGAAGGGCTCCAAGGGCGTGCCGTTGAAGGGCGTGCCGCTGAAGAGCTAAATGGGCAGTTTTGAGCCCGTTGTGAGCACGAGTTGTGACCCATTTGATTTCCTCCGAGGCCCATGGATTGTGGGGCTCTCGGTAGCCGCTTTCTCTTCACTGCCGTGACTCCGGAGGCGGCTTCACGGTAATGTGTGTGTGCTCAGAGAGTCCAGATGGCCTTTCCTTCTTCACCGTTTCTTCAGTTGACGTTGTCATTGAGGCTGGACTGGTTGGGACGTACGGTAGTGCAATTTCGCATGTCCATAAATGCCCCCCACCCACGAGTAGCGAAGGCGAAGGATGAGCCGGGCGGTGCCCGTGGGTGTACTTGTCTCTTCTTTCCTCTCGTTGGTGCCGATGGGGTGTCGGGCGCTGACGTGGTTTATTTATCTCTTCTTCTCTTCATCAGTGCCGACGGGGTGTCGAGCACTGACGTGGTTTATTTATCTCTTCTTCTCTTCATCAGTGCCGACGGGGTGTCGGGGACTGGTGTAGCGTGTTGGTCTCTTTGTCTCTTCGTCAGTGCCGATGGGGTGTCGGGAGCTGACATGGTTTGTTGGTCTCTTTGTCTCTTCGTCAGTGCCGATAGGGTGTCGAGAGCTGACCTGGTTTGTTGGTCTCTTTGTCTCTTCGTCAGTGACGACGGGGTGCCGGGAACTGACGTGATATGTTGGTTTCTTTGTCTCTTCGTCAGTGCCGACGGGGTGTCGGGGACTGACGTAGTATGTTGGTCTCTTTATCTCTTCGTCAGTGCCGACGGGGTGTCGGGAGCTGACATGGTTTGTTGGTCTCTTTGTCTCTTCGTTAGTGCCGACAGGGTGCCGGGAGCTGACCTGGTTTGTTGGTCTCTTTGTCTCTTCGTCAGTGCCGACGGGGTGCCGGGAACTGACATACCTGTTGGTCTCTTTGTCTCTTCGTCAGTGCCGACGGGGTGTCAGGAGCTGACATGGTTTGTTGGTCTCTTTGTCTCTTCGTCGGTGCCGACGGGGTGTCGGGAGCTGACATAGTTTGTTGGTCTCTTTGTCTTTTCGTCAATGCCGACAGGGTGCCGGGAGCTGACCTGGTTTGTTGGTCTCTTTGTCTCTTCGTCAGTGCCGACGGGGTGCCGGGAAGTGGCATGGTTTGTCGGTCTCTTCTTCTCTTTTCTCCCTTCCCCCCTTTTTTTAACCACATTACCGGTACAAGTGCCCTTTCGGGTTTTCACCGGCACCGGCCCCCACTTGCTTTTGCCCACGCGCCCTCTCGGGTTTTCACATGGCGGGATACCTGATTTTGCCTGTAGCGCCCTCTTCGGGTTTTCGCCACAGCTGGGTTGTTGCCATTTTTGCCCTTGTCCCTGAGTAGGGGCAAGTCCGGCGGGGCATCTCTATTTTAAACCCCTTCTTTTTTCTTTTTTTTTTGATGAGCGGATAATATGTAATTGTTGGCTAAGGCCCAAAGCCTTGCGCCGAAAGATAAGGTTCATTCGTCAGCAAGAGGATAATGCCAACGCAACAGGGGATTTTTTGCCGATTCGGACGTAAGATCCGTAATGGCGATATTGTGTGAGAGCGGGCGGCTGGGGCACGAAGCCTTGCACTGGAAAGGGACTTATTCGTTGGCAAGGGACTAATGCCAGCACAAGGGTAGAGATTCTGCCGATTCGGGCGTAAGGCCTGTAACGGTGATTTTGTACGAGAGAAGGTGGCTAGGGCACGAAGCCTTGTGCCAGAAACAGATTTATTCGCTGGCGAGGTGGTGTGGCTAACACAGGGGTGGAGTCGCCTTTGCCCATGCGGATGGCCGTTTATACGCAGGGGTGTGCAGACGGGATGTTCCCACATGGGCATCTATCATCCTGCATTATTTATATATATATATATGTATATATATTTGCGCACCGTCCATGTATGTGTACATAAGCACGCATATATGTATATATTTATATTTATTTATTACTATTGTTATTTCTCTCCCCCATTTTTTCCCTTTTCTTTTTTTATTCCCCTTTTTCTTTTCTTCTTCCCCCTTTTCCTTTTTTGTCAAAATTCCTCCCTGATGGGAATCGACACCGAGCATGTACATTTTATTTTGTATTTATGACCTTTAGTTTATTTTTATATCCACGGGAAAGTATATGCGCAATTGTACGGCTTTATAAGCTAATGTGTCATTCTCACGGATTGTTTGGGTTTCTTTGTAATTTGTCAGTAGGACCAGCAAGGGGACCCTCAGCCCTTTGCCATTGGTCCATGTCACTCATGTGGGGCTGGTCAACCATCCTAGGTGGCCATCTAGAAGGGTTGAATGCCATTTGACCACATGGGAGATAAGTGGCTTAATTAGTCCAAGGTGGGTTACCTACCTCACCTACCCATTCAACCCCATTAACCATGGTCAAGGGGGTGCCCCTCCCCCCTTAATATTTTATTATTTTTTGTGTGTTATTCACATCCAATCTAGGCCCTCCATTCCCCACTTATAAATCTAATGGTGTAGATTAGATTTGACACATGGCATATAAAATGTTGTATTTTCCATTTGTTAGCATTAATGAAGAGAAAATTATTGAAAAATCAAGAGTGTTCTTGAGCCCCTCCTCTCTCCCTCTGGTTTCTCTCCTCCAACCTCCAGTTCTAGAGTGATTTCTATCTTCTATCCCCTCTCCTCTATCTCCGGTGATCATCTGTGCCGTCGCCGCGCCGTTCGTGCCGCCTTTGAGCCGCCGCGGAGCCGTCTTCAAGTTTCTGTCCTGCTGGACAGAGGTGTAGTTTGTGAATTCCTGCTATCAGCCACGGCCTCTTCTTGGTCTGCAATTTTTATGGTGTGTTGCCATCTTCCACCCCATCATCCACAAAAACATTCAGGTCCAAAATTCCTCGTTTAGTATTTTTCCATTTTCGTGCATCTTTCACTCCCAAATATGTTTTGTCTCTATCTACAGTGACAGCAGCCCAGTGTTTCTCACCTCCGACCCTCTTTTTGATTTTTTCAAGCCTTTCCAATTTCACTAGGAGTTCTGTCCATAATCCCCTACATCCACGAATTTTCTTAATTTTTGATCAGCCTTCCATCTATTTTTAAAAATTCATTTTCTTCCTTAGCTACAGTGTTGCCAGCCAGATTCCAGATCTGACCCACTGCTAGTGCAAAAATCATAAAAATTGGTAGCCTTTCTCAAATCCAGATCCAAAAATAGTTTTGATTTCCTAGCTTGATTTCTAACAACGTTGCAGAAGACCATAACCTCAGATTCGGACGTTCACATATCGGTCAAAGGCACTTCTCAGACAAGTTCTCTGCAGATCTGAGAGCCCGGTCACTGTACAACAGCAACCTTCAAAATTCACCAATCAGAAGTACAGACTTGATCATTTTTCTGTAATCCAATTGGGTTGAAGCGCTTCGAAGCATATTTCCAACGGCGCCAGTTTTGTCGCATTCCAACGTTGGGGCTGATCGCAGCGTCCGTTCTCGCCGGAGCGCGCGCCAGAAAACAGAACCGGCAGATCCGTGGCAGGTTATTCCGACCGGTGCCGATCGGAGCCGCCCGGCCTCCGGCCGGCGAACCAGCGTGCCGCCAGCCCGAGGAGCGCTTCCCTAAGTGTCCCCACTACAGCGGTTCCATCGGGTCCCACACGGCCCCTCCGGACAGCACGTGGGCCCCACCGTCACAAGTTCGGGTGCTACCGAATCAACGCGAGAAGCCGCCCGTCAACCCGAATTCGGTCCTCCCGGGCCCATTTGTGTATCCCTTTACCTCCCTGCGTGGAGTGGGTGATATTTCATTGCTGTCATCATTGTGTAATATTTATCCCAGGAGTACGAGTTTCGGCCGGGTCCGCCTTCCCCACGACGAGCGCGTGGAGGTATCGCATTCGCTCCCTTACTTGGCATTTTGCTTACTTCATATATATTTGTTTATGCCGCTATTAGAGAGCATGTGTAGGGATATCTAGCTCGCTTTATCTATTCATTACCGCTGCTGCGAGAGAGTGTGAGACCGTCCCGTGACTCGATCCGGGCACACGAGAGAGCCGATCACCCTAGCTCATTGCCGATTTCTCAACCGCGCACATCCGACGCTTCCCTCGTTAAGGGGCAATCACGAGCTTATCGTGTCCGTGGTCTCGTCCCCCATCAATTTGGTATCAGAGCGAGGTTGAGTCTAGGGTGTCAAAAAAAAAGTGTCTTTTGCATTGCATCCCAATAACCCGGTATCTCAAAAGGTGTTGTCCGAACGTTAGGCTACGCCTATCGGGAAGGTCGCACACTTGCACGAGTGATCTTCGGATCAGTTATCTCCGCCACGTACCGAGTCTTGGTTTACGTCTAGGGTCCTTAGTGTGCATGCATTCCAAACTTGCATAGTCGGTCTAGTGTCTTGTCACCGTGTGTATGCATGTCCATGACCGCTACCCATGGTCGTTCCCCAAGACCATGCGTCCGAAGGGACATCCTTTGTGGCCCAATTCAACGCCTTCATGGCCCGACCATTAGCTTTCACTCATCTCATTACTAAAGCTACCCTACCCAATGGGTCCACAATGAGACTCCATTTTGCTCATAAGGATTCAGATAATTGGGTTTCTCTTGATGTCGTGGAGTTCCTCTCCAAGGTGGGTAAGATTATCCGCAATGGGGATTTTGCTTTTTTCGAGTTTGAAAGGATGATCGGCTCCACTCTTTACTGCGATGGTGCATGGTGCAACCTTGGTACGCCAACAGGCCCATACATTATGTTAGGGCGACCTTGGTTGGAAGAGAGGAGAGCGATCTTTGACCGGGATACGAGGACCTGCACCTTATATCCACCTCACCTACCCAGCAAGTTCATATTCCACGACATCCTTCGGCCGACCATCTCCGTGTCACCACCCGTCCACTCGTATCAGTCCGCTCCTCCTACGGACCCATGCTCACCACCCTTTCTTTCCGAACTTGCTTCGGAACCCTCTTATTTGGAACAACCCAAGCCCGAGCCACCCGTGTTTCTGACGGGTACGCTTTTCATAGCCGAGCCGCTTCTTAGTTGGCTCAAGGATGGCTTGGTCCCACATCCCTTCCCCTTCATGGACCCCACCTTACCTTTAGTGCCAGTCAACTCATTCCATACCACATTTTGGTCTAGTCACCATGTTGACACGTTAGACGATCTCGTCATGGGATTAGATTCACAATGGAAGTTGACGCACCTACTAGCCTGAGGCTTTGACCAACCCACTAGTCTTAGCCACACTCATCCGGCCTTAGGGTCTATTACCTCCGAGTGCACCGTGGGTTGTGTCACTACGGAGGTCCTCTTACTCCTTCCCTTACCGGCCGAGCCCGAATTCATTCCCTGTTGCCCAAGGGAGGAGTCCTATTTTCTACACATGTCCGTCGTCCCACCGATCCTAATGTATGGCGGTGACTATGAATTCCAAACTTGGGACCATGTCATGTTGGAACCCACCTCACGGGGTCATACCTTCTTCGACCCTTTTGACCCCCTCACTAGTGAATCTCCCGAGCCCCCATCTTCACTCCACTTCCTCCGCGGAGTTCACTATCACACCTTTTCCACTCGGGCCAAGCAACCTCCACATAGCCATAGGTCCGAATTTTCATATGGGGGTAATAAAAACTTTGGTTTCTCCGATCCATCCAAACCACCCGCACCTCCCGAACTTCCCACATCCAAGCCCAATGTCCATGATTGGTGCATCGTAGGGTGTCTAGGAGTTCCCCATGACGTCAACCTCCGGTTACGTCAAATGCATGCATGGCACACGTTCGGGTGTCCTGGTCCGCCGTCATCCATGTACGGGTCGGACTAACATTAGGTGTGTCTAGGGTCATAGATGAGTCCGTGTGTTTTCCTTGTGTGGTTTGTTTGCATGGTTTGTGTGTAGTTTGAGAGTCTACATGTGTCTTGTGTAAGCTCGTTGTCGTTCTCTTATGAGTAAGAGGTGGTTAGACTCATTCGATGAGTATGGGATCGGTTCTACATTTATACCCGAATCAGTCACCTACAGGGACTCAACGGTGATTCCTAGTGAGTCTTCGAGCTGCTTCCTTCCCTTTGTGAGTGCCCCACCCAAAGTGTCCACCGCTAGCCCATGACAGCTTGTGCATATCGAGTATATATGGAATGAGCAGGTGCCAATCACTTGGAGTGGAGCATACCCGCGCTACTTGGCACGGTGACGAATCCGCCGGAGTACTCGTGCATCCATACCCCTACTCGACGGGGTCGAGTTCCTCCCACCCGGGGAGAGTTGATGGGAATCGATGCCGAGCATGTACATTTTATTTTGCATTTATGTCCTTTAGTTTATTTGTATATCCACGGGAAAGTATATGCGCAATTGTACGGCTTTATAAGCCAATGCGTCATTCCCACGGATTGTTTGGGTTTCTTTGTAATTTGTCAGTAGGACCAGCAAGGGGGCTCTCAGCCCTTTCCCATTGGTCCATGTCACTCATGTGGGGTTGGTCAACCATCCTAGGTGGCCATCTAGAAGGGTTGAATGCCATTTGACCACATGGGAGACAAGTGGCTTAATTAGTCCAAGGTGGGTTACCTACCTCACCTACCCATTCAACCCCATTAACCATGGTCAAGGGGGCGCCCCTCTCCCCTTAATATTTTATTATTTTTTATGTGTTATTCACATCCAATCTAAGCCTTCCATTCCCCACTCCTAGATCTAATGGTGTAGATTAGATTTGACACATGGCATATAAAATGTTGTATTTTCCATTTGTTAGCATTAATGAAGAGAAAATTGTTGGAAAATCAAGGGTGTTCTTGAGCCCCTCCTCTCTCCCTCTGGTTTCCCTCCTCCAACCTCCAGTTCTAGAGTGATTTCTATCTTCTATCCCCTCCCCTCTATGTCCGGTGATCATCTGTGCCGCCCCCGCCGCCGTTCGTGCCGCCTTCGAGCCACCGCGGAGTCATCTTCAAGTTTCTGTCCTGCTGGACAGAGGTGTAGTTCGTGAATTTTTGCTATCAGCCACGGCCTCTTCTTGGCCTGAAATTTTTATGGTGTGTTCCGATCTTACACCCCATCATCCACAAAAAAATTCAGGTCGAAAATCCCTTGTTTCTTATTTTTCCATTTTCGTGCATCTTTCACTCCCAGATCTATTTTGTCTCTGTCTACAGTTACAGCAACCCTGTGTTTCTCACCTCCGACCCCTTTTTTGATTTTTCCAAACACTTCCAATTTCACTAGGAGTTCTGTCCATAATCCCCTACATCCACGAATTTTCTTAATTTTTGATCAGCCTTCCATCTATTTTTAAAAATTCATGTTCTTCTGCAGCTACAGTGTTGCCAGCCAGATTCCAGATCCGACCCACTGCTAGTGCAAACATCATAGAAATTCGTAGCCTTTCTCAAATCCAGATCCAAAAATAGTCCTGATTTCCTAGCTTGATTTCCAACAACTTTACGGAAGACCATAATCTCAGATTCGGACGTTCACATATCGGTCAAAGGCACTTCTCAGACAAATTCTCTGCAGATCTGAGAGCCTGGTCACTGTACAACAGCAACCTTAAAAATTCGCCAATCATAAGTACAGGCTTGATTATTTTTCTGTAATCCCATTGGGTTGAAGCGCTTCGAAGCATCTTTCCAACGGCGCCAGTTTCGTCGCATTCCGACGTTGGGGCTGATCGCAGCGTCCGTTCTCGCCGGAGCGCGCGCCAGAAAACAGAACCGGCAGATCCGTGGCCGATTATTCCGACCGGTGCCGATCGGAGCCGCCCGGCCTCCGGCCGGTGAACCAGCGTGCCGCCAGCCCGGGGAGCGCTTCCCTAAGTGTCCCCACTACAGCAGTTCCATCGGGTCCCACACGGCCCCTCCGGACAGCACATGGGCCCCATCGTCACAAGTTCGGGTGCAGCCGAATCAAGGCGAGAAGCCGCCCGTCAACCCGAATTCGGTCCTCCCGGGCCCATTTGTGTAGCCCTTTACCTCCCTGCGTGGAGTGGGCGATATTTCATTGCTGTCATCATTGTGTAATATTTATCCCGGGAGTACGAGTTTCGGCCGGGTCCGCCTTCCCCACGCCGAGCGCGTAGAGGTATCGCATTCGCTCCCTTACTTGGCATTTTACTTACTTCATATATATTTGTTTATGCCGCTGCTAGAGAGCATTGTGGATCATGAATTTATGATTACCCCCTTAAAATTGATTATTTGTTATTTAGCAAGATAATCTAGCAAGATAAAAGCGCTAAAGTCGATGATAAAAAAGGGGGTGAAACATGCATTAATAAGATCCGTGATCGCCACTGAGGCCAGAAACATGCCAAGTAATAAAAATATTAATATGGGGACATGTTACATACCTCAGAAATTCATGAGGGCCAACTATAGGCCGGGATATGAACGCGCTATATTGTCCTAGCGCGTTCTTCAGGTCGCGCTAGGAACATACAGCGCGATATCAGACAGGAAGCGGGCTTGTTCGGATTCGTTCCTTCCTTGCTCCAAGGCCGGCCAAGGTGCAAGGGCTCCACGTATTAGTCTTCTAGTGCCTGCAAACAATCATAAACAACAAACAAAAGGCCCATTAGATCGAGGTTTTAGTAGAATCTGCCCCTATTCTTAATCAAAAGCATGCAAACAGGGGGCTCGATTACCTGGGGGTTTGGTGGTTTTTAAACCCCTATGGATGGGCAAAAGATAGGTGTGGTGTGTGTATATGCATGTATTTCGTAAAAGGAGTGTTTTGAAATCAACATGTAATGCTATGCAAAGATTAAAATTCGTAGATTGGGGAAAGGAAAAGAAGAAAAAGGAATAACATGAAAAGGGCCCCTAAATACTCCCTTGGATGTGCGAGAAGCGAGGATCTATTGATCTGGCACGAAGAACTTCCTCCTCTTCATTAATATCTCGAGTGGCATCCCCCGAGAATGACGGCCAAAGGGTTCAATTTATAGGAAAGAGGTCAAAAAAGCACCCTAGGTCGGAGTTCAATTCAATCTGACAATTTGGCGGCTCAAATTGAGGTAATCTTGCCGATTAATGAGGGGGAAAGGTTCCTGCTAGGTTTAGAAACCTTCCTGGATAAGAGACACAATCAGAAGCTTACCAAATAAGGACTCTGAGTCGAAAGAAGGGAGTTCGGTTCGGAAAGGGCTCTGCCTGATAACGCGCTATACTTCCATAGCGCGTTCATGAAGAACGCGCTATGATGATATAGCGCGATAATTAAAGGCCCACGAAATGATTTAAAAAAGGAGAAATATCCTTTGGGCAGCAATTTAATCAAATGTTAAATGAGAATAACATCCAAAGTTGATGCTACAATGATCAAACGTCAAGCAATAACAACTGCCCAAATGATAACTTCAATTAGATCCACCACGCGCTATGAACAAGAAAGCGATAAGAGCGGATAGCGCGGGAATGCCAAACTCGAGACGAGATCCAAGGTATGGAATTGAAATGTTGGGCCAAGAATGGGGAGAAATCCCAGAAAATCAACCAATTAAGGATCAATCGGGGCATTAACTAGGAGAACAAAGAAAATGCTCAATTTATCGGCCAAAATTGGGTGTCTACAGATGCCCCTCCTTGATATCCGCTTTGCAGGGGAGCGAAACGGAGGTGAAACGAAGGCAAAACGGAGACGACACAGTGTGGTAGTGACGGGGAGATGAAGTGAAAATGCAGTGGAGTGGACTGATAAGTGGATATCAAGGAGAAAAAGACACCCATCACAACCGATAAAAGATAGGAATAATCCAGAAAACTCCGAGCTAACCACAAGATCAAGCTAGCATCAGTGACTCCTGCCTAGAATGAAAGGCACGGAACAAAGAAAAGGGAGCTGATCAACCTCTTGCAAAAAAGAGGCACCCGCAGTGCGTAGCAACTACGAATTTACTCAATTAGTGGAATAGACGCAAGCCCGACGGATCCATCGACGCCATCGTGCGGTTCACAGCTAATGAGTGGATCAAAAGAAGGAGGATAAGTTGAAATGGATTGAAAGGGGATAAGCAAATTCTAGGCAAGGGTCACATCGACCAGTGAGATCCAGTGCTCAACTAGGAGCAATCTTTCAAATTCGGAATGGAATTGAATTTCTTTGTTCGAGGACAAAAGCATTATTGATCCTTAATCGAGAAGAAAACTAGACATTCATGGATGTAAAAAGACATGATGCGTGCAGGGCTAAAATAAAAGAAATCATTAAAACAAATGCCAAGAAAGGATAAAATATAAGATACTCAAGGATAATATTGTTAAATCAAACAGACTCGGGTCAAGAGTTATCCGCAACCACGACGCGCAAGATGAAGTCCATCGTCCCCAAATGTGTCTGACCTAACGGCCTATCCGACGATTAACTGGCATGTTTCTATATCATCACTGTTTTTGGTAGAGGGGAACTCAAATCCCGAAATATACAGAAAACCAGCCAGTCCTCGAGATGATATAATAATGTAAAATAGCATATAGTAATGCAATAAAGGAAGGGATAAGGAAATACTTACCTGATGGCGTGCCACTTCATTTTTTTGCTTTTCTTTTCCTGAAATACAATGTTAAGCACAAGTAGAACAACTTCAAGTACGTGTAAGCAGGAGAATGCAAATTTTTATTCATCCCCAAGCTGCATTTTCTTTTATTTTCTCCTCCCCCCCCTTTCTATTTTCATTTTTCCTTTACTTTGATTATCGCGCTATATATACATAGCGCGACATTGTCGCGCTATGAACATATAGCGCGTCATCTACCCGCAGGTTTTCAAAAACCGCCCCCCCCTTCTATTATTTCAAACTCACTCTTTTCCCTCTCCCTACTCCCTCTCTCGCCCTCTCACCAGCCCGAAAGTTCCATTGCCCTAATCCGATGGAAGGAGAAGCCCCTCGATGCTCCAAACGGCGTGCCACCCGCGGCCGTCAAAGATCACACCCGGAGGAAGAGCGAACGCCCCCCCCCCCCCCGTGGAAGAGAACGCCGACTCGGAGGCGACCGTCTCGGCTCAGCTCGAAGGGGACGAAATGGAGATCCCCCCTGATGAAACCGAAGAGGTTGAAGGTGCCCCAGCGGCCGAGGAAGCAGCGACAGAGCCCGTTGGCGGCGTGGCGGCCCGAAAGCGGCGAGTGGTAAGAAAACCGCCCCAATCTTGTTTTCTTTTGATTTTTTCTTGTTTTCCTTTCAGATGTGATAAAAACGGAAGGGGGGATGCCCTCTCAAATCAAAATGTAGGGCAGAATGCCCATGGATTGAAATTGGGGAATGAGGGGTCGCCCCCTACCTGCAGAAGATGAACGCGCTATATCTTCATAGCGCGTTCTTGAAGAACGCGCTATGTCGATATAGCGCGACAAAGAACAGCATGTTAGTTTTTTCTAGTTTCTGGTTTTTCTTTTGTTTGATGAACACAAATTGATGCCTTTTTGCTTTTATGTTGTGTGCAGGGTGTGGAGGGTGCAGTCTGTGCCTGGATTTCATGGACATTGGTTCGGGCCGCCTACTCCGCACTACCGGAGTTTCAACGGGCCCGCCTCCACCGAATGGGCTTCGGGGAGTTCCTGGATATCGAGGTGCTGAGAGTGGATGTGGGACTGATAAGGGCTCTGAAAGCCAGATAGGACACAGGATGCAAGGCCTTTCTCTTCCCATGGGGTCATATGATCCCGACTCTAGAGGATGTCACTCGCATCACCGGGCTGCGAGTGCATAAATCAGCAGTGACGGGCTGTACTTACCCCGACTACCGAGAGATGGCGCGCAGAATGCTAGGTTTGGAATTGGAGGGGACTGGCCGGAGCTCGCTAGTGTCGAGGATCGTCTTGCAGGAGAGTCTCGGCTTGTTCCACACACAGAGGGAGGTGGGGGAGACCTTGACGGCTCATGAGAAGAGGTTAGAGGCTGGAGCCAGAGAGAGTTTCACGACTGAGGCGGGCCCACAGGCAGACATGGAGCTGAGGAGGTTTCTCATCTTGATGATAGGCAAGCTGCTTCTAGCGACCCAGGGTGATGCAGTGAGCTGCTATTTTCTACCCCTACTGGAGGATCTGGACAGAGTCGGACGGTATGCTTGGGGTGCGGCAGTCCTTGCCCACTTGTTTGACAGCTTCGTCATCTCTTCACTCCAGTCTTCACTCGGGGGGTTCTACCCTCTACTTCAGGTATCTCTCTAAACCTTAAACTCCAATGCTTAAGTTATGCACTTCCCTCTTATATTGATCACATGAGCTTCATTTCAGGTTTGGAGTTATCTATATCTTCCTACCCTCAGGCGCGCTTGGGAGGATCGGGGAGATCTACTGCCCTTGGCCAGACGATGGACCCCTACATGAGATGGCCGATCTCTGAAGGACCAGGTCACCCATATTCAGGAGACACTAGACATGATGCCCCAAATAGAGGTAAGATTGAATTGTGACATTGAATTGAATTATGAGTGGAATCGAGGGCAATGATAAATTGAATTATGCAGGTGGACTGGACTCCCTACCAGAGGGACATCGGGGTGATGCCTTGGGTGGAGGTGGCCATCCCATACTTTGGGAGAGAGATCTGGTTACATGCCCTCAACCTGGTCGAGCCCCTATATCATAGACTGATCATGAGGACACTAGGGCTCCACCAGGCGGTAGTAGAGTTCCCGACCCAGGCGACGGACCCACGACCTGGGCGACGTTTTCGAGGCCTCCAGGGGACAGATGACTGGCGGCAGCGAGCTCGAGAGCAGTTGGCAGATTGGAACAGGCGCGGCCGAGCAGTCCCTGCGGGAGCGGATTCAGATGATGCCTATCTCCAGGCCTGCTCCCAGGCATACGGCAGCCGAGTCTATCAGAGCGCTCGCAGACAGGTATGCTTTTAATTTATTTGCACTTCCATTATAAAACCTGTTTATTCAATATGTGACCAACATGTGTTATTGCAGTTTGACACAGAGGGGAGACTGGCCATGGTACAGGGACTCCTTGACTCCACAATCCGGCATCGTGAGGATCTCCAGCATACCGTTGATGAGTTGGTAAGAACCTGTAATTTAGAATGATTTGGATTTAAATTTTAATTAATGGTAATGCTTTCTTTTCAGCACGAGGAGCTGGAGGCAGTCCGATCCTCGCACGGCGCGTCATCCTCTACTCAGCCCGTCTACGACCACACCGAGCTAGAGAGCCAGCTCGCCAGTGCAGTGGCTCAGGCAGAGGCAGCCGAGGCCTCCCTTCAGGAGAGAGTAAGCAATCTTGTTCTTTTAATCTTAGTCTTGGAGATTTATCAATTATCAATTATTGATCAAGATTTTGGATGCAGGAACAGGAGCTACGCGTGGCAGAAGCAGAGCTGAGGCGCCGAGATGCAGAGGAGCTTCCCCGAGATGTGATAGAGCTACGCGCCCTTCTTGGCATGGAGAGGAGCAAGCGATAGAGGGAGAGGGAGGAGCGAGACAGAGAGCGAGTGGAGCGTGAGCTGGAGAGAGTACAGTTGATTACCAGATTGGGAATGGCTGAGCAGCGTGCGAAGGACGCGGAGGATCGTTATCGGCGAGGGCGTGAGCGGGCCCAGCGCGAGGGATACTCCCGAGCTTACTCGAGTACTGATTATTTAGTTACCTCCTCCGAGCACCAGAGGAGGGAAGATGCTGAGAGAGGAGCACAGGGTGACATGGTTTCAGCTTCTCGTGGACAGATGGCTCCTCCTAGGTCTTCGCGGGGAGGACAGGAGGAGGCTGAGAGTTCACGTAGAGGGGGAGACCAGGAGGGTCGAGGGGAGAGCTAGAGAGATTGCTGTATCCACTCTTATTTTGTACTCTTTTGATATGTTATAGTAGAATGAGACAGTCTTTGATACTTGTTGCACTTCTTATGATTTGTTCTTTATTTTGCGTGCCTCTACAAAAGGATGCCATTTGATTTTTTTTTGATTTTTTTCAAAAATATGCAAATTTTTATAAGTTTCTGAAAAGAATTTTTTTTGAAATTTTGTTTTGGAAATATATGAATTTTTTTGGAATTTTTGACAATGTTCAATTTTTTAGAATTTTAGCAATATTCAAATTTTTTTTAGCAATATTCAAATTTTTTATGGAGTTTTTGGCAATATTCCAATTTTTATGGAGTTTTTTTGGCAATATTCAAATTTTTTTGGCTTAGACCTTTGCTAATGCAGCATCAATGGATGTTTTAAACCACTGGCTAGGGGTTCTTGTTCCTTCCCCTTTTGCTTAAAACTGCTGAAAGCTGGGCGTGCATTGGAGGTGGCGCCCTATAACTGACTGCCCTTGATTAACGGTGCCCCTACCAAGGCCATACTCGAGAAACATTCGGTCTTAGAGGGAGAAGAGAAGAATAATTGGAGATAAGCTTTATGCAGGATGGGAGATGTCGGGACTTGAATTCCTTCCAAGGTGTTTCCCCTCAAAGAGGTAGTCTGTTGTGCCGGGGCTTTGTGCCTTTGATTTTTAGACCCTTGACATGCATACGACCAGGGTTTTCCTGCGGGGACTTTGCCACTCTTGACATGCCATAATTCACAATTTTACTTTTATCGAAATTTTGACTTGATTTTCATAATAGCCCTTTTGGCAAGATGTATATCATGAAAACTCATATGAAAACTCATATTGATTTTGGGTCAAGACTGCCCCTATTTGAGACTCCTCTCGTATTGGGGAATACCCTGATTGGGTCATCTCATCCGTCGACCTCTTGCCCCTGCATTCGGCTGAGTAAAGAAGAGAAAAGACTTTCAGATATACTCATGGCATGGCCGAAGTAGCAACGGTGTCTTACCAAAGGAGCCGGCTAAGGACGCCGTGAAGTGTGTGGAATGCCCAGCTAAGGGTTGCCCTTAACAAGCAGGGAGAGAATGTTGAATTCCCAGCGCGGGGTTCTGATTAACCAATGGTGCTGCAAAAGCAAGCCTAAAGACTCTTTTGAGAATGATTTAATTAAACAAAAGCCTAAGATAAAGGTCTAAAACACCACTTTTAATCTTGTTAAGAAGCACTTCATTTTGAAAATCATCGTGAAGCAATGATATCATGAAATGAGTACTTACGCCAATATGTTACCTTGCAACCTTTGTAGAAGTAGCTGCCATATGCGATGTTGATCATTGTGGGATTTGTCCTCTTAAAGGGTTTAAAGTGGCTTAACAAGAAGGAGTGGTGCTCAGACCAGACTCAGACGAATAAGGAGAAAAGGAAGAGAGATAAGGGCTAGAACTCCCTCACTAAGGTGCAGAGACCCTGATTACATGGAACAGCCTACAAGAGAAGCGGAAAATTAAGAAGAGGAGTGAGGACTAAAGCCTCGGAAACAGTGGGAGAAAGGGCAGATGTCCAAGGCAGTGGATGTGGAAGAAGTTGGGTCGGACCCATGATCAGGAGGAATTAGGAGAAGAAATTGATAGATGGAAAGAGGCGGGTCCGGTGGGTCCAGAGATAGAGGAGGAGAATCATGATAGGAGGAATCCGGAGGCTCCGGAGGGATAAAATATCGAGGGACGCGGTGCCCTGGGAAACAATAGGGAAAAAGATGATGGAAAAGGAGGAAAAAAATGAAGGATGTGATGTCCCGGAGGAGCAGAAAGATGAATCGGAAGAAAGATGGAGGGTCCGGAGGTTCCGGGGGAATGGAATTAGAAGGGTCAGGATGCCCCGAAAGAAGATAGAAAGAACAAGATGGAAAATCCGGAGGTTCCGGAGGGGGAAGATACCATGGGACGTGATGCCCAAGGAGAAGAGATAAGAACTCCAGAAAATCCGGACGTGAGGGTATGTAGGGGCGCGATGCCCAAAGAGCAAGATCCGGAGGTTCCGGAGGGAGAAGATACCATGGGACGCGATGCCCAAGGTTAAGAAAAAGATCCGGAGGTTCTAGAATAGTGGAATCAGAAGGGGCGTCATGCCCTAAGAGGAGGGATAAAACACCTGGAGGTTCCAGGGAAATAGCAAGAAAGGGGACGCGATGCCCCGGGGAGAGTGGATTAGAAGAGGATGAAGATGAATAAGATGGAAAATGCGGAAGATCCGGAGGTTCCGGAAGGCGGGGAAGATACGGGTCCGGAAACCCGGGAAAGAAGAAGTGCAAATGTATGCGAATGCAATGCAACAGATGCGATGAATGCATGGATGCAACAGAATGCATGAGATGCAAAGAATATGAAGAACATGAAGGGCGAGAGGATGAGATCCTCCTCCTTACCCTTCGAGTGGCCCATGAAGAAGATGTGATAGACAAGAATGTGGATGAAATAGTGGAAAGCCCTTTGGCACCAAGGTAACTGCCCCTCCATGGCAGTGAAAGTGTATAGCCAATTGGCCCAATGGATGAAGCTTCAATGGTAAGTGACAACTCTCTTGGAGAGTGGAAAGCAATAGTGTAAGAGAGTTGGAAAGTTGGGATAGGAAACATCGTGTTGCCCAAGGATTGTAGCGTATGAAGAATATTGATCAAGATGGGCGTTCGTCCCTTGTATGGAAGAAACAGTTCAAGATTTGAAAGTTGGAACAAGGGGTGCCCTGCCCGACCTTTGGGCACAAACTTATACGGCATCAACGCTTGGCATTCTCTTCTAGCGAGCAGTGGCGGGGACTCGGCCTCCTCAACCATGCTTGGCACAACAACCCAGATTGGCATCCGGCAAATAAACTCTTGCATCTTGAACAGCATGGCCATGGCCAAATCTTTCTTTCCCGGCTCTTGATCATCTTCGGCACAAGTATTTACAGAAGGACGCCCGTTCCGAGTAGTAAAGGGGGGTGAAGCGGAGGCGGAAGGTTCCATGGATGGTGGAGGTGAAAGGGTGAGTGGAAGCAAAGGTTCAAACACGTCGAGCTTCTCCCTTTGCTCGGAAGCAGTCGGGGTTGGCCCAGAGTGCAAAAAAGGGTGAACCTTGCTCAGGACTAGCCACAGGTAAGGGTAAAGGGTTAAGTAATGGGGTAGGGGTCATAGGCATAGTGGACGGCTGAGGTGGCGAACAAAGAGGAGGTGTAATGGAAGGCTTGGCGGAGACTGGCGTAATGGAGGGTAATGGAGGTTTGGTGGAGGCCGGTGGAGTGGAGGCTATTGGGGTGGTTACGGGAGGGGTGAACGGAGAAGGTTTAGTGTGTTGAAAATGCCGGATGGGGCGAGAGGTGTTAGGGATAGGAGACATGTCTTGGTGCAACGACATGGGTGATTGGAGTATTGACCCATCGTCGTAACACCAATTAGTCTCATAAACGGGGAATGTATTGGGGACAGTGGCTTCGTCCTGAGCAGGGGGTTCATCAAGCGGTAGTGGAGGGAGAGGGAAGCGAAGGAAACTCGGAAGGGGTGCCTGCATAGCTTCATCATTATGCACCTCAGATTCTTCAATTGCCGGTTCTTCATCAGCCGGTTCAAGTGGACACCGTAGTGGTGGCGTATATGTGGGTGGAGGAGTGTAATGGTATTGTGAATGTGGAGATGGAGGGCCATATGAATGAATGGGGTGAATGGGTGGAGGGCAGACAGTGTCCACTTGAACGTTGAAATCTGCCGGCTCTTGCTTGCTTGAAATGCCGATGCCGTAATCGTCTCTCCTATCCTTCCAATCTTTCTCCATCTTTGTAATGTCGTTCAGAGCGGCGTGGAGAGGATTGACTGGAGTAGGAGGAGCGGGCCGTGGGCTCGTAACCCTCTTTAATTGTTCCTCCAACGAAGTGACTTTGTCGAGAAGAGTTTGTTGGAGAGGTGTGACCTGAGCAACCGAGAGTTGGCAGGGCCTTGAAGGAGGGGCCGTATAAAGAGGCCGCGGAATGGGATTGGGATGACCCATAGAAGAACCCGGATGGGCCGGATTGCAAGGAATAAATGGGCCTTGGGGCCGTGGTGGAGGAGGAATAGAAGGAGGCGGGTATTGGATCACCCGAGGAGAAGGAGATGGGTAATGGGCTGCCCGAGTAGGAATGTGAATAGAAGAGGGAAGTGGGTGATGGGCCACCCGAGTAGGATTGGAAGGAGGATGAGATGAATGAGATGCACCCTCAACAGCGGCCTTAAGGGCTTGAATTTGTTGAGGGGTGAGATGATCTAATGCATGCAAGATTTGGAAGACCTTCTCATCGTTAGGAGGAGACGGTCCTGTAGGAGTAGTGGCTCGCGATTGAATCGAGGGGCCATGAAATTGGACATTGCCCATGGGCCGGGCATGACCATAAGGATGAGGTCGTGGTCCCTTGAAAATATGATGTGAATTATAATGTTGAGCTTGAGGAGTATATGATGTGCTAGGTTGTGCATCCTTATTAATATTAAACATGTTATTTTGTCTATCAAGGTAAGCCATTATGCAATCAAAGTTCGAACAAAACAATTTGCAAAGAAGCACACAAGTTGGAATGATTACCGTTGATTTCTTTTATTTGAACCTTGGTGAATTAATGATTTTTAACAAATTGATGTGATCACTCAAGTGATGAACCTAGTTTCAAATGTGATTTTCTCCGGTGCCAACTAGGAACACTCTCTCATCATGTATAGGCCAACTAAACCCGGGGCTTCAAAGGTACAACCTGCCCGGGGTCCGTGAGGGAATCCACAAGTGCGGGGACTTACGGAGGTCTTGGAAAAGGAATTTCCGGTCCAAAGAGACGGAATGCTCAATGGAGGGTTGTTCCAATTCCAAGAAGGGTGTGTGGAATCCTAGTGTAGAGAGAGGAGGTCTCTCAAACCAAATGCAAAGATGAATGCCATGCTATGCAAGAACATCTAAACTAGAACTGATAAATAAAACAAAATATGTAAGTACACAGCAAGAAATATACAAGATGCCACCAGAGATGAACCCCAACAGAAGGTGTACCTGAGAATACCTTCAGGTGATGAACGCGCTATATGTCCCCAGCGCGATCTACAGAAAGTGCTATGGACACATAGCGCGATAAGCGACAGTGGGGAAGGGCTCAAAAAATCAAATAAACACACACACTGATGTATTGACAAGCAGGCAACTGAAGCACGAACGTGGTAGCACAAAGAGTCCCACCGTGATCGTCAATTTGTAGATCATGAATTTATGATTACCCCCTTAAAATTGATTATTTGTTATTTAGAAAGATAATCTAGCAAGATAAAAGCGCTAAAGTCGATGATAAAAAAGGGGGTGAAACATGCATTAATAAAATCCGTGATCGCCACTGAGGCCAGAAACATGCCAATTAATAAAAATATTAAGATGGGGACATGTTACATATCGCAGAAATTCATGAGGGCCAACTATAGGCCGGGATATGAACGCGCTATATCATCCTAGCGCGTTCCGGGATATGAACGCGCTATATCATCCTAGCGCGTTCTTCAGGTCGCGCTAGGAACATACAGCGCGATATCAGACAGGAAGCGTGCTTGTTCGGATTCGTTCCTTCCGTGCTCCAAGGCCGGCCAAGGTGCAAGGGCTCCACGTATTAGTCTTCTAGTGCCTGCAAACAATCATAAACAACAAACAAAAGGCCCATTAGATCGAGGTTTTAGTAGAATCTGCCCCTATTCTTAATCAAAAGCATGCAAACGGGGGGCTCGATTACCTGGGGGTTTGGTGGTTTTTAAACCCCTATGGATGGGCAAAAGATAGGTGTGGTGTGTGTATATGCATGTATTTCGTAAAAGGAGTGTTTTGAAATCAACATGTAATGCTATGCAAAGATTAAAATTCGTAGATTGGGGAAAGGAAAAGAAGAAAAAGGAATAACATGAAAAGGGCCCCTAAATACTCCCTTGGATGTGCGAGAAGCGAGGATCTATTGATCTGGCACGAAGAACTTCCTCCTCCTCATTAATATCTCGAGTGGCATCCCCCGAGAACGATGACCAAAGGGTTCAATTTATAGGAAAGAGGTCAAAAAAGCACCCTAGGTCGGAGTTCAATTCAATCCGACGATTTGGCGGCTCAAATTGAGGTAATCTTGCCGATTAATGGGGGGGAAAGGTTCCTGCTAGGTTTAGAAACCTTCCTGGATAAGAGACACAATCAGAAGCTTACCAAATAAGGACTCTGAGTCGAAAGAAGGGAGTCCGATTCGGAAAGGGCTCTGCCTGATAATGCGCTATACTTCCATAGCGCGTTCATGAAGAACGCGCTATGACGATATAGCGCGATAATTAAAGGCCCACGAAATGATTTAAAAAAGGAGAAATATCCTTTGGGCAGCAATTTAATCAAATGTTAAATGAGACTAACATCCAAAGTGGATGCTACAATGATCAAACGTCAAGTAATAACAACTGCCCAAATGATAACTTCAATTAGATCCACCACGCGCTATGAACAAGAAAGCGATAAGAGCGGATAGCGCGGGAATGCCAAACTCGAGACGAGATCCAAGGTATGGAATTGAAATGTTGGGCCAAGAATGGGGAGAAATCCCAGAAAATCAACCAATTAAGGATCAATCGGGGCATTAACTAGGAGAACAAAGAAAATGCTCAATTTATCGGCCAAAATTGGGTGTCTACAAGCATGTGTAGGGATATCTAGCTCGCTTTATCTATTCATTACCGCTGCTGTGAGAGAGTGTGAGACCGTCCCGTGACCCGATCCGGGCATACGAGAGAGCCGATCACCCTAGCTCATTGCCGGTTTCTCAACCGCGCACATCCGACGCTTCCCTCGTTAAGGGGCAATCACGAGCTTGTCGTGTCCGTGGTCTCGTCCCACATCAATTTGGTATCAGAGCGAGGTTGAGTCTAGGGTGTCAAAAAAAAGTGTCTTTTGCATTGCATCCCAATAACCCGATATCTCAAAAGGTGTTGTCCGAACGTTAGGCTACGCCTATCGGGAATGTCACACACTTGCGCGAGTGATCTTCGGATCAGTTATCTCCGCCACGTACCGAGTCTGGGTTTACGTCTAGGGTCCTTAGTGTGCATGCATTCCAAACTTGCATAGTCGATCTAGTGTCTTGTCACCGTGTGTATGCATGTCCATGACCGCTACCCATGGCCGTTCCCCAAGACCATGCGTCCGAAGAGACATCCTTTGTGGCCCAATCCAACGCCTTCATGGCCCGACCATTAGCTTTCACTCATCTCGTTACTAAAGCTACCCTACCCAATGGGTCCACAACGAGACTCCATTTTGCTCATAAGGATTCAGATAATTGGGTTTCTCTTGATGTCGTGGAGTCCCTCTCCAAGGTGGGTAAGATTATCCGCGATGGGGATTTTGCTTTTGTCGAGTTTGAAAGGATGATCGGCTCCACTCTTTACTGCGATGGTGCATGGTGCAACCTTGGTACGCCAACAGGCCCATACATTATGTTAGGGCGACCTTGGTTGGAAGAGAGGAGAGCGATCTTTGACCGGGATACGAGGACCTGCACCTTATATCCACCTCACCTACCCGGCAAGTTCATCTTCCACGACATCCTTCGGCCGACCATCTCCATGTCACCACCCGCCCACTCGTATCAGTCCGCTCCTCCTACGACCCATGCTCACCACCCTTTCTTTCTGAACTTGCTTCGAACCCTCTCATTTGGAACCACCCAAGCCCGAGCCACCCGTGTTTCTGACGGGTACGCTTTTCATAGCCGAGCCGCTTCTTAGTTGGCTCAAGGATGGCTTGGTCCCACATCCCTTCCCCTTCATGGACCCCACCTTACCTTTAGTGCCAGTCAACTCATTCCATACCACATTTCGGTCTAGTCACCATGTTGACACGTTAGACGATCTCGTCATGGGATTAGATTCACAATGAAAGTTGACGCACCTACTAGCCTGAGGCTTTGACCAACCCACTAGTCTTAGCCTCACTCATCCGGCCTTAGGGTCTATTACCTCCGAGTGCACCGTGGGTTGTGTCACAACGGAGGTCCTCTTACTCCTTCCCTTACCGGTCGAGCCCGAATTCATTCCCTTTTGCCCAAGGGAGGAGTCCTATTTTCTACACATGTCCGTCGTCCCACCGATCCTAATGTATGGCGGTGACTATGAATTCCAAACTTGGGACCATGTCATGTTGGAACCCACCTCACGGGGTCATACCTTCTTCGACCCTTTTGACCCCATCACTAGTGAATCTCCCGAGCCCCCATCTTCACTCCACTTCCTCCGCGGAGTTCACTATCACACCTTTTCCACTCGGGCCAAGCAACCTCCACATAGCCATAGGCCCGAATTTTCATATGGGGGTAATGAAAACTTTGGTTTCTCCGATCCATCCAAACCACCCGCACCTCCCGAACTTCCCACATCCAAGCCCAATGTCCATGATTGGTGCATCGTAGGGTGTCTAGGAGTTCCCCATGACGTCAACCTCCGGTTACGTCAAATGCATGCATGGCACATGTTCGGGTGTCCTGGTCCGCCGTCATCCATGTACAGGTCGGACTAACATTAGGTGTGTCTAGGGTCATAGATGAGTCAGTGTGTTTTCCTTGTGTGGTTTGTTTGCATGGTTTGTGTGTAATTTGAGAGTCTGCATGTGTCTTGTGTAAGCTCGTTGTCGTTCTCTTATGAGTAAGAGGTGATTGGACTCATTCGATGAGTATGGGATCGGTTCTACATTTATACTCGGATCAGTCACCTACAGGGACTCAGCGGTGATTCCTAGTGAGTCTTCGAGCTGCTTCCTTCCCTTTGCGAGTGCCCCACCCGAAGTGTCCACCTCTAGCCCATGGCAGCTTGTGCATATCGAGTATATATGGAATGAGCAGGTGCCAATCACTTGGAGTGGAGCATACCCGCGCTACTTGGCACGGTGACGGATCCGCCGGAGTACTCGAGCATCCATACCCCTACTCGACGGGGTCGAGTTCCTCCCACCCTGGGAGAGTTGATGGGAATCGACGCCGAGCATGTACATTTTATTTTACATTTATGTCCTTTAGTTTATTTGTATATCCACGGGAAAGTATATGCGCAATTGTACGGCTTTATAAGCCAATGCGTCATTCCCACGGATTGTTTGGGTTTCTTTGTAATTTGTCAGTAGGACCAGCAAGGGGGCCCTCAGCCCTTTCCCATTTGTCCATGTCACTCATGTGGGGCTGGTCAACCATCCTAGGTGGCCATCTAGAAGGGTTGAATGCCATTTGACCACATGGGAGACAAGTGGCTTAATTAGTCCAAGGTGGGTTACCTACCTCACCTACCCATTCAACCCCATTAACCATGGTCAAGGGGGCGCCCCTCTCCCCTTAATATTTTATTATTTTTTGTGTGTTATTCACATCCAATCTAGGCCCTCCATTCCCCACTCCTAGATCTAATGGTGTAGATTAGATTTGACACATGGCATATAAAAGGTTGTATTTTCCATTTGTTAGCATTAATGAAGAGAAAATTATTGAAAAATCAAGAGTGTTCTTGAGCCCCTCCTCTCTCCCTCTAGTTTCTCTCCTCCAACCTCCAGTTATAGAGTGATTTCTATCTTCTATCCCCTCCCCTCTATCTCCGGTGATCATCTGTGCCGCCTCCGCCGCCGTTCGTGCCGCCTTCGAGCCACCGCGGAGCCGTCTTCAAGTTTCTGTCCTGCTGGACAGAGGTGTAGTTCGTGAATTCCTGCTATCAGCCACAGCCTCTTCTTGGCCAGCAATTTTTATGGTGTGTTCCCATCTTCCACCCCATAATCCAAAAAAAAATTTAGGTCAAAATCCCTCGTTTCATATTTTTTCATTTTCGTGCATCTTTCACTCCCAGATCTGTTTTGTCTCTGTCTACAGTGACAGCAGCCCTGTGTTTCTCACCTCCAACCCTCTTTTTGATTTTTCCAAACCCTTCCAATTTCACTAGGAGTTCTGTCAATAATCCCCTACATCCACGAATTTTCTTACTTTTTGATCAGCCTTCCATCTATTTTTAAAAATTTGTGTTCTTCCTCAGCTACAGTGTTGCCAGCCAGATTCCAGATCCGACCCACTGCTAGTGAAAACATCATAGAAATTCGTAGACTTTCTAAAATCCAGATCCAAAATAGTCCTGATTTCCTAACTTGATTGCCAACAACTTTGCTGAAGACCATAACCTCAGATTCGGACGTTCACATATCAGTCAAAGGCACTTCTCAGACAAGTTCTCTGCAGATCTGAGAGCCCAGTCACTGTACAATAGCAACTTTCAAAATTCGCCAATCAGAAGTACATGCTTGATTATTTTTCTGTAATACCCTTGTGTTGAAGACCATCGAAGCATCTTTCCAACGGCGCCAGTTTCGTCGTATTCCGACGTCGGGGCTGATCGCAGCGTCCGTTCTCGCCTGAGCGCGCGCCAGAAAATAGAACCGGCAGATCCGTGGCCGGTTATTCCGACCGGTGCCGATCGGAGCCGCCCAGCCTCCGGCCGATGAACCAGCGTGCCGCCAGCCCGGGGAGCGCTTCCCTAAGTGTCCCCACTACAGCGGTTCCATCGGGTCCCACACGGCCGCTCCGGATAGCACGTGGGCCCCACCGTCACAAGTTCGGGTGCTGCCGAATCAACGCGAGAAGCCGCCCGTCAACCCGAATTCGGTCCTCCTGGGCCCATTTGTGTAGCCCTTTACCTCCCCGCGTGGAGTGTGCGATATTTCATTGCTGTCATCATTGTGTAATATTTATCCCGGGAGTACGAGTTTCGGCCGGGTCTGCCTTCCCCACGCCGAGCGCGTGGAGGTATCGCATTCGCTCCCTTACTTGGCATTTTGCTTACTTCATATATATTTGTTTATGCCGCTGCTAGAGAGCATATGTAGGGATATCTAGCTCGCTTTATCTATTCATTACCTGCTGCTGCGAGAGAGTGTGAGACCGTCCCGTGACCCGATCTGGGCACACTAGAGAGCCGATCACCCTAGCTCATTGCCGGTTTCTCAACCGCGCACATCCGATGCTTCCCTCGTTATGGGGCAATCACGAGCTTGTCGTGTCCGTGGTCTCGCCCCGCATCACTCCCCCATCTCTCTCTCTCACTATTTTTTTTATTTATTTTTCTTTCTCTCTCTCTCTTTTTTTTATTCCCCCTTTTTTATTTTCTTCTCTCTTCCTCTCTTCCTTTTTTCTCTCTTTTCTTTTCTCTCTTTATCTTTTTTTTATAACCTCATATAAAAAGGGCAGGGGTGGCTCGAACGGGCCACCCCCCTTTTCGAATTCCCTTTCTTCCCTCTCTCTTTCTCTCTCTTCGGTGGCCGAACGGGCGAGACACCCCCCGTCCTCCTTCTTCTTCCTCTTCTCCGTCCTCTCCGGCACCGGGCGTCAACTCCGCCACCGCCATCGTCGTCGTGGTGAGGAGACGGCCCTTCTCTCTTCTCTCTTCCTCTCTTACTCTCCCTCCGTCTTCTCCCTCACCCTCTTCACCGTCCATGGGGGGGGGGGGTGTCGGTGGAGCCCTGGGCTTCCCACCCCTCTCCTCCTCTCTCCCTCTCCTTCTTTCCCTCTACTCTTCCTCTTCCTCCCTCTTCTTTGACTCTGCGGGAGGGCCAGAGGGTGGCCGCAGGCTGGAGGCGCCAGTCGTGCCGGCGAGGGGGACGCCGGGCACGCCGGGCAAGCGGGGGCCCTAGCGTGCCGCTAAGGGACCCAAGGGGGTGTGCCAGGAAGCATCGTGCGGGTGTGCCGGCGACCGTAACGACGGGTGTGCCGGGTGGGCTCCTCCAGGGTGTGTGCCGGGCTAGGGCTGTTGGGAGGGAGCGTGAGGGGCAACCGTGGTGTACCGGTGAGGAGCCTTATGGGTGTGCCGGGCGAGGGCACACAAGGTGTGCCGGGTGGATGTCCCTACAGGCGTACTGGGGAAGGCTGCAGGAGCGTGCCGGGGAATAGTGAATAGGGCGTGCCGGCGAAGGCAAGCACCGAGCGTGCCGGGGAAGCCCTGCTGGAGAGGAGTGTGTCGGGGAGGACCACGCTGGTGTGCCGGTGAAGACCCGTATAGGTGTACCGGAGGGGGAGCTCCAAAGCTTGCCGGGGAAGGTTGCCAGGGCGTGCCGGCGAGGGACGCTCCGAAGCGTGCCGGGGAAGGGCCACTTGGCTATGCCGGTGAAGACCCGGGGGGGCGCGTGCCGGTGAAGGCCACCTTAGGGCGTGCCGGCGGAGGGGCCTTTTAGGCAGCGAGCCAGTGAAGGGGAGAAGGGAGGACTTCTTTGAACGGAGGACTTTCGGTGTTGTCCCTCAGGGCCCACCGTGACTTTGTTGGGGCCGTCACTCCTTGTGGATGCACACCCGTGTTTTCTCTTACGCCTCTGGCCTAGGGGAAACTCTGCGTAAATTTCGTCAGAAATTGGCAGCCTTTTATTCACTTTACTTGTAGTAGAGCCCCTTTACAGTTTTCATTTTTTTTTCGCCCGTGGCTTGTTCTGATCTTTTATTTGTCGTATCTTTGCAGATAAATGGCTGCCCCAAGTGGTTCCTCTGTTCCTTCTGCTACCGGTGCCGACTCTGTTCCTCCGCCTCCGGTGCCAGCCATCACGTGGCGTAATGTAGAAGACCTGGACAGGGAACATGTAGAAATAGCAGCACTGGCTGAGTCCTCGGGTTCCGAGGCCGAGACGATGGACTATCATCGGCTCTCTCGGGTTGAGAACCGCTTCACCTTCGACCGGACCGGCGAATATCGGAAGGACTTCCCAAAGGATAAGCATCTTATCTGGTTTCTGAAGTACTTCCGCTCCCAGGAGAGGCGGGAGCTACGAGCTGTGCGGGAGGTCGAGCAAGTGATTCTCCAAGCTCGTGACAGTTTGTTGTACAGTGTCCCGAGGAGCATCCCAATGTATTTGGTGGGGGAGGCCCGGGAATAGAAGCATGTCCTGGGGATCGAAGGGGTGCTGTCGGCCGAAGACAGATTGGTGCGAGCACCTCAATTCACCCCAGCAAAGTGGGACATGTCTGCTGGGCGGGTACAAGGCGAGCCGCCTCGCTTTGGTTTATTCCTGGCTCCCCTGAAGTGGGGCTATAGGGTGGAGCCGTTCATCCTGGATTGCCTGGCCGTCCGATTCAAGCATGAGCTGGCGCTGGGCTGGTTCGGAGAGTTGAAGCTCCAGGATGCTCACACATTCAGGGAAGGGGTAGTAGAATTCACGGAGTACGTGTTGTTCAACTATGCCCCATTACTGGTCCGGGCTGGCATTTATCACAGCATCTACGCCTCCCGCTACGGCTACCCCATCTCCAAGGGTCTCTGCTGCGGCATGATAGAAGTATTCAGCGCGGAGACCAATACTTTCTATACGGCAGAAGGCGAGACTTCACTTGATTTGTGGAGCCTCAGTCAGCTCTGCGGCATGCCCATTGACGGGGGGCCCTATGAAGAAATATGCCTCCCAGATCTGATCAAGGATGAAACCAATGGGGATAGCTATTATTCCCTTGGCTATTCATACCGGTACCTGATGAAGGCTTACCGGGAACTGTACCAACTGGCACACGGAGGGAGGCAGCCTCCTCATGGGGACCAGAAGAGGGTCCGCATGACTCTGTGGCTACAGTATTTTTACGATGGGCTAAAGCAATATGCAGAGTTTCCATGCATCGGCACCGCTGTTGCTCGTAAGAAGCGTGCCAAGCCCAAGACCGATGTGAAGATTCCTTCCAGAGGACGCCGGAGTGGCCCCAATCCAATGGGGGTCGACCCGCTAACACATTGCGCCGCATACCTGACATACTGGCTGTGCTCATTTGCCATGTCATACGGGGATGAGACAGTCATTTGGCTGGACGCCATCTACCCAGCATGTCAACTGGCGTGGGGGATCAAGCTGTCCCTATGCCCAGCCACTCTTTGCTTGATATACAAGGCGCTGGGGGACATCAGCACTCACCAATTCCTGAGGCAGGCTCGGTATGTATGTCCGCTGCATTTCTTTAATGCGTGGGTTTGCTCGTTGTTTCCGGAGTTTGCCCCGCGCACTCTTCAGGACTGGGGACTGGTGCCGAGGATGTTGGAATTTGCCAGCGCGGAGCCAGGCTCTACCTCCCAGCGGCTGTATGATATTCGGGGCCGATTAACAACGGTTCAGCAGGACGTCGCCGGCACCATCTACTTCTGGACGTTGGCCGCACATTCGAGCCCTCTGGTGAACAATAAGAGGGAATGCAAAGATGATCAGGTGAAGAAGTACGTCCACCCCAGCAGCCAGGAAAATGTGGTCCGCTCGTTGTTGGAACCCGAGCTCAGAGACTGGGCCTTATCCATCCGTCCGAGCGTGCTGGCATTCAGGAAGGGGGATAACTTGCTGCTAGAACCGTACTACCCCTTCCAGTTTGGTCGAAACTTCGGATATGATCAGCATATCCATGTTTATCATGCACAGTTCGGCCTGCCTTCGTGAAATCTTCGGGGGAGTTCGACCGCTGAGCATGCCAGAAGTTGGTGGGACTTCTTTCACCGGGCGGACCCCGCGACTTTCAGGGTGCCAGCCCCTGGCCGTATTCCTCGGGTGACCCCAGAATACGTGAAGTGGTGGAACGCCCGGACGGCCTTCTATCGATTACATAAGACCGATTGCTAGGACGGGGCAGAGAGAAAATTTCTGAGCAAGCAGCCAGTGCCGGTGCTTGACATCAACCCGAAACATCTCCTTCGGCTCAAGAATAGACAGGACAAGGAGATGGCGGCGTATTTGGCCGCTCGCCGGGAGGCTCGGGAAGCGAGACCGACACCGCAGGTGAAGCTACCCCCAGTGGCGAAGGACGATTACAAGAAGACTCTGAGGGACCTTTGTCGGATAGGGAGTGACCGTCTGGAGCTCATCAATTATCTGCTCCCCATGAAAGAGGAGGGCACTCCCGCGAAGAGCTGGCACCCGGAGAGAGACCCGATCTGCCCGTACTGTACGTTCATGAGGCAGGAGGAGAGGAAGCCTAAAATTATAAGGACACCACATGGCTGTATGTCCTTCTCCGAGTGAACGGGCTGAAGATTGAGGATCAGACGGATGCCATCCTGGGCAAGCGCCTGTAGGTCTCATATTACTATGCCGACGGGTGGGGCATGGACCATTTCAACCTTTTCTGCCACCTTTCGTCGAAGAAGCATGCGGACCTGGCTGATCTCACTGACCGTTGCCAGAAAATCGAGGACGTGTGCTGGCTAGTCCGGGAGGCGGCGCGTCGGGACAAGGAGTCGTCCCTGAGCTACTGGCCGATAACACTTCGGCTGTATACTGGCCCCCATGGTATGTGATCTTCCCTCTTCCTTTTGTTCTCCTCCACCATCGTTATGACCTTTGTAGGGTATCGAATGCTAATCATATATATGTTTCTGATAGACCACCCCGATAGCGTGCAAATGGCGACGTACCGAAACTTTCTTCGGCTCGTCCAGAAGCCCGCCTATTTTGACGCTGCGTTGTCGGCCCCGACCACGACCCCTTTGCCCAAGGCAGCGAAGAGGCCCCGGGCTAAATCGCCTGTGAAAAAGGCGGTGGATGCTGCCAAGGTGGCCAAGCAGCGGGACGCGAAGCGGCGAAAAAAAGAGGCCGCTAAGGCTTCGACGGCTGCTCCACCGGCGCCACGAATCCCATCTTTCGAGGAGTTTGAAGTCGCCCAGGCCGAGCCGAGTCAGCCTGCCGGTTGGAATCTCCAACCATTAGTGTGTTTTTAAGGTCTATTTTCATTCTGAAGCAAGGCCCTGACACATAAATGTCTCTTCTTCTTTTTGTCTCAGCTGTTGTGGATGAGCCTGCACCCATGCCCGTTCCTAACGTGGAGGAGCCCGCTCCTGCGCTCATCCCCGATGTGGCAGAGCAAGCACCCGCGTGCATTCCGACGTGGGAGAGGCCGCGGTTGCAGCAGGGGAGGGTTCAGCACCGACTCCGACTCCCCGACCACGAGTCAAGGAGAGATCCTGGGCGAAGTCGCCTGTTAAGAAAGCGTTGGCTGCCGCCAAAGCGGTTGGGCGGCAAGAGGCAAAGTGAAGGAGGGCAGAGGTCCCCTCGACTTTGGCGGCTGTCTCTCCGGTGGCTCCCATTTTGTCGTTCGAGGAGGTCGAAGTCACTCGGGCCGAACCGAGCCGCCCCGCCGGTAAGACTTGTTGACCGCTGATATTCTTTGGGATTTATTTACTTCCCGGGGGTAGGGATTTCATGCGTACATGACATGTGTACTTCTTCCTTTCAGCCGGTACAGAGGAGCCGGCACCTGCACCGACCTCGAGTGAGAGAGAGACTGCGGCTCCTAGGGCACCATCGCCTGTCAAGGAGGCCCTTGAGCCGCCTCATGTTGTAGAAGCCGGAGGGGGTATTTATCTACGTCCAGTTAATTGACTTCCTTCACTCTTAAGGCCTCATCGGCCCTGGTGTGATCCACCCTCTTCTTTTATGTAGCAGCCGTTGACACAGCAGTGATCGGGATATTGTGGCCCCGCCTGCATCTCCCGGCGACGCGCACGTACACGCGGAAGAGGTTGAAGTCCGACGTCCTATCCTCACCCGGTCTGCGTGAGGATGCGCCGATCATCGATCTCGAGGCGGAGGCCCCCTTGCCAGCAAGGGAAGAACCCGTGGCGGTCGAGTCTTCGTCGAGCGAAGAGGTAGATTATGATTACTCTTCCGAGGAGATGGCTTCTGGCGAGGGCATACCTGAGGCATCTGGGCCGCCCAAGTCGATCTTTAAGGTCCCTTCACACGCTAGCTCTCTGAGCCTGATAGAGGAGGCTACTGTAAGTGTGAGCTTGTTTGTGCAGGCCTTCCTTTGTGGCCATCTGTGACTTCATTCTTATTATTCTTGGATTTTCAGGAACCGATCGAGCCGGAGGCTGTGGAGGAGGCTGCTTCAGCCGCGCCGGTAGATCGCCCGGCGGGAGCCGATGCTGGCCTGGGCAAGCTAGCCCTTTTGTTCGAGGCCCTTCAACAGGAGACAGTCGCGAAGGCTTCAAGTGCTCCCGAGCCGGCGAATGAACCTTTGGAGGAGGGGGAGATCGAGCCCGAAGGCAGGATCACCCCGGTGGCCAAAGTAAGCACGTGGGCCTTGTGATTCTTCCTCACCCTTTTCATTCTTGCGTGATTTGTTTTAGACAGCGGACGGCTAACTCTGCTTCACATGATTAGGTAATGCCGATGCCAGGGAAGACACCTGGCCGTGCCCGTAAGGCTGTCACCAAACGGAGGCTGACTATTGGTCCGATAGCAGGTGGAGCGGCCAGCTTCAGTCTCGGGCCCAGGGGCGGAGACCCTCGCAGCACTCGTGCAAGCGGGAGGCATACCCCGGCTAATGGTTCCGCTTCCGCCTCTCCTAAGGATCCTGGCCCAGATGGAGGACCCGCTCTTGAAGAAGATATTCACTGGACTTCGCGCACACCTGGAAGGATCCCAGGCGTGGGAAAGAGGTTTATCGGCGATGGCTTCGGGCCCAGCTTTGCTCGAAGCCCCTCCTTCGGCTACAGCAGCGGCACCGGCATCCCCATCCAAGGAGATGGCGGCGACACCAAGTGATTCGGCGGTGACCTTATCCATCTTCTGTCGAGCTACGCCGGCCAGGAGACTTGACTCTTGCTCTTCCATCTTCTTCGGTCGTAGTGGACGCTAATTTGTGGGCCGAGGTGGACAAGTCTATAGATTTTGTCCCTCCGACTGTGCCCTCGGTCAGCCACACCTCGTCAGGCGCACCGGTCCGACAGATGTTGGTAACATTGCAGACGATGCTCTTCACCGATCTTTCCTTGTCATATCGGGAGGTGCAGAGTATAGTGACGCAGCTGACCAGGGCACTGCAAGTGTTGGGCTGCCCACTCGAGGAATGGTCGCGGTGGGCTTTATTGCTGCTAAAGTATGTTAAGCGTCGCGAGTTCCTCGAGACTCAAGCTCCCGGTGAGCGCGCTGCTCTCGATGCCCAGGCAGACGAATATTTACAAATTCTGGAGGCACGGCGCGACGATGAAGAGCAGCACGGGAAGGCCATGGTGGAAGGCCAGGGCGATGTTTGCTCCCTTAGGAATCGAATCGCGAAGCTGGAGGGCTACCTTGCCGCCGCCATGTCTGACCTTGCCCGAGCTGAGGAGGTAGTCGAGAAAGAAGGCGAGGCACTTGATGTCACCCAGGCCGAGATGGCATCCGTGGAGACCGGGCTCGCCCGACTCGAAGAACGGAGGGGCCGACTGCGCGACATGACAAACTTTCCTTGCGTCAGAATCCTCCCTCTTGAAGACATCTTCAGGGGTGTCAATTGAGCGTGGCACCCCTTAGCTCCCCTCTTTTTATTCTTTTTGAAATGTAACACAGGGGTATGCCCCGAAGCACATGTCATTTAATCCTTTTTGAATGGAACAGAACATTTACAATTTCCCGTGTCCTTTCAGTGTGCGTGGCATTCACTCTAGGGGGATCTTCTTCTTTTTCTTTTTCTTCTTCCTCTGCTCTCCTTTCTTTCTCTTCTTCCTTTTTATCATTTTTATCGGCACACACCGGTAGAGTGTAAGTCCTTGCGGTGGTCCGCTCTCGGGGAACCAGGTAGGGATCCATGTGGGGCACGGGAGAGTGCTCGCTCTCCCAGGGGGAGAACGAGGGGACCACTCTACCATGCCAAATGGGTGGACCACCGGTCTCTCCCAATGTCGGAATTGTGCACTAGCCTTAGGCGGAGGAGATTGGGCCTCTTGTCGCTCGGAGGGGTGGCGAACGGAAATTTGCCCAACCAACGACCCGGATGGGAGGTCCAAACCAAAGGGAATATTCACCGCCCAGAGAAGATGGAGAGAAGGGTTTGTTTAGTCAATGGCCTGGACGGGAGGTCCAAGCCCAAGGGATACCCACCGCCCGGGGAGGACGGAGAGAAGAGTTTGTTTAATTTTTGGTATCCCCGCTGATACGGGGTGATGGTTCGAAATGGCGGGGGGGGGGGGGGAGCCGTCTCCCCCCCCCCTTTTCCGTTTTCTTTCTCCTTTTTTTTGTTCTTCTTTCTCTTCTCTTCTTCCTTTTTCCCCTTTTTTTCTTCTTTCTTTTTCTATCTTTTTTTTCTCTTTCTTCTTCCTCCCCCCCCCCTTTTCTCTCCTTTTTTCTTTTTTTCCTTTTCTCCCCCTTTTTTTTCTCTCTCTCTTTTTTCTCTCTCTCTTTTCTTTCTTCTCTTCCCTCCTCTCATTCTCTTTTCTCTTATCTCCCTTTTTTTCTCTCTTTTTCTTCTTTTTTTTTCTTTTTTGTTGTTCCTTTTTGAGAATGTGAATGACGATCAGGTCATTCGGATAGCAATCATGCAAATTCACCCAAGATAGGGTGAAGGATTATATTATTGATTAAATGGGGGTGCTGGAGCGTGGTACAACCTCAAGTGTCTCCCATTAAGAGGCGAGAATTGAACCTCCCCGCGGTGGTTGACAATTACATAAGCTCCACCCTCGTTGACTTTTTGGACTACGTAAGGTCCGAGCCAATTTTCATTCAGCTTACCCTTAGGGTTGGCGGCCATGACGTCTTTTCTCTTGACCATGACAAGGTCGCCTCTCTTGAATTCACGTTCCTTGACGAGATTGTCAAAGGCACGCGCTATTCGGGCCTGGTAGACCTGAATGTTCTGTTGGGCCTGAAGCCGCTTTCCTTCCAAACTGGAGAGCTCTTCGAGTCTTCGCTCGACGTTGGTCTGCCCTTCCTGGACAAGCCCGTACTGGATGGCGACCCTAAGGGAGGGTACCTCCAATTCGACGGGGACAATTGCCTCCAAGCCGTATACTATAGAGAAAGGCGAGCAGCCCGTTGGGGTCTTGTATACGGTCCGGTATGCCCACAGTGTCTCATACATTTTCTCTTCCCAGTCCCTTTTGTTAGAACTAACAATCTTGGCCAGGAGAGTGCAGAGTGTTTTATTAAAGGCTTCGGCCAGCCCATTAGCCTGGGGATTGTAAGGAGTCGATGTCCTCCAGTCAATTTTGTACTTTTTCGCCAGCCGGTAGACTTTTGGTTGCGGAAGTGGCTGCCGTTGTCTGAGACAATCCGGTCGGGGGTGCCAAACCTGAATATGATGTTACGGCGGATAAATCTGGCCACGATCTCTCCGGTAACCTCTCTTAGGGCGACGACCTCTGCCCAACGGGAGAAATAATCAGTTGCCGCCAAAATGTATTTGCAGCCGGCGGATGACGCGGGTAAGGGACCCACGACGTCTGTTTCCCATTGGGCAAACGGCCAACTGGGCACCGTTGGATGCAGCTGCACGGGTGGCCTTCTGGGTATGGTGGCATGCTCCTGACACTTCTGACACGACTTAGCATATTTGCAGCAGTCGTCAAACATTGCCGGCCAATAGTAGCCAAGCTTCTTTATTTCGACCTTCATCTTCGGTCCTGCCTGGTGTGCACCAGCTGTCCCGGCATGGACTTCCTTCATGACCCTCTAGGCTTCTTCAGTGGACAGGCATCGGAGGAGTAATTTCTGTCTGGCGTCGGCCACAATCCGGAATAATATTCCGTTTCGGAGCTCATAAGAGTCCTTGGTTCTCATTAGCTTGATCTTTTCTTCTCTTTGATTGGGCAGTTGCTGGTATCTGAACCACTGCATCAGAGGCTCCCTCCAGTCAGGTAGGCCAATGGCTTCTACTATGGCGACTTCCAGCTCCTCTTCTTCTGGTTCTTCTTCTATCATGCTGGGCACTTGGCGTTGATTTATCACTTGGATGTTGAGTAACCCATCTGGCGGCACTACTAGTGAGCTCGCCAGCTTTGCTAGGGCATCGGCCTGTGCATTATCTCCTCTGGCGACATGGCCTATTTCAAGGAGATAGAACCGCTCCATGAGCGCCTTTGCCTTAGTATAGTAAGGGAGCAGCTCGGGCTTCCGGACATCAAACTGCCCTTGGACTTGCTTGACGACCAGCAGTGAGTCACCGAATACTTGAAGCATTTTGATCTCCATTTGGAGGGCCACCTGGAGGCTGATGATCAGAGCTTCATACTCCGCTTCGGTATTTGTGCAGGGCTTGCTGATGCAGCAGGAAGTGTGCACTACCTCCCCCTCCGGGGATTTGAGGACGATGCCGGCTCCGGCCCGTACCTTGGTGCGCCCGGACGGGGTCGCTTCTGTTCTCGAGGCCCCATCAAAGTGTAGCTGCCAAATGGCTTGTTGATCTGGTCCACCTCCAGTGTTTCATCTTCGGGCAGCTCAGTGGCCAGTGGGGAGTCTTCAGGCACGAGATGTGCTGTGAAGAAGTCCGCGACGGCTTGCCCCTTAACGGCCTTCTGCGGCACGTAGGTGACATCGAACTCCATGAGTAGCACGGCCCATTTGCCAAGACGCCCCTTCAGGACCGGCTGGGAGAGGATGTGCTTGATGGGATCGGCTCTGGATATTAGATTCACCTCGTGAGACAGCATATAATGCCTCAGCTTCTTGACTGCGAAGACCAAGGCAAGGCAAATCTTCTCAATCGGGGTGTATTTGGCCTCTGCTCCCACCAACCTTCGGCTGAGATAGTAGAGAGCCTGCTCCTTCCCTTCCTCATTATTCTGGGCAAGCATTGCCCCTAGTGAATATTCGGTAGCCGCTATATAAAGAATAAGCGATCTACAATTGACGGGTGCCCCCAGGACTGGCGGGGTCTTCAGGTATTCTTTTAGTTGGTCGAACGCATGCTGGCATTCGGGACCCCAGCTAAAGGGTGTATTCTTCATCATCAGCTTGTGAAAGGGTTGGCAGCGCCCCGACAGGTTAGAGATAAACCTACGGATGTAGGCTAACCGACCTTGCAGAGACCTCAGCTCCCCCAGGCTCTTCGGAGGAGGCAGTTCCTGGATGGCTTTTATCTTGAAGGGGTCAATCTCGACTCCTCTGTGCCGGACAATGAAGCCGAGGAACTTCCCATTGGAAACGTCAAAGGCGCACTTCATGGGGTTCATCTTCAGCCCGTACTACCGGAGCCTCTGGAAGACGACCCTAAGATCATTCAAATGATCTCCCCTTTCCTTGGTCTTGATGACCAAATCATCAATGTAGCATTCGACTTTGCTATACAGCAGCTCGTCGAATATCTTGGTCATCGCCCGCTGATACGTGGCGCCGGCATTCTTGAGGCCGAAGGGCATCCTCTTGTAGTGGAATATCCCCTTGGGCGACCTGAAGGCCGTGTGAATCCGATCGTGGTCAGCTATCCAGATTTGATTGTAGCCAGATGATCCGTCCATAAAAGACAGGGCCTCGTGGCCAGTGGTCGCGTCAATCATTACTTCGGTGATGGGCACCGGGAAGTCATCTTTCGGGCAGGCTTTGTTCAGGTCTCGAAAATCCACGCAAATCCTGATCTGCCCGTTCTTATTCTTCACCGGCACGATGTTAGCCAGCCAAGTAGTGTATTGGTTTTCTGCCACGAAGCCGACGTCTATGAGCTTGTCAACCTCCTTGCAGATCTGGTTGATCAATTCTGGCCTCATACGCCGAGGAGACTACTTTACTGGCTCCATCTTGGGATCAATGGCCAGAGTGTGCTGAGTCACTTCAGGGTTGAGTCCCTGCATCTCTTTGTAGTTCCAGGCAAAGCAATCCTGTAATTCTTACAGTAGCTTCACATATTGTTCCCTCTCCTATAGGGGTGTAAGAGCACTCAGAAAGGTCGGCCTGGGGTCGCTTTCCGTGCCGAGGTTGATCTCAACCAGTTCGTCGACGGTGGCCTGGCCGCCATTTTCAATCTCCGGCAGGGCCGGCGACAAATCAACAAAGCCTTGATCTTCATGGTCCTCGAGCTCGAGGTCGCCATCCTCTTCTTCTTGTTCCTCGTGGTTTGATGTGGAGGCTACGTTCACCTCGCATCCCCCCTGGGCCATCACCGGTGGGTCCGCAGGGATCCTTGGCGTAGAAAGGCACAGGGTCACCTCGGGGCCTTCTGTGTACTCGTCATAGACAACCTCGGCGCGGGCCGAGGCAGCCGCATCTTCAGGGGCCTGGTTCTGGATAGATATCGTATAGGCCCCCTTCTGGGGCTGCCCGTCACGTGGGGGCGCGGCGGGGCTACCACATAGTCTCCCATTCTGAGCTCATCCCTGTCAATGAGGTCTTGAGCAATGTCCTTGAAGATATAGCAGTCTTCAATGGCGTGACCCAGTATCTGGTGATAGGGACAGAACAGTGGGTCCCCACTTCTTCGGGCATCCTGCGGCCTCTTGGACCTCGGGAGGGAGACTTTGCCATAGTGGCAGGCCCAATCAAAGATACCCTGAGTCTTCTCTCTTGGGAAGGAGTAGGGCTTCTGCAGCTTCTCTTGGAGTGTCAGGCCTTGCCTGGCTGGCCGCCCGGTTAAAGGGCTCGCCCTCTCTCTTGCTTCCCTCCTTGACCAGACGGAGGCGTCAGGGCTGGTGTCTCGGGGCCGAGACACGTTGCCATCCCACGGGCGGAGAGAGCCCCGAACCAGGTCTGTCACTAGCGAGGTTAACCCAGCCAACCGTGCCTTTAACATCTAGATCTCCCGTTGCTGCCTATGGTATAAGGCGTACATGACGGGGTTGTATCGAGGAAAATCGAGAGCGTGGCCCATGCCACTGCTCCTTGCTTTGCCAGCAGGCTGGGGTGGGGGCGCCCCGGTGATGTGATCCTTCGAGGTCAATCCCTCAGAGAAGGAGGAAGTCTTCCCCATGCAGCGGCGGCGGGGAGGGTTCCAAAGGAACACTTCTTCGTCTTGCGCCTCTTGAGTCGACGGCGTGGAACATTCATCTTGATGGGCTTCCCGTAAGTTTGCAGCTTCAGCGGGGCTCTCGCCAGACAGGGTTGAAACCGATATAACATCAGTTTCGTAATAATCTTCTAGTGAAAAGCCCAGACCGGGGTGCTTGGTAACTTGCAGTAGCCGCCGATCCAGGTTTGGTGGGTCCCACATCCTTTCAAACATTTCCTTCCGGCTGGAGGGTTGGTAGGGGGGAATCTTTTGCTTTCTGACCACTCTGACTGCCCGGTCGGTCATGCGAGGAAGTCCCGCGATGGGGACGTGCGGGTCATGCAATTCGTCAGGGAATCGGCAATCATTTTCTTCCCTGACTGGCTTTTCCCCGGCAACATAGAAGATAGTGGGTGGCCCCCCAGGGTTAGGCACCTCAAAAATTCTTAGTTGCTCGGCTACTTGACAGTCCACTTCTGCTATGGGCTTGATGATCCCCGGCGGGACTCTGACATCCTCCAGCAGGTCTTCGAGGCGAGGTGTCCCCGGCGTAGGATAGATGGCAAGAGGAGCTGCCTTGAATATTCATCCTTCTTGCGCAATGAATGGTACATGTGGGGGAGCCCTATAGCCTGGGGGCGGCGGAGGAAACCAACCACCCGACCCAACTTTCTTCTTTCCCCTGTCTTGGGCGGCCTGGGGAGCTTGCTTCGCCTTTTCTAAGTACAGATTGGCATCTGACAAATGACACTCGAACACCTCGAATGGGTGGAGATCGGCGAAGATTCTGACTTCCTTCCCCTCGCAAGGGTACTTGATGCATTGGTGCAAGGTGGAAGGCACCACTCTGTTCTGGTGTAACCAGGGCCGGCCAAGCAGCGCCTTATAGGAGGTGTTGGAGTTGATGACGTGGAACTGGACTCTGGTGGTGAAATCACCAAAGGTCAAGTTGAATTCTGCGATCCCCATGGGCACCTCGCATTTTTGGTTAAAACCAGCAATCTTGACATTATTGACCTCAACCAGGTGTACGTCAAAGTAGTGCTTTTGGTACACCCGGTAGGGGAGTATATTTACTGCCGCCCCTGGGTCAATCAGGACCCTGTTGATAGGTTGGCCATTCAGCTGCCCTTTCATGTAGAGGGGTCTGTTATGACTATAGGTGGGCAGGAGCATGTCATCTTCTGTGAAAGCCACAGCCACTTCAGGTGATATTTCTGCCAGACAGGCTTCAAGGTGTGCTGGCGTCTGGAGTGCGGCGATAATGGCTTGCCTCGTTTCTTCATCCAAGGACAGCATCTCCCATACGGTAAATCGGGCCGAGATCTTCTTAAGATGCCTGACTATTCGGTCAGCGGCCCGCACCTTGAGTAGCTTCATCTCTTCAGCCTTGCTACGCCTGCCCCCACCTTGGAATTGGGGTGCTGGGTCATAAGACGCCTCCTTTGTCGGTTTTGCCACCGCCTGTTGAGCCTGCGAGGCCTGCTGGGCCTCCTTCTTTTCTTGCATAAATTCAGCGAGGTTCGGGATGCCATCAAATTCCTCCCCTGACTGAGGAGGGGTCACCGCTGGTGGAGCTTGGGGACTGCTTGCTTATTTGGTCAAAGGAGACCCTTGGGAGCGTGCCTGTCTCCCTGCTCGGGCCAACAGGAATTCGGTGAATGAAGGGGTGCCTCAGGCTCCCGACTCCTTCGGGATAGAGACCCGACGGGGGAGGGACCTCGGTGCCTCAAACCTTGGGCTCGGGGACCTGGTATGGCTGCTCTCCCCTGAGTATGATGTTGAGATTATCCTGAGGAGGGCGCCCCCAGTTCCTTCCCGACCTAGTGGCGTGTTGGGAAGCGGATGCTTCAGCCAGGTTTACCTCTGTCGGCTCAGGGGGTGGCTCTTCTTCTTTTTCTTCCAGGGAGAGGGCAGTGTCAAACAACGCCGAGAGGGTGTTGTAGGCGACGACAACCTCTTTTTTCTTCTTGTTCCTGGGTCTTCTCTATTTCTTCTTCTTTCCTGTTGTAGCCAGTGGCTGCTCTTGGGGAGGTTCACTGTTGCATCCCTACGGTTTTGATGATGTCTCACACTATAAATCAATCGGTTTCTATCAATAGATTAATTCATGCCTCATGTAGGACAGTGCAGTTCATGTGGTTGTCATATAGACATGCATTACTTGTTCAAGTCCATACTCTGTCAGCACAGTCTGGGCAGTAGTGGGTCGACCCCCCTTCCAGATGGGTCGACCCCCCAGATTCGCAAGTCAGTTCATTGGCGTTGGGCATCCAAGTCTATACATTGATTCACTGTTCATGCCTTCCTTCAAAGTCTGTACAGCCATTCCTTGAGATCAAGTCTATACATCGGTTTGTTTGATCAAGTCTGTACAGCGGTTGCATTCATTGGAAGTCTATACATTCCCAGCCTTTACCACAGTTGAACCCCAAGTCTGTACATCGCCTCATATCTTCAAAGTCTATACATCCTCAGTTGAACCACAAGTCTGTACATCGCTTGCATCTTCAAAGTCCATACATCCATAGCAAATCTGTACACTGACACTTTGCCTACGTTCAGAACTTCAAGTCTATACAGTGGTAAACTCTACACATCAGCTTCCAAGTCTGAACATCGTTGTTGCATTCACGCAAGCCGTTACATTGCACTGTTCATGCACGGCACACCAAGTCTGTACAGAGTTCGCGTCTCATGCATCGTCTACATAAAGTCCATACATTCGTTGTAGCTTGCTTAGCTGAAGTGTGTACATCCATCGTCTTGAAGTGTGTACATTGCGTCACATTGTTAAACTCTGCACATTGTGCTTTAAAGATCACCAAGTCTATACATTGCTCACAGCACACACGTTCAAAGCCTGAAGTCTGTACAGCCTTGACATATGCTCCTAAGTCTATACATCACAAAGTCTGCACATCGTAGTGTTCAAGCCTTTCAAGTCTAAACACTGGCTCAGGGTTCCCAAGTCTATACATCGGTCCTCAAGCGTTACAAGTCTGTACAGCCTACTTCATCGTTCAGAGTCTGTACATTCCTCAAGGGCCAAGTGTATACATTGTCCACGTGTTCACATTTACAAAGTCTATACATCGTGGGGCTTTGAATCTTCAAGTCTGTACATCCTTCAAGGGCCAAGTCTATACACTGTCTCGCTCACATCCTCAAGGGATAAGTCTATACATCGTTCGCTCAACTTCAACTTTTGCATTAAAGTCTATACAGTGATTGAGCATCGTGAAGTCTATACAGTGATTGAGCATCGTGAAGTCTATACAGTGGCTAAGCATCGTGAAGTCTATACAGTGGCTGAGCATCGCGAAGTCTATACAGTGGCTGAGCATCGTAAAGTCTATACATTGGTTAGGCTCATTCATGCAGCGTTCATCTCAAGTCTGTACACTGCCTTTCACATGCACTCATTCATCAAGTCTGTACTGTCCCTTGGTTGCAAGTCTATACACTCGATTGCTTCATGCATTACCAGAAGTCTACACATCCCCCTCTGCTATGTAATGCATCAGTTTCCAAGTCTATACACTGAGGACGCTGAAGGCCCTCAAGTGTATACATTCTCACATTGTACACGCTTATTCATTTGCTGCTTCTAAAGTATATACACTCGTTGTTATAAGCCTGAACTAACTAATTCAATTCATTTCTTTTGTCTCTGCCTGCAGATGACTCAGGTTAATGATTGGGCACGTGAACCGAGGATGATGCCTGGCACGTGATCCGAGGATGCTCTGGAAAAGGAGGGAACGAGACCCACTCGTGTGAAGTCCTGGAATTCAGGTCGGATGCCATATAAAAGGTGTCTTCTGCGAACAGGAGAAGCGAACGAAAGAAAAAAGGCTGAAGTGAAGAATCCCTGAGCAGAAGAAGAAAAGAGAGAGCCTCCACATTCCAGAGAAAAGACATAGAGAAGAATTTGAGAGATATGAACTGAGAGAAAAGTCCTTGAGAGATAGAAGAAATCGTGTTGTGAAGATTTGCTTCTTCGGAAGCTACATTTGTTTTTGGTTTTCAGAAACGATTGTCGTTCATCGTTGGTCTTGTTTCTCTTTCTATTTTTCATTTCTTCATTTCTGATTCCGAATTGTTACCCTCTAGTGTTTGGAGGAAGGGAGAGTTACTCCAGTTCCCCTCTGGGCTACAGAGGAAGAGAGATATGTGATCTCTGGTTTTGCCAGTGACGGGCTGTCACTAGCAGGTTCCCTCCGGGTTGGAGGAAGGGAGAGCCATCTCCGGTTCTGGTCTTGCTGGTTGCAGGTCCAGGTGTCAAGGTCTGTGGGTAGCAGAGTTTGGTTGAGGGATTTGTTTCCATTGGTTGTTCAAGCTGTGTGGCAGCATCTTGTTCACAGACTGAGTCTGCAGTTATCTAGCAGTGGCTAGTGGAATCCTCACTCTAGTTGGAGTGAGGGTGGATGTAGATTGTGGACCACAATCGAACCACCTTAAAATTTCTTGTCACCTTTGTGGTTTGCTATTATCGGTTGTGCTCTCCATCTGCTTGGCATTGCGTTTGACTGTGGACAGCCTTTTTCAATCGCACCTTCTTATTCTATCTTAGTTATTCACTGCGTTAGCTATATTGTTTTGCTGTATCTGAAGGGTCGAAATTCAAAGTAGTGATTTTCCGCTGAAGTTTTCTAAATCGGGAGTGATCTATTCATCCCCCCCCCTTCTATATCACTCTTCGCTGCGCTAACATTTGGTATCAGAGCAGGTTTGCATCATGTGGGCAAACGGTCAGGGAAATGCTAATGGTCCTCGAAGTTTCATGCCTGAAGGTCAATCCATTAGTCGCCCTCCATACTTTGATGGTAATAACTATTTCTTTTGGAAGAACATGATGGAAGTGTTTATCAGGGCACAGAGCCACAAGCTGTGGAGGGTAATTACTGTTGGGCCGTATGATCTGCCACCGAACGAGGACGCGTGGACATATGATCATGTCAAGCTGTCTTCACTCAACTGGACGGCGCTGAACATCATCCAGTGTGCTGTTCACCCAGAGGAATATTCCCGCATATCTACCTACAAGACTGCCAAGCGAATGTGGGATGAGTTGCAATTAATCTACGAAGGTACAGCTCAAGTGAAAGCCTCGAAGGTAAATCTCTACACCTCTAAGTATGAATTGTTTAGGATGAATGCAGAGTAGAATATTACTGAAATGTATGCCAGGTTGTCCTTGATCACAAACACTCTTAAGGGGCTAGGGAAGGATCTAGCTGAGGCAGATATAGTCAGGAAAATTCTTAGATCTTTATCCCCAGCATGGCACACTAAGGCCATAGTGATAGAGGAGTCAAAAGATCTGACAACCTTGACAGTGAATGAACTCATAGGATCCCTCATGACCTATGAGATGAATTTCAAAGGAGGTGGTGAAGGAAGTGACAGGAAGGGTAAGAATGTAGCTCTCAAGGCATCCCGCAACAAGAGTAGCAGTAGCAGCAGCAGCAGCAGTAGCGGTGAGTCTGATGGTTTTTCCGATCTCGACCAGAAGGAGCAGGCAATGCTCACTCGACAGTTCAGTAAATTTTTAAGGAGAAAGGGGAAGACCTTTAGGAGGAAGAAGCCATACTCCTTTAACAAGAATGTTGAATCTACCTATCATAAGGACAAAAATTCTAAGAGACTGACTTGTTTTCATTGTAACAAACAGGGACACATGAAAGGCGAATGCCCAGATCTCCAAAAGAAGGGTCCCTACTTTCAGAATAAGAGCTCAAAGGTGCAGAAAAAGAAGAAGTCACAGGCGATGGTCTGCACGTGGAGCGAGGAGGAAGAAGATCCCGAAGACACTTCCTCAGAGGAGTATGAAGAAGGAATTTGCCTTATGGCAAATAGCGAAGAGGAGGTAATAAATGTCTTTGAAAATTTCTCTATTGATGACTGGGAAGATGCTTATGGTGAATTGTTAGACAAGTTTAATTCTCTCAATAAAGAGCATAGGGTCCTCAAAAGAAAATTTAATACTAATGTTGAAGAACAAACCCAGGTCTGTGAGGAAAATCAGAAACTAAAAGAGCAACTAGAAGAAATGACCTCACTAAGAAAAGAAAATGATAAGCTCAAGGGAGAAAACCAGGAGAGTCACACCCAGCTCAATGAACTAAAAACTAAAATTGAAGAAAGCCTGAATGAAATTAGAGTGAACTCAGAGAAATATGAAGCTGTTAAGATAGTGAATGCTGAACTGTTAAAAAATTCTTAGTCACTGCAAAAAGAGCTAGAAGACAAACAAAAGGTTTTGGAAAGATTTGTTCAGGGAAAAACTAGTCTGGATGCTATTCTAGGGACAAGGGTTAACTTCAATAAGGAGGGTCTAGGCTATGACCCAACTAACAAGAGACCCCTACAATTCAAGACCATCACCTTCTGCCCAGAGAAGGGAAAAGAGAAGCTGGACACACCATCCAGCTCAAACAGCAGTAAAGGAGCTCAATGTCCGAAAGAAACTTTAAAGAACAGTGTTGGTCAACCATTTAAAATGGGAATGAATTTTGTGAAGAACTTCACTAAGCCCACTCATCAGAACATAAATGGTAAATGGACCAAGCAAGTGGATCAGAAGAAAAGCTGGAATTACTACAATCAGATGGGTCCAAACAGGACCTACTGGAGAAATAATTATCATCTTCAAAAATCTGTTAATCAACAAGCTCACAGGAGATTTCCTAGGAATGGGAAGCCTAATGAATGGAATAGAGCTTACTTCTCCAGACCAGTTGGACTTAATTTCAATAAACCAGAAGTAAAGGTGCCAGAGAAAACCATGCTGAAGCAAATCTGGATACCTAAACATTTGATCAGAGATTTGAACAATGTCTTTGGACCCAACTCATCTTGGGTTCCAAATCACTTTGCTTGATTTTGTTTGTGTAGGTCGGCCTGGCAGCTGAAGACAACAAGTGGTACCTCGACAGTGGCTGCTCTAGGCACATGACAGGAGACCGATCCAAGTTCAGCAAGATAGAGATGAAGGTAGGGGGTCTGGTCAAGTTTGGAGGAAAGAACAAAGGTAAGATAATTGGAGTTGGCACAATAGGTAAGACTTCTACAAACTCCATTGAAAAAGTTCTACATGAAGGTCTTCAACACAACCTGATTAGCATTAGTCAGTTATGTGACAAGGGTCACAGGGTTGTGTTTGATGATAATTCATGCAAAATCTTTGAAATAAATTCTGATGTGGTTAAATTTGTAGCCAACAGGATTAATAATATTTACATCGTAGACTTAGATGAGAAATCTGAATCTAATATTTGTTTATCTGCCAATTCTGAAAATGATGCTTTTGAATGGCATAGACGTTTAGGCCATGCTAGCTTTACTACTTTAAATAAATTGGTCAAGCATGATTTAGTTAGAGGCATGCCTAGAATTAAATTCAATTCTATTTCAAAATCATGTGATGCATGTGCTCTAGGCAAACGGACCAGGAATTCTTTCAAGCTAAGATCTGAGCCATTGTCCTCTAGACCAATGGAACTTCTCCATATGGACCTTTTCGGTCCTACTAGAACTCAGAGTCTTAATGGGAACAGGTTTGGCTATGTCATCATAGATGACTTCTCTAGATATTCATGGATCTTTTTCTTAGCAAATAAAAGTGATGCATTTCAAAAGTTTAATCAGTTTTTTAATAAGGTCAAACAAGAAGGAAAACACAAGATCTGTTCTATTCAATCTGACCATGGAGGTGAGTTTGAAAACTCCATGTTTTCTGATCTTTGTGAAAGAGAGGAACTAACACACAGATTTTCTTCTCCCAGGACACCTGAACAAAATGGAATTGTGGAGAGAAGAAATAGAACTGCTGTGGAGATGGCCCGAACCATGCTAATTGAAAGTCAATTGCCAAGGAGGTTTTGGGCAGAGGCGGCCAATACAACAACTTACATAATCAACAGGGCCATGGTAAGACCCATTCACAACAAAACACCCTATGAGCTTCTAAAAGGTAAGAAACCAAACTTGTTTCATTTCAGAATTTTTGGAGCTAAATACTTTATTCATAACAATGACAAGAAAGATTTAGATAAGTTTGAAGCTAAAAGCTCCCCTGGAATATTTTTAGGATACTCTGAAGTGTCTAGGGCATATAGGGTCTTTAACATATCAGACCAGAAAGTTGAAGAGTCTCCACACATCATTTTTAGTGAAAAGAAAGGTGTCACTAACATTGAAAATGTTGACAGGGGTTCCAATCATGATGGGGAATTCCTAGAAGACCAAGAAGAAGAGAAGACTCAGCCGAGTGGAACAGCAAATCCTCCCAACCAGGAAGAGCCAAGAGAAACAGGTGAGTCTTCAATAAATGTTAGATTTCTTAAAGATCATCTGATAGATAATGTCATAGGCAATCCTGAAGATCCTCTTCGGACTAGGTCTCATTTTAGGAATGTGAATAATGAAGACTTAATTGCTTTAGTCTCACAAATTGAACCCAAATCAGTAGAAGAGGCCTTAGCTGATCAAGCTTGGGTCAATGCTATGTGTGAGGAATTGGGCCAGTTCGAAAGAAATAATGTCTGGGAACTTGTTCCAAGACCAGATAATGTTAATATCATAGGAACTAAGTGGGTGTTCAAAAATAAAATGAATGAAGATGGAATCATTTCTAGGAATAAGGCCAGATTAGTAGCCAAGGGCTACTATCAGGAATTTGGTGTAGATTTCGATGAATCCTATGCACCTGTTGCTAGGATAGAAGCTATAAGATTGTTGCTTGCTTTTGCATGTTCAAAGAATATAAAACTCCAACAAATGGATGTTAAAAGTGCCTTTTTAAATGGAGTCATTAAAGAAGATGTTTTTGTTGAACAACCCCCCGGATTTCAATTCTCTCCTCAACCTAACCAAGTTTTCAGGTTAAACAAAGCCTTGTATGGTCTAAAGCAGGCTCCTCGAGCATGGTATGAAAGATTGACTGAATTTCTGATCAGCAAGGGCTACAAAAGAGGTAAAGTTGATCAAACCTTATTTACCAAGGGTACAAATAAAGATCTCACCATAGTTCAGGTATATGTAGATGACATTGTATTTGGATCAACTAAGCATGAACTATGTGATGAATTCTCTAAAATGATGTCTGCTGAATTTGAGATGAGTTTGGTTGGTGAACTAAAGTGCTTTCTTGGCTTGCAAATACAACAGTCAGAGGATGGATGCTTCATCAACCAGACCAAATACATAATGGAACTATTCAAGAGGTTTGGTATGGAAAACCTGAAGCACATTACAACACCCATGGGTACCAATACCTCACTGGATATAGATGAGACAGGTAAAAAAGTAAATGCCAAGCTCTATCGAGGTATGATTGGATCTCTTCTTTACTTGACAGCTTCTAGACCTGATATACAGTTCAGTGTAGGAATGTGTGCAAGGTATCAGTCTAGACCTACTGAATTACATTTAGCTACAGTGAAAAGAATTTTTAGATATTTGTCAGCTACTCATTCTCTTGGTTTATGGTTTCCTGCATCACACACATTTAACTTAGTTGCATACACAGATGCTGATTATGCAGGATGTAAACTAGACAGGAAAAGCACTAGTGGTCATTGTGAATTTTTGGGTGGGTGTTTAGTGTCTTGGGGTTCCAAGAAACAACATTCTGTGGCCCTCTCCACTCCAGAAGCTGAATATGTGGCTGCAGGGAGTTGTGGTACATAAGTCATTTGGATTAAACACCAGCTTCAGGACTACCAAGTAGACCTAGGGTGCACACCTATCTATTGTGATAATACCAGTGCCATTAATCTTGCCAAAAATCCTGTTTTGCATTCACGCACCAAACACATAGAGATAAGGCATCATTTCATAAGAGATGAGGTTTCTAAAAATAACTTTGAATTGATTCATGTAGGCACTGATAATCAGATTGCTGACATTTTCACTAAACCTCTGGATAATGAAAAATTCACATCACTGAGAAGAGAATTAGGCTTATACAAATTGTCTTAAATGTGAAGTCTGTTCTTTTTGTGAGGGGGAGTTCTGTATGTCTGTTGGTTAGCTTTCAGGAATGCTTTGAGTGAGGGGGAGCTGTGAGAGGAAGAGATCTTTGACAGATTCAAAAAGATTGACCAGATGTGTGTCATTGCTGGTTTTCATGACAGATCTAGTGTGGTTCTCTCAAACAGTAGAATGTCACTTATTTCTTAAGTCTATAAGTTAGTGATACTAAAGTCCAGTTAGAATCTTTCCTCTAGTATTCCTTCAGAGATCTGGATTAATTGTATAAAGTATATCTTCCTACATTGTCAATGATTCTGGTTCAGGCCAAAACCTGTATGTCTTGATATCTGACCCAATCAGCTTGAAATCTAGACTTCAAGATTCACTTCAAGAAATAGTCCTTCTGGTATTATTTTCAATCATTCCATCTCTTCAACACAAGGGCTTAACTGAACAAACATGTCTTGTTTTGGTCACTGAGAAACTGGGAGCTTCATCAATGAAATGAAGTTTTCTCCTATGTCATGAGGTGTCAAATGCTTAAAATGAATGAAAAGTCATGACAGAGCAATGGTGGCTAGCTGGTGAGTAACTGGGGACTCTGGCCTCTAATCAAGGTGTTTTCTCATGTCAAAAGCCACAGTTACTAACTCTGTTCCTTTAATAAAAAAAATAGGGAGGAAGTAATGAGGTACTCACACTTAGTAACTGGGGATTCAGGCCTCTAATCAAGGTGTCTCCCTAATGTCAAAAGAGTGAAATACCAACTTACTCATTGATCTTCTTGAAAATCATCTCAAAAAATTCTTTGTTGTTATGCAACTAATGGATTGCTTGTCCTCAATACTTTGAGAACACCTCTCTGACTTTGTCTCTTGTTGTCATGTGGGATAGTTGACTGTTCAGCTATATCTGGCCATACTAGTTATCTCCTGCTCTAAATCATACATTATGTATGCTGATAAACTTTTCTATCATTCTATTTCTCTATTGTTTATTGGAGTTCAAGAACCTTCACTTGAGTTTAGCACCTCACTTATTCTCTTAAGACTTGCTCGTGCCTTTCTGCACTAAGAAGTTACTGTACTTCTTCTTCATGTCTCCAGCACTTTCATATATTCTGCATTTCCTTTTGCTGATGTCAAAGGGGGAGAGAGGTTCTGCAATATCTGTAAGTCATGAATTGTCATGAGCTTTGGGGGAGTTTTGTTTATGAGCTATGGGGGAGAATTCATGTCATGGAAATTTCTGAGAATGAGTTGTGAGGGAGCTGAGAGTGTGTTGTAGGGAGTGTTTAAATCGTCTGCATGAGCATGCCTTGAATTTGCTTTGATTGTTGAAACTGTAGTTAATTTCCTGTTAAGCTTTGATATTGCTTGATTCATAGTGTTGCCATCATCAAAAAGGGGAGATTGTTGCATCCCTACGGTTATGATGATGTCTCACACTATAAATCAATCGGTTTCTATCAATAGATTAATTCATGCCTCATGTAGGACAGTGCAGTTCATGTGGTTGTCATATAGACATGCATTACTTGTTCAAGTCCATACTCTATCAGCACAGTCTGGACAGTAGTGGGTCGACCCCCCTTCCAGATGGGTCGACCCCCCAGATTCGCAAGTCAGTTCATTGGCGTTGGGCATCCAAGTCTATACATTGATTCACTGTTCATGCCTTCCTTCAAAGTCTGTACAGCCATTCCTTGAGATCAAGTCTATACATCGGTTTGTTTGATCAAGTCTGTACAGCGGTTGCATTCATTGGAAGTCTATACATTCCCAGCCTTTACCACAGTTGAACCCCAAGTCTGTACATCACCTCATATCTTCAAAGTCTATACATCCTCAGTTGAACCCCAAGTCTGTACATCGCTTGCATCTTCAAAGTCCATACATCCATAGCAAGTCTGTACACTGACACTTTACCTATGTTCAGAACTTCAAGTCTATACAGTGGAAAACTCTACATATCGGCTTCCAAGTCTGAACATCACTGTTGCATTCACGCAAGCCGTTACATTGCACTGTTCATGCACGACACACCAAGTCTGTACAGTGTTCGCGTCTCATGCATTGTCTACATAAAGTCCATACATTCACTGTAGCTTGCTTAGCTGAAGTGTGTACATCCATCGTCTCATGAAGTGTGTACATTGCGTCACATTGTTAAACTCTGCACATTGTGCTTTAAAGATCACCAAGTCTATACATTGCTCACAGCACACACGTTCAAAGCCTGAAGTCTGTACAGCCTTGACATATGCTCCCAAGTCTATACATCACAAAGTCTGTACATCGCAGTGTTCAAGCCTTTCAAGTCTATACACTGGTTCAGGGTTCCCAAGTCTATACATCGGTCCTCAAGCGTTACAAGTCTGTACAGCCTGCTTCATCTTTCAGAGTCTGTACATTTCTCAAGGGCCAAGTGTATACATTATCCACGTGTTCACATTTACAAAGTCTATACATCGTGGGGCTTCGAATCTTCAAGTATGTACATCCTTCAAGGGCCAAGTCTATACACTGTCTCACTCACATCTTCAAGGGGTAAGTCTATACATCGTTCGCTCAACTTCAGTTTTTGCATTAAAGTCTATACAGTGATTGAGCATCGTGAAGTCTATACAGTGGCTGAGCATCGTGAAGTCTATATAGTGGCTGAGCATCGTAAAGTCTATACATTGGTTAGGCTCGTTCATGCAGCGTTCATCTCAAGTCTGTACACTGCCTTTCACATGCACTCATTCATCAAGTCTGTACTGTCCCTTGGTTGCAAGTCTATACACTCAATTGCTTCATGCATTACCAGAAGTCTACACATCCCCCTCTGCTATGTAATGCATCAGTTTCCAAGTCTATACACTGAGGACGCTGAAGGCCCTCAAGTGTATACATTCTCACATTGTACACACTTATTCATTTGCTGTTTCTAAAGTATATACACTCGTTGTTATAAGCCTGAACTAACTAATTCGATTCATTTCTTTTGTCTCTGTCTGTAGATGACTCAGGTTAATGATTGGGCACGTGAACCGAGGATGATGCCTGGCACGTGATCCGAGGATGCTCTTGAAAAGGACGGAACGAGACCCACTCGTGTGAAGTCCTGGAATTCAGGTCGGATGCCATATAAAAGGTGTCTTCTGCGAACAGGAGAAGCGAACGAAAGAAAAAGGCTGAAGTGAAGAATCCCTGAGCAGAAGAAGAAAAGAGAGAGCCTCCACGTTCCAGAGAAAAGACAGAGAGAAGAATTTGAGAGATATGAACTAAGAGAAAAGTCCTTGAGAGATAGAAGAAATCGTGCTGTGAAGATTTGCTTCTTCGGAAGCTGCATTTATTTTTAGTTTTCAGAAACGATTGTCGTTCATCGTTGGTCTTGTTTTTCTTTCTGTTTTTCATTTCTTCATTTCTGATTCCGAATTGTTACCCTCTAGTGTTTGGAGGAAGGGAGAGTTACTCCAGTTCCCCTCTGGGCTGTAGAGGAAGAGAGATCTGTGATCTCTGGTTTTGCCAGTGACGGGCTGTCACTAGCAGGTTCCCTCCGGGTTGGAGGAAGGGAGAGCCATCTCCAGTTCTGGTCTTGCTGGTTGCAGGTCCATGTGTCAAGCTCTGTGGGTAGCAGAGTTTGGTTGAGGGATTTGTTTCCCTTGGTTGTTCAAGCTGTGTGGCAGCATCTTGTTCGCAGACTGAGTCTGCAGTTATCTAGCAGTGGCTAGTGGAATCCTCACTCTTGTTGGAGTGAGGGGTGGATGTAGATTGTGGACCACAATCGAACCACCTTAAAATTTCTTGTCTCCTCTGTGGTTTGCTGTTATCGGTTGTGCTCTCCATCTGCTTGGCATTGCGTTTGACTGTGGACAGCCTTTTTCAATCGCACCTTCTTATTCTGTCTTAGTTATCACTACGTTAGCTATATTGTTTTGCTGTATCTGAAGGGTCAAAATTCGAAGTAGTGATTTTTCGCTGAAGTTTTCTAAATCGGAAGTGATCTATTCATCCCCCCCCTTCTATATCACTCTTCGCTGCGCTAACATTCACCCCACAGGGGAGGCTCTTTCTCTGCTTCAGCTTCCGCTCCTGGAGCCAGTTCCAGTGATTCGAACTCTTCCTAGGGGACATATTCTTTTAGCTCCACGGGCTAGATTTCGGGCTGTTCATATTCTTCAAGCCCGTCAATGATAGCCTGGAGTCTTTCAACTGCCGGGCTGGTCTCCTTGTGCACCCGCATTGGGATGTGCCTCTTTTTGTTGTGAGTCGGCCGCCTCATGAATAGTCGAGGGGTCGTGTCCTACCAGACTGGGTTCACCGGAGGTGGTGCTGGCCGGGGTGTCACACCCCTCACATGAACTTCTGGGGTGGGCCGAGGGGTTCGTCTTCTTCTATTCTTTTTAGGTATAGTCTGCCAGCCCCCTTGGTCTTGGGCCGGGGCCATGATAAAAGTTTCATAGGTGGCGCGGGTGCTGGCCTCCGCCCACTCTTCAGGCAACTCCTGGTATAACGACACCATGTTGACGGTGGAGGTTATGCAGGGAAACTCATGTGGCTGTGGAGGGTCTACTTTATGCTCCCCCATATCTAGTTCCCCGTTCTTGATTAGGGACTCAATGACGTCCTTAAAGACGTAGCAATCTTCAACAGTGTGCCCAAGCATCCGATGATATAGGCATAAGCGTGGGTCATCTTTCTTCTTCAAGTCACCGGGCCTCTTTGGTTCTGGCAACGTGATTTTGTTGTAGCTAGTTGCCCACTCGAACAGGAGCCGGGACTTATCTCGGGAGAAGGAATATAGCTTGTTTCTCATCTTCTCCCTGAGCGAGGGGCCCTCCCGCCGTTCTGTAGGTCTGGGCGGGGGAGAGTTAGCGGTCCCTTTGGCTCTTTCCTTCTGCTTTTTGAAGGTCTGGAAGTCTAGTGTATGCACTTCCGGGGGAGCTGGCTTCTTCTCGGCGTGCCTGGCTCTCTGACTTGATGCAGCCGAGGCGGAAGAATATCGGGCAAGGAATGCCTCGATCTCGGCCACTATATTATTCAGGCGGTCAAACGTCTTGACCTCAGTGCCGATCATCCTTTCCAGGATTTCCTTTTTCAAATTCTATTTGCAGATCTGCACTGCGTCCTCCTGATGCGGAGGATGCCTACACCTCATGCTGAGGTTCCTCCACCTTTTGATGTAGTCGAGAGCCGACTCGTCATTCCTCTGCCTTGTGGCATAGAGCTCTGCCGCAGTGACCTCCCATTCAGCAACGTAGAATCTTTCTTTGAACTTTTTCTGCATGTCGGGCCAATCAGCAACAGACTCGGGCGGCAGACTAGAGTACCACTCGAAGGCAAGCCCAGTGAGTGTCGAGCCGAAAAACTTCAGGAGGTAGGCCTCATCGACAGCCAGATCTCCCATGACATTCACATAATAGGCAATGTGCTCCCTGGGAGACCCTTGCCCATTAAACTTTTCAAACTTCGGTGGCTTGGTGACGCCAACCGGCAGCTTCTTTGCGGCATAATGAGCCGGATATGGCACCCAGTAGACATTGAATGGCGTCTGATCCCCGTCGCCTCTCTCTGCCAATTTCATGTCTATCATTTGTTCAAGCATCAAGCGGCTGACTGTTGCTGGGTCGACCAGGCACGGATAGAAATGGCCGGGCTGAGCATTCGGAGTGGTCAGCACAGTCGCCTGGGGGGCCATAGGGGACCCTTGGGAAGGCGGGATCTGCGGCAGGACCGACGCCGTGTACTGTGTTTGCTGCGGGGCCATGCCCCGAGGGGAGCTAAGAGTTTTTGGGAATGTTGTAGGCTGCGGAGTTACTTCTGAAGACTGCCCGTTGCCCTCGGGCGCTCCGAGCAGAACCTCGGCCTGTCCGGACGTCAAGGGTTTTGCATTCCGCTCATTCAGTTGCTTCTTCAGCGACTCAATTTCTTGTTGGAATCGTTGTATCATGAGCAGCATTGCCGGGTCAGTTGTGGGGAGATTGGGCATGCCCCTTGTCTCTTCGGTCGGGGCGTCCTCGGATGATGTGGAGGGTCTGCCGCTCGTGTCGCCGGTGGTGACTACATTGGCCGTGAGGGCCGCAGGAGGTTCTTCATGAAAGGTTTCTTCGGCGCTTGTCTGTGCCGCTTCGCCAGCTGCTCTTCCCCTTCTAGTGAGAGGCCCCGGCCTGGCGACGAGTCTGGCCACTTCTTCAGGGTCGGTGGGTAGGGCCCCGTACCGACCAAAAACTCCTACCATATTGCAGGTGAAGACTCTCCGGTTTCTATTTCTCTTCGTCATCCTCCGGGATGACCTCCTCGGGAATATCAACCTGTCGAAGACCGACCATCGGGGTGGCGCTTCCTCCCAAAGAGGGGACTGGTGTGGCTCCTCCGACCGATTCCTCGACTCGGCACTGGGTGCGGGTCGGGCTTCTTCTTTTTGGAAAGCAGAGGCCACTGCCCCCAGCAGTCGCTGGCCACCCAAAGGAGTACTACCTGGGCCCCGGAGGTAGTTTCTCACGGCCTGCTCGATCCCTTCCCACTCCTGGTCGGGGAGAGCGACCGGTGGTTGTGTGCAGATGGCAGTGACAAGAGGGGAGTAAACCCTGGGTGCCGGGCGGGCAGCATTATGTCGGCGCCCACAGCGATGGCGGCGGGCATTCTCGGGCGGCACCGGCATGATAGGTGCTGGTTGGCAGGTTGGGGTTAGCACCTTGACCCTTTCATCTCTTCAGGCCCTCCTCGGGCGGAAAGTGTTGGGTCCCGCCTGGATGGGTGCAGTGGGTTGGGCCTCCCTGGGATCCCAGATTTATTTCAGTTTGGCCAGCCTGTGAGCTGGTGCAGTCTTTGGTGCCATGGCCGGGACAACGGGCGTCACCCTCTCTTGTAGCTTCACCAGCCCTTGGAAAGAGTTACGGACTGGGATGGTCGGGACGATGTGGTTCGGTATCACCTGGGACCTCTGTCCATCGAGGTGGACCCGGATGGTCCCGACAGCCATGGATTTCCCGGAGCTGGATATGCGGCGTCCCGGGATGACACCGGTGTTGTTCCCTCGGAGCCTCCTCTGGTGAGATGCCGACCCCTGGTAGGATGGACCGGCGGTTTGGTGCAGGTGGTGCACGTTGCAGCCTAGCATCATTGTAGGGACGCCATTGTTGTTCTCGGTCACAGCTCGGCCGGCAACGGCTTCAGTGGCCCCCGAGATGGGGGCGTTGGTCTGGGGCTCGTCGGGTGCTTTCACGTCCAGTATGTTGACAAAGGCCACCCCAAGGAAGTTGGGGAAGCCCACCATGGGAGGGAAGCTCCCGAAGCTGAGGGGGACCGCGAGATAGCAGCCCCGAACATGGTTCTCGACGACCTGAGGGCCGCAAGTAACTGCCATAGTTGGTACCATGATGCGATTTTCCTGCATTCGCGAAAGTAGCGCAATTAGTTTCACAAGAAGGGGGCCGCAGGGCCCCTAATTCCGGCAAAGAGATGAAGGGTGGATTGGTCCAACCGAGCGTGCCAGACTTGTGGACGCACTTTTCATTAAAATCGTTGGTTATTTGGTTATTGGTTTATTGAGTGCGTGGGCGTGCCAGTCACCGAAGTGACAATTTATTCGGGCTCCGTGGAAGCCCATGGTGCGCTCGATCTGACTTCGTCAGACGATTGTGTGGTTCATGTCGGGACCGGATCCCGTCGTGCCATAAAGGCCACGACGTCATTTACATCCCACATACGAGAGAACACCCTTGATTAATTGCCGAAATTAGGGGCCCTACGGCCGAAAGGACTAATACTAACTGCGCGAGAAAGAAGCAAGAATAGATTATGTTGGCCCGCATCAGGATACGAGCCGCGGGTTATGTTGGTCACTCGTGGGCCTTTTTCATGTTTGGACAGAGGTCCGTAACGGAATCGCGGTGAAAGCTGAGATTAAACCCGTTCAAATGTCTGCCGGATGCCCAGCAATTTTAGTAGTGGCTCGGAGGGGATCCGGCCTGAGAAGTGGGTCCAATTTAATAGGAATGTCGGCCCGAGGTGAGGTCGGATCATGGCCATGTTGGGATGACTCCCAAGGCTCAGGCCCGGCCTACGAGGGCCACATTATTGTTCCTTCAGTACCGGGCCACAGGGAGATACGGGACTGCACTGTGGATTGTTACTATATTTTTTATCCGGGTTACCATATATATATATATATATATATATATATATATATATTCATTACTTATCTCCCTTTTATGTATTTGTTCTGAATGATTTTTTTTGTTTATTATTATTATTATTATTATTAACTCTGCTATGGCCGGTCCCAAGCCCGGATGAGAAAAGATGAGGGTTTGCGTTAGGTCGACAGCCAGCAGTAAAATTTTGTCACATCTCCAACATGAATTCTGATCCAAATACATTATGTGCTAATGCTAGGGCGTTCCCCGTAAGCGACGCATTACATCGGAACCCGGATGGAATGACAAGTGAGCAAGGGCTAGCAAGGGCGTTCCCCGTAAGCGACGCGTTACATCGGAACCCGGATGGAATGACAAGTGAGCAAGGGCTAGTTAGGGCGTTCCCCGTAAGCGACGCGCCGCAATGGCGCCCGATTGCGGTGTCAAATAGGCAAGGGTTCTCGTGTGGGGTTGGACGCACACGGGTAAAGAAGCAAGTCCAAAAACATAGGATCCGTCTAGTTACTTGGAATATAGGAACTTTAACGGGTAAGGGTTTAAAATTAGTTAAGTTAATGAAGGACAGGAGGGTTAATATAGCTTGCCTACAAGAAACTAGGTGGAAAGGACATAAAGCTAAAGACATTGATGGATATAAAATTTGGTATACGGGTAATAATAACTCTAGAAATGGTGTTGCTATAATAATAGATAAAAACTTAAAAGACAGAGTTGTGGAAGTAAATAGATTGGGGGATAGACTAATGTTAATTAAACTTATCTTAGGTGAGGATATTTTGAATATAATTAGTGCATATGCACCTCAAGTAGGATTAGAAGAGACCATTAAAAAGTAATTTTGGGAGACTATTGATAGTTTGATCCAAAATATCCCTAGTGAAGAGAGAATCTTTATTGGAGGGGATCTTAATGGTCATGTGGGTATAGATAATAGAGGCTATGAGAGGATTCATGGAGGGCTTGGTTTTGGCAATAGAAATGATATGGGTAACACTATTCTTGATTTTGCTGTGGCCTATGATCTAGCAATTACTAATACCTTTTTTAAGAAGAGGGACGAACACTTAATAACATACAAGAGTGGAACACATATAAGTCAAATTGACTATTTTCTCATTATGAAGGTCGATAGAGTTTTATGTAAAGATTGTAAAGTTATTCCTGGTGAGAGTCTAGCCCCTCAACATAGGTTGTTAGTAATGGATGTCACTATCCCTAAATTCAAAAGAAAGATCATTATAAATAATTATTCCAAGATTAAATGGTGGAATTTAAAAGGTAAAAGTTTAGAAACATTTAAAAATCATCTATTAAAGGAAAATATATAGAATTTAGAACAAGAAACTAATGTAATGTGGAATAATGTTACAAATTGTATAACGAGGGTTACAAAATAACTCTTAGGCGAATCTAAAGGTAAAAAGAATTTAGACAAAGAGACTTGGTGGTGGAGTGAGGAAATCCAAAATACCATTAGAGTAAAAAAGGAATGCTCTAAAGTTTGGCAAACTAACAAAAATGATCAAACCCTAGAAGCCTATAAAATCGCTAAAAAGAGAGCTAAGAAAATAGTTAGCGAAGCTAAATCAAAAGCATTTGAAGATTTATATAATAAATTAGGAACCCGAGAGGGTGAAAAGGACATATTTAAACTTGCTAAATTAAGAGAAAGGAAAACTAGATATTTAGATCATGTTCGGTGCATTAAAGGTGAAGATCAAAGGGTTTTAACTAAGGATCTTGAGATTAAAGGGAGGTGGCATAGCTATTTTCAGAAGTTACTTGATGGAGATTTCGTCAAGGATTTATCTTTAGAAGGTACCCAAGAGTCCATCATATTTGATAAATATCAATATTTCAGGCATATTAAGATGTCAGAAGTGGAGGATGCTTTAAGGAAAATGAAAGTGGGCAAGGCCTTAGGACTAGATGGCTTACCTATTGAAGTATGGAAAGGCCTAGGAGATATTGGTATTCAGTGGCTAACTAAATTTTTCAATAAAATTTTAAAGGAACGGAGAATGCCAGAAGTTTGGAGAAAAAGTGTTGTAGTTCCTTTCTATAAAAATAAAGGAGATATTCAAAGTTGTAATAATTATCGTGGAATTAAGCTTATGAGTCATACTATGAAACTTTGGGAAAGAGTAATTGAAAAACGCCTCCGATGTATGACTACTGTATCGGAAAATCAGTTTGGTTTTATGTCAAATAGATCTACTACAGAAGCTATTTTCTTACTACGGCAGCTAACGGAGAAGTATAGAGAGATGAGAAAAAATTTGTATATAGTTTTTCTTGATTTAGAGAAGACGTACGATCGAGTACCGAGAGAATTGATTTGGTGGACATTAAGAAAGAAAGGAATCTCTCAAGGATATGTTGATTTGATTAAAGATATGTATGGTGGTGCTATTACTAGTGTTCGAACTATTGCTGGGGAGACTGGTGAATTTCCCGTTTCTATAGGTTTGCATCAAGGTTCTGCACTAAGTCCGTATCTCTTTACCTTAGTTATGGATGAAGTAACTAAACAATTGCATGAGGATATCCTTTGGTGTATGCTATTTGTAGACAATATTATTTTAATTGATGAGAGTATTGATGCTCTAAATGCTAAGTTAGAGCGTTGAAGACTTGCCTTGGAGTCTAAAGGTTTTAAAATTAGTAGGAGTAAGTCAGAGTTTATGCACTGTAATTTTAGTAATGGGAGAGTGGTTCAAGAAGACATGGTTCTAATTGATGGACATAACATTCTGAAGAGTAGTAGCTTTCGATATTTAGGGTCTATCATACAAGAGAATGGGGAGATTTATGATGACGTTATACATAGGATTAAGGCAGGCTGGTTAAGATGGAGAAGTGCATCTGGTGTCCTTTGTGATCGTCGTATGCCTATGAAACTCAAAGGGAGATTTTATAGAATGGCTGTGAGACCTGCTTTGTTATATGGTACCGAGTGTTGGGCAGTACGAAAGGAACACATCCACAAAATGTGTGTAGCAGAGATGAGGATGTTGAGATGGATGTGTGGCAAGACTAAGAAAGATAAGATTAGGAATGAACGCATCCGTAAGGACTTAGGGATAGCTCCAATTGATAGCAAAATGAGAGAAAATAGACTCAGGTGGTTTGGACATGTGTTTTGTCGCCCTAACTCAGCGCCGGTTAAAAGATGTGATCAAATCTTAGTGGATACTAGTAAAAGAGCTCAAGGAAGGCCTAAAATGAGATGGTGCAATGTTATTAGGAAGGACATTAGTTCCTTGAGTTTAAATATGAATATTACACTTGATAGAAATCTTTGGCGGAACAGGATTCATGTAACTGACCCCAATTAATTGGGATAAGGCTCTGATGATGACGATGATGATGATGATGATGATGATTATTATTATTATTATTATTATTATTATTATTATTATTACTATCATTATTATCTCACATTTTTGTTCATTTCTTATGTATATATTCAGATTTATTTATTTATCGTAAGTCTTATTAATTTATTATTATTGTTGTTATTATCATTATATATATATTGTGTATATATATTCCTAGAGAGAGAGTGGGCCGCTGAAGGGTCAAAAAAAAAGGGCTGAAGGGGCGTGCCGGCAAAGGGCGGCTAAGCTGGGCGTGCTGCTGAAGGAGGGCAGGAGTGCACTGGGTAAGGGGGGGTCTGATAGTGTACCGAGTGGAGGTGTTGGGGTGTGCCGTGCTAGAGCGGCTGGGGAGTGCACCGGGCGAGGGCGGTTGAAGGCGTGCCGGTGAGGGTGTCAAAGGGTGCACCGGATAGCAATTGGGCTAGGTCGGTGTAGGTTGTGCAAAGGCTGAAGGCAGGTCGGTGAAGGTCTGGGTCGGAAACATGTCGGTACAGCCTGCGGGCTGAAGTTGGTGCGGCTTTGGGATGTAGAGGGGCAAGGTCTGTACGGCCTGTGGGCTGGAGTCGGTGCGTCTTTGGACTGTAGAGGGGCAAAGTCTGTACGGCCTGCGGGCTGAAGTCAGTGCGGCTTTGGACTGTGGAGGGGCAAGGTATGTACAGCATGCAGGCTGAAGTCGGTGCGGCACTGGGCTGCAGAGGGGCAAGGTCTGTACGGCCTGCGGGCTGAAGTCGGTGCGGCTTTGGACTATGGAGGGGCAAGGTTTGTACGGCCTGCGGGCTGAAGTCGATGCGGCTTTGGGCTGTAGAGGGGCAAAGTCAGTACGACCTGCGGGCTGAAGTCGGTGCGGCTTTGGACTGTAGAGGGGCAAAGTCTGTACGGCCTGTGGGCTGAAGTCGGTGCAGCTTTAGGCTGTAGAGAGGCAAAGTCTGTACGGCCGGCGGGCTGAAGTCGATACGGCTTTGGGCTGCAGAGGGGCAAGGTCTGTATGGCCTGCGGGCTGAAGTTGATGCGGCTTTGGGCTGTAGAGGGGCAAGGTCTGTACGGCCTGCGGGCTGAAGTCAGTGCGGCTTTGGGCTGTAGAGGGGCAAAGTCTGTACGGCCTGCGGGCTGAAGTCGGTGCGGCTTTGGGCTGTAAAGGGGCAAAGTCTGTGCGGCCTGCGGGCTGAAGTCGGTGCGGCTTTGGGCTGTAGAGGGGCAAAGTCTGTGCTGCCTACGGGCTGAAGTCAGTGCGGCTTTGGGCTATAGAGGGGCAAAGTCTGTACGGCCTGCGGGCTAAAGTCAATGCGGCTTTGGACTGTGGAGGGGCAAAGTCTGTACGGCCTGTGGGTTGAAGTCGGTGCGGCTTGGGGCTGTAGAGGGGCAAAGTCTGTGCGGCCTGCGGCCTGAAGTCGGTGCGGCTTTGGGCTGTAGAGGGGCAAAGTATGTGCGGCCTGCGGGCTGAAGTTGGTGCGGCTTTGGGCTGTAGTGGGGCAAAGTCTGTGCGGCCTGCGGGCTGAAGTCGGTGCGGCTTTGGGCTGTAGAGGGGCAAAGTCTGTGCGGCCTGCGGGCTGAAGTTGGTGCGGCTTTGGACTGTGGAGGGGCAAAGTTTGTACGGCCTGTGGGCTGAAGTCGGTGCACATTAGGGTTAGAAATGGATGCCGTTGCAGCTGAGGTCGGTGCAACTGGGGCCCGGAGTCATTGCAGGTCACGAGAACTATGCACGTGGAGAATAAGGTCCGTGCACATAGGGTTAATCGAAGGTCGGTGTACAAAGGCACCAAGGGTGAAGGGAGAGAGGGAGACGATGGGAACGCGCGAGGGAGAGAGAGATGGTGAGCGGCTGAGAAAGGGTGTGCCGGGTAAGAGGAGGTGTGGGTGTATACCAAGGAAAGGCATGCCGAGTGTGTCGCTGGGGGTTCAAGGAGGTGAGGGAGTGTGTCGTGGGGGGGTTGATAAGGTGTATCGGCGAAGGCTGGAATAGGCGTGCCGGCGAAGGCCCACTCCTCCTTTACTTATTTTAAGGCTTTTCTTTTCTTCTTTTCCTTGATCTATATATAGTTTTATACAAATCTTTTCTCCCTCTTCCCCCAACCTTTTCCTTACAGATCGAGCATTTAATCCATCACATCGTCGCTTAATCCGATTCCTCTCATGCTGCCCGCAGTACCTCATTTCGGTCAGAATGTTTAATCGCCGAGCGTACCATTCGTTCGTTGTTTCTTTTTACCTTTTAAACACATTATTATCATTTCTACCAAAAATTCGGCAGCATCTCCCCTTGACCCGAGCGTAAGGGAGATAAAGGGAACGCGCCCACAAGGAGTGGCGGAACCCGTCAACTGGAGGTGGGAGCCCAAAGGCGGCAGCACCTTTAATGAATCCTCGGAAAACCCGAAAGCAATGATGGATGAAGGGAAAAAAAACCTCTAGAACTAATCGGGGGGCATGCAGGGCTAGGGAGGCCAATGGGTGTGCCGGTGAGGAGTCAATAGGAGCGTGCCGACGAGGGGCGTCAAAAGCGTACCGGCGAAGGATGGCATAGGGTGTGCCGGCGAGAGCCCAACGGAGTGTGCCGGCGAAGGGTTGCTGAAGGTGTATCGGCGAAGGGCTTAGCCAAGGCGTACCGCTGGGGGCTGGGGAGGTTGAGCAAGGGTGGGCGTTGGTGGTTGGGTGTTAAAGAAGAAGAGGGGGGCTCTCCCCTCAGGCAAACGGGCGAGGTTGGAAGATTGAACCCACTTGGGCCAAAGACTAAGCGTAAGGCCAGGGATCACATGGGGAAATAATATCAACATGGAGACTCCCAAAACACCGGAGAAGGAGAGAAAGTAGACAACACACCATGCACATTGGCATAAATCAACAGAAGCAACAAGAAACCCAAGAAGGGTGATTTTTATTCATGCAGGGGATTGACCACGGCCGGCCACGTACACCGCAAAGCACATTCGTGTTGAAACTAGGGACAGGGGAGGGGAGAAGATCATAAAAATGAAAGAAAGAGAAGGAAACGGGGGGAGTGTTGGGGTCGGACAAGGGTGACTACTCCCTGCCCTTCCCACACTCCCTCCTCTACATCACAGCTCACTTTCCCTCTCTTTCTCTCTTCCTTACTCTCTTTTTCCCAGTGGTCGTCGGGGAACCTCACGCCGGAGTCCACCCTCTTCGTTCTCTTCTCTCTTCTTCTTCCTCTGGGTGGCGTCGTTGTTGCTCTCTGTATCTCCCTTTGGCCGTCTTCTTCTCCTCCTCCTCTCCTTGCTCCTCGGAAGAGGAGGGCTTTTATACCCCCACACGGCGGGAGCGTTCGAACACGGCAGCCGGAAGCGGGAAGCGACCGATCATGATGGGGTTTGACTTCCCCCGTCCTCGATGTCAGGGGAGTAGCCTGCGTGGCCCAACCTCCGGCCGACACCTCAGACAGCCCACTGCGCGCCAAAGATCTGTAAGGTATGGGCACGAGATTTGGCCTGCCGGACGTGCCGTTGAAATGCCTAAACGTCGTGCCGCTGGCGGGCCAAACAAGCGTATCGCGGAGAGGGCCAAAAGGGCGTGCCGCTGGAAGACACGGCAAGTGTGCCACTGAAGAGCCCAAAGGGCGTGCCGTCGAACGGCCAGGAGGGTGTGCCGTTGAAGACCACTAGGGGCGTGCCGCTGAAGGGGGCCTCAGGGCGTGCCGTTGAAGGGCCCAAGGGCGTACAGCTGAAGACCACCAGGGGCGTGCCGTTGAAGGGCCCAAGTGCGTGCCGCTGAAGGCCACTAGGGGCGTGCCGCTGAAGGGGCCTCAGGGCGTGCCGCTGAAGGTCCCAAGAGGGCATGCCGCTGAAGGGCTCCAGGGACGTGCCGCTGAAGGGCGTGCCGCTGAAGAGCTAAATGGGCAGTTTTGAGCCCGTTGTGAGCACGAGTTGTGACCCATTTGATTTCCTCCGAGGCCCATGGATTGTGGGGCTCTTGGTAGCCGCTTTCTCTTCACTGCCGTGACTCCGGAGGCGGCTTCACGGCAATGTGTGTGTGCTCAGAGAGTCCGGATGGCCCTTCCTTCTTCACCATTTCTTCAGTTGACGTTGTCGTTGAGGCTGGACTGGTTGGGACGTACGGTAGTGCAATTTCGCATGTCTACATCTAGTCACCATGTTGATACATTGGATGACCTTATTATGAGATTAGACTCGCAAATGAAGTTGACGTATATGTTGGCCCGAGGCTTCGACCAACCCACAAGTCATAGCTTCACCCACCCCGCCTTAGGGTCCATTACCTCCGTGTGCACCGTGGGTCATGTCACCACGGAGGTTCTCTTATTCCTCCCCATGTCGGCCGAGCCTAGCTTCATTCCACTTATCCTGAGGGAGGAACCATACCTTCTACACATGACCATCGTCCCACCTATCACAATGCATGAAGGTGATTATTTATACCTTCAAGAATTTCAAACTTGGGACCGTGTCATGAGGGAACCCATCTCAAGGGGTCATAGTTTCTTTGATCCCTTCGACCCCTTCCCTATTGAACCCCTTGACCCACCACATCTACTCCACTTCTTCGAGGGAGTCCACTATCACTCTACCCCACGGGCCAGTCCACCTACACTCCACAAGGAGCCCGTTCATTGGGGTATGGAAGTAGGAGAATTTGACTCTCCTAGCCCACCCAAACCTTCCACGCCTAGCCCACGCAACCTCCCAATTCCAATAGGCCATCAGTGCATGAGTGGTGCATTTTACGATATCTAGGAGTCCATGATTCTACCGACATTTGGTTGCGTCTTGTGTATGCATGGCACATATTCGGATGTCCTGATCCACCATTGCATATGTATGGGTCGGTCTAACAGCAGGTCTGTTTAGGGTCTTGTAAGAGTCTATGTTTTTCTTTATTTGCTTAGAGTCCGTACATGCATGTGTCGAGCATATTAGGAGTCGCAGAGTCGGTCTCATGTCAGCTCATGATGTCAGTCCCTTTCGAGTGTGAGGCAAGTCGGGTCTAATGGGTACGTTCTAGACTTGCGGGAATTTGGGATCGGCTCTATCTCAATATCTCAGATTCAGTCACATATAGGGACGTCCGCGAGCTAGAGTCCCAGGTTTGCGTCCCATCCCGCATCAAATTGGTATCAGAGCCCTCTCCTTCCTTTGAGAGTGACCTCACCTCAGAGTGTCTACCACTAGTCTCATTTCCACAGCAGCATGTGAATATAGAATATATACGGGATGCGCAGGTGACGATTACTTGGAGTGGAGCGTACTCCGCGCTACCTGGTATGGTGATAGATCTGCAGGAGCCACACGAGCAGCCGCACCCCTTACTTGACGGGGTCGAGCTCTTCCCACCCAAGGATAATTAATGCGAATCACATCGGGCACTAACATTTTATTTTTGTATTTGTATCCTTTTGTTTGCATTTATATCCTTGGCTAATTGGGCTTACAATTGTAAGGCATTATAAGCCAAAGGGTTTGTCATTAGGAATCTTTGAGTTTCTTTGAAAAAAGGCCTTTGGGTTTCTATGTAAAATGTCAGTAGGTCCAGCAGGGTCCCCCACCCTCTTTCCCATTGGTCCACCTAGGAGACTTGGACCAAGGGGGGACAAGGTGGAATAAAATTCAAAATTGAATGCCCCATTTTCAAAGGGGCGCCCCCCTTTAATATAGTTTATTCATTGTTGTATTTTTTTTATTTTGGTCATTTGACCACATGGGGATTAATTATCCTATCCGTTGTTTACTCCTCTCTAACCTTAGATCTGAGGGTAGTCTAGGTCCTTTTTCCATTTCTATATAACCCTTGTATTTTTCCATTTCATAGACTTAATGAGAAGAATTTTGTAAAATTGCACATTGCCCAAGGGCGCCCCTCCTCTCTCCCCTCTCTTGCAGCTGGATTGCTGTGGTTTCTAGGGTGGATTCCCTACAAAAATTTGGTGGATTCCAAGTGGTATCTCATCTCTAGGTGTGAAGCTCCGCCTCCGTTCATGCCGCAATCGCACCGCCACCGCCATCGCCGGAGTTCTATTTTCCACCATCCAGTAAGCCAAAGGCCGAATTTTAGCTCTCAACTCCGAGATCTGACCAGGCTGAAATTTTTAGGGTGAGTTCCCCTTGTAGTTCCCAAGTCCCACAAAAATTTTAAAGCTATTTCCCCATTGTTTGCCCCCCTTTCCCTTTAATTCCCCACAGCCTACACAATCTGCCCCTGTGCAGACTTGTGTTCCAACAGCCATAACCTTCACCCATTTGAACCCCTTTCCAATTTCAGATCGAGCTGAAATTTGGATTGGGACTTCTATCCACCCAATCCTCATTCCAAATTTTTTTTAGGATTTTTGGAGTTCATTTACCATTTTTAAAAACCATTGTAAAATCTGGACTCGGATTGTCTTCTGCAGTCCAGATCCAATCTCCCACTGTTCTAAAATCCATTTCCCCCCTCAAACCCCATCATAAAATTATAAAAAAATTATCCTCGTGTTCCTTACTTTCCCCTCTATCTTCCATAAAAATCCCAACTCCCAAATCCAAAGTTTCAGCCTTGGTCAATGTGCTTCATCAGGCAGATCAGAATCTACCCAGTCAATTCTGAGTTCAGGGATCAGTCTGTTCATAAATACCCCACGAAAATTCCAAGGCCATAAAAATTCCTGTGACAGACCATGGTCGTAGATCTCTGAGAGAGCTTCGCAGCGGCACCAGTTTTGCATCTATCTGACGTCGGGTCTGATCGCAGCAGTTGTTTTCGTCGGACCGCGCAATCCTGAAACAGCATAACAGGTCCGTGGGCAGCAAGCAACAACGTTCCCCGTGGTGCATTTAGTCTCGCAGAAGATGTTGGCGACGTAGAGTCGGCAGAAGAGTTATGCCGATCGGAGAAGGCAACCCCTCAGCTTTGCGGTAGGAGATCGAGTGTTTTTTAGGGTCTCTCCCATGAAGGGTGTAACGCGCTTCGATAAGCGTGAGAAGTTGAGTCCCCGCTACATTGGTCCTTTTCCCATTGCCGAGCGTATTGGCGTGGTTACTTATCGGTTACAGTTACCCCCAGATCTAGCTGTTGTGCATGACGTGTTCCATGTGTCAATGTTGCGGAAGTATATGTCCGATGATTCCCATGTCTTGGAGGACTCTATTTGGCCCGAGGTGACCCCAAACTTGTCCCTTCCGGAGTACCCTATCCGCATTGAGGACCGGCATGAGCAACACTTATGGAATAAGGTTATTCCCCTGGTAAAGGTGGTTTAGCAGCGTCACTCTAGTGGTGAGGCGTCGTGGGAGCGAGAGGAAGATATGTGGTGGCAGTATCCCTACTTGTTCGAGTGACTTTTCTCCCCTGTTCCTGTGCTTTATTTTTAATTTCGAGGATGAAATTTATTTAAAAGGGGAGGGCTATAATGCCCCGGGTTTTTTGGATATATTTCGGATCAGGATCCGTGGGTTTCGGATCTCTTTCGGGGGTCCCGGGGAGCGTTTTGGGGTTTACGTGTTTTTTTCCCTGTCGAGCCTTCGGAACGCTATGCAGGGTGAACCGTTGTGTTCTCCAACTTTGGGACATTACCAATGCGTTGGGCGTGTTTCGAGGATCGGGAAAATGATTTTTCTCAATTTTTCACGTTTTTCAGTTTTTCTGGATTTCTATATAATAAACCCCTTTTCTTTTTCTTTTTTTTCTTCTTCTTTTTTGATGCGGGACGGACAGAGGGACCGACTCTACGTGATGCGAACCTCGGACTCTTGATGGAGACGCGACCAGCAACATACGACTAGGAGAGACACTTTGGCCCGACAGTAAGAGTTCCTATGGGCTATACGTCGCTAATAGAAACGCAAACTCACTCGTCGTCCCAATTGAGGGAAAGCGTGGATCCGCGCGGTTGAGAAACCGGCAGAGTCAAGGGTGGTCGACTCACTTCCGTGATTGGATCGAGCCACGGGACGGGTCACTCTCTTACTCACAGCGGTGACATGAACTCATGAGCTAGATATCTACGCACTCACAGTAGCATACGACCATATACTAAACTAGCAAATGAACGCCAAGAAGTAAGACCGTTACCTCCACGCTCCCGGCGTGGGGAAGACAACCCTGACCAAATCCGTACTACCAGCTAACAAATATTACAGTGGTACAAATGTTTCGACCCACTCCACGCAGGGAGGTAACATGTCACATGTGGGGCCCGGGAGTAGCGGGAATTGGGTTGACGGGCAGCATCTTGATGTCGCTCCGATAGTGTCGAAACCCACGTTTTAATGCTGTTTAGATGGCACGATCTGCGAGTTCGTGGGGCCCACGTGCTGCTTAGTCCTCCAGACCTGGCGGGGTAGGTCCCATTGTGGATGGGACACCTGGAGGGGCGATCCCCTGGACGGCGGCCCGACCGAAACTGTCACGCCCCGAGCCTTTATGACAGCGGAAGACTCGCTTGAGAAATGGGAACAGCCGGCATGGTAAGCCTCTTGCAAGCAAGAATGATGAGAGCGCGAGACAATCACACACATAAATGTAATTGCACATTATTTTAATCAAACATCAACTTATTTCATTGATAATCAATATTCAAATACAACAACTTTCAACTTCTTTCAACCTATCAGACTCAAGAAATAGGAAAATTACAGAGACTCGATCTAAATAATATAGACTTTCCTAAGTCTTCACTCTCATCTTGATAACACTTTCATTCACTCTCGGACCTGCTACTTGTATAGCCCGAATCCGAATTCGAATCACTTTCATTCTCTGAAAAGATTGGAAATAGGTAATGAGCACACTTGTCCAGTAGGTATCTTTGCATCAACATGAAGGCATCATTAAAGTAATTAATATATTAGCTCTAAAGAAATAAGGTAAAATCATGCAAATGCGATCGATCACGCAGTTAAACCAAAGTAACAAGATGATCATGTAAGATAGAATGAGAGCAAGAATGAACTAGCAAGAATGTAACAAGAACACGTTATTGGCCTTTCATGAATAAGAATGTATCGAGAATGTACTAGCAATGTCACATAATCATCACTCCATTATCTTTTGCTTATGAGCAAGTACTTCATGAATTTCTGTGGAATATCAAGCAAGAAAGTCATGTCGTGCCGTATCGTGGATCTTCACTTATTTATAGAGAAAGTACTCCCAGCGCAATGCGACGTCAATAGCACCATACCCCATGGTTTATAATAGTATGTTTTTGACAATCAGCCGAGGGGACTAGCATAGAGCCCTTGAACACAATCAGTGCTCGATCGCATCTTCAAGTATAAATCAAGCTACTTCCATAACAATAAAGTATGGCCAAGAATGTATAATTCAATAAGTTCATGATAACACTATTCAATAAATGAACGCTTCAATTTAATAATGCGAGAGTCAAGAATGACTTAAACAAGGTTATGCTCGTGGAAATAAATCGGTAGCATAACGGTACATTTCTTTAACTTCCATTCATTGTATTAAGTTTGTTGATCAATATGATAAGTCCTAGATCATTATCAAGCCATCTAGGAACTTTAGAATATCAACCCTTGGGTCAAACCATGGGTTAACTAGCTCAAGCATTGTGACGATCAAGTACTGGGCTGTTACACTCATGTGATGCACCAGTAGTGGGCCGTTACATTAGTCTGAAACCAGAAATAGCAAAATAGACTTAGTGAAATGTGACGGTCGTATATTGGGCAGTTAGATGCTCCTGACGGTCCAGTATAGATCCGTTACATTGCTAGAACCAGAAACATCGATAGTGTAATTTACTAAATGGGCTTTAATGGTACAACCAACTCGGCGTCCTAGTGGGAATCCGAGGCTCGCAGAGAATTACGGAGGCCTTGAAACAAGATTTCCTAGTCCATTGGAAGGAATATCTAATAGAGAGGTCCTCATGTCCAAGAATAATGTTCCTATAGTGCAAAGTGTAAACTAATGGATAACATACTGGAATATGTGCCATGTACTTAAAGAAATGACTCTATAGATAGAGAGAGAATGTGTAGCAACGTGAAACCAAGATAAACTCCGTCAATACATCTTTGAAAACCATGATTTAAATACAAAACTATAGAATTTTGACACATGAAATTAACATAACTTAAAATAACTTAAGACATCTTAATCATGCACTTTCGATTATGAATCAGTAACTAAACTTAGAGTCATGATAACAAGCCCAAACTTAGCTATCTAAGCTTATTTATAGGTAAACTTTAACTGGTTATAATTTCGTCTCGGGCTGACAGAACACAGTGTCTGACGGTCTACGATAGGCGCGTTACAGTCTTGTAACGGTTTATCGTAGGGCCGTTACAGTAGTGTAACGCTCCTATTAAGATGCGTCAGAGACCACAAAGTAATTAAGATACAGCAGAGGTTGTGACGGCTTATCGTAAGGCCGTTAGATCATTGTGACAGTCTTACCTTGATGCGTTAGATCGTCTGTTAGCAGTAAAATAAAGTAAAGGTTTATGAAAACATAACATGCCTAGAAATCAAAATACTACAACTGTTCTAGATATGATGAACGAAGTATAGGCCAACTACATGCATGGGTTTTAGTGAATAGACAAGATAATATCTTTTATTTTCCATTTAGGGCTAAGAGATGCATGAATGTATAGAACTATTAAAACATGAAATCTAAGATCTATCATGTATGAAATCAATTAAAACCAGAGGGCTTTTATCCCTAACAAGATATTTTTGCCAATCATGAGATGACCTACCTCTTAACTGTTGAACATATCCGAGTGATTTTGACGATAACAAAACCTAAGATGTTTCTCTCCCTTGTATCTATTTTTCAAGCAAAGCTTCATGCTTTAAACCTTCAATTTTTACCCCATGTCAATTGTGTGGTTATGAATTCTTCCATGGGTTTATTCAAACATAAATCAACTCATACACAAGCCCGTTTCAATCATCGAACAAATGGATAGCTTCAAGAGAGCTAACACTTGATTTTTGCAGGATTGAAGATTGGCGGTCGACCTGTGGACCCCTGGCGGTCGACCTAAAATAACAGAATTGAAATCTGGAATATGAGAAAGCTGGCGGTCGACCGCCAGGAGCTAGCGGTCGACCGATTCTCCCAGCAGCCAAATGGCAACAGGACGGCCAATGGCGGTCGACCGCTGGCCTTTGTAGGTCGACCACCAGCCTCAAGCTGCCAACAAATGTTGACTTTATCACTTCGAGAAATGGTCTTTCTCTTGGTATTGTTTAATCCCTAAGCAACCTAACTCTCCAGAAATTGTGGATCTGGTCTGGGGGAGTCTTTGGACCATTCAAGAACCTATAAAACTTATACAAGAGGGTTTGGAAAACCCTAATGCTCAAGGAAGATCAAAGGGAGGCTGCCAAGAGGAAGAGAAGGGATTTGGCACTGTAGACGTGAACAGTGCTCCGAGAGGAAAGTTCTTCATCCTTCTTCATCCAATCAAGTGCAAATCAGTCCAAGGATTCAAGCTGCATCCAAAGCATACAATCATCCACTAAGGGGGAGCATATCAAGATCCATCTCTTATGTTTTGAATTCATTCTTGATCTCTCAAAGCTTCATTTGTAATCCTTGTAATCTTTAAACATTCCAGAGTGTGTGGATCCTCTTAGATCAGTGTGTGTGTGGTTGTGTGTTCTTGGTTGGAGGTGTGTGTGTGTATTAAGGTGTTCCTACACCTTCGTGGGAATCCTCCTTCCTAGTGTGTGAGTGTTGTGTGTGGTTAATCTTGTAACTTCCTACAAGATAGTGTGTGGTTCCTCACTGTCCGTGAGGGGTGGACGTAGGTTGCCGTTGTGGCATCCGAACCACCTAAAATCACTGTCTCTGTGTGGTTTGTTCCTTTTTCTCTATCCTCCTTCTGTGCAAATCGTAAGTGTGTTAGTTTAGTTCAGTTTTTATTCTCTTTTATCCTGCATAATCCTTCTTCACCTTATAAAACTTGCTTTGTCTGTGGGCTTTAATTATTTCAAGTTCTCTTGTTAGCTTCTTGTCACACATTTTACGAAAAGGCGATAAAGTTTCATTATTTCTACCATCACCCAATTCACCCCCCCCTCTTGGGTGCCATTTAATCTCGGGACTTTAATTGGTATCAGAGCCAAGGCTCTTCCTTTCAGAGATCTAACGATCTAGAGCAAGATCCGATTAAATGGCAAACAAGGGTATGGTACCCGAGGGTCATTCCATCAACCGTCCTCCGTTTTTTGACGGTTCCAACTACTCCTACTGGAAAAATAAAATGCATGTTTTTCTGAGGGCTCAAGAGTACGAGGTTTGGAGAGTTGTGGACAAGGGTCCTCATAAACTCGGGGCTGATGAAGAAAAATGGACACCCGAGGAAATTAAGAAATGCACTGCTAATTTTAATGCTATGAATATCATGCAATGTGCGATACACCCTAATGAATTATCTCGTGTTTCTATGTGCAGCTCTGCCAAAGAAATGTGGGATAAGCTGCGACTCATATACGAGGGAACGTCACAGGTCAAGGAAACCAAGGCAAATCTCCTAGTCACTGACTATGAGCTATTCAAAATGAAACCTGAAGAAACCATCTCCGAGATGTTTGCAAGGCTAACAGAAATCACAAATGGTCTCAAAAGTCTCGGGAAGGAATACTCAAATTCCGACCTTGTGAGGAAGGTGTTAAGGTCCCTACCGTCAGCTTGGCACACAAAGGCCACGGTTATTGAAGACTCAAAGAACCTGTCAACTCTTACTTTGGATGAACTCATAGGGTCACTCATGACCTATGAGATAAATATAAAGAGAACAGTCGATTAAGACATCAAAAAGAAAAAGGTCATTGGACTGAAAGCTCATCAATCCGATGACGAATTTCAAGAAGGTGAATCAAGTGACGGAAGCAATGAAGAGGAAGAATTGGCGATGATAACTCGCCAAGTGAGAAAATTTCTAAGGAAGAAGAGAAACTTTCAAGGAAATTTCAGAAAAGGGCAAAGAAGGCCCACGCAGACTAAAGGCGAATCGAGCAAGCCAAGTAGCATCATATGCTACGAATGCAAGAAGCCTGGACACATGAGAGGTGAATGTCCAGATCTAAAGAAGAAATTCAAGAAGGATAACTTCAATAAACCCAAAGCCATGGTCGCCACTTGGAGCGACGAAGAAGATGAACCATCTGATGAAGAGATTCAAGAACTTGTGGAAAGCTTGTGCCTCATGGCACATGAGGATGAATCCACTGAGGTAAATTCTAACCCTGAATTCATTTCCAATGAACAATGGGAATCTGAATATGAAAAGTTGTACACGAAGTACAAGAAAGTCAGATCTGAAAATAAAGCTCTTAAAAAGAAACTTGATGATTCATCACGTGAAGATATCTTTGCCAAATTTGAGAAACTAGAACAGGAATGGTTTGAGGCTTCATAAGAAAAGGAAAGTCTACTGCAAATAATCTCAGACTGTGATAAAACCAAAAAGGAACTATCATGCAAAATAACATAAATGGAGGAAGCATGTGAAAGGATCAAAATTGAAGAACAAACTCTAAAATCCACTAATTCAGAACTCGAAAGGAGAAATGGGATTTTGGGTGAAAGAGTTGCTGAGCTTCAGTTCACCTTGACTAAGTTTGTTAAGGGGAAACAAAACCTGGATAACCTATTGGGGGTTAAAGTCAACTTCCAAAAGGAAGGCTTGGGGTACACACCTCAAAACAAAAAATCCTTTGAGCATAAGATCACCACATCCTTTATTCATGGAAAGGACGATAATCATGCTTCATGTTCTAACTCTAAACCCCAACATGCTCAGCCTAAACCACACAGACATCAAAGAACTTTTTCACATGCTAACTGCTTTCATTGTGGTAGATTTGGCCATATGATTTCCAACTGCTGGTTTAGACAAAGCACACCTAACTATCATGTTCCATGGACGAAGAGAACACCCGTAAGAAGTTGGACTAACTCCTATGGACCCAAACTGGTTTGGGTACCAAAAATAATTGCATGAGAATTTTTCTTCTTGCAGATATGTCTTGAAGCCAGGGGGAGCAAATGGTATCTAGACAGCGGTTGCTCAAGGCATATGACAGGGGACAAGAAAGTGTTCTCCAAGCTACAAGAAAAAGAAGGAGGCTTAGTTGCTTTTGGCAGGAAGGACAAAGGTAAAATAATCGGAGTTGGAGACATAGGTAAGAATTCTGAAACTCTGATTGAAAATATCCTTCTGGTGAAAGGTTTGAATCATAATTTGTTGAGCATAAGTCAATTATGTGATAAGGGTTTTAAGATTGTTTTTGATATGACTCACTGTTTTGTCATGTGCAAAAATTCAAATGAAATCAAATTCATTGGTAAAAGGAGCAACAATGTGTACACCATTGATCTTCATGATGTTTCAGTTGATAATGTGTGTTTGGTAGTTAACAACCATGAGAATGCATGGCTATGGCACCGCAGACTAGGTCATGCTAGTTTTGGAGTGATCTCTAAGTTGTCTAGACATGACTTGGTGATAGGTCTACCCAAATTGAAATTTGAAAGTGATAATATCTGTGAAGCTTGCACGAAAGGCAAGCAAACACGAATCTCATTCAAAAACAAAAATATTGTTTCTTCCGTTAGGCCATTGGAACTGTTGCATCTTGATCTTTTTGGTCCTACTAAAACATCTAGCCTAGGAGGAAAATCCTATGGCTTTGTGATTGTTGATGATTTCTCCAGATTCACATGGGTGCTATTTTTAGCTAATAAAAGTGATGCCGTGACGAAGTTTCAAGTGTTTTGCAGAAAAATTCAGAATGAAAAGGGTTACCTCATCACCACAATCCAAAGTTATCATGGTGGTGAATTTAAAAATCATGAATTCAGCATGTTCTGTGAAGAGTAGGGGTACACACACAATTTTTCATCACCAAGAACGCCCCAGCAAAATGGAGTAGTAGAGCGAAAGAATAGAACGTTGATAGACATGGCCCGGACCATGCTCAGTGAGAATTCTCTACCCAAGTATTTTTGGGCTGAAGCGGTAAGTACCGCATGCTACATCATCAACAGGGCAATGGTAAGGCCCATTCTGAAGAAAACTCCATATGAGCTCTACAAGGGTAAGAAGCCAAACATTTCTTATCTTAAACCCTTTGGATGCCCTTGCTATATCTTGAACAATGGTAAGTCTAATCTGGGTAAGTTTGATGAAAAGAGTGATAAAGGAATTTTTCTAGGTTATGCACTCAATTCTAGAGCTTATCGATTATTCAATAAAAGGACTTTAGTTGTTGAAGAAAGTCCTCATGTTATTTTTGATGAATCCGAGTCAAAACTCACAAAGCAAATTTCTTCTATCTCGGATGCAGATGAAGACCCTAAGAACTCATCAAATGTTAAAGCCAATGATGAGCCATTGAAGGCAACTTCAAGTAAAAATGAGGAAGATGAGGATCCTACAATTGAGACACTGCAAGAACCACAAGTGCAGCATCCTGATCTGCCCAGCTCCTCCACATTTCTAAAGGATCATCCAACTGTGAACATCATAGGTAATCTGGAGGATGGGGTGAAAACTAGGTCCTCTCTAAGGCAGGTTGAACAGGAGGACCTGATGGCCCTACTCTCTCAAGTAGAGCCCAAGGACATTCATGAAGCTCTTCAAGATGAATCCTGGATTCAGGCGATGCATGAAGAGCTGCATCAATTTGAAAGAAACGAGGTGTGGACTCTCGTGCAGCGTCCTAAGAACCATCCTACTATTGGAACTCGCTGGGTTTTCAGAAACAAGCTAAATGATGCGGGATTGATTGTGAGGAATAAGGCTCGACTTGTGGCCAAGGGATACAGCCAGGAGATGGGAATTGACTTTGATGAGTCTTTTACACCAGTTGCTAGACTTGAAGCAGTCTGAATCTTACTGTCCTACGCTTGCTCTTTAAACTTTAAACTATTTCAAATGGATGTTAAATCTGCATTTCTTAACGGCTATATCAAGGAGGATGTCTTTGTAGAGCAGCCGCCAGGTTTTGAAGATTCCAAACATCCACGACATGTGTACAAGCTCCAAAAGGCCTTGTACGGACTAAAACAAGCACCAAGGGCATGGTATGAACGGCTTACTTCTTTTCTTGCTGAAAATGGGTTCAAGAGAGGTAAGGTTGATCAAACACTTTTCACAAGGAAATCAGGTAAGGACATTTTGGTGGTTCAAGTGTATGTGGATGATATTATTTTTGGAGCTTCTGATAATGCCTTATGCGAGGATTTTACGAAGACCATGCAAGGAGAATTCGAGATGAGCTTAATGGGGGAGCTAAATTTCTTTCTTGGATTGCAGGTGAAACAAACTTCGGAAAGAATTTTTATAAATCAAGCGAAGTATACTATGGAATTGCTGAAGAAATACGGGATGGCAGAAGCAAAACCCATATCAACTCCCATGGCCACCACCACAAAGCTGGATAAGGATGAAAATGGTAAAACAGTAGATTCCACACTGTTTCGAGGTATGATCGGATCACTACTGTACCTTACAGCATGCCGCCCTGACATTCAATTCAGTGTATGTCTCTGTGCCCGTTTCCAGACATGCCCTAAAGAATCTCACTTATCAGCTGTTAAACGCATTTTCAGATATCTAATTGGCACTATTGACTTTGGCTTGTGGTTTCCCATTGGTAGTTCTTTTGAGTTAATTGCGTATACCGATGCAGATTACGCCAGATGCATTGTAGATCATAAAAGTACAAGTGGGTACTATCAGTTTCTTGGCGGGTGCCTTGTTTCATGGGCCTCTAAGAAACAACATTCAGTAGCTCTCTCAACGGCCGAGGCTGAATATGTAGCCGCCGGAAGTTATGGAGCCCAAGTAATTTGGATCAAAAATCAATTGCTTGATTTGAATGTTGAAGTGGACTGTGTGTCGATCTTCTGTGATAATACGAGTGTAATTAATCTCTCCAAAAATCCTGTTCAACACTCTAGAACCAAACACATTGACATTCGGCATCATTTTCTGAGAGATCATGTAGGCAAAGGGGTCTTTGAGTTCAAGTTCATTGATTCTCTTAACTAACTGGCTGACATCTTCACAAAACCTCTAAATCAGGACCAATTCAATAAAATCAGGTGAGAACTTGGCATGTGTAAGGGTGAGAGCATACGCACTTAAGTCTGCATTAGGTTGTTTCTTTTTTGTTGGGTAGATCATGTGAGATGCATGCATTGTGTGTGGTTCACTTTTATTATGTATGACTATTCCTAGCATGTGTGCCTGCACTTATATTTATATACACTTATTCCTTGACATTTTTCTACAACTGAATATTCCTTGATAGATAAATGTGGACTAGTGATCTAGTGCTCTTAGCAGTCTCCATTCAAGGGTTTCCGTAGTCGACTCATGCTTGATATCATTCGTGGGTTAGCAAAAGAAAAGAAATAAAAAAAGAAAGAAAGAAGAATGATCTGTGAAAATGGGGGAGTCCAAGGGTCATGGAGCCCACTTCTATCTCTGGTAGTGGCTAGCCGGGGTTCTTCCTCTCTCTCGGGGTCTTTTTTTGGGATTTAGGCCCCAGCGGTCGACCGCTGGCTTCGTGCCGGTCGACCGCCAGCTGCGAACCGGCCCGGGTCAACCGCGTCCGAACCCTACTTTAAGGGGGTTTTCTTCCCCCCTTTCTCATTCTATCCCTCTCCCTTCTCTCTCCCTTATTCCACCTCCACTCTAGCACATCTCCCTCCCACCTTTCAAGCCCTAAAAACCCCACACCGTTTCTACCCATGCACGATCCGGTCGATTGGTTTCCATTTCGGAACGTCTCCTCGCCGGCGTTCGTGCACTCGTGCCAACCTTCCTTGAGCTCCAGAGCGTGGAGACGGTGTTCTTAGTTCTTCCCGGTGTCTCCCTCTCCATCCCAAGGTAGAGGTTCTACCTTTCTAGAGGATACTCTCTTCAGCGGGTTTCCTAGTCTAAAATGGCACCTCGAAGGAGTGCTCGACGTCTTCTCCAAGGGGAACCTGGTGCTCAGAGACGTGAAGCTCCGGCCGCACCTCCACCACAAGCTCCCGCACGCAGGTTACCTCCGAGTTCTATCATCGAGCCTCGTCTTGTTGATTTTCAAGAGTTGAATGAAATCATGCCCGACATCTATATAGTTTTTTCAATGAAACCGGGGTGGCTTGATTTTGTCACTAGATACAATCGTTTCTATCCCTATCTAGTACACCAGTTCTATGGGAATTTGGTTGACAGAAATGGAAGCTTGTATACAATGGTTCAAGGCATTGAGATTCGCATTAATGCAGAATTATTCCATAATGCCCTAGGTGTTTCCTCCCATGGTGCAGACATGCTTTTTGGGCATGGTGAGGTTGAGGCTAGTTTTATTGCCATGACGAGCTGTGATTTTGTTCGTGGTGTGAGTGACCTCATTGAGCTGAATGCCAACCACTTTCCCGCACTACAACGGGTTATTCATCACATGTTTACTACACTTATTTATCCCAAGAGTGGGAGCCGAGATGAAGTGACCGAAGTGCACCGTTTCCTGTTCTATCATGTTATGAATGGCGACTTGGTTAATATGGGATGGCTCATGACTCAATTGATAACTCGATGTTGTACTCATTTATGGTGATCCCTGCCCTATGCCTCTCAGCTCACTGGAGTGTTCATCTTTGTCGGGGTCCCATTGGAGAATGAGCAGTCTGTTCTAGTCCGCCATGATGACATTTACAATGAGCATAAGCTTTTCTCCGATATGGGATATTACAGGGATGCAAATGGTGAAATTCGCCGTGCTGTCCCAGTTTATGGGGAAGAAATTGGCAGTGAAGAAGAACAAGCGCCGGACCCACAGCAAGATAACCAAAATGCACCTGCACCAGTTCAGCCTGCAGATGTGCCTCCTCCAGCGGATCTCCCTCCTCCACCGCAGCACTTTCATGGGGAGTCTTCTACTCAGGGTGCTGGGCATTCCACTTGGGGGGACTATGAGGCTCTTGACAGGTGCCTTTTTGGCATGGAAACTCGGCTTGACTCCTCCCTTGGGCGTTTGGATACTTTTATGGACACCATGACTGGACGAATGGATACCTTCACTCTTGCTCTGGATGATCTTTCTCTCCACATAGCCACTCTCTTTGCCAGCCATGAAGATAACCGTGAGGCCTTTCGCACCACAAACCATACCCTTCTTTCCCTCCGTAACCAGCTCCGTCATTATGATGCCATTCTTCATAACCTTGAGGATCGTCTTCCTCCTGCTCCTGCTCCTGCTCCTGCTGGTTCCCCCCATGGTGATGGTCAACCGGATGGTGTTCATGGCGAGGAAGCTGAGGATCCCCCTGCAGTGTAGCTACTTTTTGGGTCTCTAGCGTCCCTTTTGTCCACTTTTTGTATCCCCTCCCTCTCCTTTTTGCTGATGTCAAAGGGGGAGAAGTAGGCTATTAGGCTTATATATATATATGCTATGTGTGTTTGGTGTTTGCCTGCTTGCATGCCTGTCTATCTCTTGCATCGTAGTTTGAGCATATTGTATGCATTAGTGGTTGCATTCCTTAGCGTGTCAAGCTCATTTCTCCCTTCTGCATTCAGTGTACCTTGTATGGATCAAATGAAAATGAATGGAAGAATGCACTCTTTGACGTTACAAGATTGGCTCCTTTCCTTCTCACCTCTTGTCAATACGGCAAATAAGTATTGAATGGTTGGTATGAATTCGTTGACATGCTTGTGTTGGTAGTGATATGTTTGGTGATATGAGCATTTCGAATGCCTTCAAATCGTGAGTTTAGAAGATTCAACTTGATGGATTTCCCCGTATCTCATATGTGATTGACGAAGCTTCTAAAACTCTTTCAAAAGCACATTTGTGAAAATGCAATTCTACTGCCTAGGTTTTGTCATCATCAAAAAGGGGGAGATTGTTGAACATATCCGTGTGATTTTGACGATAACAAAACCTAAGATGTTTCTCTCCCTTGTATCTATTTTTCAAGCAAAGCTTCATGCTTTAAACCTTCAATTTTTACCCCATGTCAATTGTGTGGTTATGAATTCTTCCATGGGTTTATTCAAACATAAATCAACTCATACACAAGCCCGTTTCAATCATCGAACAAATGGATAGCTTCAAGAGAGCTAACACTTGATTTTTGCAGGATTGAAGATTGGCGGTCGACCTGTGGACCCCTGGCGGTCGACCTAAAATAACAGAATTGAAATCTGGAATCTGAGAAAGCTAGCGGTCGACCGCCAGGAGCTAGCGGTCGACCGATTCTCCCAGCAGCCAAATGGCTACAGGACGGCCAATGGCGGTCGACCGCTGGCCTTTGTAGGTCGACCGCCAGCCTCGAGCTGCCAACAAATGTTGACTTTATCACTTTGAGAAATGGTCTTTCTCTTGGTATTGTTTAATCCCTAAGCAACCTAACTCTCCAGAAATTGTGGATCTGGTCTGGGGGAGTCTTTGGACCATTCAAGAACCTATAAAACTTATACAAGAGGGTTTGGAAAACCCTAATGCTTAAGGAAGATCAAAGGGAGGCTGCCAAGAGGAAGAGAAGGGATTTGGCACTGTAGACGTGAACAGTGCTCCGAGAGGAAAGTTCTTCATCCTTCTTCATCCAATCAAGTGCAAATCAGTCCAAGGATTCAAGCTGCATCCAAAGCATACAATCATCCACTAAGGGGGAGCATATCAAGATCCTTCTCTTATGTTTTGAATTCATTCTTGATCTCTCAAAGCTTCATCTGTAATCCTTGTAATCTTTAAACATTCCAGAGTGTGTGGATCCTCTTAGATCAGTGTGTGTGTGGTTGTGTGTTCTTGGTTGGAGGTGTGTGTGTGTATTAAGGTGTTCCTACACCTTCGTGGGAATCCTCCTTCCTAGTATGTGAGTGTTGTGTGTGGTTGATCTTGTAACTTCCTACAAGATAGTGTGTGGTTCCTCACTGTCCGTGAGGGGTGGACGTAGGTTGCCGTTGTGGCATCCGAACCACCTAAAATCGATGTATCTGTGTGGTTTGTTCCTTTTCCTCTATCCTCCTTCTGTGCAAATCGTAAGTGTGTTAGTTTAGTTCAGTTTTTATTCTCTTTTATCCTACATAATCCTTCTTCACCTTATAAAACTTGCTTTGTCTGTGGGCTTTAATTATTTCAAGTTCTCTTGTTAGCTTCTTGTCACACATTTTATGAAAAGGTGATAAAGTTTCATTATTTCTACCATCACCCAATTCACCCCCTCCCCCCTCTTGGGTGCCATTTAATCTCGGGACTTCATTAACTAGTCTTTAAGCTTCTAATTTGAGTCTGAAAACTGTGCCCTAGTTCTCCTTTTCCAGTGATTTTCCAGTAATTTCCTGCTGCTCTAACTCCACGACCTCTTGACCTAAAGATATGAAATTTTGAGGGTAAGAAGATGAAACTAAGGTGAACAAAAAGTTCTAAAAGATTGAGCCCTAATTACCTCGTTTAGACGTTCTAATCTCTTGATCTTCAGGGGTCTTGTGTTTAGTTTCCTGGGTTATTATGGTCGAACCAGCAACTTTGGAAGCTTCAATCTCCTTGGTTGCTTGATGTCCTAGCACGAAATTTGGAGAACTATTAGTCTAAAGTATACTAAACAAAATCTTCTAAAGAACTTACCCGAAATTATGACTCCTTACCTTGATTCTTCACGAGCCAAAAGTAAGGGTCACTCAGTTTAGAACTAAGTTCTATTTATAGGATTTTGGCTAGGGTTTGAGAATTAGATCGATTCTAGAGTCCTTAATTTGTCAGAACCTGATCCCTAAGAGTCCTTAGTAACCTTACAAGTTCTCCCAATTAGGTCTCTTGTAGATAGGATCCCAAAGATCCAATCTTTCTACTCATTCTTCCATTCACGGAACTGACAGGGTGTAACGCATCAAGACTGGTGCGTTACATGGTTGTGGCAGTCGCACGATAGACCGCTACATCCAACGTGCACAGACTTCAACATAACTCAAACTCTTTTGTTAATTATCCATTTTATTATCTATAAAAATAGTATTTATCCGTAAATAGGCTAAATAACCTTCTAGAATATGGGCCAAACTTAATGGGCTTGGTCCTTAAACCTCTTGGATTTTATTTAAATAGGCTAGGTTAACTATTTATCATAAATTGGGCCTTATAATGACTTATTAATCTAATAATCCTTTTATTAATCTATTTAGCCTTTATAAATTCCTAATAAATTCCAAAAAATTCTATAAATAATCTAAAAATTATTACATAAATTCTGGGCACTACACCCTCCCCCACTTAAAAGAATTCGGTCCCCAAATTCAATACATGGATTATAGAGAGTGTACTTACAGTTTAAAATAATTTTGGGAATCTTTTCGCATGGCTGCTTCGGTTTCCCATGTTGCTTCATATGGCCATATTTTCTTCCATTGAATCTTGACCATAGGAATAACTTTATTTCTTAGTTGACGCACTTCTCGTTCCAGAATCTTTATTGGCGTTTGCTCGTATGTCATATCCTTCTGAATCTCCAGATTTTCATAAGTGATAATATGGTCAGGATCATATACATATTTCTTCAGCATAGAGACGTGAAATACGTCATGAACTCTTACTAATTATGGAGGTAAAGCCAGTCTATAAGCCACTTCACCAACCGTTTCAAGAATTTCAAACGGGCCAATGAACCTTGGAGTTAGTTTGCCCTTAATGTCAAATCTCTGAATACCATGACCTGGAGAAACCTTGAGATACACATGGTCTCCTACTTGAAATTCTAAGTCACGTCTTCGATTATCAGCATAAGATTTATGCCTATCTTGTGTCATCTTTATTCTCTCTTGAATAAGCTTGATCTTCTCTGTAGAATCTCTGATAATATCGGGGCCCAGGAATTGTCTTTCCCCTATTTCACTCCAACATATTGGTGATCGATAACTTTTTCCATATAGAGCTTCAAAAGGTGCCATTTGTATGCTGGCCTAATAATTGTTGTTATATGCAAATTCTACTAGAGGCAAGTGATCATGCCAACTACCTCCAAAATCAATAACACAAGCCCTGAGCATGTCTTCTACCACTTGATTTGTTCTTTCTGTCTGACCATCAATTTGTGGATGAAAGGTTGTGCTGAAATTCAATCTAGTCCCTAGTGACTGTTGTAGACCCTTCCAAAACTATGATGTGAATCGAGGATCTCTATCAGATATAATAGTGACTGGGACACCATGTAATTTAACAATCTCTCTTATGTATAATGCTGCCAGGATATCCACAGACCATCGACTTTTGATTGGTATGAAATGTGCAGATTTAGTTAATCGGTCTATGATTACCCATATACCATCGTGTCCACCTCTTGTCTTAGGTAACCCCATAATGAAGTCCATCCCTATACTCTCCCACTTCCATTCGAGAATATTCAAGGGATGCAGTTTACCTGCGGTTCTAAAATGCTCTACCTTTACTTGTTGACAAGTGAGACAGCGAGACATAAAATCTGCTATTTCTCTCTTCATATTGGGCAACCAGAAGTTTCTTCTGAGATCCTGATACATTTTTGTACTACCTGGGTGAATGGTATATCTGGATTTATGTGCTTCTTCTAGAATTAATTTCTTTATATCCTCATGATCCGGTACACATATTCGGTCTTTAAATAGCAATCTTCCATCCTTAATAAAAAAATCTGGCATTTTTTCAACATTGGCCTTGATCTCCAATAATATAGGATCATCATTTTGCAGCTTGACCAGATCTTCTATCAATATAGGTTGAGCTTGAATATTTGCTAGGAAACAATCCTCCTTCCTGTCAATATCTAAGTTCAACTGAACAAATTGAGGAATAAGATTAGTCATACTAATCATGAGACTTGATAGCATACCCATTAGTTTTCTGTTGAGTGCATCCGCAATAGCATTAGCCTTGCCAGGATGATATTGAATAGCAAAATCAAAGTCTTTGAGATATTCTAACCATCTCCTCTGCCTCATATTTAGCTCTTTTTGAGAAAATAAGTACTTCAAACTTTTGTGGTCCGAGTAGACCGTAAACTTTTCTCCATAGAGATAATGGCGCCAAATTTTCAAGGTGAAAATGACAGCTACTAATTCCAAATCATGCACAGGATAGTTTTCCTCGTGACGTTTCAATTGTCTTGAAGAATAACATATTACTCTTCCATTTTACATGAGGACACACCCTAAGCCAATACCTGATGCATCCGTATATACTTCGAATCCACCACCTTCCACCGGTAGTGATAGAATAGGAGCTGTAGTAAGATGATTCTTAAGAGTTTGGAAACTCTTTTCACATTTCTCTAACCAGACAAAAGGATTTTCTTTTCTCGTGAGTCTAGTTAAAGGAACTGTAATCTTTGAAAAATCTTTAATGAATCTTCTATAATAACCAGCTAGACCCAGAAAGCTTCGTACTTCTGATACGGTCGTTGGCCGGCTCCAATTCTTGACATCTTCTACCTTAGAAGAATCCACGGTGATACCTTCTTTTGAAATAATGTGGCCTAGGAATGAAACTTCCTTAAGCCAGAATTCACACTTATTAAGCTTGGCATAAAGTTTATGTTCTCTAAGTGTTTGCAAAGCTATCTTCAGATGTTCTTCATGTTCTTTCTTCGTCTTGAAATATATCAAGATGTCATCGATGAAGACAACGATGAATTGGTCCAGATATGGCTGGAAAACACTGTTCATAAGTTGCATAAATGCTGCTGGGGCATTAGTTAACCCGAACGGCATTACCACGAATTCATAGTGGCCATAACGACTTTGAAAAGCCGATTTACAAATATCCTCTTCTTTAATTCTAAGCTGATGATAACCTGATCTGAGGTCTATCTTAGAAAAATATTCTGCTCTCGAAAGCTGATCGAAGAGTTCATCAATACGTGGCAACGGATACTTGTTTTTGATTGCAAGTTGATTCAGTCGTCGGTAATCGATGCATAGCCTGAGAGAACCATCCTTCTTTTTGACAAATAGAACCGGTGCACACCAAGGGGATGTACTAGTTCTGTGGAGGACATCCTATAAGGGGCTATAGAAACAGGTGCTGCTCCTGGAATGAGTTCAATAGTGAAGTTTACTTCCCTCTCGGGTGGTAAACTGGGTAATTCGAATGGAAACACATCGGGGAACTCATTTACAATAGGAATGTCTGCTAAGATAATCTCCTTGGATTCGGTAACAATGACAGAAGCAAGAAAAGCTTCACATCCTTGCGAGATAAGTTTGCAAGCGTGAAGAGAAGATATGATAGTAGGATGCTTCTTGTACTTAATGCCAAGGAAGGAAAATCTTGGAAAACCAGGTTTTGAAAGGATATAATCCTATTGCGGCAATTGATATAAGCATCATGATCTACAAGCCAATCTACCCCTAAAATGGCATCATAACCTTTCATGTCAAGGCATACTAAGTGTGCGGGGAGATTATGACCTTCTACTATTACTTCGCTATCAGGATAATAGTTGGTAAGCTTTGTTCCAGAACCTAAGGGTGTGAAAATAGCGAGATCTGAAGGTAAGGGTACTGATGCAATTGATAATATTTTTGCAAAAGTAGTGGAGATAAAAGAATGAGAGGCACCAGTGTCAAATAGCAAAAATGCAGGATGAGAACAAATTTGAAGAGTACCTTCCATAAGCCCACCATCCCTGGGCGCTTCCTCTTCTTCTAAAATGGCATTGAGGCGAGCCTACCTCCTACGTCCTCCACCAGACGATTGGTCTTTCATAAGGGGGCAATCTGGCATGCGATGCTCCCTGCTTTCACAACGTAAACAAGCGCCGAGGCGCTTCCAGCATTCCTCAGCCGAATGGCCGAATTTTTCACAAAACGTGCAAGCTGTAGCAACTTGCTCCTTCTCTTCCTTGACTTTCTTTTGCTTCTATGAACTTTCACCATTCCCATTTCTGGATCTTTTCTTACTATCACGGCTTTTGTAGGGCTCCGTGATGCTGAACTTTTCTTTCTTATAACGCTGATCTGAGCGTCGGCTGGATTCTTCTCCTTTCCCTTTTAAAATTTTGACCTTCTCTAAGGTCCTTTCGCACAAATATGCTCGTTGAACCATTTTTGCATAAGTACGGATGTTTTGGGTCCTGAGCTGCTAAATGAAACTGAGCCGTAACCCGTCCATGAATCGATTTGCCTTCAATAAATCGGTGTTGATAAGATGCGGTGCGTAAGGTGCAAGCCTTGAGAATTGTAGTTCATATTCAGCAACCGTCATCATTCCTTGCCGAAGAGCAGAGAACTCCATAGCCTTTCTCTCTTTTACGTGCTCAGAAAAGTACTTGGCACGGAATAGGGTAAGAAATCCATCCCAGGTATGAGGTGCATCGGCCGGAGGTGCCAGAACCGACTTCCACCATGTGCGAGCATCTTTGTTAAGTTTAAAGGTTACAAGACGCACCTTCTCCTGATGGGTGCATTGGATAACATCAAAAATACGATTCATTTCGTCTATCCAGTTCTCTGCCTTGTCAGGATTAGAAGAACCGAAGAAACGCGGAGGGTTTAAGCTCCGAAAGTTACGATGCAAATCACCAGCCCTTGCTCCTGCGCCAGCTTGCGCCATGGTTTGTAATGCCTGAGTGAGGCCAGCAACCGTTTGCTGCATGCCATCCCAATTTACGTGATAAGCCATGGTAATAATAGGTGTTGTGCATGTAATTTTGATGATTACAAAATGACTTTGTTGCTTGGCCTTGTGCTTGAATGATACTTCATGTTCTCATGTGCTTGAATCATACTTGTTCTCTTACTATGGAGTCATGTTCTAGAATGAGAATGAATTTGTAAAATAATGCTTCTGAATGCCATCAACATGAATGAGTCTTTATACTCATTTGAATGCAAGTATGCTAATCTTCTTGCATTGCAGGATCGAGTCTTGATGGACATCAAATGGAACTCAAGAGAATGCTTAAATAAGTCATCTTGTTGTCCATCATTCAGAACTTGTGTTAATTATATCTCCATTCTTCAAAGAACCATTGGTAAGGCTTTGCAATTCACATATCTTCAGTTAAGTGAATTTTGGGTAAGAAAGCTACAGTGTGTTGACCCAGAGTACTTGTGCATAGATATACATGTGGTTTCACGTACCTTCTTCATGAGTCATTAAGATTTGAAGATGTATGTTTCATGCATTTTCTATATGAGGTTTGAGGGTCATACATGTTATTCAAATGCATGGGTTATGATGTTGATTTTTGGTTGAGACGCCTTGGGCTTTCGTGCATATTCTTCTAAGTTGCCAAAGACATGAATGTGGTTCATGCACTTTCTACTTGAAGCTTTTAAGCTTGTGATGTGCTTGAAATATTCATACAAGACTTTTGAGAGTTGGTTCTATATTGCTCATGCATTGCATGAATGCTTGGTCTTGTGAGCTACGCACTAAAAGCTTGATTTATTAACTTGATGTGTGAAAGAATTGCATGAACATGGCTCTTATGAGGATGGCTTCAATTAGGTCTCAATCAATGAGATTGCGTTCATTGAACACACCTTTCTATTTGAATGACAGTGTCATATCATTCATGAGGTTATTGTGATTTCAATGTATGGATGATTAAAAAGATCCCTTGTTTATATCAATGCTCCTCGTGATATCAATGCTTCATGAATGTTAGCATTTGTTAACAAGAATGCCACTTGAATGAATGTGTGTTTGAATGGTTAACATGTTATAAACTTTCATGAGGCATGAATGTTTGCAATTTGAATGTTGAAAGAAAACCTTGCAATTGAATGATAATCTAATTGTGGAAACATCTTTATAAATATGCATAGCTACATGTGTGTATGAGATCATGGTGATGCATAATGAAAATGCATATTTACATATGTTTGCATATGTGTGTTTAGGTGTTCGCACTTTGTCAGATTGAGTTTCATGATATGTAAGCGTATCTTGGCAATGTTATTTGAATGATTGAGCTCCCATATCATTAGATATGCCTTAGATGCAATGGAAGATTCAAAGTTCCCCAAATGCCTTAGCTCATGACTTATGTCTTTATGGAAACATTTATTTATGCAATGAGCATTTGGATGGTTGACAAGTTATGGAGGTTCTTTTGGAAGAATCTAGTTTATGAGCTCTTAACTTTCACACCTGTGGTAACCTGATACTCTTGTGTTTTTGCAGGTCCAAGGATGGTTTTTATACCCTCCCATATCAAGTGGATCATGGTAATACACTAACCACCTTGTGTGCTTGAAATGGAGGTAGTTGAGGTTGAGCTTTCGTACCTTTGTATTTGGACAATTGAGAGATTCAATTTCATTACAACAAACACTTGTCATATGGTGGAATGTGTTTTTGTTGGTTATAAATGGAAAGCCAAACACATGTTTGAATGGGTTGTATGATGTATTTTTATGTGAGCAAGTTGAAATTGTTGATGCTTGATTCATGAACTTTGATTATGATCTAACCGCTTGTTTCATCATGTGTTTCAGGTTAAGAAATCATGTTTGATCATCATGGGACTTTGATAACATCTAAACATTTATTTTCCCATGTATTTTTAGTGATTTGATAAGTTTTTGAAACCCATACTGACATGGGTCGACCACTGGGGTCGACCCGTGAAGCTTCTGGTTCGGACAGAACCAAAATTGTGACCCAGTGTGTAGGGGTCAACCCATGGGGTCGACCCATGGAAACTGAGTTTCCATTTCTTATCTTCCCGCCCTCTGGTTGTCCAAGGATCGACCTATGGGGTCAACCCATTCCGGCACGGGATTCTTGGGAGCATCCGAAACCCAATGAAAACATACCTAAACTTTACCAAACTACCCCCCAATGGTTTCTAATATTATTAGGGTTTTTCTAACATGTTTTAGGAGGGTTATATGAGTCTTTTATCCAGTTCTCTATATATATGAATGTGAACTCTGATTTTGGAAAAAAAAAACCCTAATGTGCTATCTTTCTATCTTGTAGGGCAAGGAAAGGGGGAAAAGGAAGTGGAGCTCTTGCAAGGTGGTTTTCATCTACTTTCATGGAGATTTGAAGCTCGTGGTAGAAGAAGAAAAGAAGCGTCTCTGTTGACACCCGTTTTATACCGATAAGTTGAGCCGTTTCTCTTACCTCCATTTGATTGATGCCTTAAGTTGTCCATTATCTGCTGGGCCATTTTTTGTGACACATCCTGGGCCCATTTTATGGGTAGCCTCCCTCCTTGGTAAAGGTCGTATCCATTCAGGGCTTATCGGACCTTGGCTTTGATTAATTGAACTGTTTTATAAACATCAGGTACCCAAGATCATGAACGGTCCCACATCAGCCGTTCACGACTGGGGCGGTTGATACCAGACCGTTCATACATTTCGGCTAATTTCTGAGGATTTTCTGAATATTCACCGACAGGATTTTGTGCGGTGTGATCAGGACCGTTCAAGTTCATGGACGGGCCTATTCCAACCGCCTATATCTCAGAGTCCTACGCGCGCCCGTTTTCTCAGATAATTATCCAAATATTTTGAATTATCACCGACAGGATAAAACGGTCGCGTTTGTGCCGCGCTACACTAAAACGGTCTCTATCCAACCGTTCATATAGTCAGGGTCCCACGGCGGACGTTTCGGCCAGTTCGAGAGATAATTGGGATTATTTGCTGATTATTTGAATTTCCACCGACGGGTATGGACGGTTAGTTTTTAACCGCCCACTTGCTTGCGCGGTCTATCGTAAGACCGTTCATCCCGTCGGTTGCTCAATTTTAACAGATTTTAATCCTTTTGTTCATGGTTTTATCCCCAACTTCTTTTATCAATATCTCCGTGGGTAATCAACCATTTTAAGTGTCGTTTCGACTGGATGAGAGATGATTGTATTATCTACGATTTATCTTGAATAACTTCGTCCCGAAAATGGCTCTAAACCCTAATTTCGAGGTTGGCTTTCTAGGCTCTATAAATAGACCCTATTGGCCGGACGTCGAAGGGGGGGGGAGATTTTGATCGATGGCGAAGCCCTGCCGCATTCTTGAGCGACCCATCACCAAGAAGGGAGGCTCTCTACGTCCGCATGAGCCTCCGGTCAAGGGAGTAGCCCAGTCTTCATAGTTTTTCGTTTCATAGTTTTGCCGTGTTCTTTCATTGCATGCTTTGTTTCTCACCCGCGTACCCCCCTCCTTCTCATAACATGCACACAACCATCCCGTTTTTTGTCACCCTAGGGGTTTAAAACCCCCCAGGTATTCCCCTTTTCATTTGTTCATGCTTAATTCTTCTCTTTTGAATATGTACCGCATCATTAAGGTCTAATTTGGGTGTCTTTTTTGTGTCTCTACGTTGTTTCGCAGGTCAGCATCTAATCAGCACGAGGCCCATCCCCTCTGGCCGGCCGGAGAGGGTGGAGGTCGAGCCCTTCTCAACTTGCTGAGTGAAGGTATTGAGCGGTCATCCTCCAACCGTTCAACTTTCCGCGCGGTGCATAAACAATTGTCCTTCACTGGAGTGCGGTCCCTCAAGCGCCGTCCATCTCACTGCAGCAGTTCCTCCCGCGTCCCTCGCAGCGTCCCAAGGTGGTCTATCGTAAGACCGCTCATCCCAGGGCAGTCCTACCCGAGCCGTTCATCCCCAGCACTGCACCAAGGTGAGTGTCTCCCCATTTTCTAAGGTACGGCGTGCCTGTCGCGTACGGCATCTTGGTGGCGATCACAGTACTTTGCTTCATTCCCTATTTCCTCTTCTGTCTCTCATTTGTTCATGCACTTGGCGCACTTTTGACCCCTTTAGTGAAAGGAGAGAGAGAGGAGAGAAATATATATCTACACCCCTTTTGTGGCGATCACGGTGGGACGCCTAGTGCCCATCGTGCTTTTGAATTGCTGACCCTTCTTAGTCCTTGTCAAGGTTTTCTTCTTGGAGTGATTTACAGGTTGGATGCAGTTTCTGTCCTCTGGTGCACACGCGGTTCGTCCAGAGCCGTCTAACCATCAGCACGGTTGATTCTACACCGCTCATATACTCTGCCTTCAGGTTGATCTACCCCGGCCTTTCCTGTTGCAGACGGCTCCCTGGACGCCGTCCATCTAATTGAGCGGCTTTCACACAACCGTCCCGCGCCCAGGCACAGGTACGTTGTACTTTCTGGTGGCAGATACACGGCTGTGAGGCGGCGGTTCAAACATGCGTGCGGTTGACCATAGGCCGTCTGTCTGGTATGTCCCTTGCTTTCTGCCCATGCATTACGACTGAAATTGGACCATCTGAGTACTTAGAGCGGTCAGAGGAGGACCGCACATCTCCTGTCACAGTGCATTTCTGTCTTCTTGCTTAGTGTTTTGGCTGATATATATATTGCTCCTGGTGCTGTTCGTTGGCTCCCCCTGCCATCTTGTTATTATTATTGCATGACCATGCTTTTATTACTCATGTGTATACTTGCTCATTGATTGATAGCTGCTAGGCTAGTTTGTGCATGCACTCCGGTGCGCATAGGAGCATCGATATTTCCCATATTAGTTGCATTTCTACCGAGGTAGGGTTTCCTCTCGTCTCCATATTCCTTGGAGCCGACTAGGGACCTTGCTGAGGACCTCCGTAAGCCCCCGTGAGCCGTGGATTCCCACACGGACGCCGGGCAGGTTGTACCGTATCCACCCCGTCTAGGGTTGCATCCGCGAGTGAGAAGTCCCAATAGGGTCACCCGGTTCCTCGTTCTCATCCCAATCAGGCGCCTAGTGGTCGAGAGAGTTGACATTTTCATTAATCCACTAAGGTTCAAACCCGAAGATATAAGGAACTGACGAGCATCATTTTAAGAACTTGATTGCATTATTGAGTGATTCTACTCTCATCTCGCTCCATTGTATGCTTACTATTTGCTTGGTAGATTTGATTGATTTAGTGTTGCTTGTTCTAGTATCAAGTGTCTTGGTGTATGTGGGACTGCCTTCTGCCCCCACGATCACTGCCTAGGGTTGATTCTTATTTCCATTCCTACTCCAACCCCTTGTTCGATTCCGCTTCTTCTTCCATGTCGTCATACGACTTCTCTACGGCCCATGAGGACTCCCTTCCTCGTGGTCTCCTTGAGGACCCCCCTCGGGTCACCCACTTGCAAGGGGGAGAGGGGACGGCCCCTTCACTCCCGACCTCTCTTGGCGAGGGTCCCCGACCCTTTTTTTCAAACCTGCCCAACCAGAATTCAGCCAGTACGATCCTCGACATGATGGCCCAGTTGGACCCCACCCAACTCCATCTCATCAGACAAGCTTTGCAAGGGGGCGATGCCCCGGCCTCAGCTCTGGCTCATGCCACGGCCAATGTCGCCACTTCAGCTCCTGTGGTCGGGACCACTTCCGTGGCTCCCATTGACCTTACTCCAGTCCGCCCTCAGAACTTTTGCTATCCCAACATGGAAATGGGCCAGGCGTCCACATCGGTCCATCAGCAACTGGATAAAGAGAAATCCCCGATCCCCTCTGTTCCTTATCTTGAGCCATACCCTACAATTTCTCCATCGCCTCAGGCCCTCATGGCCCCGGCAGACTTCGCTAGGTCACAGGCGGGGGCGGCTCAGGTCGCTCATACAGATATGGGCCCTTCCTCAGCCCAGTACCCCTCTTATGGGCCGCCTCCTTCGTCAGCTTATCCTTTGGTCGCCTATCCGGGCGCTACTCCTCTTGCTCCCCCCCCTCCTTCCCGGGAACGAGAAATTCTTGACAAGTGGGCTGCTATGCAGCAACAAATTGATCTCCTCCACAAGCGGGTCGGTCCGCAATCTCTTTCCGACGTCCCTATCCCTAACTTCAGGGACCTACGTTTTCCTTCCCAGTCGGAGCTCCCCGTGTACCGCAAATATGATGGGAATGGCAACCCGTTCATCCATGTCCGGGAGTTCTTATACGAGTCTGCGCAGTTCCAACAGGATGATCGCTTGATGGCTTATTTGTTCCGTCGGTCCCTGGAGGGGGTCGCGCTGGAATGGTTTTACACCCTGCCTCTGGAGGAGGCTGAGAATTTCAAGACCGTCAAGGAGAAGTTTATACAGAGGTTTCAGGATTGGGTCGGACCCGAGTACTCTTTCACTGACCTGGTGGCGGAGAAGATGAAGCCGGAGGAAGACTTCGCAACTTATGCAGATCGCTGGAGACAGATGGCCTCGCGGGTGCCCGGGCAGATTCCGGAAGAGGAAAAAGTAAAGTTGCTAATTTCCAATGCTACGCCAACTTTCAGAAACATTCTGGCAATGAATGACATTTCGAACATGCACCAACTATACAGCAGAGCTAGGTTTATTCAAACCCAATTTAAAGACTCCCCCATCCATTCTTTGTTCGAGGCCCAGAAGCCCAAAGCCACTAAGAAAACCCAGGGCCCCGTCACTGAGGGGGTACAAATTAACGAGCAAGTCCAGGCCGTTCAGTTCCCCCAACACACCGCTCCACCCCGCTTCCCACCACCTCAGCGTAACCCCCAGTTTGCCGCTCCGCCCACTCCCCAGTCTGCCTTCCAGGTCCCGCAATACCCTCAACAGGCACCTCCGCCACCCCAACAGCCTCAGCGGCCCCCGCAGTATAATAATGTTCCTCCACCCCCCACCTATGGCTCTGCTCGACCAGCTCCAAAGAGGGCTCATTACCCCCCTCTTCCGGAGACCTTGCCGGATATTTTCTCTGCTCTAATGTATACTGGCGACCTTCAGTTGCCGCCTGAGCGCCCGAACTGGAATCCGGCTGCTGACCAATCCCGATATTGTATATTCCATCGGCAACCGGGGCACACAATAGAGCGATGTTACCAATTCAGAGATCTGGTGTATGATTTGCATGAGGGCCAGAGAATTGATTGGGCCCAGATGCGCCAACTAATTGAGGATATCAAGCAGAGGCAGAGACAGGCCAGGCCGCAACAGGCGGCGCCCCAGCAGCAGCAGCAGCAACAACCCCAACAGCAGCCACAGCCTCCACCGCAGCAGCAAGACCTTGGGATCCATCAAAATCTCATGCCAATACATCAGCCCGCTCCTCCGCAACAACAGCAACCGCCGGCACCGGCCCCAGCACAAGTGAATGTGGTCCAGTGCCCAGCCCCCAACGCTGGGTGGACGTTTGATGATGAGACCCCCGCCCATCTCTTGGCCTTACACCACCACTACTCTCCCACACCTGCCATCCCCTCCATCCTTAGACCCGCCGCTACACCGCCCATCACTTCCCCCGTGTCGCCTCTTAGGCCCTCTACATTCCCCCCTACTCCATCCGTCCTCTTACCACCACCCGCCATGCCTCCCATCATCTCCCCTAAGCTTAACCCTTCGCCCATTTCCCCTTCACCAGGGCCCATTAAGCCCACTCCCGTCATCCTCACCCCCATCTCCACGCCATTCGCCTACCCCACCAGGCCAAGTGGGGGTCCAGTCCAGGCCGTACAAGCATCATAATGCGCCCTTCGGAGCGAGCGTCCCTTCCAGAGAATGTTTCCCTCCCTAGGTGCATCTGCACCAAACCCTGCAGTTTCATCCCCTACAGTTGAACCAGAGGAGATAGATCCGGTGCCGGGCACGAGATATGACTTATTACAGCATTTAGACCGGCTGCCAGCTAAAATCTCAGTGTTAGAGCTGATCAAGAGGTCGCCGCTCCACCAAGACGCCCTGAAAATCTTCCTACAGAAAGTTATGGTGAGCGAGGATGTGGCGGTGGATAGCCTGCCCGCGGTCTTGGCCACGATCACAAAGGGGCCCTCTATTGCATTTGCTGAGACAGAATTAGCGCCTCCTGAGGCACGGCAGATGCCGTTATGCATTACCATCTCTTTAAACAAAACGACCGTGGAATCCGCCCTTGTGGATACAGGGGCATCGATAAATGTCTGCCCATTGAGTACCCTTCGTGCTTGTAATATATCAGAGGACATGCTCAAGCCGACACCAACCACGATAGCCGCATATGATAACTCCAGACGTGCTTGTCACGGGGTAGTAACTGTACAGGCCGAGCTAGGGCCCTTGGTGATGGATGTAGAATTTTACGTGTTGGACATAGACCCAATGTTCAAAGCCATTCTGGGTCGTCCATGGTTGAATAGTTTGAACGCCGTCCCCTCGACCGCCCACCAGTGTCTGAAGTTCCCATTCCAGGGGTGAGTGGTCAAGGTAAAAAGTGTTTCCACAGTTCAAAACGTTGACGCCATAGCAGCCAAGGTTCTGCCCACACTGTGGCTGAGTAACAGACCTGTTCTATCTATCATGGACTTGAACTATTCGTGGGCGTATGCGTCGCGCAAGCCCACCGCTGCACCAATCAATGTGAAGGTTAAGCCCAAGATGAGAGACTCCAAAGGGTGGCACATAATTCTAAAATTGGGCTATCAGCCAGGCCGAGGACTCGGCGTACAGCTGCAGGGCCGAACCAACCCCGTTCCCAGGGGAAGGAAGATGGGACGCCGGGGCCTCGGCTACCATGAATCCCCCATGTCGATGCTTGGGGACTCTGGGCCGTTGACCTGGGACTACCGGCAACATTTTGTGAAGGGTCCATTGCAGCCCGGCACCTTGAAGACCTCGTCATCCAGCCTTGAAGAAAAGATAGACGAAGCTTGTGCTGTTGCCGATCCTCCACCACCACCGCAAGGGCTAGCCGGTGACTTGGAAGACTTTGCTAACTGCTTTGCAAAGATGTTTTATGAAGAAGAGGGTGACCCAAAGAAGAAGGAGACGCAGCTGGTAAGGCGCCCCCCGATGCCATTGGCCCGCCAGGGGCCCCGGAAGACGGGGAGCTCCATCACTACCTATTCTATGTCCCCATCCCGTCTCGCTTCCTGGTTTCAACAGCGGGATTCTGTTCCCCGTTCCTTTCCACTCCTGCTCGACCCGTACTTTGCGGAGAGACCTGAAGTTTTATTCATTCCATGTGCTTGCGGGCGCTGCCCGCCCATTGATCTATCAACCCTATTCACTCCTCCTCCTCCAGGAGCTCAGCTCCATGAAATGTGGTTTAAGTCTTCTGACCCTTTCTTTGACTGCATCTTCCCGGAATTGTTCCCCATGCAACTTCCTCCTCCTCCGCCTTCTTCCTCCTGCTGTGTGATCACTTCCGGCCTCCAAAAAAAAATGCCAATCTCAAAACGGAGGTCTCCATGGAAGATTACGCTATGTTCTGCCCAGATCCCCAGGGGCACGAGACCCCTGTTTCTTTTCCGGTAGATTTCTTCTCCCCTAGATTAGATGTACAGTGTACAGAGTCCTCTAGGATGGTCGAGTCAGTCAGGGTAGAGTCTAGTTCGAGTTTTGTCAGCCCATCCACGTCCGCGGCACCCGCCGTAACGCGCCCTCCTAAAACCATCCCCAATAGGTTTCTACAAGATTTGGCTGGGAGATGTCATGCTCTGTTAAAGTGTCCGGAATTTGTGGAGACCGCAATTGTCCTGGAAGATGATGAGGGAATTGATGAGGTATGGAGCAAGGATGGACTAGGAGTATATGAAATTGTGAATGAGAAAGACCCAGCTGATGATGAGGAAGATGAAATAGATGACACTGCTGACCTATATGCCCAAGGCTTGAAGAAGTTCGACGAGCCTTCTGTAGCAGTGGATGAATCCACTAAGGAAATCAACCTCGGAACAGAAGAGGACCCCAGGCCCATACTTATTTCCGCCAATCTCCCTCCTCCAGTCGAAGAGGAGCTTGTCAAAGTCTTGAGGGAGTACAGCGATTCTTTCGCCTGGTCCTACGAAGACATGCCGGGTCTTGACCCCGCCTTGGTTGAACACAGGCTGATTCTCAAACCAGGGGCAACGCCCGTTAAACAGAAGGCAAGGAGATTTCACCCGCAAATGGCCTTAAGGATTAAGGAAGAAGTCGATAAATTACATAAGGCCCGATTCATTAGAGTGGTGCTGTATCCACAATGGGTGGCGAATATAGTCCCGGTGATGAAGAAGGATGGTAAAATTCGAATCTGCATTGACTTCAGGGACTTAAACAAGGCATGTCCGAAAGATGATTTTCCACTTCCTCACATCGACGTCTTGGTCGATAATACAGCTGGATACGAAGCCCTCTCCTTCATGGACGGCTACTCGGGGTATAACCAAATCCTTTTGGCTCCGGAGGATCAAGAAAAGACCTCGTTCACCACACCATGGGGCACATACTGCTACGTCGTCATGCCATTTGGGTTGAAAAATGCAGGTGCCACCTACCAAAGAGCGATGATGGCCATCTTCCACGATATGATGCACGTTTATTTAGAAGCTTATGTGGATGATATTTTGGTCAAATCGAGGTCACAAGAAGAGCACCCCGCCATTCTAGCCAAGGTACTGCAAAGGGCTAGGGAATACAAGTTAAAGATGAATCCAAAGAAATGTGTGTTCGGAGTTGCATCAGGGAAATTGCTTGGGTTTATAGTTAGTAAATGGGGGATTCAGATCGATCCAAACAAGGCAAAGGCCGTCATGGAAATGCCACCGCCGAAGAACGTCACTGAGCTTCGAGGTTTGATCGGGCGTTTGCAATTTATCAGGAGATTCATATCTCAGCATTCGCAAAGATGCCGCCCGTTTTATGACCTGTTAAAGGCCGGCGCGAAATTCGAATGGAATGAACAATGTCAAAAGGCCTATGAGGAACTCAAGGTGTACCTCTCTAATCCCCCGGTTCTACAACCACCCGTCCCCGGGAAACCCCTGATCCTGTACATTTCTGTAATTGAGGACTCCCTAGGAGCGGTTTTGGCACAGGTTGACGACGAAGGAGGAGAAAGGGCGGCGTACTATCTCTCAAGGTTATTTAATCCTGCTGAATCCAAGTACACTGCTATGGAGAAAACCTGTGCAGCACTAGTATGGGTAGCGCAGAAGCTTAAACACTACTTTCTCGCCCACGAGGCCAGGCTCATCTCTAGAATGGACCCCATTCGTTATCTGTTGGAAAAGCCGGTCCTTTCTAATCGGCTAGCTCGCTGGCAAAGTTTTCTCTCCCAGTTCAACATCACCTTCATCGTGCAGAAAGCAATCAAGGGATATGCTATTGCCGAGCACCTAGCTCATTCTCCTATCCCTCGCACTGATTCCATCCAGGATGAATTCCTCGATGAACACCTGGCGGTGATCACTCATCTTCCTTTCTGGTCCCTCCACTTTGATGGTGCCCTTAATTCCCAGGGCAGCGGAGTCGGGGCCGTTCTCCTTACTCCAGAAGGGGTGACCATCCCCGTGGCATATCAACTCTCATTTCCCGCCACCAACAATATAGCCGAGTATGAGGCTCTCCTTGCTGGTCTGAAGCACGCCTACATCTTGGGTGCGCGATACCTAAACATCATAGGAGACTCCCAGCTGGTGCTGCGTCAAGTTTTGTCAACCTACCGCACCCGTGATCCTAAGCTCAAACCCTACCAGGATCTGGTCACGCTCTTGGCCAGGCAATTCAGGAAACTCGTCTATATTCACACTCCCTGCTCTCAGAATATCTTGGCCGACGCCCTGGCGTCTCTCGCCTCTTCTCTATCACTCCCCCTAAGTCGCGCCACCGAGACCATTGTGGTCCAAAGGCTAGACGTTCCTTCCCCGCAGGATCCCTGGTTCGACAATCTTAGGATATCCGTAGAGAAGAAAATAGAAAGGGAGGAAATAAAAGAGGTTTCATTAACTGAGCTCGAGGAAATCATTGAAGAGGAGGAATTGCCGTGGTTTTATGAGATCGAGCAGTACTGCAAGGATGGTACATTTCCGAAAACAGCCAACGCTGAGCAACGAAAAGCCATTAGAAGAGTCGCCGTCAGGTACACGATCATCACCGGTGAATTGTATAGGCGGGCCCTGAATGGAGTTCTAATGAGGTGCCTAGATGACGAAGAAGCTTGGAAGGTTGTGGAAGCAGCCCACTCCAGCGAGTGTGGAGGGCATGTGAACGGACAGGCCTTGGCAAAGAAGATTCTTAGGCAGGGCTATTACTGGCCAACCCTAGAAGAAGATTGCTCTACCTATGTCCGTAGGTGCCTTCAGTGCCAAATCCATGCCGACAAAATCCACGCTCCGGCCTCTTCTCTCCATCCTGTTACGGCCCCCTGGCCATTTTCTATGTGGGCCTTCGACATCATCGGGCCCCTCGGTGATCCGAACTCTGCGATTAAACAGAAATCCTTCATTCTGACGGCTACAGAATACTTTACCAAGTGGGCCGAAGCTGAAGCTTATGCAGAAATCAAAGCCACCACAGTATGCCGCTTCATCATGAAGAACATTATCTCGCGGTTCGGAGTGCCAAGCAGCATCGTCACCGACAACGGGCCTCAATTCATCTCACAAGAACTCCAGGACCTCTGTAAGAAATTCAATATAGTTTTGCATCATTCATCACCATACTACCCCCAAGGTAATGGCCAGGCTGAAGCCACGAATAAGACCCTTCTCAAAATTATCAAGAAAACATGCGAATCACATAAATTTGCTGATTGGGCCGACAAATTGATAGAAGCTCTATGGGCCTACCGCACCTCCGTCCGCACTCCCACAGGGCAGACTCCCTTTGCCCTCACTTACGGAATGGAAGCGGTGCTCCCGTATGAAATTCTAATCCCTTCCCTAAGGGTGCGGCTGGATAAGGAACTTAATCTCGACGAACATCGAGAGGCGTTGCTAGTCCAACTGGAACTCTTAGACGAGAAGAGGTTGAATGCGGCCAATCATGTTTCAGTATATCAAAAGCGGGTCTCGCGATATTTTCAAAAGAAGGTCATCGAAAGAAAGTTTCAAGTGGGTAATATGATTCTGAAACGCAAATTCATCAGGTCTGCAGGTCCCAGGTCTAAATTGCAACCCAACTGGGAAGGGCCCTTCGTAATCAAAGAAGCTTATCCTGGCAATGCGTATCGTCTAATTAACTCAGAGGGGGAGGAATTGCCGAACCCGTGGAATGGGCTGTATTTAAAGCGTTTTCATCCATAAAAATAAAACCAGTGAACGGCTCGATGGCAGGGCATACCCCACCAAATTGCGAAAGGAGGACCCAGGTTCAGCATCTCACACACTACACGACCCCGTGGTGCGGTATTCTCTCATGCTACCCGACACCGTTTCTCCTTTGGCCATGCTCGGGGATGGTGGAAATCCTTGTATTTCTTCTCTCTCGGTTGAAGATAAGGGGCAAGTGGTGAATAAGGGGGCGAGGACTGACCCAGGCTCCCCGTTAAGAAGGGTCTCAAATAGGGGCAATCCGTCAAGACCTCACTCCGCAAAAGAAGAAAAAAAGAAAGAAGAGAAAGAAAAGGAAAGCAAACAAAAAAGAAGAAGAAAAAGAAAAAACAGGGGCAAAAGCCGAAAGCACAAAGCTCGAAGCTCCCTGAATCCCCGAAAAATGCGGCTAGGCATGGCAAGAGTGGTAGTACAGTTTCCCCGCGGGACGTTATGAGCCCGGTCGCATGCGTGCCTAGAGCGGGTGAAGGTTCGATGACGGATACAAAGCCCCGACGCAACAGACCAGATTCCTTGAGAAAAGGGGGGTCCCGGGAAAGAACTCAAGCCCTAAAAACCTCTACACCTATCGTCGGCTTCCCTACTCAATCTTTTTTACTTTCCCAAGGAATGAATCCCACCCCAGATATGGCCTCAGCAGAAGCACCGTCGAGCAAAGTCGACGCCGATCACGGGCGGTCCCCTTTCCTGCACGCGCTGAACCTTGGAATTCCGTAGCAAGACGAGAAGGTCCCTGCTATTGAGACCCGAGCTAGTTTCAAAACCCAAAAAAAATCAAATATTTCAAAACCCAAAAAAATCAAATATTTCAAAACCCAAAAAAAAAATCAAATATTTCAAAACCCAAACAAAATCAAATATTTCAAAACCCAAACAAAATCAAATATTCAAAATCCAAAAAAAAAAAATCAAATATTTCAAAATCCAACAAAAATTGTGTTTGCATGTTTTCTTCTTGCATTCATCTGCATTTTCTCGCACTTTGATATTTGCCTATTTAATAAGGCTCACCCCCCTTGACCAAAAGTCAAGAAAGGGTCGTCTCCTAACTTGCTGTAGGCAAGGGGCTGAGCCTAAAATAGATTTAATCTGTTTCATGTTTGCATGTGTGCAGGGGCAAGTCGGAAGGACAGTTGACTCGGGACTACAGGAATATTCAATCCTCGCATTAGCCTATACAATCACATCACATCATAATCATATTGCAAAGCTCAAATTCAAATCTCATCAAATCTTATCATATATCAAGTTGTCCGAATATAAAATCCTATCCCATATCATCATAAAAACAAAACAAAATCACTCAGTCCACCGCTGGGCATCCCCGCGAGGACGTATCTCTCTCAACTCCCTAAGATAAGCCTGTCTAGTCTCTAGAACCTCCTCAACCTCTGCTAGTAGGGTACGCACCCTGCTCACCTCCCACATGATCAACGCACTCCTGACCGCCTGCTCGTCCTCCTCTGTCCCGATCCTCCGTGCCTGTAGCATGGGAAGGTAGGGTAGCATAGGTAGCACCGTCCGAGGGAGCCCGATCTGCAGGTAGCATCTGTGTGGGCTGTACATCGCTAAAGTGGTGTCGCTCACGAGCCTCAAGTCCAAGCCAGCTCTCCTCGGTAGCCTGATGATGGTATCATGGAGGAAGTCCGGGCGCATCACGAATCTATCCAGGGGCAGCCTGCGGATGTACGGGCGCCACTCGTCCCTGGTCTTCAGCTCAGCCGTCCTGCACTCAACCTGTGGAGAAAACCTGAAGGCGCCCCCTATGAAGCAAAGGGGATGGCTCCCAAAGATCCTGCTAACTGAAGTAATATCCTCCCTCAGGGTAAACTTCATCCTAACTCCCATCCAACACTCCAATAGGATCATCGAACCAAAGAGAGGACCTCCTAAGGCTGCCGAAGTGAGACCCTCATACAGATAAGCTAAGATAGCCTGAGAGATGGAAAGTCCCTGCCAAAGGCCGCTGATGGTGCTGAGTAAAGGAATCTCTAGGACATGGTCGGCTGAAGGGAAAAGGATGGCCCCGCATAGGCAGATGGACGCAGCTTTGGCTATGGCTTCAACCCAGCCGCACTTATTCCGGCAATGCTCTACTACCCACTGGCTCAGAGGAAGGAGGTGGATGTGGCGAGGACCTACGAAGGTGCGAACATCCCCGCTGTCAGGTAGGAACCCTCCTAGGATGAGTTTTGGGTCTATAGGGGCAACGGTATGGCATATCAAGTCTTCCTCCCCCACCTTGGACCTAGGGAGCCCGAAGTATGTCTCTACCTCCTCTAACAGGATGGTGGCCTCAAAAGATGGGAAGAAGAAAGTGTGAGTCTGAGGGTGCCAGATCTCCATCAGAGCAGAAATACTATGCCAATCTAAGGAAAGTTTAGGGTAATTCTGACCTAGAACTAAGAGGGAGTGCAAGTGCCAGGATTTGAGAAGGTGAGTCACCCCGAGGGGCAATGCACGGACCATGGGAGCCACCCACTTTAAATTAGAAAAGCGCCTCGGGCCGGGAAGAAGCTGAAAAGAAGAAGGAAGCAAGGGGTGTAAAGAGATATAAGAGGAAATCAAGAGATGAAAATTTGAACATATTCTAAGCAAACTTACCTCTCTCATAGGGGTGGCGCTGAGATGTCGAGGAATCAAGCTTAGTCGTTGAATCGCTTCCCGCTCCTTTCTAGCCGGTCGCGGTCCTTCAAACGACGCTCCCCCCGCGGAACTTCCATCAAAAGCCCTCTTCATGATGAGGTGACGAGAATCAAAGGTTTTAGGCTTTAGGAGAAGGAAGATGGGTGAGTTGAGGGTTCAGGCCTACCTGCTACTTATAGGGTTCATTAGAGAGCCCAAGCCTCTTAGGATTAGGCCCAGATAAGTCTAGGACGAGTTTGGATAGCGTTGTGATAAGTTCAAAGCACCTTGCCCTCGGGCTGGGGACTCTCCAGGGAGTCCCCTCTCAAGCAAATCGGACGTGGGATTGGACGGTCTTACGATAGACCGTCCATCCATTATACGGCCCATCATCAACCGTTCTTCTCTCCAAAGGAAGCTTGGGCCCAGTGACTTGTACGGCCCGAACTCCGCCGTTCCACCACTCATACGGTTTATATAGAACCGTTCCAACGAATTCACGTGGTCCTTAGAGAACCGCTCTTACATACGAACGGCTAGCGGAGAACCGTCCATATGCTCTGCTCCCCAATTAACCTGCTGCACTCATGCCTCCGTCATTTAGCGCTCTCCTCTCACTCGAGTCGGCGTGTGCGCTCTCATCTCACTCGAGTCGACGTGTGCGCTCTCATCTCACTCGAGTCGGCGTGTGCGCTCTCATCTCACTCAAGTCGGCGTGTGCGCTCTCCTCTCACTCGAGTCGGCGTGTGCGCTCTCATCTCACTCAAGTCGGCGTGTGCGCTCTCACCTCACTCAAGTCGGCGTGTGCGCACTCATCTCACTCAAGTCGGCGTGTGCGTCGCTCATCTCTCTCAGGCTAAGCGAGCTCCTCAAACTCACTCACCCATTCATGCATACATTCATCCACAGAACAAATGAAAAACAAGGATAGGCATCACTAATCATAATATATCATATACAAAGGACGGGCCCGGTACAACAAGTCAAGCAGCCCCCTCTCCCTGGCTCCCGTCACTGTCCCCCTCACCCTCATGCCTCTTTGGAGGAGGCATCGCTGAGGTCGCCTCATCACGCCGTCGCCGGCGCCGCTCCTCCTCCTCGTTCCTCCGATGGCCGAAGGAACTAGTAAAGTAACTCCTCACAGAGCCGTGAGTGCCGTGTCTGCCACTCGGAGTCCCGCTGCGCGATCGCCGGCTCATCTCTCTAAAAACCCGCAACTCTCCGTTCAGCCCGGACATCTCAGTCAGAGCACGATCCCGCTCCGCTCGAACTCGCACCAACTCCGCCGCATCCGCCCGGAGCCGCTCTAGCTCATGCCGAAGGAGTGCCATCTCCACTGTGCCCGCTGGCTGGCCCAGCGCAACCTCCTCCCGCACACGGACTGCCTCCTCCCTAGCCACTGCTCGGCTCTGCTCCAACTCCGCCCGCAGGCGGGACAGCTCGGATGTCTGCATTCACACGCCATTGTCAGTTGGTCACATTTTCATACAGTTCATAAGCATAAATAAACAGGAGGAAGTGTAGAAATTCGTGTACCCTCTCCACAAGTGCCACCTCGGCCGCTTTGGCCCGCTCTACCATCCGAGTAAAGTCCGCCTCTCGATCGGCTCGAGCTGCTGGGGTCTGAACGGAGGAAGTAGAAGGAGCGTCTGGTCCCGCCCTCTGAGCACCCTCGGCGCGCTGCATCCAAATACTCCAGGTCAGTCATAAGCATAATCATAATCATATAGAACTGCATAATTTGAAAAAGTCTAAGGTTTAGGAAACTCACCAGTAGGGCCAGGGCCTGCCGGGCCTCGTCTCTCTCCCGGATGGTGGAGTGCAGGAGTCCCTGCAGCTCTGCCACTCGTCCTGCAGGGTCAACCTACATTTTAGAAGTCCATGTGTTAGTGCATCATCATATAAGAATCATAAGCATGATAGACAAAGTTTAAGTTTAGAAGTCGTACCGGTCGATGGGCGCCTCGGAACACCTGGTCCCGGTAGTGCCGTGCGTACGCGGTGTAGTACGCGCTGTCGCTCTCTGCCCGGGCGGTCACCGCTCGCCCTCGTGCAGCCCAATCAGCAATCTGCTCGGCGTTCCTCGCTGTCCAATCGTACGCCTCGCGGAGTCCCCGGGTGGTCCTCGTCACCCGTTCCCCCGCCTTCTCAGGCGCGGGGAACTCTACAGCCGGCTGGTGGACCCCAACGGTCCTCATCACCAACCTAAAGTGTAGTGGCTCCACCACATTCATGCAGTGAAGCCACACGTCCTGGCCAGAGAAGGCCAAGGCCTCGATCACCCACGGCTGACCCTCCGGGCTCTCCTCCGTGTAAGGGGTCCACCTACCTACAAAGAATAGGAAACTGCATCAGTATCATCAGAATAGCATGTATTTAAAGAGTCTGAGTCTAGAAGCGTACCGAGGTGTACGGTAGAGAGTCCAGGCCGTCCTGTAGCTCCCGAACCTGCCTCCTCAGGGCCATCATTTCCCGAGGTGCTGTCCACCTCCGCGCTATCGGCAGGAGCCCGGGGCGGGTCTCCTCGCCTCTCCCCAACCCGCGTAGGCGCACGTAGGCCCACACCTGTATCACAAGGTCGTGTCAGCATTCGGTCAGCATATAGAGTTGCATAATTAAGACTAGGGAAGAGAGTCGCACCTGGAGTAAGGGGGAGAAGCCCCCAAGCATCGTCCGACGCGCCGTCGAACTAAGGGTGTCAAAGAGGAAGGCGAGGACCGCCGCTCCCCAAGCATAGTCACCTACATGCTCGAGCTCCTGGAGGAAGGGGAGGAAGCGACAGCTCATCACGTCCGCCCGAGTGGAGAAGAGAAGCCGCCCGAACATCAGCATCAGAAACCGTCGTAGTACTCTGTCTGCCTCTGGTCCCGGTGCCGCTGCGACCCTCGGCCTCGCCAATCCGACAAGCCGCTCCAAGTGCTCCTCTGGTCGCTCGCCCACTGCAACACCAGCTCGTCGAAGGCCCAGGCTGTCCTGGAGAGCAGCCCGGGGAAGGAGGGTCGACTGCCTCTCGGGGCGCCGCAGCTGTAGGCCGAGCAGCTCCCGAGCCATTCCCCGGTAGTCAGGAAAAGTAGTCCCGCTGACCGGCGACCCGTGCACGCGTAGGCCAGTGAGCCTGGCCACGTCCTCCAACGTGGGAACCATGTGCCCCCACGGGAACAAGAACGTCCGACTCACTGGGTCCCAGCGGTCGTGCAGAGCATAGAGCAGAGCTGCGTCAAAGCGACACACCTCAATGCTCAGGAAGGGGGCGAACCCCATGGCAGTCAATCGCTCCCTCTGGAAGTCCGGCAGTGCGAGGTACACTGCCCGAACCTGTAGCCAGGAGGTGCGGGTCCTACGTTTCCCCTGCATTCATCCATTTTATTTTGCATTAGTCAGTTAGTTTCACATGTTGTTTCACATAAATAAAATGCTCAAAGCCCAATTATTGATTCGAAGAACGGTTACTCCAAAACCGCTCCATAGATGAGCGGCTTCACTCAAACCGTTTTGTTGCTCAGGACCCCCCAGTTTGAACGGGCTATCCCTAGCCGCTTTTATCATGGACGGATCACCCTGAACCGTCCGGTTGCCCGTCTTCCTAAGGAATAACGGCCCACCTCTGGCCGTATTATTTTTATGACGGTCCTCTAAGGACCGTATTGTTTTGCTTGGTTGCATGTTTGAACGGACCTACACGGCCCGTCTGTATTCTGAACGGTGATACCCTCACCGTATTGTGTTTTTAAGGAACCGTTGGCTATGTGAGTGTAAACGGCGCTCCCAGCACCGTGTTTGTTTGGGGCGGTCCTTTGGGGACCGCATTGTTTTGGCAGTACGGTTTCTGTTAAACCGTTTTACCATCGTCGTCCCCGACGACGGTGGAGGCCTCCCAGCCGGCTGGGAGACCTCCATGGTCCCTAAAAACAACCCCCTAGGCCCATCTAAGCCCCTAAAACTAACATGCATGGAACTAAAACGATAGAAATGGAAGAAAAGGTGGGGGAAACCTACCTCGGGATCCCGTGGTTTCTTGGCCGCCCCTGCGGGCGGTGGTCCTCCGGCCACCTCCTCCTCGCCGGCAGGGGCCTCTTCGTCGGCGACGACGATGGCGAGCTCCTCCACAGTCACCCCGGGTGTGCCCTCCTCCTCCGGCGGCGGTGGCGGTTGCTCCGGCGGCGGCGAGCCCTCACCGGCGGTCCGTGGCCTGGCGGACTGGTGCTTCGTCCGGGTCATCAAATGGGCTGGGGGTGCAGTGAGGTTGAGAGAGGGAGAGGGGGGGAGTTGAGAAGAGAGAGTGAGAGAGGGAGAGTGTGGGCGTTGTTTGCCCCTTCGTCCCTTCCACCGTCGGTTACGGTGGAGGGAGACGAAGGGGTTCTTTTTTTCGAAGCTCCAGAGAAGAACGGTCTATCGTTAGACCGTTCACTATGTGAACGGTTCGTTCCTAACCGTATGTATCTCTTGACCGTTAATTCTATGTCGGTTGGAATTCTGGGTACGAGCGGTTCCCACGGAGCCGTTCAAATTAAAACGGTGTCTACACAACCGTTCATCACGGGCAACCGGCTCTGAGAAAATTGCTTGGATATCAGGTACATACGGTTAACATGGAGCCGTTTAGAATATAGAACGGTTAATATTCGGCCGTATATCTCGTTGATGTGTTTAAATCATGAATATTGAATATTTTCTTTGAAAATACATCTCTTAATCATCTTATGCAGCATCACTTCAACCATGTCTCGCCATTTCGCCTGCACAGGTAAGTCAGGTATGGTCTTCTATCCCTGAATCCCTTATTGCATTATTATATGGTATTATATATACTATTTCGAGAGCCGGCAGGTTTCTTATGTGTCCCAGGATCTGATGTTCCCCTTCAACAAAAACAATGATGATCCAGGCTCATGTACCTAACCTTCGGATAGGCCGTTAAGCTGGGATGTCACGAGGAGGACGGTTCTATCCGCGCGCTGTGGTAGCGGACGGTATCTTGACTCTGATGTTCCCAGCTTAGCAATATTACTCTCGAATATCTTATATTTTAATCTTTCTTGGCATTTGTTTTAATGATTTCTTTTTGTTTTAGCCCAGCATGCATCATACGCATTCTTTTGAGCTTTCATGCCCCATGGTTTGCTTAAGAAATGTCCCGTCGGTAACGGTCAGCTATGTGTTTAAGAGGCTCGAGTAAGATGAACTAATTCCACTCTGAGTTTGAAGGTTCTCTTTGGTCGGTTCGTTGAGATCGGTTGACTAGAAGATCCCCGTCTGGAGCTTTAGCATCTTTTTTCTTTTTTGTGGCCCCCTCATTGGACCGCGGGATTGTGTCCCCCATGAGGTTGGTCTTGTCGGTTGATTTCCTTTAGTTTAGTCCCTCCAGATTGGCGTCGCCTTTTGGTCAATTACTCCTGACGCTCGGTTCAAGGTTTTCTGAAAGATTCTCATCGCTTATTGGTAGGAACGGGTGTCGTTTTACCTTAACGCCCGCTTTTCCGGTCCACTCCGCTACATTTCCGCTTCGTCTCCATGTTCCGTGTCACCTCCGCTTCACCTCCGCTCGCTCCCCTGCAAAGAGGACGTTAAGGAGGGGCATCTGTTGACACCCGTTTTATACCGATAAGTTGAGCCGTTTCTCTTACCTCCATTTGATTGATGCCTTAAGTTGTCCATTATCTGCTGGGCCATTTTTTGTGGCACATCCTGGGCCCATTTTATGGGTAGCCTCCCTCCTTGGTAAAGGTCGTATCCATTCAGGGCTTATCGGACCTTGGCTTTGATTAATTGAACTGTTTTATAAACATCAGGTACCCAAGATCATGAACGGTCCCACATCAGCCGTTCACGACTGGGGCGGTTGATACCAGACCGTTCATACATTTCGGCTAATTTCTGAGGATTTTCTGAATATTCACCGACAGGATTTTGTGCGGTGTGATCAGGACCGTTCAAGTTCATGGACGGGCCTATTCCAACCGCCTATATCTCAGAGTCCTACGCGCGCCCGTTTTCTCAGATAATTATCCAAATATTTTGAATTATCACCGACAGGATAAAACGGTCGCGTTTGTGCCGCGCTACACTAAAACGGTCTCTATCCAACCGTTCATATAGTCAGGGTCCCACGGCGGACGTTTCGGCCAGTTCGAGAGATAATTGGGATTATTTGCTGATTATTTGAATTTCCACCGACGGGTATGGACGGTTAGTTTGTAACCGCCCACTTGGTTGAGCGGTCTATCGTAAGACCGTTCATCCCGTCGGTTGCTCAATTTTAACAGATTTTAATCCTTTTGTTCATGGTTTTATCCCCAACTTCTTTTATCAATATCTCCGTGGGTAATCAACCATTTTAAGTGCCGTTTCGACTGGATGAGAGATGATTGTATTATCTACGATTTATCTTCAATAACTTCATCCCGAAAATGGCTCTAAACCCTAATTTCGAGGTTGGCTTTCTAGGCTCTATAAATAGACCCTATTGGCCGGACGTCGAAGGGGGGGAGATTTTGATCGACGGCGAAGCCCTGCCGCATTCTTGAGCGACCCAGCACCAAGGAGGGAGGCTCTCTACGTCCGCATGAGCCTCCGGTCAAGGGAGTAGCCCAGTCTTCGCAGTTTTTCGTTTCATAGTTTTGCCGTGTTCTTTCATTGCATGCTTTGTTTCTCACCCGCGTACCCCCCTCCTTCTCATAACATGCACACAACCATCCCGTTTTTTGTCACCCTAGGTGTTTAAAACCCCCCAGGTATTCCCCTTTTCATTTGTTCATGCTTAATTCTTCTCTTTTGAATATGTACCGCATCATTAAGGTCTAATTTGGGTGTCTTTTTTGTGTCTCTACGTTGTTTCGCAGGTCAGCATCTAATCAGCACGAGGCCCATCCCCTCTGGCCGGCCGGAGAGGGTGGAGGTCGAGCCCTTCTCAACTTGCTGAGTGAAGGTATTGAGCAGTCATCCTCCAACCGTTCAACTTTCCGCGCGGTGCATAAACAACCGTCCTTCACTGGAGTGCGGTCCCTCAAGCGCCGTCCATCTCACTGCAGCAGTTCCTCCCGCGTCCCTCGCAGCGTCCCAAGGCGGTCTATCGTAAGACCGCTCATCCCAGGGCGGTCCTACCCGAGCCGTTCATCCCCAGCGCTGCACCAAGGCGAGTGTCTCCCCATTTTCCAAGGTACGGCGTGCCTGTCGCGTACGGCATCTTGGTGGCGATCACGGTACTTTGCTTCATTCCCTATTTCCTCTTCTGTCTCTCATTTGTTCATGCACTTGGCGCACTTTTGACCCCTTTAGTGAAAGGAGAGAGAGAGGAGAGAAATATATATCTACAGTCTCGAAGAGAGGAACGCGAGGACGCTAAAATCGCGGCCATCCGACAACGAGCGAAGAAGAGCCGGAGTCTTTCTTGAAGGGGGAGCTTCATACATGCTTTATCTTCTTTGATTCAGTCTCTAGAGTTTGTTTGGGGCTCAATGCATCTATTTGTCTTTGCTTCTTAAATTTCTGAAAGGATATATTGTGTGGGGGTTCGGAGAAAGGGTTCTCCGAGTGTTTATGTTGACGCGTGTGCGTTGTTTTGTGCGGAGCATATCCGCGTGTGTGCTTGGACATATCTTGGGGTGTGTTCCCCGTGTGTGGTTGGGAGTTTACTTCCGTGTGATTGTGTAGGCTTCGCCCTACGTGTGTGTGTTGGAGCTTGGCTCCGTGTGCGTGTGGGGATTTATCCCCGAGCTGTTTTATACAGCAGTGAAGTCTCACCGGTTTGGTGAGGGGTAGACGTAGGGAGCTCATCGTGGTCCCAAACCACCTTAAAAATCCTCGTGCATTGTGGCTTGCATTGTGGTTTTTGTTGTGGTGGTTTGCTTTATTGGTCATATCTAATTATCCATTCGAGTGAGTACGGTGAGATTGAGAGAATCAAGTCTATTCCAATTAGTTTAAATTCCTCACTCTTACTAATCTTGCTAATTCCGTTGTGAGCTAGTAAATAGTTTTAATTGGACATAATTTTAGTAGAGGGTTCTATTCACCCCCCCTCTAGAACCGTGTTCCTGCACTACGGGACCCAACAATTGATATGAGAGCGAGGCTCTGTTGTCCCTAGATCTAACGATCTACAGAGTGATCCTAGTGCATTGTCAATCATGAATTTTTCTGTTGATCAAATCCCTATGAATTGCCTTCCTATTTTTAATAGTCATGATTATATTTCTTGGAGAAATGCTATGTGTGTTTATCTTGGTTTGCATGAGCCTAATGTTTGGAAGGCCATATGTGAAGGTCCATACAAGCTTCCTACTGAACATAACAAATGGGATGATATGCATGTCAAGAAAAATACAATGAATCTTAGAGTATTGAATTTTCTCTTGAATGCGATTGAGTCTAATATACTTTCACAAATTCCCTTGTGTAGGTCGGCAAGAGACCTTTGGGACGAATTGGCACGGAAGTATGAAGAAGAAGTAATGGATCCATGCTTAATGGCTCATGGTGAAGAAATTTCAAATGAGGTAAATTCTAACTCTAACTCTGATGAAGACGAAATGTCATTTGAAGAACTTCTTGATGCTTATGAGGAGTTATCGAGTCGATATAAGAAAATCAAATCTGAAAATAAAAATCTGAAAAAGAAAACTAGTGAGAATGTGCATGCTAGTGTTTCCTGTGAAAAATGCATTGAGTTAGAATCAAAAATTGAAAATCTAGAAAATAATAATGAACTTCTAGAATCCAAAGTTGAATTGTTTTCAGATGAAATGTCTTGTATGAATGAAGAGCTTGAAATGTTCAGAAAATCTAATACTGCTCTTGAAATTGAAAGTGATTCCGATGATTTGCTTGATCAGAACAAACTCTTGTTGTCTAAGATTTCATTGCTTGAAGAAACTAAAAAATGTCTTAGAAACAAGTTGGATTCCTTATCTGACGATGATAAAATGCTTGAAAAACTTCGTGATTCTAAAATTGATAGCAAGAGCATCATGTTTGAAAATGAGAAACTTAAAAAAAAATGGTGCCATGCTAATCGAGAATGCTTTGCTTGAAGGTAGATTGAACAGTTTTGATAAAAGTGAAAAAGAAAATGCGTTGTTGAAATCTGAAAATGAAAAGTTGAAACAATTAAACAACGTCATGTCTGAAAGACTGCTAGTTCTTGAAAAAGGGAAATCTGTTAATGTCAAATTGCATGAAGATGAATGTGAAAAAATGCATGTGCTAGAATAAGAAATTGAGAGCTATAAAACTACAAATAGAGTATTGAATGAGAGCATTATTTACAGTGAACAGGAGATAGCTAGCTATGAATTGCACATTGCATCCCTTGAATCTGAAATTGTAGACTTAAATGTATCATTGTCTAAATTTGTCAAAGGGAAGGAGAACTTAGACAAAATGCTAGGTGTTAAGGTCAACTTTCAAAAAGAGGGTCTTGGATATTCTCTAATCAACAAAAAGTCTTTTGAATCAAAACTAAAAACCTCTTTTGTTCATGCTTCTGATATCCCTAGCACTTCAAAAGCTCCTCCTCCTATTACACAAACAAAAATTTCTGAAAAATACTTTGAGAAAAAGAAAAATGTTCACACAAAACCCACCATGGAAAAATAATTTCAAAAAGTTCAAGGTGGGCGAAAAATGAAATCAAATGTTGAATGTTTCTATTGTGGATTGAATGGACATGTGATGGATGATTGTGTTGTCATGAAAGAGGATGACAAACATGCGTGCAAAGATAAACATATTTTCAAATCAAAAGGAAATGTTTCTTGCCTTCATTGTGGTAAGCTAGGCCACAGGATGAAAAATTATTTTTCAAAGCAGAAAAGTGAACAAAATGCTTTTAATAGAAAAAGAAATGTTTCTTGTTTCTATTGTCATAAACTTGGGCATGTCATGGATAATTGCTTCGTGAAATAAAATGATGATTATTGTTCCATGAATGCTAAGTTTGATCTTCAAAAAAAATTCAGTGACAAATATGCCTTTCGTGCTCAAAGGTTTTCATCTAACAAGGGAAAGTTCTTTGGAAAAACTTTTGCTTATAATGATAAATCATTTGTTAGAACTACTTCTCCTTATTGCTATCATTGTGGGAAGTACGGGCATGTTATGAAAGAATGTTAGTTTTTGAAAACTAATAATTTCCATGCTTCTAGAATGAATGTTATATTTAATTTTGTTAGACCTAGATCTTTTGGAAATAAGAGATGGAAAACTTTTGAAAATACCTTTGCTCTTAAAAGGAAATCATTTGCTAGAAATGCCATCCCTCAATGCTTTTATTGTGGAAACCATGGACATGTCATTGAGGATTGCAGAATCATGAAGGATGATGATATAGTGACAATGAAAAAGTCAAAGAAAACATTTGGAAGAGATGCTACTAACATCCAAGGACCCAAGAAGGCTTGGGTGCCAAGATCCGATAAATGAGTCGGTTGTTATGAAGGTGTGCCTTGAGGTAAATAAAGAATGAAAGGGGTTCCAATAAAATGGAACAAGGCACACTCATAAGGTAAAACCCCAACTTTGCCTTTTCATTATTAAACTTGATGATTTTGATGTTTGGTATGTTATTCTGTTATAGTTTTCATATGATGCTTGAATTGCATTTCCTCATAAGTCATACAAGCCTTCAATGGATGAATTTTTGGTATATCAAATGGTGATATATGAAATGACAGATCAAGTCTGTTAGGAAGCTATCACTATGTGTGAGGTGATCTTAGGATCAATGTCCTCCACCTTGTATCAAAATTCAGAAATTAAATTATTTGGCTAATGTTGAAACATGTCTTTTTGAATGAAATCAATTTGCCTTGATTTGCATGTGCTTTCAATTTGAATCTGAAAATCTTTCTTATTTTAAGAAGATAAAATCTCTGAAAATCTATTTTTGAACAACTTCTGAAAATAATCAGGTTGCATTGCTTGATTTTGATCATTTTTACACCCTTGTTCATGAAGGCCATGTCATGGAGAATGTTTGTTGTTTATCATTTAAATGTGAATGCTTTCATGTGCAATTTATCATGATAGTCTGAAAATCAAACTCTTGGATTTTGCTTTTACATATTGCATTGCATTCTTAAGTTGTTATAGGTTGCATGCATAAGAGTTCATGCATTAGGGGCATTGAAACATTCAAATAAAATCTGAAATTCTGTATTCATGGTGCATTCTACATTTGCATTTTGCATGTTTCCACTGTGTGCTTGCATATTAATATATGCTACAACCCCTTCCTTGTAAATTCTAAGACCGTACACTCCATTGATAAATAATGTTGCATCTGAGTCTTAACAAGTGTGTTTCTTGTCATACACTCAGAGGGAGTAAATATTTGATAAGTGCATCTAGATAGGGGGAGTTGTATTGCTATGTGCTCATAATATTTTCGATATACATGCTAAATCAAATTCGTACACCTCTTGCACAATATGTGAAAATGAGTGTTAAAGATATGGATATAGGAATTTCTTTTCAACACTCTAGAGATATTAAACCTGCTGCATGTATGTTGAAGAAGCAGTTGAGGAAAAAGCTGCCTACCTATCTTTGTTAAAGGAATGTGAAATGAAAGGCAGAGCAATGTTTAGTCTCACTGAGTAAATTGGGCACATATCACCTGAGACGCGATGTGGTTCATTTAAGAAAGGTGTTGTGCTAAAGTATCTCTGTTCAAAATGAAGTGAAATGGTTCAGTATTCTGAGTAACCGGGGAGTCTGGCATGAGCTCTATGTGTCTCCTCATGTAAAAAGGAATTATTTGAACCTGATCATTCTTAGAAAAATTCTGATTATCTTTGTGAAATCAATGAAAATTTTTGATGTGAAAAATATTGAGGTAGAGCATACCCTCCAATACGATGTTCTCAGATTGTAGTGTAGCTTGTATAATCTCTCGATGCGTTGATCTTAAAATCTGAGTATCCATATTGCAACAATCTATTTTCATGTTATTCACTTACACATATGGAAATTTGATTTAATATGTATTCATAAAATTGATTGATTGCATTGGCTTTTGCTTCATTCTCCTATATGATTGCACAATCCCCTAGGTGTACACTTGAGCAAACTGGTTTCATTAACTCACCTGCACTTTTTGTACACATATCCTCTCACTATAAATAAATTGGGGGAGCTATATTGCATGTATATAGATCTACTTGCTTGGAAGTCAATCATACTTGATCATTCTACTTGTATTCTGCATGTTCATATTGCCCATAACTTGCATTTCAAACATGTGCAATTAGTTCATGCATATTTGGCATTTAGAGCATTCACACATGCATATTTTGAATTGTCCGTCAATTCTTTGTCAATGACAAAGGGGGAGAGTTAGTTACTTTGTGCTTATTTCATGACTATCATATTTTACTTGACTGTTCTCATTTTGTCATAAGGGGAGTAAGCTTGCTGATTTTGGTTTTGATGCTATCGTGAACTCCCCATGTTGATCCACATTTCTGATTATGTCAAAGGGGGAGAGAGCATTAATGCATAACATTTTGTCATCATCAAAATGGGGGAGATTGTTGTGCATATAATTTTGATGATTACAAAATGACTTTGTTGCTTGGCCTTGCTTGATCTTATGCTTGAATGATACTTCATGTTCTCATGTGCTTGAATCATACTTGTTCTCTTACTATGGAGTCATGTTCTAGAATGAGAATGAATTTGTAAAATAATGCTTCTGAATGCCATCAACATGAATGAGTCTTTATGCTCATTTGAATGCAAGTATGCTAATCTTCTTGCATTGCAGGATCGAGTCTTGATGGACATCAAATGGAACTCAAGAGAATGCTTAAATAAGTCATCTTGTTGTCCACCATTCAGAACTTGTGTTAATTCTATCTCCATTCTTCAAAGAACCATTAGTAAGGCTTTGTAATTCACATATCTTCAGTTAAGTGAATTTTGTGTAAGAAAGCTACAGTGTGTTGACCCAGAGTACTTGTGCATAGATATACATGTGGTTTCACGTACCTTCTTCATGAGTCATTAAGGTTTGAAGATGTATGCTTCATGCATTTTCTATATGAGGTTTTGAGGGTCATACATGTTATTCAAATGCATGGGTTATGATGTTGATTTTTGGTTGAGACGCCTTGGGCTTTCATGCATATTCTTCTAAGTTGCCAAAGACATGAATGTGGTTCATGCACTTTCTACTTGAAGCTTTTAAGCTTGTGATGTGCTTGAAATATTCATACAAGACTTCTGAGAGTTGGTTCTATATTACTCATGCATTGCATGAATGTTTGGTCTTGTGAGCTACGCACTAAAAGCTTGATTTATTAACTTGATGTGTGAAAGAATTGCATGAACATGGCTCTTATGAGGATGGCTTCAATTAGGTCTCAATCAATGAGATTGTGTTCATTGAACACACCTTTCTATTTGAATGACAGTGTCATATCATTCATGAGGTTATTGTGATTTCAATGTATGGATGATTAAAAAGATCTCTTGTTTATATCAATGCTCCTCGTGATATCAATGCTTCATGAATGTTAGCATTTGTCAACAAGAATGTAACTTGAATGAATGTGTGTTTGAATGGTTAGCATGTTATAAACTTTCATGAGGTATGAATGTTTGCAATTTGAATGTTGAAAGAAAACCTTGCAATTGAATGATAATGTAATTGTGGAAACATCTTTATAAATATGCATAGCTACATGTGTGTATGAGATCATGGTGATGCATAATGAAAATGCATATTTACATATGTTTGCATATGTGTGTGTTTAGGTGTTCGCACTTTGTCAAATTGAGTTTCATGATATGTAAGCGTATCTTGGCAATATTATTTGAATGATTGAGCTCCCATATCATTACATATGCCTTAGATGCAATGGAAGATTCAAAGTTCCTCAAATGCCATAGCTCGTGACTTATGTCTTTATGGAAACATTTATTTATGCAATGAGCATTTGGATGGTTGACAAGTTATGGAGGTTCTTTTGGAAGAATCTAGTTTATGAGCTCTAAACTTTCACACCTGTGGTAACCTGATACTCTTGTGTTTTTACAGGTCCAAGGATGGTTTTTATACCCTCCCATATCAAGTAGATCATGGTAATACACTAACCACCTTGTGTGCTTGAAATGGAGGTAGTTGAGGTTGAGCTTTCATACCTTTGTATTTGGACAATTGAGAGATTCAATTTCATTACAACAAACACTTGTCATATGGTGGAATGTGTTTTTGTTGGTTGTAAATGGAAAGCCAAACATATGTTTGAATGTGTTGTATGATGCATTTTTATGTGAGCAAGTTGAAATTGTTGATGCTTGATTCATGAACTTTGATTATGATCTAACCGCTTGTTTCATCATGTGTTTCAGGTTAAGAAATCATGTTTGATCATCATGGGACTTTGGTAACATCTAAACATTTATTTTCCCATGTATTTTTAGTGATTTGATAAGTTTTTGAAACCCATACTGACATGGGTCGACCCCTGGGGTCGACCCGTGAAGCTTCTGGTTCGGACAGAACCAAAATTGTGACCCAGTGTGTAGGGGTCGACCCATGGGGTCGACCCACACATCCATGGGTCGACCCATGAGGTCGACCCCTGGAAACTGAGTTTCCATTTCTTATCTGTCCGCCCTCTGGTTGTCCAGGGGTCGACCCATTCCGGTATGGGATTCTCGGGAGCATCCGAAACCCAATGAAAACATGTCTAAACTTTACCAAACTACCCCCCAATGGTTTCTAATGTTATTAGGGTGTTTCTAACATGTTTTAGGAGGGTTATATGAGTCTTTTATCCAGTTCTATATATATATATGAATGTGAACTCCGATTTTAGAAAAAAAGAACCCTAATGTGCTATCTTTCTATCTTGTAGAGCAAGGAAAGGGGGAAAAGGAAGTGGAGCTCTTGCAAGGTGGTTTTCATCTACTTCCATGGAGATTTGAAGCTCGTGGTAGAAGAGGAAAAGAAGCGTCTCGAAGAGAGGAACACGAGGGCGCTGAAATCGCGGCCATCCGACAATGAGCCAAGAAGAGCCGGAGTCTTTCTTGAAGGGGGAGCTTCATACATGCTTTATCTTCTTTGATTCAGTCTCTAGAGTTTGTTTGGGGCTCAATGCATCTATTTGTCTTTGCTTCTTAAATTTCTGAAAGGATATATTGTGTGGGGGTTCGGAGAAAGGGTTCTCCGAGTGTTTATGTTGACGCGTGTGCGTCGTTTTGTGCGGAGCATATCCGCGTGTGTGCTTGGACATATCTTGGGGTATGTTCCCCGTGTGTGGTTGGGAGTTTACTCTTGTGTGATTGTGTAGGCTTCGCCCTACGTGTGTGTGTTGGAGCTTGGCTCCGTGTGTGTGTGGGGATTTATCCCCGTGCTGTTTTATACAGTAGTGAAGCCTCACCGATTTGGTGAGGGGTGGACGTAGGGAGCCCATCGTGGTCCCGAACCACCTTAAAAATCCTCGTGCATTGTGGCTTGCATTGTGATTTGTGTTGTGGTGGTTTGCTTTATTGTTCATATCTAATTATTCGTTCAAGTGAGTACGGTGAGATTGAGATAATCAAGTCTATTCCAATTAGTTTAAATTCCTCACTCTTGCTAATCTTGCTAATTCCGCTGTAAGCTAGTAAATAGTTTTAATTGGACATAATTTTAGTAGAGGGTTCTATTCACCCCCCCCCCTCTAGAACCGTGTTCCTGTACTACGGGACCCAACAATAGGGTACCTGAGGGAAAAATAACAACTTGTTATTTCTCGTGAAACTGGAAGGAAAATCAATCTTAAAACTAATTAACTATCTCATCCCAGGTTCTACCCAATTCTCACATGGGTGTAGAAATTTGTTCCTCAGTTCATATGTAGGGGTCCTTAAACCTTGGACTTATCCTATGACATGACTCTTTTCCTTAAGTCCTGAGACTTAGGCTCTGATACCAACTTAATTGTCACGCCCCGAGCCTTTATGACAGCGGAAGACTCGCTCGAGAAACGGGAACAGCCGGCATGGTAAGCCTCTTGCAAGCAAGAATGATCAGAGTGCGAGACAATCACACACATAAATGCGATTGCACATTATTTTAATCAAACTTCAACTTATTTCATTGATAATCAATATTCAAATACAACAACTTTCAACCTATCAGACTCAAGAAATAGGAAAATTACAGAGACTCGATCTAAACAATATAAACTTTCCTAAGTCTTCACTCTCATCTTGACAACACTTTCATTCACTCTAGGACCCGCTACTTGTATAGCCCGAATCCGAATTTGAATCACTTTCATTTCCTGAAAAGATTGAAAATAGGTAATTAGCACACTTGCCCAGTAGGTATCTTCGTATCAACATGAAGGCATCATTAAAGTAATTAATATTTTAGCTCTAAAGAAATAAGATAAAATCATGTAAATGCGATCGATCACGTGGTTAAACAAAAGTAACAAGATGATCATGTAAGATAGAATGAGAGCATGAATGAACTAGCAAGAATGTAACAAGAACATGTTATTGGCCTTTCATGAACAAGAATGTATCGAGAATGTACTAGCAATGTCACATAATCATCACTCCATTATCTTTTGCTTATGAGCAAGTACTTCGTGAATTTCTGTAAAATATCAAGCAAGAAAGTCATGGCGTGCCGTATCGTGGATCTTCACTTATTTATAGAGAAAGTACTCCCGGCGCAATGCGACGCCAGTAGCATCATACCCCATGGTTTATAATAGTATGTTTTCGACAATCAGCTGAGTGGACTAGCATAGAGCCCTTGAACACAAACAGTGCTCGATCGCATCTTCAAGTATAAATCAAGCTACTTCCATAACAATAAAGTATGGCCAAGAATGTATAATTCAATAAGTTCATGATAACACTATTCAATAAATGAACGCTGCAATTTAATAATGCGAGAGTCAAGAATGACTTAAACAAGGTTATGCTCGTGGAAATAAATCGGTAGCATAACGGTACATTTCTTTAACTTCCATTCATTATATTAAGTTTCTTGATCAATATGATAAGTCCTAGACCATTATCAAGCCATCTAGGAACTTTAGAATATCAACCCTTGGGTCAAACCTCGGGTTAACTAGCTCAAGCATTGTGACGGTCAAGTACTGGGCCGTTACACTCATGTGACGCACCAGTAGTGGGCTGTTACATTAGTCTGAATCCAGAAATAGCAAAATAGACTTAGTGAAATGTGACGGTCGTATATTGGGCCGTTAGATGCTCCTGACGGTCCAGTATAGATCCGTTACATTGCTAGAACTAGAAACATCGATAGTGTAATCTACTAAATGGGCTTTAATGGTACAACCAACTAGGCGTCCTAGTGAGAATCCCTGGCTCGCAGAGAATTACGGAGGCCTTGAAACAAGATTTCCTAGTCCATTGGAAGGAATATCCAATAGTGAGATCCTCATGTCCAAGAATAATGTCCCTATAGTGCAAAGTGTAAACAAATGGATAACATACCGGAATATGTGCCATGTACTTAAAGAAATGACTCTATAGATAGAGAGAGAATGTATAGCAACGTGAAACCAAGATAAACTCCGTCAATACATCTTTGAAAACCATGATTTAGATACAAAACTATAGAATTTTGGCACATGAAATTAACATAACTTAAAATAACTTAAGACACCTTAATCATGCACTTTCGATTATGAATCAGTAACTAAACTTAGAGTCATGATAACATGTCCAAACTTAGCTATCTAAGCTTATTTATAGGTAAACTTTAACTGGTTATCATTCCGTCTCGAGCTGACAGAACATAGTGTTTGACGGTCTACAATAGGCGCGTTACAGTCTTGTGACAGTTTATTGTAGGGCCGTTACAGTAGTGTAACGCTCCTATTAAGATGCGTCAGAGACCATAAAGTAATTAAGATACAGCAGAGGTTGTGACGGCTTATCGTAAGGCCGTTAGATCATTATGACGGTCTTACCTTGATACGTCAGATCGTCTGCTGGCAGTAAAATAAAGTAAAGGTTTATGAAAACATAACATGCCTGGATATCAAAATACTACAACTGTTCTAGACATGATGAACGAAGTATAGGCCAACTACATGCATGGGTTTTAGTGAATAGACAAGATAATATCTTTTATTTTCTATTTAGGGCTAAGAGATGCATGAATGTATAGAACTATTAAAACATGAAATCTATGATCTATCATGTATGAAATCAATCAAAACCAGAGGGCTTTTATACCTAACAAGATGTTTTTGCCAATCATGAGATGACCTACCTCTTAACTAGTCTTTAAGCTTCTAATTTGAGTCTGAAAACCATGCCCTAGTTCTCCTTTTCCAAGGATTTTCTAGCAATTTCCTGCTGCTCTAACTCCACAACCTCTTGACCTAAAGATGTGAAATTTTGAGGGTAAGAAGATGAAACTAAGGTGAACAAAAAGTTCTAAAGGATTGAGCCCTAATTATCTCGTTTAGGCGTTCTAATCTCTTGATCTTCAGGGGTCTTGCGTTTAGTTTCCTGGGTTATTATGGTCGAACCAGCAACTTTGGAAGCTTCAATCTCCTTGGTTGCATGATCTCCTAGCACGAACTTTGGAGAACTATTAGTCTAAAGTATACTAAACAAAATCTTCTAAAGAACTTACCCGAAATTATGACTCCTTATCTTGATTCTTCACGAGTCAAAAGTAAGGGTCGCTCAGTTCAGAACTAGGTTCTATTTATAGGGTTTTGGCTAGGGTTTGAGGATTAGATCGATTCTAGAATCCTTAATTTGCCAGAACCTGATCCCTAAGAGTCCTTAGTAACCTTACAAGTTCTCCCAATTTGGTCTCTTGTAGATAGGATCTCAAAGATCCAATCTTTCTACTCGTTCTTCCATTCACGGAACTGACAGGGTGTAACGCATCAAGATTGGTGCGTTACATGGCTGTGGCGATCGCACGATAGACCGCTACATCCAACGTGCACAGACTTCAACATAACTCAAACTCTTTTGTTAATTATCTATTTTATTATCTATAAAAATAATATTTATCCGTAAATAGGCTAAATAACCTTCTAGAATATAGGCCAAACTTAATGGGCTTGGTCCTTAAACCTCTTGGATTTTATTTAAATAGGCTAGGTTAATTATTTATCATAAATTGGGCCTTATAATGACTTATTAATCTAATAATCCTTTTATTAATCTATTTAGCCTTTATAAATTCCTAATAAATTCTAGAAAATTCTATAAATAATCCAAAAATTATTACATAAATTCTGGGGCACTACACCCTCCCCCACTTAGAAGAATTCGGTCCCCAAATTCAATACATGGATTATGGAGAGTGTACTTATAGTTTAAAATAATTCTGGGAATCTTTTCCGCATGGCTGCTTCGGTTTCCCATGTTGCTTCATATGGCCATATTTTCTTCCATTGAATCTTGACCATAGGAATAACTTTATTTCTTAGTTGACGCACTTCTTGTTCCAGAATCTTTATTGGCGTTTGCTCGTACGTCATATCCTTCTGAATCTCTAAATTGTCATAAGTGATAATATGGTCAGGATCATATACATATTTCTTCAGCATAGAGACGTGAAATACGTCATGAACTCTTGCTAATTGTGGAGGTAAAACCAGTCTATAAGCCACTTCACCAACCCTGTCAAGAATTTCAAACGGGCCAATGAACCTTGGAGTTAGTTTGCCCTTAATGCCAAATCTCCGAATACCACGACCTGGAGAAACCTTGAGATACACATGGTCTCCTACTTGAAATTCTAAGTCGCGTCTTCGATTATCAGCATAAGATTTCTGCCTATCTTGTGCCATCTTTATTCTCTCTTGAATAAGCTTGATCTTCTCTGTAGAATCTCTGATAATATCGGGGCCCAGGAATTGTCTTTCCCCTATTTCACTCCAACATATTGGTGATCGATAACTTTTTCCATATAGAGCTTCAAAAGGTGCCATTTGTATGCTAGCCTAATAACTGTTGTTATATGCAAATTCTACTAGAGGCAAGTGATCATGCCAACTACCTCCAAAATCAATAACACATGCCCTGAGCATGTCTTCTACCACTTGATTCGTTCTTTCTGTCTGACCATCAGTTTGTGGATGAAAGGTTGTGCTGAAATTCAATCTAGTCCCTAGTGATTGTTGTAGACCCTTCTAAAACTATGATGTGAATCGAGGATCTCTATCAGATATAATAGTGAATGGGACACCATGTAATTTAACAATCTCTCTTATGTATAATGCTGCCAGGATATCCACAGACCATCGCTTTTAATTTGTATGAAATGTGCAGATTTAGTTAATCGGTCTATGATTACCCATATACCATCGTGTCCACCTCTTGTCTTAGGTAACCCCATAATGAAGTCCATCCCTATACTCTCCCACTTCCATTCGGGAATATTCAAGAGATGCAGTTTACCTGCGGGTCTAAAATACTCTGCCTTTACTTGTTGACAAGTGACACAGCGAGACACAAAATCAGCTATTTCTCTCTTCATATTGGGCCACCAGAAGTTTCTTCTGAGATCCTGATGGCAGATTTTACAATAGGGATGTGCTCAGTCTCAGATCTGGTCAGGCATACTGAGATCTGACTGAGAACCAGCGCTGACCGCGATGTAGACCTACGAATTAGATGTTGAGCTCTTCATGAAACTTGTAGAGGGGAGAGAGAGGAAAACGGGGATAATTTTTGTGAAGGAGTTGGTGGAGATTTGGATGGGGAAAAGTATTTATTAGCACTGGGTGGTCGGATCTGGACAGCAGAGACAGATCTGAGTTTTGGATCTGACAGTGATTTTTAAAAATAGGTAGAAGACTCCAAAAATTCCACAAAAATTCGTGGGTGATGGGGGTGGTGGACAGAACCTCCAATAAAAATATCAAGTTATTCAGATCAGACGAAGGTGGGTTCATGAATGATCTATTTGGGTTCTGAAAAACTGGGCAGACTGTAGGCAGATCTGGAAGAAGGTGGAGAACGAAAATGGAAAAATGGAAAATAAAAGCTAGAAGCTCCACCAATTTTTATGGGACGTTGGTTGACCCTCTAGAACTCACCCTGAAAGTTTGGGCTCCAAAAGATCTCGGGGTTGAGAGCAGAAATTCTGGGAATGGCCTGATGTCATGCGATTGGCAGAATACCAACGATGGCGGTGGCGGTGCAATGACGGCTCGATGGCGATGGCGGCAGCGACGACGAACTCCACACCAGATAGATGAGGCTTCACACCTCAGGTTACAGCCTTCCCAGCTGCAAGAAGAAGAGAGGAGGGAGAGAGAGGGGCGGCCCTTGCTTGGCTCCAACAAAAATCAGAATTTTTTGCATTAATTGTGATAGAAATGAAAATTACAACCTTTTATATGAAATGACCTCCCATGGTAAATGACTAGACATGCCCTCAGATCTAGGGTTGATGAGGGGCATCTAGGGAAAGTCAATATTACATATTTCTCATGTGGTCAAAGAGAGGAAAGAAAAGAAAAAAACTAGCCTAATAGAGCCAAAAAAGGGGGCGCCCCCTTCATGGGCCATTCTTGGGCCAAGTTGGTCCGAGGCCATCAAAAGGCCATCTACAAGCCCATGATAGCCTATAGGCCTTCCAACCTAGGTGGCCCATGAGAAGGAGAAGCCCAATTGGGCCTTAAGTCATTTAAAGATCCATTATGAAGTTTAGTGGTCCAATATGGCCACACCTCTTAATAGACTCTAAAGGGCTTAATCCAAATGGCTTATTAAGAGCCTTACAAACAGCCCAAAATGAAAACCCAAGTAAAAACACACATTACAAGCCCAAATACAATGTAATTAAATGCTAAAAAGTGTCCAAACTCATGGCGGAGACTCCAGACTATCTCCGAGCCAAAGGGAAGCCGATGTAGCCCGAGTGGTGCTCCGCGTACGGTACCGATGGCTCGTCGGTTCGTGCTTCTCGATCGCTCTGGTGTCCGCACCAATTCTCCCCAGGTGGGAGAAACTCGACCCTGTCGAGTAAGGGTCTGCGTCGCTCTGATAGCGCTCCAGTAGATCTGGATCTAGCCTCTACAACTCTCCACGGGTGATCCAAGTATCCTCAGTGGCGGGTCACCCTCTCCAATGCACTAGGTAGCGCGGGTAGGATCCACTCCTGGTAACTGTCACCTGCTCATCCAGTATATGATCTATATGCTCTTGCTATCGTGAAAATGTGGCTAGTGGTGGACACTCAGGTGTGGGATCACTCTCAATGGGGGGAGATGGCTCGAAAGGCTCACTAGGGATCATCGCTGGGTCCCTATATGTAACTAGATCCGACACATTGAAAGTAGACCTTATACCATATTCCTCGGGCAGGTCCACAACATACGCATTGGACCCAACGCGTTTCAACACTCTAAATGGACCGGCTCCGTGAGCTTGCAATTTATTTACAGTTCCAAAGGGAAACCGTTCAGGTCTTACCCTAATCATGACATATTCACCCTCTTGGAACTCACGGTGGTGTCGATGGGCATCGGCTAACTCTTTATACCGTGCATTGCTAGCCTCAATGTGACGACAGATGGCGTCATGCAAACTCCTAACATGCCTAGCAAATAACTCGACAGACTCAGACACTCGTGCATGAATGGGCATGGGAACAAGATCCACTGGCTTCCTAGGCCTACGACCTGTGACAATCTCGAATGGACTCATACCGGTAGACCTGTTAACCAAATCATTATATGCAAATTCTGCTAGTCGTAATATGAGATCACAATCACCTACATGGTCCCTGACAAGACACCTCAAAAGGTCACCCAGACTCTTATTGACCACTTTGATCTGATCATCTGTCTAGGGATGATATGCAGTGAAAAACTTGAGGTGAGTACCCAACATATGCCACAGTGTCTTTCAAAAATAACTGGTGAACCTAACATCACGGTCAGACACTATGGTACGAGGCAACCCGAACTTGCACACCATATGAGTAAGAAATAGGCGGGCTACCCTCGAAGCATTCGAAGTCTTCGAGCAGGGAATGAAAAAGGCCATCTTCGAGAACTGGTCAACCACCACATAGACCGAATCATGCTTCCTAGAGGTACGTCGCAATCCCACAACAAAATCCATGCTAACATCTTGCCAGGGAGCATCAGGCACGGGAAGAGGCGTATAGAGGCCCGAGCTTTGCTTCTTCATTTTGGCCGTAGCACATGTACGGCACTGGGCCACAATATGAGCAACATCTCTCTTCAAACTCGGCCAATAAAATCTGTGCTCAACAGCCTCGATAGTCTTGTTCCGACCAAAGTGGCCGGCTAGACCTCTCGCATGTAGTTCCCAGACTAAGAAGTCACGAACCGAAGTTCGGGGAACACAAAGCCTGCCTCCTCAAAAGAGGTAACCCTCCTGGAGCACATAATCATCAAGGTCTCTCGAGGGTCCGGCCTGAAGAGTGGTATAAATCTGACGGAAGTCAGGACAGTCAACATAGGCCTCTCTCATCTTCTCTATCCCTATGACCTCGGCACTCATGGTAGTCAGCAGACAAGCACGCTGACTCAAGGCATCAGCCACCTTGTTCTCCACTCCAGCCTTATGTTTAAGCACAAATGTGTACTGCTGGAGATACTCAACCGATTGGCTGTGACACGCATTAAGCTTCTTTTGGGAATGGAGGAACCTCAATACTTCATGATAGGAGTACAAGACAAACTCCTGATGTAAAAGATAGTGCCTCCAATGCCTAAGAGCCTGAACAACTACGTAGAATTCTTTATCATAAGTGGAGTATCACAGTTTCACGTCATTCAACTTTTCACTGAAGTATGCGACCGGGTGGGCCTCCTGACTCAACACTCCTCCAATCCCTACACCTGACGCATCACAAGAGACCTCAAACACCTTCGAGAAATCTGGCAATCGAAGGATAGGTGTCTGGGTCATGAGCTCCTTGATGTCCTTGAAGGCAGCGGCAGCGGCCTTCGTCCATACAAATGTGCCCTTCCGAATACAATCCGTGATCGGGGCAGTGACGGAGCTAAATTCGCGGATGAAACGACGATAGAACGTCGCGAGGCCATGGAAGCTGCAGACATCATGGACCGTGCGGGGTTCCGGCCACTCAACAATGGCTCGGACCTTCTCCGGATCAGCGGAGACCCCAGTACTAGACACAATAAAACCCAAGAAGGTAAGCTGAGGTGTCATGAAGGCACACTTCTGTGGGTTCGCAAACAACTGCTCTCGCCTCAAAAGTAGACAGACCTGCCGTAGATGATCCAAGTGGTCCCCTGTTGTGTAGTGGACAGCGGATCAAGAGGAGAGGGGTGAATAGATATGCCCCTCTTCTCGCAATGCAACCCTCTATATAGCTAGATAAGATAAATTACAGTGGAATATAACTAGCTTATCAAAGAACACTATGATTCACTTGGCACGATGAGCAATCCAATATATCGATTCAAACCTAAGCAAGCATCTAGAATGAGCAATCACATAAACAAACCACAACACACAATATTTTAAGGTGGTTCGGACTGAATCCCTAGTCCTACGTCCACCCCTCACCAAATCCGGCGAGGCTCCACTAGTGCCACGCACTGAACCGCAAATCGAAAAGACCTCCGATTGCCTTCCTACTAACCACAGGTAGGGACGTCAACACCGCAGATCGGACAACTTCCGATTGCCTTCCTACTAACCACCGGTAGGGACGATCTTCAGTTTTAATCGTTTGTATGAAATGAAAAAGAACAAATATGAAAACACTCTATCATCAAACAAGATATAGAATATGCTTAAGAAGAAAATTCTTGTCTGAGATTACTGGAGCTTGAGTTGGATGCTTCAATGGTGTCTTCTTCCTTGAGAGATGATCTTCCTTTAGTTGATGAAGAAGACTATGGATGTAGCTTTGATCTTCCTTGAAAATCTTGTGAAATCAGCTTCCTTGGATCACCTTGATAGCCTTGCTTGCTTCTACTCTTGCTTGGAGGTTGATGGCTTCAGATCTTGGCTTGAATCACCATGGATGGATGAAGAACTCCAGCCCGAAGTACTATTCACGGAGGTGCTACAGTACCTGCGAATCTCCTCCTCTAGCCTCCCTTAATCTCCTTTGATCCAAATGAAGCATTAGGCTTTCTAACCCCTCATGTGTTGGTTTTATAGACATTGAATAGTCCTTGGACATCCCCCAGACCAGATCCACAAATCATGGGAGATTAGGTGAGTTTTGATTAAACAAATCTATGGAAAGGGGCTGGCCACGAGGTGGAAATCGAAGTCAAACATGGCTACATCGGGACTGGCGGTTGACCTACAGCTTCTAGCGGTCGACCGCTACTGAGAAACTTGCAACCGGATGGTCCCTGGGATTTCGGTCGACCGCTGCTGGCTGGCGGTCGACCGCTACTGAAAGACATGCAGACTGGCGGATGCTGGCTGGGGCGATCGACCGCCAGCTGGGCAGAACCCGGGCTTGCCCGGGTCGGTCCGTTAACCTTCTTAGCTCCGTCGCTTGACTTCTATAGCAGCCCGTTCATGTCTGTGGCATCACCCTTGACTGTCTTGAAGATTTCTGTTGATTATATCACTCCTATAATCAGAATTTTGTTCCGGGGGCTCTGCCCCCGGAAACCCCCGCAAGGGGCGCTACCCCCTTGACCCCCGCGACCTGACCGCGCAGGTCGATCCCCGCGACCTGACCGCGCAGGTCGATCCGCGTGCGAGGGCGCAACATTGAGCTTTCACCTTTGCCATTTCCACTGAATTCCTTGTCCATTTAATGGCGTATCTGTCATGAACAAAACATCACGTGTGTCAGTCACATGAGAGTGGAAAATATCAATGACTAATAGTGTTTAGCCATTATCAAAACCAAGAATACCACAGAACTCATATGACCATAGGATGATGTCGAATGACCCAAGTGACCACAGGATGACTCAAATGACCATAGGGACACAATATTCTCCCCCTTTTTGATGATGGCAACACTGTGAGTCATTGTGTGGCAGTGTGATCTAAGATGGCAAAGTTTATGACATATGTGACATGTGCAGCTCAAGATCCATGAATTAAAGCATGTGAATACACATATGAATGCGGATATGAATGCTATGTTATGCGACATGTGCAGCTCAATAAGACATGTGAATACACATATGAATGCGGATATGAATGCTATGCAATTATGCAAACCCATCACATATGAAGGCACCAAAGCTCTCACAAAGTTCTCTCCCCCGTGGACTCTCTCCCATCTCTCCCTTTGACAACTCACAAAAGCCGCACAAAGGACGACCGACTCACAACAAAATATTCTCCCCCTTTGACAGTAGCAAAAAGGAGGGAGAAAGTTGAGAAGGTGACATATGTCTGTGAGATCAGAGCTAAAAGGAGTGAAGAGCAAGCCATTATATGCAAAACTGAAACATGCCGTGAGCAATATATATGGTTCAAAGCTAATGAAACCCGAGATCATCAACAGAGTTCAAAAAGTAGCTACATCCAAGATTTAATAGAAATGAACCAAAAATGCATATCATGGTAGTGTTTAACCTTCCCTTGTCTGATATAACCATATTCAATAACTACAAAGGGAATAACATAGAAACTAGTACTGAGGCTAAACAATCATGACTAGAGCATGGAATAGTAGGATTGCAGCATGTTTGATGTTTCAGGAGCTTTTGTATTTGAAGATATATGACTTACTTTTTACGAGCAATCAAGTCTACTACATGCCTCCAAGCCGTAAGAATACACGTTGTTTAGACGCCAGTATTCCTAGGTATTTAGTAAGACTGACGGTTATGCTTCAGAATGAACAGAGATAGCAGAGTCACGTCATGACATATCCAATCTCATTTCTTTGATGAGAAGATATATTTCTCAGTAATTATGCCATTGCTCTGCCTAGAGTCCAAATGAATTAAGACAGAGATAACAAAGGCACATCATGACATATCATTCGTCACATGATTTGATGACGTGACATATTTCTCCGTGCAACAATAGCATTACTCTGTCAAATTGATTTTCAATAATTCCAGCTCATCAAAATGTTTAAAAACAATACTAAGCCTGAGTGTATCACCAAGATTGTCATGAGGTTTGGATTTTCAGATTTCAGGATAGTCATTCAAGACATAACATGCAATCTCTAGTTAAAGTCTATTAAAACCACAGAACATAGATGGTTTCAAACAAAATATATCAGAACTACAAGGAAATCATTAAATCTAAACCATTTTCATTGAATAGACAATCATCAGTTCATATAATAGAAAGCTCTCACACCATATGTCCGTCAATCTCATGATCTCATATTCAGACTGTAAGCCATGGAAGTACAAGAAATTAAGAAAAGCATCAAGACTCCCCCTAAGGATATGCAATGAATGCATTCAAGGAGTTATGTGTGCAAGCAAGTGTAATGATAACTATCAAGAAGAGAATGACCTGAACATGCAGGGGTTGACATGAATTTGGTAGACATGAGATGCATGACCCAACACATGGTTGTACACTTATTAAATGCAACAGAATGAAGATGAAACATATGCATGAATGCTGCAAAGAGACAACTCCCCCTTACTATATGGCCTATATGCGACATTGACACATGATACTTGGCGGAGGTGAAACCTCACACATATTGAGTGCTTCTAGGCAAGCATAACCTGCCTTTCCATACATCAACATTTGATATACTATGGCCATACAAGAATGATGCTACACAAATCATGCAATACATCATGAACATGAATTCAAATTTATTATACATCATGACATGCAATGCTACATCATATGCAAAATGACATATTTGACTTATAAACAATGGATGAACACACTAATCTGCACAAACACACAACTAAATTGAACATGATCATCATTTCAATTTTTAGTGGCCTGAGGTCTGCAGAGACCAAGCTCCCTTCTGAGTGTTGAAAACCTGTCATTACACAAGGGCTTGGTGAAAATATCAGCAATTTGATTTAGAGTATCAACAAAATACAGTTCAAAATTTTTCTTACCAACCTCATCTCTAATGAAGTGATGTCTAATCTCAATATGCTTAGTCCTAGAGTGCTGGACTGGATTTTTTGCAAGGTTGATAGCACTAGTGTTATCACATAGAATCGGGACACAACCAAGATCTACTAAGTAGTCTTGGAGTTAGTGTTTAATCCATAACACTTGAGTGCCACAGCTCCCCGCAGCAACATATTCTGCCTCTGCGGTTGAGAGGTCAACCGAGTGTTATTTCTTGGAGGCCCAAGAAACTAAACACCTGCCTAAAAATTGGCAATAGCCACTAGTACTCTTACGATCCAGCTTGCATCCAGCGTAGTCCGCATCAGAATAATATATAAGAGATAAATCACATGATGACGGATACCACAATCCCAAATCTTGAGTGCCGGCAAGATATCTAAGGATACGTTTGACGGTAGTCAAATGGGATTCTCTAGGACTAACTTGAAATCTAGCACAAAGGCATACACTAAACTGGATATCTGGTCGGGATGTAGTCAAATAAAGTAAAGAACCTATCATACCTCTATAGACCTTTGCATCCACCAATTTACCATTTTTATCCGAATCTAGTGAAGTTGAGGTGCTCATAGGAGTTGCAATGATTTTACTATTTGCCATGTCAAATCTTTTCAGCAGCTCCTTGATATATTTGGCTTGACTTATGAAGCAACCATCTTATCCTTGGTTGACCTGCAAATCAAGAAAAAATTGGAGTTCTCCCATTAGGCTCATCTCAAATTCGCTAGTCATGAGGTTAGCAAATTCTTCACACATTTCAGATTTAGTAGAATCAAACACAATATCATCAACATAAATTTGAACAATCAAGATGTTCTTACCTTGCTTCTTGGTGAAAAGTGTTTGATCTACCTTACCTCGTGTGTACCCTTTTTCAATGAGGAACGAGCTTAGTCTCTCATACCAAGCTCTTGGTGTTTGCTTAAGTCCATAAAGCGCCATGTCTAGTTTGTATACAAAATCTGCATTGTTAGAATTCTCAAATCCAGGGGGCTGCTCAACATAGACTTCTTCTTTGATCAAGCCATTCAAGAAATCACTTTTCACATCCATTTGGTACAGCTTTATTCTAAGGGAGCATGCAAAGGTAAGTAAAATTCTGATGGCTTCAAGTCTAGCAACTGGGACATAAGATTCATCAAAGTCTACCCCAAACTCTTGATTATACCCTTGAGCCACCAATCTAGCCTTGTTTCTTATTATCTTGCCATCCTCACTGAGTTTATTCCTAAAGACCCATTTAGTGCCTATGATAGAATGTGATGAAGGCCTAGGAACAAGATGCCAAACTTTGTTTCTTTCAAACTGGTTTAACTCGTCTTGCATTGAATTTATCCATTTTTCATCTTTTAATGCTTCATCAATATTTTTGGGTTCATGCTGAGAGACAAGAGCAAGTTGATCTAATTCTTCCACAATCTTAAAATGTGACCTTATTCTGGGTGGGTCATTCAAGCTACCAATGACATTTTCTAAAGGATGATCCTTAAGAATTCTAATGTTTGTAGCATCATTATCTTCTCTTGGAGCTTAATTCCTTGCGTTGCTTGATTCAGCTCGGTCACCATCTTCTTTTATTTCTTCTTGTGGAGGATCACTCTTGTCCTTCATGCTTAGGAATTCCCCATCTTCATCGTTTTTCCTACAAGAGTTATCATTGTTAGAATCATCAGGATATTCATCAAAGGAAACATGGGGTGATTCTTCCACAGTTTGACTCTTAATATTATAAATTCTATAAGCCCTAGATATATCAGAATATCCAAGGAATATACCTTCATCGCTTTTGGGCTCGAATTTATCTAAGTCTCCTTTGTCATTGTTGTGGATGAAGTATTTTGACCCAAATACTTTCATGTGTGTGAGAGAAGGTTTTTTACCTTTCAGTAACTCATAAGGAGTCTTTTTGGTGTGTGGCCTTACCATAGAGCGGTTGATAATATAACATACCGAGTTTACCGTTTCAGCCCAAAACCTCCTTGGAAGTTGTCGTTCAGCAAGCATGGTTCTTGCCATCTCTACAAGTGTTCGATTTCTCCTTTCAACTACACCATTTTGCTCCGGCGTTCTTGGTGAAGAAAATCGGTGTGAAATACCTTCAGCCCTGCAAAGATTATAGAGGTTAGCATTTTCAAATTCACCACCATGATCAGATTGGATCTTGGAAATTTTAAACTCACCGTCCTGCTTTATCTTCATGTAGAGTGCCTGAAACTCATCAAAAGTATCATTTTTATGTGTGAGAAAGAAAACCCATGTGAACCTAGAAAAGTCATCCACCAAGACATATCCATATTTTCTACCACTTAAGCTAACAGTTCTGGTTGGGCCAAACAGGTCCATATTGATAAGTGTTATATTTTACATCATAATTTACATCACATCCATCATCTTTGAGCATTATTTGAGTATATTTGTGCAACATGAGCATTAATTACATTCTCACACATTATTTGAGTCTTCATGCATTTTATCATCTTTTTGAGCTTAAAAGACCATGTGAGAATTATTTAAATATTTTCACAATTATTTTGGAATTAAATAGATTGATATTTTAATTTTCAGGAAAAAGTGACCTAGATCAAGGCGCTATTTAAATAACGACAGATGCAAGAGCGCGTCTTCAGCAAGAAGCGACAGCTCCAAGGGCATCAATTCAGTTGATAAAAGAAAGGAAAAAAAGAATAAAAAAAAGAGAGAAAAGAATTAGCGCCCGAGAGGAGGTCGCTAATCATTGAAAGGACGCCCAAGGTGAAGGTCGTCAATTCCTATTTTACGAAAAATGTGGAAATAGCAAATGAGGAATTAAGTAAAACTGACGCCCGAGATACAGTCGCTACTTCAAGAAAGGACGCCCTAGATTAAGGCGTCATTTAAAGAAAGGACGCCCCAATATAAGTCGCTATTCAAAGTTGAACCAGAAAAGGTACTGCAGACTCCCGATCGAACTGTTCTTCCATGTTTGCTCTTATCTAAGCAACCTTTTATGGAAAGGAGGAGTTTAATGATGGAAAGGAGTCTAATGGATCAAGTTGCATTGCTAAAACCCTGGATTTGAGTGGATTTGGGAAGTCCACGATCGTGAGAGACCAAAAACCCTATAAAAGGATGCCATGGTCGCAGGGTTACGGGGAGGACAGTTTGGAGATCTACCTTAGGGTTTAATTTCGAAGCCTTTGTTTTCATCTTTTGCAGTTAAGTTCTTCATCAAAGTTCTTCATTTTTAAGTCTTCTCCAACTTCTTCTTCTTCCTCTTCTCCTAATTCTTTCTCATTTTTATGCTATAATTAGTTTTTCAAAGCTCTGTCTACGGTTTTTACTGTTCACCCGATTTTCATACTTTCTGTTCTTCATCGTTTTTCTCCCTCTTCTGATCCTCATCTCTTTCTACTGTCTTCACAAACGTTGTGCGTTTTTGAAAGTTCTGCAACTTCTTCTTCTACCTCATCTTCCAATTCCTCACCGTTTTAAAGCTATAGCCAATTTTCTAAAGTTCAGATTTTTAGAGTTCTGCACTGTTCATCCGCGACCACCTCCTGTTCATCCTCAGTTTTCTCCATCTTCCTCTTTTTTTTAAACTCTGAAGTCTTCGTCAATCTTTTTCATCTTCTCAATCTCTACAACTTTCATGTTTTCCACTTTTTCTAATTCCTTCTGATTTTAAAGTTATTCTTGCTCCAAATCACTCTCTGTTTTCAATCTAGTTTTTCACTGTTTCTTCTCAAAACACACCAACACACACACACACCCTTTTGCATTGTTTTCAAATTTCTTCCATCTATTTCTTTCTTCCTCTATTTTCCTCTCATATCCCAAGGCGGATCTTCATCTATTAGTCTTCTCACGGTGTCGACATCCAAGGCGAGGCGATCTTCATCCAAGGCTTGGCAAGGAGGCGGCGTTATTCTTCATGCATTGGCTATATTTTCTTATCTTTTCTTTTTGATGTTCCCATGTTGTAATTCTTATTTTTCTAGTGTGACTTTCCACTATCATCTTAATGAAATTCATCATTTGTGAAATTATGTTTCTCTCTCTATCTCCTCTAATTTCTCTTCTTAAACCCTCTCATGTTCTTTAAATAGTTTTCATGTAATTTGTCTTTCCTTAGATTAATCTCACTCAAAATTCGATTTTCAAAGCATAAGGTGTTTTTCCAACTTGATAAAATAAGGATTTTTCCTCCTCGTGGGATCGACTCCGCTTACCACTATATAATTTGATTTTCCAATCTTTTAAAGTGAGTGAGTGTGAACATTTTGAAATTGTGGCACGACTTTCTTAACGACACTAGTCGGTGCGCATCAATTTTTGGCGCCGTTGCCGGCGAAGGAAATTAATTTTTATGTTGGGAAATTCCTTGTGTTTGATTTTGTATATAGTTTTACTTATTTTTCTATTTTATTTTGCAGGAAAAAAATTAAAAAAATCAGAAAATCAGAAAATCCAAAGAAATTCGGACCTGAAATTCCAAGAAATAAAATCTGTCACAGGAAGCGTCGCTAAATCCCAGATCTGTCACAGAAAACAGAAATTCAGAAAAATCTGAGAAAATCAAGCGTCGCTGAAAGGTCAGAAACGTAGGTAAAGCTCATGTTTTGTTAATTTCTGAAAAATTCTGAAAAAATCAGAAAAAATTTTAAAAATTTCAAAAAAGTCAAAAATCCAGAAAACACAAAAAAACATGCTTTTAGATTTTATTTTGCAGTAGTTTTGCATATTGTGTGGTATTTTTAGTTTATAGACTATTTCATTCATATCTCTATTTGAAAATTGAAAAAAAATCTAAAAATAAAATAAAAATCAGAAAATATAAACAAAAAAAATTCATCATGATAGCATATCTCCATCTTAGTTGCATTACTTTCATGCATTTGTGCATTTAGTTGCTCTTTTTATTTTTCATTCTTTATTTACAACATCTTTTGAAAAAAAAAATCTCATCTATTTCCCCTCCTTAAGGGCATTAGGATCTTTACACCCCTCTTGGATTTGGAAGGACACTCCATTGAGCATTCCGTCTCTTTGGACTTGAAATTCCATTTCTAAGACCTCCATAAGTCCCCGCACCCGTGGATTCCTCACGGACGCCGGGCAGGTTGTACCACGAAGCACCTTGTAGTTAGAGTGCCCTTGAAGGTTTTCCAAAAAAAAAAAATCATCATCAATCATTCATTGCATATCAAAAATTCAAAAAAAAAAACCAACGTGTTGCATGCATTATTCATATAGTTAAAAAAAACCTTAAAAAAAATGGGTGAGAAATTCAGGTTTTTGAGTTGGGCTTGCAAGTTCAATAAGGCATACATTTTGGCCCACTTTCTTGATCCATTCTTTGGGCTATGAATCCAAACTCCTTTATGCCATCTTATTATCAAGATCATAATCATATGTGGGCCAAGCCGGCCCATTATGTTGCCAACGGTCCAACTCAATCTTTTTCATTCACTCACAATGGTTTGGCCCATTATGATAGTCGATCCTCTTGGTCAGCCTATAATGGAAGCTCTTCTTATAATGACATTCCGTTCATGGGGCCCCAATTTCATTCTTCTACTCAAAGTCATATTCAAAATACTCAGTCTTTTCCTAAGCCGTATGACTCCACTCTAATCCAAAAGTAAGTTTGTATGACTCAAAATCCCTCCCTATCTTCTTATGATTTTTGTCCACAATCTTCAAGCTCAAGTGGGAGAGGGCAATCAGAGTATTCTTGGAATTCTATGCAAAGGTTGGCCCAACATCCTTTACATCAAACTTCTCAGAATTGGGCTCCATATTCTAATGATTGTTATGATCAAGCTCAACATCAAGATGGATGGTCCATGTCCTCTTCAATTGATCACTCTTCCCTTTGTTATTCCTATGAATCTCAGCCTCAATGTTCATCTCCTTCATCCTCAAATCCGAATTCAGAGGAGAAATTCAATCAATTCTATCAATTAATCATGCTGCAAAATCAATCTCTCCAAGTGCGAGCTGATAGGATGACTGAGGAAATTAAGAGGATAGAGGAAGAACAAGTGCTTAGCTACTCAGGTTCCACTCTTACTGATCAAATTCCTTATGATAACTATGATCAATCTATGATTCCTCAAGAGTCTAACACTCAACTCAATTTTGAAGATGAAGAGATTATGGAGAGGTCTGGTCAGGAGACTTTAAGTGAGGAACCTAAGAGATTTGAGGGGATCAAGGAATTTGATGACATTACATGTGAGAAAGAATGTGCTAAATTACTTGATGATCATATTTCACTTATGTCCCTTCCTAAAGTTAAGAGTGAGAAGCTTGCGCTTACCTATGATTATGAGGAGGATTTTCAAGAAATCGATAATCTCGAGTTGGGGGGAGATAGTAAGATGCAAATTTATGATCAAATTTTACCACTACCCATATTTGAGGAGAGCATATTCCAAGTAGAAGAGGACAAAGAGGTGACTGCAAGAAATGATTTGAGTGAAGTTATAAAACAATTGTCCTGGGTAAATAAAGAGGTGGGTAACTCCCATGACCTTACTCTCGATTGGGCATCTCTAAATCAAGGGGAGGATATTGATTTGCTATCTATTCTTGATACCGGTAATTCCATGGTGGATATTTTCATGTTAGCCGATTTGTCTGATTCCATTAAACCTTACAAGCTTCATGATGTTGAGGAGTATGCATCTTTCACTGTTGATTCTTCTAAGCTCCTTGACACTGATCCGTTGCTTGAAACTCCTCTCCCTTTGATCCCTTCTCACCTCACTCATGATCATGAAATCTCTAAAAGTGAGGAAGAGCATGACATTTTGATTAATAATAAGGTCTTCATTAATGTTTTCAACACATATAAAGACCACAAGTTTGAAGAAAAATTTCTGATTATTAATCAAGGGGATCCTTTTGGCCTAACTAATTCATCATGGTTTCTACCTCAGGTCACCCCATTAAGAGTTAGGTTGTTAATTCATACATTGCATGATCAACCGAATTGTGACAACAACCACTCTAGCCCCTATACAATCATGCTTAATCTCATCTTCTTGTGGTACAATGTTTGGTTTTTCAATGACGATGAGATAACGTGGTGGCTCATTCTTAAATCCACATGTTGGTTATAGAGTTTGCACTTTTGAGCTTTCATACGTCTGGCTGAAGACGGAAAATTTAGCGCTTCTGGGAGGCAACCCAAGGTTTTTTTTATTTAATATTTTTGTTTAAGTATGCTTCAATAGTCAAGATAAGGTCAAAGGAGAAGAAGTTGTTGCCGTCTGTTGATGGAGTTCTGCCCCGCACACCAGGTTGTCTCTTTCCTACTCATTAAACTTTACTGTTACATTGTTCTTTCATTTCAATTTTATATGCCATTGAGGATAATGTCATTTAAGTTGGGGGGCAGAGAAAAATTTCATCATTGCATATAATACAATTTGGTAGGGTTTTTACATGAAATTATTACAAATTTGAATGAAAATGAAAAGATGAAATTCCCGACTTAGTTTTATTGTTTCATGCTTGAATTGAAAGTAATTCTGGATTAGAAAAGGCTAGGGAGAAGGTTGAAGGAAAATTAAGTTCGATCTAGCCATGGAAAACTGATATAAGAATCTCTTTAAAGTTCATGCGCACTATTAGAAAAAATATTCACTATGCACTCTGATGAAGCAAAATAAGACAAGCCCTCTGTTATTTTGGGAACTGTATCTGATACTCTGCATTTCTTGAGGAGGAGATCTATTTCAAGAAAAAGCTTTCTGCCAAGTTTTATAGAAAAAAAAAGAAAAGAAAATGCAAACGCATAGAAAGATCACGCCATGAAAAATGCCCATGATCTGAGTAACCGGGCCTGCTTCACCTAAGACGTGTTGAGGTTCGCGTAAAAAGGTGAAGGGTAGTGCAGCATTATGGTTGTGCAAATGAGAAAAAAAGTTCCAAAGGAACAAAAGAAAAAGGCAGACAAAAGCTTGTATGCTTAAATGCTCTGATCTGAGAGGTGCAGGGTTGAAAGGTACTTACTTGGAATAACAAATGGGGGATGCAATTATCTTACCTGCAGATTTAGAATTACATATGCACAAGTGCTATTGAACTTTGATTTGTATTCTTAAGTCATGTGCTTTAATTTTCAATCTAAGACTAATATGAGCATTAATGATTCTGGATTTCTAATCTTTGGTTGATTCTATGAAGGGAGAGCTGGATATAAGAGTATGATCTTTATGAATTCTTGTTGGTCCTTAACTTTGATTTAATTGCATTGCTAAGGGTCTAGCAATGAGTAAGTTAGGGGGTGTGATAAGTGTTATATTTTACATCATAATTTACATCACATCCATCATCTTTGAGCATTATGTGAGTATATTTGTGCAACATGAGCATTAATTACATTCTCACACATTATTTGAGTCTTCATGCATTTTATCATCTTTTTGAGCTTAAAAGACCATGTGAGAATTATTTAAATATTTGCACAATTATTTTGGAATTAAATAGATTGATATTTTAATTTTCAGGAAAAAGCGACCTAGATCAAGGCGCTATTTAAATAACGACAGATGCAAGAGCGCGTCTTCAGCAAGAAGCGATAGCTCCAAGGGCATGAATTCAGTTGATAAAAGAAAGGGAAAAAAGAATAAAAAAAGAGAGAAAAGAATTAGCGCCCGAGAGGAGGTCGCTAATCATTGAAAGGACGCCCAAGGTGAAGGTCGTCAATTCCTATTTTACGAAAAATGTGGAAATAGCAAATGAGGAATTAAGTAAAACTGACACCCGAGATGCAGTCGCTACTTCAAGAAAGGACGCCCTAGATTAAGGCGTCATTTAAAGAAAGGACGCCCCAATATAAGTCGCTATTCAAAGTTGAACCAGAAAAGGCAACTGCAGACTCCCGATCGAACTGTTCTTCCATGTTTGCTCTTATCTAAGCAACCTTTTATGGAAAGGAGGAGTTTAATGATGGAAAGGAGTCTAATGGATCAAGTTGCATTGCTAAAACCCTGGATTTGAGTGGATTTGGGAAGTCCACGATCGTGAGAGACCAAAAACCCTATAAAAGGATGCCATGGTCGCAGGGTTACGGGGAGGACAGTTTGGAGATCTGCCTTAGGGTTTAATTTCGAAGCCTTTCTTTTCATCTTTTGCAGTTAAGTTCTTCATCAAAGTTCTTGGTTTTTAAATCTTCTCCAACTTCTTCTTCTTCCTCTTCTCCTAATTCTTTCTCGTTTTTATGCTATAATTAGTTTTTCAAAGCTCTGTCTACGGTTTTTACTGTTCACCCGATTTTCATACTTTCTGTTCTTCATCGTTTTTCTCCCGCTTATGATCCTCATCTCTTTCTGCTGTCTTCACAAACGTTGTGCGTTTTTGAAAGTTCTGCAACTTCTTCTTCTACCTCATCTTCCAATTCCTCACCGTTTTAAAGCTATAGCCAATTTTCTAAAGTTCAGATTTTTAGAGTTCTGCACTGTTCATCCGCGACCACCTCCTGTTCATCCTCAGTTTTCTCCATCTTCCTCTTTTTTTTAAACTCTAAAGTCTTCATCAATCTTTTTCATCTTCTCAATCTCTACAACTTTCATGTTTTTCACTTTTTCTAATTCCTTCTTATTTTAAAGTTATTCTTGCTCCAAATCACTCTCTGTTTTCAATCTAGTTTTTCACTGTTTCTTCTCAAAACACACCAACACACACACACCCTTTTGCATTGTTTTCAAATTTCTTCCATCTATTTCTTTCTTCCTCTATTTTCCTCTCATATCCCAAGGCGGATCTTCATCTATTAGTCTTCTCACGGTGTCGACATCCAAGGCGAGGCGATCTTCATCCAAGGCTTGGCAAGGAGGCGGCGTTATTCTTCATGCATTGGCTATATTTTCTTATCTTTTCTTTTTGATGTTCCTATGTTGTAATTCTTATTTTTCTAGTGTGACTTTCCACTATCATCTTAATGAAATTCATCATTTGTGAAATTATGTTTCTCTCTCTATCTCCTCTAATTTCTCTTCTTAAACCCTCTCATGTTCTTTAAAAAGTTTTCATGCAATTTGTCTTTCCTTAGATTAATCTCACTCAAAATTCGATTTTCAAAGCATAAGGTGTTTTTCCAACTTGATAAAATAAGGATTTTTCCTCTCGTGGGATCGACTCCGCTTACCACTATATAATTTGATTTTCCAATCTTTTAAAGTGAGTGAGTGTGAACATTTTGAAATTATGGCACGGCTTTCTTAACGACACTAGTCGGTGCGCATCACATATGAATTAGCTCGAGTGGTTTGGATGATGTATTTTCAGATCTTCCTTTGAAAGATTTTCTTGTTTGTTTACCTAGGGCACATGCATCACACAACTTGTTTTCTTATTTAAAAGAGAGTTCAGGCAACCCATTCACCATTGAATGCTTTAACAGTTTATGTAAGACATTGTAGCTAGCATGTCCTAGTCTATGATGCCATAACCATGCAAGTTCAGATTTTGGTGCAGCAAGACAAAGATTTAAATGGGCAGGATCATCTAAATCAATCATGTAAACATTGTTGACTCTCTTACCAGAAAATTTTACCTTGTCAGATTTTGGTTCAAGGATTCTACATTCATGAGAGTCAAACAGCACTTTGTGACCTTTATCACACAATTGACTTATACTAAGCAGGTTGTATTTCAAACCTTCAACTAGCAGCACGTTACAAATGGAGTTGGAGAGATTCTTACCTACATTACCTATTCCAATGATTTTTCCCTTATTGTTCCCTCCAAATGTGACGTATCCTCCTTCCTTTTCCTCCAAGAGACAGAATTTTGATTTGTCTCCAGCCATATGTCTAGAACAGCCACTATCAAGGTACCACCTGTTATGCATGGCTGTAAGACACTCCTGCACAAGTAATTAAGCAATTGTGTTTGGAACCCAACCAAATTTGGGTCCCATCAAACTCTTCAGATTTTCAAAACATGAAACCATTTCTTTTGGAATCCAAACCTTCCTAACATTCATGTTTTGTTTGCTTAGAGCAGGGATTTGATTTTTCTTTTCAATCTTGACATTCATTTTCTATTTGGAGGCTCTTGGTTGGAGTTTGTGGAAGTTTAATGAAGTTTGCTTCTTAACCCATTGTGGCCACTGGTTGGTTTTTGATTGAAAATAATTATTTTACCACCTAGGAAATTGATGCATAGAAAAATCACAATTACCCCCAAAATATGGTGGTGTCAACCTATGGAAGTGTCGACCTGTGTGAAATTATTTGGCGGTATGAATGTTTGATGGCCAATGTGGTGTCGACCTGTGTTGTGGGGAAGGTTGACTTTTCTTAGACTTTTGAACAATCTTTTTGGGGATTTCAGTGGCTTCTTCTTCAACCTTTTCTTTTCCTTTCTTCTTTTGTTTTTGTTGATTTTGTGTGGGAGTTGTGTTTGAGGTGGAGGCTTCGGAAGATGAAACAAATGTGACACTTTTTAACCCAATTGGCCTTTTGTTTGTAGGTTCAAAACCTAACCCTTCCTTGTTGAAGTTCATTCTGGTACCTAGTAGTGCATCTAGGTTTTCTCTTCCATCCATAAATTTTTCTAAGAATTGTTGTTTATCCTTTAACTCTTTTTGTAGGTTTTCAATGTTTTGTAAGAGTTGAGTGTTGACATGTTTGACAGCTTCGTACTTCTCATTACTCAATTTGCTGTGCTTTTCATAGCTTTGCATTTTTAGCTTGATGTTATCAATCTCATTTCTCAAATTTTCATTTTCAGTTTCTAAGTCAGCCATTTCTTTTCTTCCCTCTTCCAAATCCTCAATCATTTTCTTAAGATCCTCAATTTCAGTTTCAAGTGAAGCATTCTTGACATTTATTTCATGATCATGCACAAATGAGTTAATTTTCTTTTTCAATGATTTATTCTCCTTTTTGTACATTTCATATTTTTCCATGAGTTGTATATATGCTTCCTCCCAATCATCAATTGTATAATCTTCAAATGGAGAACTTACCTCAGTTTCTTCGTCACCTTTGGCCACGAGGCAGATATCTTCTTTTTCTTTATCCGAGGAGCTAGTTCCGTCATCACTTTCCTCTTCATCACTCCATGTGGACACCATGGCCTTGTTCTTCTTCTTTCCCTTCCATTTGTCAGATTTTCTGAATCTATCGGGACAATCATTCTTGAAATGTCCTGGTTTATTGCAAGAATAGCAAATGATTTTATCAGATTTCTTAGAATTTTCAGAATTAGATTTGAAACTATTTCTTACCTTTGACCTTCCTCGCATGAAGCTCTTACCTTCCTTTCTCAGGAATTTTTTGAACTTACGTGTGAGCATGGCTACGTCATCCTCATCTCGCTCACATGCCGAATCTTCACCTTCATCAGAAGTGCCATGACCGATGGGTCCTGCTTTAAGAGCTAGGGACTTCTTCTTAGGTGCCTCAGCCTCTTTGTTCTTAAGGTTGATCTCATAGGTCATCAATGACCCAATGAGTTCGTCTACCTTAGTCGTTGCGAGATCTCTGGATTCTTCAACAACGGTCGCCTTCGTGTGCCAGGCTGGAGTTAACGATCTGAGAATTTTTCTTACAATTTCTTGCTCTGAATATTTCTTTCCCAAATCAGTTAAACTATTAGTAAGCACAGTTAATCGGGCATACATATCTTGAATTGACTCATCATGCTTCATGCGAAACATTTCATATTCAGAAACTAAAATATTGGCTTTTGTTTCTCGTACCTGAGAGGTTCCTTCATAGATTACCTCTAGCTTGTCCCACATTAATTTTGCAGATGCGCAGGTAGCCACTCTTGAGAATTCAACTGGATGGAGTGAGCATTGCATGATATGTTTAGCACTCCAGTTGATAGTGTATTGCCTTATCTGTTCTTTGGTCCACAAGTCCTCATCATCCGGCAGTTCATACGGACCTTTGCTGATCACTTGCCAAAGTTTGTAGTCTTGGGCGCGAATGAACACATGCATACGATGTTTCCAATAGGGATAATTAGTTCCAGTAAAATAAGGAGGCATGTTCACAGAATGTCCTTCAGGTAGAAAATCCTTGGACGCTGATCCACCAATTCCCTCAAGGTCGTTGGACCCCATAATGAGAGATTAGGCTCTGATATCACTTGTTGTGTAGTGGACAGCGGATCTAGAGGGGAGGGGTGAATAGATCTGCCCCTCTTCTCGCAATGTAACCCTCTATATAGCTAGATAAGATAAATTGCAGCGGAATATATGATGTGACACACCCTAAGACTTAGGCAAGCAAGCACATTCACAATCAAAAGGGCCAATTTTGGGCCGCCGCTCTCCCGTCGCTCACCCAAGCCCGGGGTGACTTGGCGATGCCAAGTGGAGGATGTGGGGTTGGGCCCTTACTGGTAGAGGGCCAGCAAGGCCAAGATTTGATTCCCGATGGATGTGGAAGCCCAATTCAATGGGGCCGACAATAGTGCCGAAGGCACCGGTTGCACTTATTCCCACGGTGATCACTCAAGGTAACGGGGCTTGAGGATCGAGCTCTCACTCGCATAACCAGCGGAACTAGAACTAATATTGAAAGACAAGCACTAAATGGAGTGAGATGTGAGCACTTACTCGACCGGTTTGAAGAAACCGGTCCCGCTCGGAGACGAGGGCGAGCGGGGAGGCGAGTGGATCCCCACACGCCGCGGCGGTGTAGCTTGACCTGCCCAACTAAGTTACAACACTACACCTCTCGCAGGAGGGGGACCTTGGGGTGGGGGTTAATGGATTACAACCAAAACTACCTCGCACAGGGAGGGGCCTTCAGCCGGCCAAGCGTGGAGGGGAAACTAGGGCTAAAAGTAATGAAGAGGTGAGGACACCGGTTCTGCCTACTCTCTCTGAACAGGGACAGATAGTCGATGTTGCTGCTGCAGAACTTGCTCAAAAAATTTTCTGAAGGCGGGACCTATGGGGAACTCTTCGGGATTGGTACTGGAACACCTCTGAATTTTGTTGATTTCTTCTGGAGCCGCTGCTGACCTGGGTGGAAGTTCGAACAGAGCACCAGATCCTCGGACTGGCAGCTTCAGACTTCTAATAGTAGGTTGCAGAGGACGCCCCGATAGCTCCCGAACTCATAATCAAGCACCGTTAGATTCGTTGGAACCGTGGATGAGTCCTCTTCACAGAAAAACTAACGGGGAAGCCAAAAGATGTCGGAGAAGACTTGGAGGCACTGAACAAAGATGACTGGTCGGTGCAGACTGTGGGTAGCAGAACGGCGCAGTTGAGGCAGAAAAATGATAACTCTGGTTCACGAAAGCCAATTGAAGTCCCGTTTCTTGATTCTGAAAGTAGACAAGGCGATGAAGAACTTTACAGAAGAGCTCTCGAATTGATTCTTCTGGGGTTTGTCGTGGCAGAGCTTCTACTCAGGATCAGGTCTTCAGCAGAGGCACCACTGCGCAGCTGTGAGAGGATGGAGCTCTCGGGCAGCACACAACTCGGATGAAGTCGAAACCACTCTGTTGCGAAGGAGACTGGTAGACGCTTCCAACGATAGCTTTTGGGTCTTCAAACTAGTCCAGAAGAAGTTGTGGTGGCCGGTGCAAGTTGCTGGTTCACCTGCAACTTCTGAACTGCTAGCAGCAACCTAGGTATAGCTTCTAATGAATATGGAAGAAGAAGGAGAAGGGGGCATATGGTTAAGGGGAGATGAATAAGGGGTGGATGGGGATGGAGGGGAGTTGTGGGAGGTGGCTAAGGGTAGTGGAGGGGCAGGAGGAGGAGGTGGCGCAAGGAGGTGTTCTGGTTCAGCCTAAGGGGAGGGTGAGAGGAGGGTGGAGGGTGAAGGGGAGGAAGGGGGTGAACCTAGCCTAATGGAAGGGAGTGGGGTGGCCAAAACAAGTGGATGGAAAGGGCTTTTCAAATTTGAAATGGCCTAGGAAGTTGAGGAATTATGTGGGGAAGAGGGGTGAGTGTGTTGGAATGGGGAAGATATTGTTGGAATGGGGTAGATAGTGTTGGAATGGGGGAATGCTACCTTGGAACTAGGGGGTGGAGTAATGGTGGCTATGGGAAGTGGAGGGACTTTAATGGGGTAGGTGGGGGTTGGAAGTTGGGAGGGAGGAGGAGGAGAGAGAGAAAGGGGCGAACCCCTTAGAGGATGAGGGAGAGAGAGGAGAGAGAAGAAGGGGGGTGGGGACTCTCTCACCCTAGGGCTTCTCACCCAATTGGATTCTCTCCATTAAACTAAGCTTTGAACTCTCAAATGGCATTTTTCATTGATAGATTCATTACCTTCAAATGAAGGAAATGGGGCCCTATATATAGGAAACCCACATTTTACAATAAGTCCCTTACAAAAGACCCAATGACAAATAACCGAAGGGGTAGGGGGGGTCTTGGGCCAAGCCCGAAGAATTGGGCCCAATAGCACATTACACAATCTAATGACACTCAAACTTAGGAAAATAAATGCAAGACCTAGGGACATGACTCAAATAAAATGAAAATTACATCAAAATGACTCAAATAGATAGCACAAAAGGGATAATTGGGCCTTTATAGAGAGAGGCCCAAACTCAAACGATGCCGGAGTGTGAAGAAGACCCTAGCCAAAGGGAGTTGTGGATGATGCCTCCATCAATATAACTAGCTTATCGAAGAACACTATGATTCACTTGGCATTATGAGCAATCCAATATATCGATTCGAACCTAAGCAAGCATCTAGAATGAGTAATCACATAAACAAACCACAACACACAATATTTTAAGGTGGTTTAGACTGAATCCCCAGTCCTACGTCCACCCCTCACCAAATCCGGTGAGGCTCCACTAGTGCCACACACTGAACCGTAAATCGAAAAGACCTCCGATTGCCTTCCTACTAACCACAGGTAGGGACGTCAACACCGCAGATCGGACAACTTCCGATTGTCTTCCTACTAACCATCGGTAGGGACGATCTTCAGTTTCAATCGTTTGTATGAAATGAAAAAGAACAAATATGAAAACACTCAATCATCAAACAAGATATAGAATATGCTTAAGAAGAAAAATCTTGTCTGAGATTGCTGGAGCTTGAGTTGGATGCTTCAATGGTGTCTTCTTCCTTGAGAGATGATCTTCCTTTAGTTGATGAAGAAAACTATGGATGTAGCTTTGATCTTCCTTGAAAATCTTGTGAAATCAGCTTCCTTGGATCACCTTGATAGCCTTGCTTGATTCTACTCTTGCTTGGAGGTTGATGGCTTCAGATCTTGGCTTGAATCACCTTGGATGGATGAAGAACTCCAGCCCGAAGTACTGTTCACGGAGGTGCTACAGTACCTGCGAATCTCTTCCTCTAGCCTCCCTTGATCTCCTTTGATCCAAATGAAGCATTAGGGTTTCTAACCCCTCATGTGTTGGTTTTATAGACTTTGAATGGTCCTTGGACATCCCCCAGACCAGATCCACAAATCATGGGAGATTAGGTGAGTTTTGATTAAATAAATCTATGGAAAGGGGCTGGCCACGAGGTGGAAATTGAAGTCAAACATGGCTGCATCGGGGTTGGCGGTTGACCTACAGCTTCTGGCGATCAACCGCTACTGAGAACCTTGCAACCGGATGGTCCCTGGGATTTTCGGTCGACCGCTGCTGGCTGGCGGTTGACCGCTACTGAAAGACATGCAGACTGGCGGATGCTGGCTGGGGCGGTCGACCGCCAGCTGGGCAGAACCCGGGCTTGCCCGGGTCGGTCCGTTAACCTTCTTAGCTCCGTCGCTTGACTTCTTTAGCACTCCGTTCATGTCTGTGGCATCACCCTTGACTGTCTTGAAGATTTCTGTTGATTATATTCCTCCTATAATCAGAATTTTGTTCCGGGGGCTTCGCCCCCGAAAACCCCCGCAAGGCGCGCTGCCCCCTTGACCCCCGCGACCTGACCGGGCAGGTCAATCCCCGCGACCTGACCGGGCAGGTCAATCCCCGCGACCTGACCGCGTAGGTCGATCCGCGTGCGAGGGCGCAACATTGAGCTTTCGCCTTTGCCATTTCCACTGAATTCCTTGTCTATTTAATGGCGTATCTGTCATGAACAAAACATCACGTGTGTCAGTCACATGAGAGTGGAAAATATCAATGAGTAATAGTGTTTAGCCATTATCAAAACCAAGAATACCACAGAACTCATATGACCATACGATGATGTCGAATGACCCAAGTGACCACAGGATGACTCAAATGACCATAGGGACACAACATAGATGATCCAAGTGCTCCCCTTTTGTGCGACTATATATAAGGATATCATCAAAATACACAACCACAAAGACTCCAATGAATGGTCGAAGGACCTGAGTCATGAGTCGCATGAAGGTGCTAGGGGCATTGGTCAACCCAAAGGGCATAACCAACCACTCATATAGACCATCCTTGGTCTTAAATGCAGTCTTCCACTAATCACCTGGCCTAATCCTCACCTGGTGGTAGCCACTCTTAAGATCGATCTTCGAGAAGATAGTGGCACCGGCCATTATGTCTAGCATATCATCTAGGCGGGAATAGGGAACCTGTACTTTACGCTGATTTTGTTGATGGCACGACTATCAATGCACATTCTCCATGTGCCATCCTTCTTTGGGGTGAGTAATGCGGGAACAGCACACAGACTCATGATGTCCCGAATAGACCTTCTCTGCATCAACTCATCGACCTGCCGTTTTAGCTCGGCATGTTCCGTGGGACTCATGCGATAATGAGGAAGATTGGGCAATGAGGAGCCCGGAATCAGGTCGATAGCATGCTGAATATCCCGCATAGGTAGGAGTCCCTCAGGAAGCTCCTCGAGAAAAATATCAACGAACTCCTGCAGAATAGGAATGACATCGGGTGGGAGTTCACCCTCGGACTTTGACTCCACCTCTCGGACCGTGATAGCAAACACAGGGCTGCCCCTACTAGCCTCTCGCTCCATTTCCCGGGAGCTAATCACCATCAACCTCCTAGAAGAGGACTCGCATGTGCTCGATGTAACGGTCATGGCCCTAGCTGGGGATGGGGTATTGGGTCCTGGGATGGAAGGCTCCGGAGTACTAGGACCAGTAGGACCCCTAACTGAAGGCTTCTTGGGCTGAGAGGGGTGGAGGGTAATCTGCTGGCCACCATGGTCGAAGGTACATGTGTTCGACCGACCATGGAGTGTGACATCCCGATCAAATAACCAAGGCCTACCAAGAATAATACTGCCCACCTCCATGGGGAGGACATCACACCAGATCTCGTCACGGTAGGCATGAAACTGCAGTGGGACCAAACACCGTAGCCTGATCGGAATGGAGGTGGAATCCACCCATGATACTCGATAGGGGCAAGGATGGTCCACGGGAGTTAGACCAAGATGTGAGATAGCGCCTGTGGAGATTGCATTGATACAACTCCCACTATCGATAATCACTTTACACACTTGCCCGCCCAGGCTACAATATGTATGAAAGATAGTGGTCCTACGCCAGTCATCACTGGCCTGTGGCTGGGTGAGAATACACCTGACGACCCCCAAGTGGGTATCGTCCGAATGCTGGGCATCCTGGCCATCACCTTCAATCTCATAGAACTCGTTAGCTAGCTCCGAATCTGCTTCATAGCTGACTAACACAATATCTGAAGAGGATGCGTCCCCGACCTGTGTGTCCCCAATGACAAGAGACGGGAGAGTGGGACACTGGTTGGCGAAATGGCCAAACCCATTGCAGCGATAACACTGCTGCCGTGATCCACTAGGATCCCCGATCAAAGGTCCTTTCCCCTTATCCTCCCGACGGACGAGTAGGCAACAAAGGACGAGCAACGGGTGCAGGTGCCGGTGGACGGGCCGTGGGTGCCGTGGGTTGGGGACGAGGAGGAATATCCCCCGGAGGTGGAGGGCGAGGCCTAGGAGCGAATGGCTCGAGACGAGTGGGCTCCTGAGGTCGAGCCATGGGGGGGCCTCAGGTACGTGCCTGAAGAGCCACGAGGCTCGACACTACGAGGGGGAAAGGGGCCCAACAGATGGGTAGGCTCAAACTCGGCCTCGAATTGCTCCAATTCGAGAGCAACCTGATACGCCTGTTCCAAAGTGGTCACATTGCGGCGGAAAAGTTCATATTGGTAGTTCGGCCGCAGACCTCTTCGAAAGCGCAAGATGGTCATGGTGCTCTCTTCCGTAACTCCTCACCGTAAATAATACTCATCAAACTCGACGGTCTACTCAGTCACGGATCGACTCCCTTGGGTGAGACTTTGCCATTTATCTATGAGACGCTGGCGGTATGTGGCAGGATGGTATTTCTACCTCAACTTGATTTTCATGTCATCCCAAGTACCGACCGGGGGATGATGTCGCTACATTTACAGGCTCTCCACATTTATCCAATAAGTTTGAGCTTGCCCATGCAACTTCATCTTCGCGTACCGAACTCTTTGGTGGTCCGTCATCTCAAACCACTCGAAGTACCGGTCCATACCGACCTCCCAATCTAAATAGACCTTCGGGTCCAGAGACCCGTCAAATAGGGGAGGGTCCGCACGCACGCTCTTAAGAACACGGTCGCCGTCATCATCACGATTCTGTCATGTTGTGCCCCTTAGGCACAAGCATGTGCTATGTTGATTTGATGATAGCAATGCTGTCTTATTTTGATGATTGCAACACAGTGAGTGCATTATGATATTATGTGTTCTTTATGATGATGGCATGTTGATTTGAATGCTTGAGTGTGTTATATCTGATTTAATCTGTGGAGATTGCATGAGTGTGCCATGTTTGATATCTTTGATGGGTCGACTCCCTCAGACTGTCCATCTTATTTAGTGTCTCATGCAGCGTCAACGCTGTGAGTGCGTCTCAAGTCTGCAGCGTCAACGTTGTGAGTGTGTACACAGCATTCTCAAGTCTGCAGCGTCAACTCTATAAGTCTATAGATTGCTGCTTTGCATTGGACTTAAAGTCCATACATTGACAAGCCTGTACAATGGCTGCAGCATGCTCGCATAAGTCTATACAGTGCATTGATGTGTTTCTGTGCACATTGCATTTTCCTGTTTGCATTAGTACATTCATCACTTCTATCAGCATAGTCTGGACTGAAGTGGGTCGACACCCCTTCTTGATGGGTCGACCCCCCGAGAGAGCATGTCTATACACTGTGCCCAGAACATCTTCAACTCTGTACATTGCATTCATTCATGCTTTGGAGTCTGCACATTCATGTGCACAGTTCATGGACCAAGTCTAGACATTGTTGCATTGCTTTCACTGCATTGCATTGGCTAAAGTGTGTACAGAGCTGCTTGCATCGTTCATAAAGTCCATACATTCACTGAAGCTTGCTTAGTTGAAATGTGTACATTGCACTGCATGACTTGAAGTCTGTACATCACTGTAGCTGCATCGTCTTGGTCATCATCTCACTCGAGTAAGTCTGTACATCGTTGGCCAAGTCTGAACAGTGCATCCTGCGTCTTATTTAGCGTCTCTATTCGTGTCTTATTGTTGAAGTCTGTACATCGTTTCACTATTAAAGTCTATATAGACTTCAGCGTCTCATGCAGCGTCTCTGTTGAAGTCAAAGTATGTACAGCCCTTTGGCTTGGCAAGTCTATACATCGTGTTTGGACTAAGTCTGTACAGCCATTTACATAGTGTAGTCTACACATTCGTTTGCATTGCATGAAGTCCATACAGTGGGTAAAGTCTGTACACTGTCCATGTTTCATACAGCGTCAACTCAGTGTGTCATGTAGCGTCAACTCTGCAAGAGTGTACATTGCTTGGCTAAGTCTGTACACTGCAGCTCACATCTCTGTGAAGTCTATACATTGCTGATCGAGCGTAAGTCCATACATTCCAACCTTTTCCTACGTTCGCTGCTTTAGCTTCACTCCAAGTCTATACATTGGACTGCCAGTCTTTACCTACGTTCAGAGCCTCAAGTCTATACAGTGGTAAAGTCTGCACATTGTGCTTTGAAGCTCAAAGTCTGTACATTGGCTTCACATCTTCAAGTCTATACACTGGCTTATTCTTCAAGTATATACAGCCTGTCTTCACGATCTAAGTCTATACATCGTGAAGTCTTCACACTGGCCCTTGAATCATGTCTGTACATTATCAGTGTATCATATGAAGTCTGTACAGCCATTGCATTCATTTAGGAAGTCTGTACATTGGACTGCATTGCATTGCATTGCATTCATCAGTCGTGAAGTCTATACATCGCTTGCCTTCATTCGAGTCTCATGAAGTATGTACATCGTGCATCAGTTCTAAAGTCTATACACTGTCTTCAGATGATGACAACAATGAAGAACAGGGTCGACGCTGGGAGTTCAATGCGTCCACGCTTCAGTTGAAGAGGATTTCAGAGCTTCACCTGGCTGCGTCAACTCCATGCTACAGCAGCGTTGACGCAGTAGTTAATGAGGCAGAGTCCATAGCTCACTGGAATACTGCAGTGCGTCAACGCCATTGCAAGACAGCGTCCACGCAGCAATTGAGTCTGATATACATTCAGCTCTGGAACACCACTGCGTCAACGCTATGGATTAGCAGTGTCGACGCAGCACGGTTATCTGTCGAAGACCTTGATCACTGGATTGCCGATGCGTTAACGCAGCTGGCTGATGGAGTCAACGCATCAGACTTGAGTTTCGTAGGAAGAAGATATCAGAAGGCTGCGTCAACTCCTTGGAGCAAGAGGGTTGACGCCATCTAATTCCAGTTGCTGAGCACGTTAAGGTGATCCCACCTTCAGTCGTCAACTGCCACATCAGTCACAAGCGGATAAGCTTTCGTACCTTCCACCACTCCATTGGTGTCTGGCACGTGATCCAAGGAGCTGAGATGCTAACACGTGGCAAAGTCGATTGGGCGGGAGCTGTGAAGACCACACGCCCTAGCTGCTGCTGCTGCTGATATAAATAGAAGGCTTCGTCTTTGGATAAAGACGATCGAGATTCAAGAGGCGAAGCTTGAGTAGAGAATGCTGTAGCAGCAGAGAGCCACCACGGTCCAGATAGAGAGAAGAAAAAGGGAGAAGAAGCATAAGAGAAAGAAGAAAAGGAAAGAGATAGGAGCTCGAGCAGAGTGTGAAAAGAAGAAGAAGGAAGAGAGAGAGAAGAGAAGATCAGAGAAGATCGTTCCTACTGGAAGTTGGATCAGATCCACTCCAGTCAGCTCTTTAAGAGCCACATTGTGCTTCATTGTTTACAACCTTCCGATTGCTGTTTGTTTCCCATTTTCATTTTCCTTTCATACATTTCTTCAAGCTGTTAGTCAGCGGGTTTTGTAGAGGTGCTGCCTCTGGACGGCTAAGCTGTATTGCCTAGCGGTTTGCATGGCAAGCTGTGATGCCCAGCTGTTCAAGCTGTGAGTCAGCAGGAAGCCACACTCGGGTTGAGTGTGGGGTGGATGTAGGTCTGCTGGACCGAACCACCTAAAAACCCTCTTGCATTGTGGTTTGTTTTGTTCTATTTGTGCTTCCGCTAGATGAATGCATAGGGGCGCTCAACGGTTTGCTTATAGGTTCAGTAGATGAGTGTTCTAATTTGTCTTGTTAGCATTCCAGTTTTTAAGTGAGCGAAATCTTATTTTGGGTGAAGATTTTTAATTGGGTGAATTTTTAAAGGGCTATATTCATTCACCCCCCCCCCCTCTGAATACTGCACGGAACCCAACACTTGGTATCAGAGCGGGTCTCTGATCTATCAGATCTAACAATCTGCAGAGGATCCTGCTAGTCCTTGGTGCATTTCAGAGTGGGTCTCTTGAAATCGTGTTTTGCTTCATTGACTTGTGCTTTATTTTGATTATCTGGTTTCAGTGCATTTCGTGTCATTTGTTTTACTTCGCTGAATCTGTCTGCCACTTGTTCAAATGGGTCGTCCTCCGGTTTATGATGGTTCTAACTTTGAAAGTTGGCTAGGAGGCCTAGCTGTGTACATAGACTCAATTGATCCACATTTGTGGAGTCTTATATCTAAAGGCCCACACTGTTTACCTAAAGATCAGACCAATTGGTCTAGTGAGGACAGCTCTAAGAATCGCGATAATACCATAGTTCTTAATATCTTGAGAGCTGTAGTTAATACTGATATGTATCCTTTTGTTCTCAGGTGCAATTCTGGAAAAGAGATATATGACAAAGTTATCTCTGCGCATAATCAACAGAATGATAGTTGTTTGATGGCCAACCAGGAAAATGAAGATTCTTCATCCGAGGTAAGCTCTGAATCTGGAGAACTTTCAATTGATGATCTATGGAATATAAATGAAGAGCTTACTGAAAGATGTGAAAAATTGAAATCCGAAAACAAAAAGTTGAAAAAGAAATGTGATAAAGTAAATTTGAAAGCCTCCTGTGAAAACTGTCCAAATTTGAAACAATCTTATGATGCATGTACACTAGACGTTCAGAATCTTAAGAAACAAAATGATTCTCTAGAAATTGAAAAATAAACATGCTTAGACAAAATGTCAGAAATTGAGAATCAGCTGAATGATAAGAAAAATGAGCATCTAAAAAGCATGCAAGAACTTACTGAAGTCAATTCTGAATTGGACAAACTGAAACTTGAGAATAAAGAATTTCAAAAGAAAAATGAAAACCTTATGGCCAGAATAAATGAAATCAATGGGGAAGGTTCACATTCCTCTTCTGCTGAATCAAACTGCAATATGTGCTCAGCTCTAAGAGAACGTAATGAAGATCTTTATTGTGAAAATGAATGGCTGAGTAAATAAATTATCTCACTCAAAGAGGATCATAAAAACTTGGTGGCTGAGAAAATTAGAGTGGAGGAAAGAGAAGAGGAGCTAAATGAAATATTGGAGCAAATGTCTGGAAGAGAGAGATGTGCTAATAATGAAATTCATGATAAAAATCTTGAGGAAGAAAACACTGAATTAAAAGCTGAAGTTGAAAAATTGAAATGGTTAAATACTGGCTTATCTGAAAGACTTCTCACCATAGAAAAAGGAAAAGGTGTCCATGATGAAGAATCACAAACTTTGATCAATCTGGAACAAGAAGTTGAGAAGTATAAAATTGCAAATAAAGTCTTAAGTGAATGTGTAAATTGCAGTGAACAGGAGATAGCCAGTTATGAGCTTCATATAGCATCCTTGGAAAATAAAATTCATGACCTGGAAAACTCAGCATCCAAGTTTGCAAAAATTGAAAGAAAAATAAAGACTGTTGTGAAAAGTGAGGATAAGGATTTAAAGGGGGGGGGACAAATTGTACTTCTGATGTCAAGAACATCACTAAAAGCCAGCTATACAACACCTTTGTGCAAGGTTCAGATGTAGCTAGTACTTCAATGCAATCCCCAAAACAAAATGAAAATCTGAAATCATCTTCATCTGTATTCCAGTTCAAAGCCCAGAAAAATGAAAAGCAAACAAAAATTATGAAAGGGGGCAATAAATTGAAAAAGAATGGTCAATTGAATAAAGTCAAAATTGTCCCTGCATGTGATGTGAATTCTGCTAGCAGTGTGGAGTCTGATAGACTGACACATGTCACTCACAATTCATCCACTCACTCACATGCATCAGAGAAGAAATTATCATGCTATTATTGTGGCAAGAAAGGGCATATCATGGATGATTGCAGAATACTGAAAGAAGATGAGCATGCTAGTAAAACATTGCATAGAAATCATGCCACTAAGAAATCTAATGCATCCTGTTATTATTGTGGTAGGCGTGGTCATTTAATGAATGCATGTTTCAAATTGAAAGAAGATAACAATGTGAATTCTAGATCTTTTGCACATGCTCATGACCCACATAGACACAGATCTACTTCAGGCCAGCATACTATCTATTTCACTTGTAATAAGTCTGGGCATAAGGCAAGTGAATGCTGGTCAAGATATCATTGGGGGAACAACAACTCGAGAAGTAAGCACCTGAGGTGCTATGAGTGTGGGAAGCATGGCCATACAGTCAAGAACTGTTGGCATGCTCAAGTAAGTCATGTTAATGACAAAGCCTTTAAATTCTCTGCAAAACGACCTGTGAATTTTTCATGCTTCAACTGTGGTAAAACAGGTCACAAATCTGCTGAATGTTGGGTTAAGAAGAATAAGAAACAGAATGTCCATGTAAACAACAGAACAACTCATGCTCAATATCATAGGTCTCATGCTATTTTTGATAAGCATCATAGGACCAGAAATCTGTTGGTTCATGTCATTATTGTGGAAATTTTGGACATTCTATGTCTGATTGCTCTCTAATGAAATTTGATGACAATATTGCTAAGAAATTATTTAGAACACCTGATAGGGGTAATTCAGGACCCAAGACCTCTTGGGTTCCTGCAGGATCAACTTGATTTTATCCTGCAGGTGTGCCTTGGTGGGAGAAATAAAAGGGGTTAACCAAGGCACTCAACAAGAAAACCCCAGGATACTCTATTTCAGGTCAGTTCTGAACTTTGCTTTAAAACTCATCATCTGAATTTGTGAGTATGAAAAAATGTGAACTTCATGTTGATATGCTTGTCTGAATTTTGATGATCTCTTCATGTCTAGCTGATCAGTCTGCATTCCAGACTCAGCTATTGAATTCAATTCTGCATATCTGATGCTCTTCTCTTGCTATATGTTGAACTGAATTTGAATGCTTCTTTAGTGTATTCAGTTGATGCACTATATAGACTTTGTGTCAATGCATGTGTTTTGTGTTAATGCATTGCATGCTTGTTGTTAAATGCATAACTTGCTGATTGTGAATGATTCACTTAGTGTACACAGTCAATGCATGTGTCTTATGTCTGCATACATCATTTGCATGACTATCAATGATGCTGTTCAATGCATGTAGGACTGCTTTATGTTGCATTGTCTTGCATAACCTTGGTATATCAAATGGTATGTTACTAAAAGGCAGGGAAATCTGCCCGGAGGTTCTTACCATGTGTGAGATGGTCTTTGAGACCAGGCTCTCCGCCTAGTACCATGGGTCCAGTCTGCATGTAGAACAGTGTGTTGCATAGCATAATCCTTACATCATGGTGTCAGGGGGAGCTGTGAGTTTAGTTAAATTCTTGAATCATATTTACTCCTCATTGTCCCCATTCAATTGATTCATATCTTTTGACATCAGATGCCATTGGTCCATATTGCCAATTGCAATCTTTTCCCTATCATTTTCACTGAACAACAGTTCTGTATCTGGTTCAGTGCATTGAGTTGTGATTATTTCAATTGTTCTTCTATAAGAATCACTCCTACAAATTGAAAAGAACTAAAGGTTTAACCTTTATAAATTGGAGAGTTAAGTGTCTGCACTTCAGAATTTGAGATAAAAGAAAACTTTTATAGCTCTTAATCTTTGTCTCATGGCTAAAATAGAAAAAGTTTTTTGTAATGCCTAAATGTGTTAAACTGGAAATGTCTAGAACAGGTGAATAAGAGTATGTAATGATTTTTTAAACAATCACTCTAAAAGAAATAAGGGCAGCAGTAAATAAGATCACAAATGTAAAGAACTGAACATTGTGACAGAGCAATGGTTGATTGCACTGAGAAACTGTGAACTCCTCCAAAGAAGCAGGAAAATTCACATGTCATGAAGTGCTTTAAACTATCTCTGTTCATAGGGTCAAATCTATAGGGGGAGTCCTCACCAAGTAACTGAGGGTACTGGCCTCTAATTAAGGTGTACCCTTAATGTCAAAAGTGAAGACTATTCCTTGTAGGTCTTGATCTGAAATAGATCTAGTAGTTTATGCCTAGTAACTGGGGGTACCTGCCTCTGATCAAGGTGTACACCTAATGTCAATAGCATAAATGCCACTGGTCTATTCACTTAGTTCAGGTTCAGAAATTGAAAAATGAAAATCAAACTGCTGTAACTCTTTGAAATCAAAAGTCAATGAGTGAAAATTATTTTTCTCAATACATATTCAAGTTGCCTTTCCTGAAATTCCATGTTTAATCACAAAAGGGTATTATTTCTGACTTATCTATTAATACCATGTGCCCTAGATTCATTGCTATAAATGGAGTCTATAAACTCTTTTTCAAGGGTCAGGTGTTTTACTCTAGATTTATCACTGTTAAATCTGAATTTTTGTCAAAATTGTATGTTACTGATTCTTATACTTTAACTACTGTTTATAATCAGACTTATTTTCTGAACCAATGATTCAGCTGTTGTCTATTGACCCTCCTACCTTCTCTACCTTTACCTATTTTTTCATATTCCTTCTCAAAGGGGGAGCAATTATTGGGGGGGGGAGAACCAGTTCAGGGGGAGTCATATCTTCAGGGGGAGTTTACTGTTCTAGAGGAATTTGCATGCATAATGCACTTTGCACTCTTGTTTATACTGTTTTTTCTCTTTTTGATTATGTCAAAGGGGGAGAAATTTTTGTGTGTGACTCACTGTCACAGTGTGTTGCCATCATCAAAAAGGGGGAGAATGTTGTGCCCCTTAGGCACAAGCATGTGCTATGTTGATTTGATGATAGCAATGCTGTCTTGTTTTGATGATTGCAACACAGTGAGTGCATTATGATATTATGTGTTCTTTATGATGATGGCATGTTGATTTGAATGCTTGAGTGTGTTATATCTGATTTAATCTGTGGAGATTGCATGAGTGTGCCATTTTAAATATCCTTGATGGGTCGACTCCCTCAGACTGTCCATCTTATTTAGTGTCTCATGCAGCGTCAACGCTGTGAGTGCGTCTCAAGTCTGCAGCGTCAACGCTGTGAGTGTGTACACAGCATTCTCAAGTCTGCAGCGTCAACTCTATAACTCTATAGATTGCTGCTTTGCATTGGACTTAAAGTCCATACATTGACAAGCCTATACAATGGCTGCAGCATGCTCGCATAAGTCTATACAGTGCATTGATGTGTTTCTGTGCACATTGCATTTTCCTGTTTGCATTAGTGCATTCATCACTTCTATCAGCATAGTCTGGACTGAAGTGGGTCGACACCCCTTCTTGATGGGTCGACCCCCCGAGAGAGCATGTCTATACATTGTGCCCAGAACATCTTCAACTCTGTACATTGCATTCATTCATGCTTTGGAGTATGCACATTCATGTGCACAGTTCATGGACCAAGTCTAGACATTGTTGCATTGCTTTCACTGCATTGCATTGGCTAAAGTGTGTACAGAGCTGCTTGCATCGTTCATAAAGTCCATACATTCACTGAAGCATGCTTAGCTGAAGTGTGTACATTGCACTGCATGACTTGAAGTCTGTACATCACTGTAGCTGCATCGTCTTGGTCATCGTCTCACTCGAGTAAGTCTGTACATCATTGGCCAAGTCTGAATAGTGCATCCTGCGCCTTATTTAGCGTCTCTATTCGTGTCTTACTGTTGAAGTCTGTACATCATTTCACTGTTAAAGTCTATACAGACTTCAGCGTCTCATGCAGCGTCTCTGTTGAAGTCAAAGTATGTACAGCCCTTTCGCTTGGCAAGTCTATACATCGTGTTTGGACTAAGTCTGTACAGCCATTTACATAGTGTAGTCTACACATTCGTTTGCATTGCATGAAGTCCATACAGTGGGTAAAGTCTGTACAATGTCCATGTTTCATACAGCGTCAACTCAGTGTGTCATGTAGCGTCAACTCTGTAAGAGTGTACATTGCTTGGCTAAGTCTGTACACTGTAGCTCACATCTCTGTGAAGTCTATACATTGCTGATCGAGCGTAAGTCCATACATTCCAACCTTTTCCTACGTTCGTTGCTTTAGCTTCACTCCAAGTCTATACATTGGACTGCCAGTCTTTACCTACGTTCAGAGCCTCAAGTCTATACAGTGGTAAAGTCTGCACATTGTGCTTTGAAGCTCAAAGTCTGTACATTGGCTTCACATCTTCAAGTCTATACACTGGCTTATTCTTCAAGTATATACAGCATGTCTTCACTATCTAAGTCTATACATCGTGAAGTCTTCACACTGGCCCTTGAATCATGTCTGTACATTATCAGTGTATCATATGAAGTCTATACAGCCATTGCCTTCATTTAGAAAGTCTGTACATTGGACTGCATTGCATTGCATTGCATTCATCAGTCGTGAAGTCTATACATCGCTTGCCTTCATTCGAGTCTCATGAAGTATGTACATCGTGCATCAGTTCTAAAGTCTATACACTGTCTTCAGATGATGACAACAATGAAGAACAGGGTCGACGCTGGGAGTTCAATGCGTCCACGCTTCAGTTGAAGAGGATTTCAGAGCTTCACCTGGATGCGTCAACTCCATGCTATAGCAGCGTCGACGCAGTAGTTAATGAGGCAAAGTCCATAACTTACTGGAATACTGCAGTGCGTCAACGCCATTGCAAGACAGCGTCCACGCAGCAATTGAGTCTGATATACATTCAGCTCTGGAACACCACTGCGTCAACGCTATGGATTAGCAGCGTCGACGCAGCACGGTTATCTGCCGAAGACCTTGATCACTGGATTGCCGATGCGTTAACGTAGCTGGCTGATGGAGTCAACGCATCAGACTTGAGTTTCGTAGGAAGAAGATATCAGAAGGCTGCGTCAACACCTTGGAGCAAGAGGGTGACGCCATCTAATTCCAGTTGCTTAGCACGTTAAGGTGATCCCACCTTCAGTCGTCAACTGCCACATCAGTCACAAGCGGATAAGCTTTCGTACCTTCCACCACTCCATTGGTGTCTGGCACGTGATCCAAGGAGCTGAGATGCTAACACATGGCAAAGTCGATTGGGCGGAAGCTGTGAAGACCACACGCCCTAGCTGCTGCTGCTACTGATATAAATAGAAGGCTTCATCTTCGGATAAAGACGATCGAGATTCAAGAGGCGAAGCTTGAGCAGAGAATGCTGTAGCAGCAGAGAGCCACCACGATCCAGATAGAGAGAAGAAAAAGAGAGAAGAAGCAGAAGAGAAAGAAGAAAAGGAAAGAGATAGGGAGCTCGAGCAGAGTGTGAAAAGAAGAAGAAGGAAGAGAGAGAGAAGAGAAGATCAGAGAAGATCGTTCCTACTGGAAGTTGGATCAGATCCACTCTAGTCAGCTCTTTAACAGCCACATTGTGCTTCATTGTTTACAGCCTTCCGATTGCTGTTTGTTTCCCATTTTCATTTTCCTTTCATACATTTCTTCAAGCTGTTAGTCAGCGGGTTTTGCAGAGGTGCTGCCTCTGGACGGCTAAGCTGTATTGCCCAGCGGTTTGCATGGCAAGCTGTGATGCCCAGCTGTTCAAGCTGTGAGTCAGCAGGAAGCCACACTCGGGTTGAGTGTGGGGTGGATGTAGGTCTGCTGGACCGAACCACCTAAAAACCCTCTTGCATTGTGGTTTGTTTTGTTCTATTTGTGCTTCCGCTAGATGAATGCATAGGGGCGCTCAACGGTTTGCTTATAGGTTCAGTAGATGAGTGTTCTAATTTGTCTTGTTAGCATTCCAATTTTTAAGTGAGTGAAATCTTATTTTGGGTGAAGATTTTTAATTGGGCGAATTTTTAAAGGGCTATATTCATTCACCCCCCCCCTCCGAATACTGCACCGAACCCAACACGTCATTGGTTTCGACGACCATAACCCCCTTGTTAATTATTAGAGGCATAATCATCCACCTCATGCACTTGCTTCCTCCTATCATTTGCCCCTTGAGCCTCTAGAGCAACAGGTTGCTGAACCGGCTCTTGTTGGCCATTTGTTGGCACAGGTTGTGCCGCCACTGGGGCCCTCTCGAGTACAGCTATTCTCCCCACAAGACCCTGAATGGTGATGCGGGACAGACACAGGGACCGACTCTAAGTGATGCGGACCTCGGACTCTAAATGTAGACGCGACCAGCAACATACAAATCGTGGAGACACTTTGGTCCGACACTAAGAGTTCCTATGGGTTATACGTCGCTAACAGAAATGCAAGCTCACTCGTCGTCCCAAGCGAGGGATAGCGTGGATCCGCGCGATTGAGAAACCGACAGAGTCACGGGTGGTCGACAAACATCCGTGCTCGGATCGAGTCACGGGACGGGTCACTCTCTCGCTCACAGCGGTGACTTGAACTCACGGGCTAGATTTCTACGCTCTCACAGCGGCATATGACCATATACTAGCTAAGCAAGCGCAATGCAAAGAAGTTAAGACCGTTACCTCCATGCTACCGGCGTGGGGAAGACAACCCCGGCCAAATCCGTACTCCCGGTTAACAAAGTTTTGACCCACTCCACGCAGGGAGGTAATAGGTCACATGTGGGGCCCGGGAGTAACGAGAGTTGGGTTGATGGGTAGCATCTTGATGTCGCTCCGACGGTGCCAAAACCCGCATTTTGGTGCTGTCCGAACGGCGCGATCTGCGGGTTCATTTTCCCCACGTGCTGCTCTGTCCGTCAGACCTGGCGGGGTGAGCCCCGCTATGATGGTGACACCTGGTGGCACGCTTCCCTGGATGACGATCAGGTTGGAACAACGGTCGGAGGCCGGGCGGCTCCGATCTTCACTTGTCGGTGTGGCTATCCACGGATCTGCAGCTTCTGTTTTATAGCGCGTGACCCGGCGAGATCTATTGCTGCGATCAGCACCGACGTCAGATCGGCACGAAACCAGCGCCGTTGGAACGCTGACTCAAAATCCTTCGACCCTATATGATCCCCTGAAAGTTTGGGCTCCAAAAGATCTCAATGTTGAGAGCAAAAATACCGAGATCAAGGGGCTATCCTGGGTGGACAGAACTCCGGCGACGATGGCGGTGGTGCGATGGCGGCACGATGGCGACGGCGGCGGCGACGATGATCTTCACTCCTAATAGATGAGGCTTCACACCTCTGATTCACAGCCTTCCCAGCTGCATAAGGGAGAGAGAGGAGAGAGAGAGGGGGCGGCCCTTGCCTTGTGGAAGAAATTCCAGATTTTCTTTTGCATTAATTCCACTCAAAATGAAAATACAAGGTTCTTATAGAAAATACAAAAAGACTAGTTCTATCCCTTGATCTAAGATTGGTGGGGGGTAAAAGAGGGAGTCCACAATTATTTCTCCCATGTGATTTGGAACAAATAAAATAAAACTACAAATCCTATTAAACTATATTAAACATGGGGCGCCCCCTTGACTAATTTGGTTTCACTTTGGAAATTTTGTACCCATTGTCCCCCCCTTGGTCCAACTCTTCTAGAAGCCCACCTTGCAGGGTTGACTGACCCCACATGGGCCCAAGGGATGAGGTGGATCAATGGGAGAAGGGATGGGGGGCCCGCGGGACCCAAGTGGTCCCAAATTACAAATAAACCCTTGTTACAATCTGAATTACAATCCGAATAAAACACACATTACACACAAACAAAGTCTCATAAATACTATAAGTATTAAGACTCAAGGGGGAGTCTCCAGGCTATCTCCAAGCCATATGGAAGTTGATGTAGCCTGAGTGGTGCTCCGCGTACGGTACCGATGGCTCACCGGTTCGTGCTTCTCGCTCGCTCTAGTGTCCGCACCAATTCTCCCCGGATGGGAGAAACTTGACCCTATCGAGTAAGGGTCAGCATCACTCTGGTAGCGCTCCAGTAGGTCCGGATCTATCCGCTGCAACTCTCCACGGGTGATCCAAGTATCCTTGGTGGCGGGTCACCCTCTCCAACGCACTCGGTAGCGCGGGTAGGATCCACTCCTGGTAACTGTTGTTGTGACTCACTGTCACAGTGTGTTGCCATCATCAAAAAGGGGGAGAATATTGTGCCTCTTAGGCACAAGCATGTGCTATGTTGATTTGATGATAGCAATGATGTTTTGTTTTGATGATAGCAACACAGTGAGTGCCTTATGAGATTGTGTTTTGATGATAGCAACATAACTTGTTTTGTGGAGAATGCATGTGTATGACTGATATATTGGTTGTGCATGTGCGTTGCTTTTCTGTCTGCATGTAGTTTGATGACTAGCAAGTCTATACACTGCAGGATAAAGCACTTCAGAGTCTTTACATCGTTCATGCATGTGCACAGTTCGTGGACAAAGTCTGCACATCGCCCTAGATTGCATTAGCAAGTCCATACATCATCAGGGCTCTTCATGCATGTGCATAGTCTATACATTGTGCATCTCGTTGTCAAGTCTGCACATTCATGGAGTCTGTACAGCCATCCACTTGAAGTATTTCTCAAAGTCCATACAATGCATCTTCTTAGCATCTCATTTAGAGTCTAAGGCATTGTCTATACACTGAACTTAAAGTGTGTACAGCGTCCGTCTCTGTTAGCGTCTAAGGCTTTGAGCAAAGTCTATACAGACCCCACCGTCTCATTCAGCGTCTTAGGCTTGCCAAGTCCATACATCGGACTGTTCATGCTTTCATCGTGAAGTCTGTACATTGCATGACTTCCACCAAGTCTATACATTGGTAGGTGGCAAGTCTGTACATTAGCTTCACATTTGCTTCGAAGTCTGTACATTGAACTAATAGGTAAAGTATGTACATCGTTGCTTGCCAAAGTCTGTACATTGGCATATGTTCCTACGTTGCAACTCCAAGTCTGCACATTGGAGTCTTTACCTACGATCAGCTTTGAAAGTCTGTACATTGGGAGCTTTACCGACGTTGCCTTGCCAAAGTCTACACACTGTGAATCTTCAAGTCTGTACATCGTCCAGCTCTTTGGCAAAGTCTACGCATCTTAAAGTCTGTACATCCGTTAGGCTTGCTCATGCATTGTTCTTCTGAAGTCTGTACAGCCGTGGCTTCTGCCTCAAAGTCTGTACATTTGTTTCAAAGGCAAACTCTATACATTGTGCATCCTTGGGTTAATGTCCATTCATTGGAAGTCTGTACAGAGTTTCTCTTGGCTTTAAGATGAAGTCTGAACATTGCATAGTCTGTACATTGCTTCTTCAGTCTGCCTCGGCCAAGTCCATACGTTGCTTGCTTAGCAGACTGTGAAGTCTATACATCGGTTGTTCAGCAGCAGACTGCTCAAGTCCATACACTGGCTGTTGCACTCTCATGAAGTCTTCACCTGTGCTAGTGTAAGTCTATACAACGCCCAGTGTTATGCTTGCAAAGTATGTACAGCGGTTGCCTTCTTACATAAAGGCTATACATTTGCACTGTAGATGCACGCACTGTTCATAAGTCTAGACATTGGAAAGTCTGTACATCGTGCATCTTTAAGTTGAAGTCTATACAGAGTCAGCATCTCTTTGACCGTCTCTTGATGTGTCTTACGAAACATTTCATTTAGCAAGTATGTACAGTTGATCGTCTCAGGCAGTGTCTCTTTGTGCGTCTCTTGCAAGTCCATACAACGCTTCAGACTAAAGCCTGTACATCAGACAGTGTTTAGGCGAAGTCTATACACCCGTCCGTACAGTGTCTTGGCCACCGTCTCACGACCACCAAGTCTATACTTTGGTCGGTGGCAAGTCTGCACATTGGACTCTTGATCAAGTCTACATATTCAACAGTGTTCTTCCAAGTCTGTACAGACTTTCTCATTTGCACAATGCATTTCATTCATAAAGTCTGTACAATGTCCATGTTTCATGTAGCGTCAACTCAGTGTGTCTTGTAGCATCAACTCAGCAAGTGTGTACATTGCTTGGTTAAGTCTATACGCTGCTTCATATGTAGTGAAGTCTGCACATTGATGAATGCTCTTCAAAGTCTGCACACTGGTAAAGTCTATACAGACTGTGTTTGCCCAAGTATGTACATCGTTCAATCATCTTGGCAAGTCTGTACATCGTGAAGTCCATACATTGTCAGCTGTCTGTCCAAGTCTTCACATTGCCTAAGTCTGTACAGCGAGTGCCTTCATATATGAAGTCTGTACATCACACAGCACTGCATATAGGAACTCTATACATTGGGCAGAGTCTATACATTGCTCTTGGACCTTGGCTTGAAGTCTACACATTGGGGCAAAGTGTATACATTGTTGTTTGCATTGTAAAGTCCATACATCCAAGCCTATACATTGGATTTGAAATAAAGTCTATATGGTGCACTTCATTTCAAAGTTTATACAGAGTTCTTCACTTAAACTGATGACTTATCCGATACTCTGTCTGACAGGTGCTCTGATCGTGAAGCTTAAGGAGGGCACGTGATCCGAGGCTGAAGGACTGACAGAAAGCTGACACGTGGCCAAAAGTTCTGGGCGGGAAATGTGGAAGCCACACGCGCCCAGTGCTGCCCTCCTGCTGGCTGCTGTTATAAAAGGAGGTCTTCGTCCACAGATGAATGTTGATCGAGTTGGCAAGAGGTGAAGTCCATACAGAGAGCCATGATCCAGACAGAGAGTGAAAGAAGAAGAGAAAGAAGAGCAAGAAGAGAAAGGAAGAGATAGAGAGCTCGAGAAGAGAGTGAGAGATTAGCAGAAGAAGAAGAGAGCAGAGAAGAAAGAAGTAAAAGAGAAAGAGAGAGTGAGATCGTAAGAAGAAGAGTGTGAGAGAGGTTGTCTGAAGATCAGTCTTCACTGGACCGTGGATCAAATCCAGGCCAGTCAGCTCTTTGAGAGCCATATTGTGCTTTATGTTTACAGCTTTCCGATTGCTGTTCATCTTGTCTTTTGTTTCCTTTTTATACTTCCCTTCAAGCTGTTAGCCAGCGTTGCAGAGGAGGACTCCTCTGGACAGCAAGCTGTGTTGCTCAGTGGGCAGTGGAGGATTCCACTGGACGGCCAAGCTGTATTGCCCATCGGTTTGCAGAGGTGCTGCCTCTGGACTGGTAAGCTGTAATCCCCAGCGGTTTGCAATGGTGGATTCCACTGGACAGCAAGCTGTGTTGCTCAGCAGGCGAGGAGGATTCCTCGGACGGCAAGCTGTGTTGCCCAGCTGTTGTATGGCAAGCTGTGATGCCCAGCTATTCAAGCTGTGAGTCAGCAGGAAACCACACTCGGGTTGAGTGTGGGGTGGACGTAGGTATGCAGGATCGAACCACCTAAAAATCCTCTGTGCAGTGGTTTGATTTCTCTATACACTTTTGCTTCCGCTAGATGTTTGCATAGGGGCGCTTCATCTGTTTGCTTACAGGTTGAACAGAAGATTTAATTAGCCTTCAGATTGTATAGTTAGTCTTAGTGTTTTTATTTCGCAGTTCTGAGCACTAGAATTCTAATTTGGGTGAAAGTTTTTAAAGGGTATATTCATTCACCCCCCCCCTCTGAATACTTGCACCGAACCCAACACTTGGTATCAGAGCTGGTTGCTGTGCATAGGATCTAACAATCCGCAGCAGTTCCTGCTAGCTTTTGGTGCACATCAGAGTGGGCTTCTTCTGCTCGTTGATTTGTTTCACTATCTTACTGCTTTACTTTGATCATCTGGTTTAGTGCATTTCTATTTGGTGCATTTCATAGTGTGCTTTTTGTGTTCGTTATTTTGGTTCTCCGACTTAGTGCCTTGCCTTGCTCATTTGGTCTAGGTGCTTCAGTTTTTCTGTGTCTTCAGATTATTTGCAATGGAACCAATCGTGCTGAAGGCTGGCTCCAGCAAAGTAAACAGATCCAGCCACAGTGGATCATTAAGCGAGAAAATCAGCCTCTCGCGGTCTGAAATTGATGGAGACCACATTGCAATGGTGATCAGTGATTTCAGGAAATTCCTGAGAAAAAGAGAAGGAAAGCATGGTGATGGCAGAAAGCAAATAAGGTATAATTCTAATCCTGCCAAGATTGTTGACACTAACGTCTGCTACAAATGCAGGAAGGCTGGCCATACGAAGGCTGACTGTCTAGAACTATCGAAACTCAAAGGGAACACCTCGGACATTGATGAAGAAGGAGAAAAGTCCATATGTTTAATGGCCAACCGGGGAAGTGATGATGAGGAAACCTCATCTCAGGTAAGCTCCGGATCAGAGGGAGTCTCTTTTGATGAATTGATAGTGATGTATGAAAATCTGTTCAAAGTGTCCAAGAAATTAAAATCTGAAAATAAAAAATTGAGAAAAGACATGAATCTTGAAGTCACTCGTTTGAAGGCAGAAAATGAAAACTTGAAATCTGAAAATGAGAACCTCAAAAATAAGCACATTAGAGAAGATGATTCTTGCAATGCATGTGCTATTTTAGAAGACATGATAAATGAGTTTGATCATGATGGTAATTTGCAAAAGGAATCAATCAAATCCCTGAAAGAGGAAAACAAATTATTGTTAGAAAAGAAAACTGAAGCTGAAGAAATTGAAAGTAAAATGCTTGAAGAAAATGCTCATCTGAAGGAACAAAATAAAAAGTTAATGGTTCTTAACACTGTTTTCTCTGAAAGATGGATGACGATTGAAAAAGAGAAATCAGTATTGAAAGAGTGTATCAATTGCAGTGATGAAGAAATTGCTAGTTTTTTAATACACACTGTTGATTTGGAAAATGAAATTGTGTTATTAAAAGAAAAACTGGCTAGTTGTGAAAAGGAGAAAGTTGATTCAGAAAATCTTATAATCTCCTTGGAAAGTAAAATTACTGAGATGAATGGTACTTCATCTAAGGTTGCTAAGGATAAAGGCAAAATGAAAATATCCTCGGAAGATGTAGTAAGTGATCAATGTGAGGAGATTGATAACATCTCTGAAATTAAGCAAGCTAAGAAGAACCAGCTGTATACCACTTTTATTCGTAGCTCTGATTTTGCTAGCACTTCAGCTTCTTCTTCAAATATGCATGCTGCTAAGGAAATTCAAAAATGAAATAAAGATCAGAAAACCCCAAAAACTCAAAGGAACAATCTGCATGCTAAAAACTCATCTGATAAGTGCCATGTTTTAAATAAATCTAATGGTTCTTGTTCTTGTCATTATTGTGGTAAGCATGGACACTTTATGAGTGAGTGTTTTGTGATGAAACAAGATGACAGAAAGCATGCTAGAAAAGTTCTTTCTGATCAGAAAAAGGGTAATCTGAATGTTAAAGAATTTCATGCTAGAAATCATGCTTCTAGGAGAAAGAATCTAAATTATTTTTGTTGTGGGAAGTTTGGTCACATTGCTGCTCAATGTTGGCAGAATCTGAGAAAGAGATTCAATTCTGAATTTGTTAATTTCCATGTTAACAAAGATGCTTTTGATAGAAATAATATTGATTCCAAAGGTAAGCACACAAGGTGCTTCGAATGTGGGAGGCATGGCCACACAATCAAGGACTCTTGGCATGCTCAAAGAAGTAGATTTAATTTTAAATCTGTAAAATTTCCTGCTCCCAATGCTGCTGGTAAGAAACAAAATGTCCATGTAAACAACAGAACATTTCATGCTAAGTTTCATAGGTCTCATGCTGCTGCTGATATGCATCATAGGACCAGACAATCTGTTGTTTCATGTTATTACTGTGGAAATTTTGGACATTCTATGTCTAATTATTGTCTAATGGAATTTGATGATAATGCTACAAAAAGGGTGTTTAGAACACCTGTCCGGGTAAATGCAGGACCCAAGGCTGCTTGGGTCCTTGTAGGATCAAATTGATTGACACATTGCAGGTGTGCCTTGGTGGGAGAAATAAAAGGGGTTAACCAAGGCACTCAACAAGAAAACCCCAGGATACTCCATTTCAGGTCAGTTCTGAACTTTGCTTTAAATTCATCATCTGAATTTGTGAGTATGAAAAATGTGAATTCCATGTTGATGTGCTCGTTTGATGTATGATGATCTCTTATTGCTTAGCTGATCAGTCTGCATTCCAGACTCAGCTACTGAGTTTTATTCTGAATATCTGATGTTCTTCTCTTGCTATATGTTGAACTGAATTTGAATGCTTCTTTAGTGTATTCAGTTGATGCACTATATAGACTTTGTGTCAATGCATGTGTTTTGTGTGAGTGCAATGCATGCTTGCTGTTGAATGCATACTTGGACTGAGTGTGAATGGTTCATTTAGTACACACAGTCAATGCATGTGTCTAATGTCTGCATACATCATTTGCATGACTGTCAATGAAATTGTTCAATGCACATAGGACAGCTTTGCACTGCATATTCATTTGCATAACCCTGGTATATAAAATGGTAAGTTACTAAAAGGTAGGGAAATCTGCCTGGAGGTTCTTACTATGTGTGAGATGGTCCTTGAAGACCAGGTTCTCTGCCTAGTACCATGGGTCCAGTCTTCATGTAGAACAGTGCACTGCATCATATTTTGAAAAAAAAAATTCTGAAAAAGGATAAAATGTTCATGACTTGGATGCATAAACCTGAATTGATTGCATACTTGCCTCATGTATCCTTGGTGCATAGTCTGCATGTAGAACAGTGTGTTGCATAGCATAATCCTTGCATCATGGTGTCAGGGGGAGCTGTGAGTTTAGTTCAATTCATGAATCCTATTTACTCCTCATTGTCCCCATTCAATTGATTCATATCTTTTGACATCAGATGCCATTGGACCATATTGCCAATTGCTATCTTTTCCCTATCATTTTCACTGAACAACAGTTCTGTATCTGGTTTAGTACATTGAGTTGTGATTATTGCAATTATTCTTTTATAAGAATTTTTCTTATAAATTGAAAGGAATTAAAGGTTTAACCTTTATAAATTGGAGAGTTAAGTGTCTGCACTTCAGAATTTGAGATAAAAGAAAACTTTTATAGCTCTTAATCTTTGTCTCATGGTTAAAATAGAAAAAGTTTTCTATAATGCCTAAATGTGTTGAACTAGAAATGTCTAGAACATGTGAACAAGAGTATGTAATGTTTTTCAAACAATCACTCTAAAAGAATTAAGGGCAGCAGTAAATAAGATCATAAATGTAAAGAACTGAACATTGTGACAGAGCAATGGTTGATTGTACTGAGAAACTGTGAACTCCTCCAATGAAGCAGGAAAATTCACATGTCATGAAGTGCTTCAAGCTAACTCTGTTCATAGGGTCATATCTATAGGGGGAGTTTTTCACCAAGTAACTGGGGGTACTGGCCTCTAATCAAGGTGTACCCTTAATGTCAAAAGTGAAGACTGTTCCTTGTAGGTCTTGATCTGAAATAGATCTAGTAGTTTATGCCTAGTAACTGGGGGTACTTGCCTCTAATCAAGGTGTACACCTAATGTCAACAGCATAAATGCCACAGGTCTATTCACTTAGTTCAGTTTCTGAAAATTCAAAAGTGAAATACAAACTGCTGTAACCCTTTGAAAATCAAAAGTCAATGAGTGAAAACTATTTTTATTAATACATAGTCAAGTTGTCTTTCTTGAATTTCCTTGTTTAATCACAAAAGGGTATTATTTCTGACTTATCTATTAATACCATGTGCCCTAGATTCATTGCTATAAATGGAGTCTATAAACTCTTTTTCAAGGGTCAGGTGTTTTACTCTAGATTTATCACTGTTAAACCTGAATTTTTGTCAAAACTGTACGTTGCTGATTCTTATACTTTAACTGTTGTTTATAATCAGGCTTACTTTCTGAACCAATGATTCAGCTGTTGTCAAGTGACCCTCCTACCTTCTCTACCTTTGTTTATATGTTCATATTCCTTCTCAAAGGGGGAGCAATTATTTAAGGAGAGAACCAATTCAGGGGGAGTCATACATTCAGGGGGAGAATGAGGTGCTCTAAGGGTATTTGCATGCATACTGCCATGTTGCACACATGTTCATATTATTTTTCTCTTTTAGATCATGTCAAAGGGGGAGAAAATTTTGTGTGTGACTCACTGTCACAGTGTGTTGCCATAATCAAAAAGGGGGGAGAATGTAGTGACTTACTGTCACAGTGTGTTGCCATCATCAAAAAGGGGGAGAATGTTGTGCCTCTTAGGCACAAGCATGTGCTATGTTGATTTGATGATAGCAATGCTGTTTTGTTTTGATGATAGCAACACAGTGAGTGCCTTATGAGATTGTGTTTTGATGATAGCAACATAACTTGTTTTGTAGAGAATGCATGTGTATGACTGATATATTGGTTGTGCATGTGCGTTGCTTTTCTGTCTGCATGTAGTTTGATGACTAGCAAGTCTATACACTGTAGGGTAAAGCACTTCAGAGTCTTTACATCGTTCATGCATGTGCACAGTTCGTGGACAAAGTCTGCACATCGCCCTAGATTGCATTAGCAAGTCCATACATCATCAGGGCTCTTAATGCATGTGCATAGTCTATACATTGTGCATCTCGTTGTCAAGTCTGCACATTCATGGAGTCTGTACAGCCATCCACTTGAAGCATTTCTCAAAGTCCATACAATGCATCTTCTTAGCATCTCATTTAGAGTCTAAGGCATTGTCTATACACTGGACTTAAAGTGTGTACAGCGTCCGTCTCTGTTAGCATCTAAGGCTTTGAGCAAAGTCTATACAGACCCCACCGTCTCATTCAGCGTCTTAGGCTTGCCAAGTCCATACATCGGACTGTTCATGCTTTCATCGTGAAGTCTGTACATTGCATGACTTCCACCAAGTCTATACATTGGTAGGTGGTAAGTCTGTACATTGGCTTCACATTTGCTTCGAAGTCTGTACATTGAACTAATAGGTAAAGTCTGTACATCATTGCTTGCCAAAGTCTGTACATTGGCATATGTTCCTACGTTGCAACTCCAAGTCTGCACATTGGAGTCTTTACCTACGATCAGCTTTGAAAGTCTGTACATTGAGAGCTTTACCGACGTTGCCTTGCCAAAGTCTACACACTGTGAATCTTCAAGTCTGTACAGACTTCGCCTTGTTTCAAGTCTGTACATCGTCCAGCTCTTTGGCAATGTCTACACATCTTAAAGTCTGTACATCTAATAGGCTTGCTCATGCATTGTTCTTCTGAAGTCTGTACAGCCGTGGCTTCTGCCTCAAAGTCTGTACATTTGTTTCAAAGGCGAACTCTATACATTGTGCATCCTTGGGTTAATGTCCATTCATTGGAAGTCTGTACAGAGTTTCTCTTGGCTTTAAGATGAAGTCTGAACATTGCATAGTCTGTACATTGCTTCTTCAGTCTGCCTCGGCCAAGTCCATACATTGCTTGCTTAGCAGACTGTGAAGTCTATACATCGGTTGTTCAGCAGCAGACTGCTCAAGTCCATACACTGGCTGCTGCACTCTCATGAAGTCTTCACCTGTGCTAGTGTAAGTCTATACAACGCCCAGTGTTATGCTTGCAAAGTATGTACAGTGGTTGCCTTCTTACATAAAGGCTATACATTTGCACTGTAGATGCACGCACTGTTCATAAGTCTAGACATTGGAAAGTCTGTACATCATGCATCTTTAAGTTGAAGTCTGTACAGAGTCAGCGTCTCTTTGACCGTCTCTTGATGTGTCTTACGAAACATTTCATTTAGCAAGTATGTACAGTTGATCGTCTCAGGCAGTGTCTCTTTGTGCGTCTCTTGCAAGTCCATACAACAGTTCAGACTAAAGCCTGTACATCGGACAGTGTTTAGGCGAAGTCTATACATCCGTCCGTACAGTGTCTTGGCCACCGTCTCACGACCACCAAGTCTATACTTTGGTCGGTGGCAAGTCTGCACATTGGACTCTTGATCAAGTCTACATATTCAACAGTGTTCTTCCAAGTCTGTACAGACTTTCTCATTTGCACAATGCATTTCATTCATAAAGTCTGTACACTGTCCATGTTTCATGTAGCGTCAACTCAGTGTGTCTTGTAGCGTCAACTCAGCAAGTGTGTACATTGCTTGGTTAAGTCTATACGCTGCTTCATATGCAGTGAAGTCTGCACATTGCTGAATGCTCTTCAAAGTCTGCACACTGGTAAAGTCTATACAGACTGTGTTTGCCCAAGTATGTACATCGTTCATTCGTCTTGGCAAGTCTGTACATCGTGAAGTCCATACATTGTCAACTGTCTGTCCAAGTCTTCACATTGCCTAAGTCTGTACAGCGAGTGCCTTCATATATGAAGTCTGTACATCGCACAGCACTGCATATAGGAACTCTATACATTGGGCAGAGTCTATACATTGCTCTTGGACCTTGGCTTGAAGTCTTCACATTGGGGCAAAGTGTATACATTGTTGTTTGCATTGTAAAGTCCATACATCCAAGCCTATACATTGGATTTGAAATAAAGTCTATACAGTGCACTTCATTTCAAAGTTTATACAGAGTTCTTCACTTAAACTGATGACTTATCCGATACTCTGTCTGACAGGTGCTCTGATCGTGAAGCTTAAGGAGGGCACGTGATTCGAGGTTGAAGGACTGACAGAAAGCTGACACGTGGCCAAAAGTTCTGGGCGGGAAATGTGGAAGCCACACGCGCCCAGTGCTGCCCTCCTGCTGGCTGCTATTATAAAAGGAGGTCTTCGTCCACAGATGAATGTTGATCAAGTTGGCAAGAGGTGAAGTCCATACAAAGAGCCACGATCCACATAGAGAGTGAAAGAAGAAGAGAAAGAAGAGAAAGGAAGAGATAGAGAGCTCGAGAAGAGAGTGAGAGATTAGAAGAAGAAGAAGTGAGCAGAGAAGAAAGAAGTAAAAGAGAAAAAGAGAGTGAGATCGTAAGAAGAAGAGTGTGAGAGAGGTTGTCTGAAGATCAGTCTTCACTGGACCGTGGATCAAATCCAGGCCAGTCAGCTCTTTGAGAGCCATATTGTGCTTTATGTTTACAGCTTTTCGATTGCTGTTCATCTTGTCTTTTGTTTCCTTTTTATACTTCCCTTCAAGCTGTTAGCCAGCGTTGCAGAGGAGGACTCCTCTGGACAGCAAGCTGTGTTGCTCAGCGGGCAGTGGAGGATTCCACTGGACGGCCAAGCTGTATTGCCCAGCGATTTGCAGAGGTGCTGCCTCTGGACGGGTAAGCTGTAATCCCCAGCGGTTTGCAGTGGTGGATTCCATTGGACAGCAAGCTGTGTTGCTCAGCAGGTGAGGAGGATTCCTCGGACGGCAAGTTGTGTTGCCCAGCTATTGTATGGCAAGCTGTGATGCCCAGCTATTCAAGCTGTGAGTCAGCAGGAAGCCACACTCGGGTTGAGTGTGGGGTGGACGTAGGTCTGCAGGACCGAACCACCTAAAAATCCTCTGTGCAGTGGTTTGATTTCTCTATATGTTTTTGCTTCCGCTAGATGTTTGCATAGGGGCGCTTCATCTGTTTGCTTACAGGTTGAACAGAATATTTAATTAGCCTTCAGATTATATAGTTAGTCTTAGTGTTTTTATTCCGCAGTTCTGAGCACTAGAATTCTAATTTGGGCGAAAGTTTTTAAAGGGTATATTCATTCACCCCCCCTCTGAATACTTGCACCGAACCCAACAACTGTCACCTGCTCATCTAGTATATGATCTATATGCTCTCGCTGCCTTGGAAATGTGGCTGGTGGTGGACACTAAGGTGTGGGATCACTCTCAATGGGAGGAGATGGCTCGAAAGGCTCACTAGGGATCACCGCTGGGTCCCTATATGCAACTAGATCCGACACATTGAAAGTAGAGCTTATACCATATTCCTCGGGCAGGTCCACAACATAAGTATTGGATCCAATGCGTTTCAACACTCTAAATGGACCGGCTCCGCGAGCTTGCAATGTCTTTACGGTTCCAGAGGGAAACCGTTCAGGTCTTACCCTGATCATGACATATTCACCCTCTTGGAACTCACGATGGTGTCGATGGGCATCGACTAGCTCCTTATACTGTGCATTGCTAGCCTCAATGTGACGACGGATGTCATCATGCAGACTCCTAACATGCCTAGCAAATGACTCGGTAGACTCAGACACTCGTGCATGAATGGGCATCGGAACAAGATCCACTGGCTTCCTAGGCCTACGACCTGTGACAATCTCGAATGGACTCATACCGGTAGACCTGTTAACCAAATCATTATATGTAAATTCTGCCAGTGGTAATATGAGATCCCAATCCCCTACACGGTCCTTGACAAGACACCTCAAAAGGTCACCCAAACTCCTATTGACCACTTCGGTCTGACCATCTGTCTAGGGATGATATGCAGTGGAAAACTTGAGGTGAGTACCCAACATATGCCATAGTGTCTTCCAAAAATAACTGGTGAACCTAACATCACGGTCAGACACTATGGTACGAGGCAACCCGAACTTGCACACCACATGAGTAAGGAAAAGGCGGGCTACCCTCGAAGCATCCGAAGTCTTCGAGCAGGTAATGAAAAGGGCCATCTTCGAGAATCGATCAACCACCACATAGACCGAGTCATGATTCCTAGAGGAACGTGGCAATCCCAAAACAAAATCCATGCTAACATCATGCCACTGACCATCAAGCATGGGAAGAGGCGTATAAAGGCCCGAACTTTGCTTCTTCATTTTGGCCGTAGCACATGTACGACACTGGGCCACAATATGAGCAACATCTCTCTTCAAACTCGGCCAATAAAATCTGTGCTCAATAGCCTCGATAGTCTTGTTCCAACCAAAGTGGCGGGCTAGACCTCCCGCATGTAGTTCCCAGACTAAGAAGTCTCGAACCGAAGTTCGGGGAACACAAAGCATGCCTCCTCGAAAGAGTTAACCCTCCTGGAGCACATAATCATCAAGGTCTCTCGAGGGTCCGGCCTGGAGAGTGGTATAAATTTGACCGAAGTCAGGACAGTCAACATAGGCCTCTCTCATCTTCTCTATCCCTATGACCTCGGCACTCATGGCAGTCAGCAGACAAACACGCCGACTCAAGGCATCAGCCACCTTGTTCTCCACTCCAGCCTTATGTTTAAGCACAAATGTGTACTACTGGAGATACTAAACCCATTGGCTGTGACACGCATTAAACTTCTTTTGGGAATGGAGGAACCTCGAATCTTCATGATCGGAGTACAAGACAAACTCCTGATGTAAAAGATAGTGCCTCCAATGCCTAAGAGCCTGAACAACTGCATAGAATTCTTTATCATAAGTGGAGTATCGTAGTTTCACGTCACTCAGCTTTTCACTGAAGTATGCGACCGGGTGGGCCTCCTGACTCAACACTACTCCAATCCCTACACCCGACGCATCACAAGAGACCTCAAACACCTTCGAGAAATCTGGCAATCGAAGGATAGGTGTCTAGGTCATGCGCTCCTTGATGTCTTGAAGGTAGCGGCAGCGGCCTTCGTCCATACAAACGTGCCCTTCCGAATACAATCTGTGATTGGGGCAGTGACGGAGCTAAATCCACGGATGAAACGACGATAGAACGTCGCGAGGCCATGGAAGCTGCATACATCATGGACCGTACGGGGTTTCGGCCACTCAACAATGGCCCGGACCTTCTCTGGATCAGCGGAGACCCCAGTACTAGACACAATAAAACCCAAGAAGGTAAGCTGAGGTGTCATGAAGGCACACTTCTGTGGGTTCGCAAACAACTGCTCTCGCCTCAAAAGCAGACAGACTTGCCGTAGATGATCCAAGTGGTCCCCTTTTGTGCGACTATATATAAGGATATCATCAAAATACACAACCACAAAGACTCCAATGAATGGTCGAAGGACCTGAGTCATGAGTCGCATGAAGGTGCTAGGGGCATTGGTCAACCCAAAGGGCATAACCAACCACTCATATAGACCATCCTTGGTCTTAAATGCGGTCTTCCACTAATCACTTGGCCTAATCCTCACCTGGTGGTAGCCACTCTTAAGATCGATCTTCGGGAAGATAGTGGCACCGGCCATCATGTCTAGCATATCATCTAGGCGAGGAATAGGGAACCTGTACTTCACGGTGATTTTGTTGATGGAACGACTATCAATGCACATTCTCCACATGCCATCCTTCTTTGGGGCGAGTAATGCGGGAACAGCACACGGACTCATGCTGTCCCGAACAGACCCTCTCTGCATCCACTCATCGACCTGCCGTTTTAGCTCGGCATGTTCCGTGGGTGATGGGCACATCGAGGCAAGACCGTCCGCATTTTGTTTGCATTTATGTCCTTTCATATTTTTATGTATACCCTTGTGTTATATGGGTATGCAATTATAAGTCTTAGTGGGTTTATATGTAAAATTCCAGTAGGCCCAAGCAAGGGGGCCCTCACCCCTTTCCCATTGGTCCGTCTAGACCATGTGGGGCTGGTCAACCATCCTAGGTGGCCATCTAGAAGGTTGGAATGCCAATTGACCACATGGAAAACAAGTGGATTAAAAATTCAAAGGTAGGCTACCTACCTCACCTACCTTGTCCCCCCATTAGAATTAATTAGGAATTTCATTTTTTTATTTTATTTGGATCAAATATGAAGTCCCTTAAATGCCCCTCTAGATCCTAGATCTAAGGGTATTCATGGTCTTTTTTTATTTATTATATAAGTCATGCATTTCTATTATTCTAGAATTAATGAAAGTGAAAAAAGTATTGTGCAAGAGCCCCCCTTGTGAGAATTTCGACCTCCCCTCTCTCTCCCCCTGGTTTTCTTCATCCCCAACCCCCAATTCTAGAGTGGATCCCCTCTATCTCCTCCCCCTCAATCTCTGTGTTCATCTCCGGTGCCGCCGCCGCCGTTCGTGCCGCCAACAAGCCACCGTCGGAAGTTCTGTCCAGGTTCTGTCCTGCTAGACATAAGGCCACTTCGAGAATTACTGCTCTCCACCCTGACATCTTCTTGATCTGAAATTTTCAGGGTGTGTTCCTATCTTGTATCTTCACCTCCACAAAACATTTCACGTCCAAATTCCTTCTTTTGATATTTTTACATTTTCGGTCTTCAATCTTCCCTAGATCTGTCAGCTTTCTGTTCATTGTGGCAGCAAGTCTGAGATTTCCACCTTCGACCCCTACTTTGATTTTCCCAAGACCCCCAATTTTATTGGCGATTCTATCCACCTTCCCCTATCTCCACGAATTTTGTTGATTTTTCAGCAGCCCTCCACATATTTTCTAAAATTCTTCCAAGTTCCCAAATCTGTTCTGTCTGCTTCAGTCCAGATCCGACCCACCGCCAGTATAAAATTTCTAGAAAATTCAATTCTCCACAAAACCTTTCACAAAAAAATATCTCCGGTTTCCTCTCTTTAACCTCCACAACTTTGCTGAAGAACCGAACTTCAGATTCGGAGGTCTACCTATCAGTCAACGCCAACTCTCAGGAAAGTTCCCTGCTGATCTGAGACTTCGGCCACTATGGTTCTAGATCAAAGTATTTCAAGTTAGCTTTCCAACGGCGCCCGTTTCGTGTCAATCTGACATCGGGGCTGATTGCAGGGTCCGTTCTCGCCGGAGCGCGTGCCTGAAAATAGAACCGGCAGATCCGTGGCCGGTTATTCCGACCGGTGCCGAACGGAGCCGCCTGGCCTCCGGGCGACGTTCCAGTGTGCCGCCATCCCAGGGAATGCTTCCTCAAGCGTCCCCACTACAGAGGTGCCACCGGGTCCCACACGGCCCCTCCGGACAGCACGTGGGCCCCACAGTCACGAGTTCGGGTGCTGCCGAAGAGACGCGAGAAGCCGCCCGTCAACCCGGAATCGGTCCTCCCGGACCCACTTATGTAGCCCTTTACCTCCCTGCATGGAGTGGGAAGTAGTCCATTACTGTAATAAGTGTGTATTAATCGTCCCGAAAGTACGAGTTCGGCCGGGTCCGTCTTCCCCACCCCCGGTAGCGTGGAGGTATCATTTCCGCTCCCTTCTCGGTATTTGCTTTCTTTCGTATATATATCTTTATGCCGCTGCTAGAGAGCATGTGTAGGAATATCTAGCTTGCTATATGATGTTTATTACCGCTGCTGAGAGAGAGAGAGTGATCGTCCTATGACCCGATTCGGGCACAAAAGAGAGCCGATCACCCTAGCTCATTGTCGGTTTCTCAACCGCGCACGTCCGACGCTTCCCTCGCTAAGGGACAATCGCGAGCTTGTCGTGTCCGTGATCCGTCCCGCATCAATTTGGTATCAGAGCCAGGTTTGAGTCTAGGGTGTCAAAAAAAAAAGTATCTTCTGCATCGCATCCCTTTACTTGGTATATCAAAAGGTGTTGTCCGAACGTTAGGCTACGCCTATCGGGAAGGCCGTACACTTGCGCGAGTGATCTTCGGATCGGTTATCTCCGCCACGTACCGAGTTTGGGTTAAGTCTAGGTGCATTAGTTGTGTTTGCATTAGTCCATGTGCCTGCATGTCCACTACCCGCCACCCCCATGGCCGTTCCCCAAGACTTTGCGTCCGAATGGACATCCTTTGTGGCCCAATCCAATGCCTTCACGGCCCGACCATTAGCTTTCACTCATCTCCTTACTAAAGCTACTCTACCCAATGGGTCCACAACGAGACTCCATTTCACTCATAAGGATTCATATAATTGGGTTTCTCTTGATATCGTGGAGTCCCTCTCCAAGGCGGGTAAGATTATCCACGATGGGGATTTTTCTTTTGTCGAGTTTGAAAGGATGATCGGCTCCACTCTTTACTGCGATGGTGCATGGTGCAACCTTGGTGCGCTAACAGGCCCATACATTATGTTAGGGCGACCTTGGTTGGAAGAGAGGAGAGCGATCTTTGACCGGGATAGGAGGACCTGCACCTTATATCCACCTCACCTACCCGGTAAGTTCGTCTTCCACGAGATCCTTCGGCCGACCATCTCCGTGTCACCACCTGTCCACTCGTATCAGTCCGCTCCGCCTACGGACCCATGCTCACCACCCTTTATTTTCGAACTTACTTCGGAACCCTCTCATTTGGAGCCACGCAAGCCCGAGCCACCCGTGTTTCTAACGGGTACGCTTTTCATAGCCGAGCCGCTTCTTAGTTGGCTCAAGGATGGCTTGGTCCCACATCCCTTCCCACCTATGGACCCCATCCTCCCTCTAGTGCCGGTCAACTCCTTCCATACCACATTTCGATCTAGTCACCATGTTGACACGTTGGACGATCTTGTTATGGGACTAGACACGCAATGGAAGTTGACACATATGTTGGCCCGAGGCTTCGACCAACCCACGAGTCGTAGCTTCACCCATCCGGCCTTCGGGTCCATTACCTCCGAGTGCACCGTGGGTTGTGTCACCACGGAGGTTCTTCTACTTCTCCTGCTACCGGATGAGCCTGACTTCATGACTTTGCTTCCGAGGGAGGAGTCATATTTCCTATACACGGTCCCATCTACCATGACGGAGGAAGGTGACCACCCGCACCTTCAAGAATTTCACGATTGGGACCATGTCATGTTGGAATCCATCTCACGGGGTCATACCTTCTTCGACCCTTTTGACCCCTTCACTAGTGAATCTCCCGAGTCTCCATCTTCACTTCACTTCCTCCGCGGAGTTCACTATCATGCCTTTTCCACTCGGGCCAAGCAACCTCTACATAGCCATAGGTCCGAACCATCATTTGGGGGTAACGGAGATTTTGGTTTCTCCGACCCACCTAAACCCATCTCCGATACACCCACATCCGGCCCTTCCACACCCGGCTTCCCTAGCCCTCTCAAGTCTCCCAAATCCAAAGGGGCATCCATGCATGACTGGGTCATACTTGGCCATTTAGGTGTTCTCCATGCCACCCATCTCCGGTTACATAACATGCATGCATGGCACACGTTCGGGTGTCCTCGTCCGCCGTCATCCATGTACGGGTCGGACTAACATTAGGTGTGTCTAGGGTCATAGTTGAGTCAATGTGCTTTTCTTTGTGTGGTTTGTTTTGTGTGATTTGTTTGCATGGTTTGTGTGTCGTTTGTTTGTCTGCATGTGTCTTGTGCAAGCTCGTCGATGTCAGTCTCTTATGAGTGAGAGGCGAGTGGACTCGCTCGATGAGTATGGGATCGGTTCTACATCTATACCTGGATCAGTCACCTACAGGGACTCAGCGGTGATTCCTAGTGAGTCTTCAAGCCGCCTCCTCCCATTTTGAGAGTGCCCACCCGGAGTGTCCACCTCTAGCCCACAGCAGCTTGTGCATATCGAGTATATATGGAATGAGCAGGTGACGGTCACTTGGAGTGGAGCATACCCGCGTTACTTGGCACGGTGACGGATCCGCCGGAGTACTCGAGCATCCATACCCCTACTCGACGGGGTCGAGTTCCTCCCACCCCGGGAGAATTGATGGGGACATCGAGGCAAGACCGTCCGTATTTTGTTTGCATTTATGTCCTTTCATATTTGTATGTATACCCTTGTGTTATATGGGTACGCAATTGTAAGTCTTAGTGGGTTTATATGTAAAATTCCAGTAGGCCCAAGCAAGGGGGCCCTCACCCCTTTCCCATTGGTCCACCTAGACCATGTGGGACTGGTCAACCATCCTAGGTGGCCATCTAGAAGGTTGGAATGCCAATTGATCACATGGGAGACAAGTGGATTAAAAATTCAAAGGTAGGCTACCTACCTCACCTACCTTGTCCCCTCATTAGAATTAATTAAGAATTTCATTTTTATTTTATTTGGATCAAATATGAAGTCCCTTAAATGCCCCTCCAGATCCTAGATCTAAGGGTATTCATGGTCTTTTTTTATTTATTATATAAGTCATGTATTTCTATTATTCTAGAATTAATGAAAGTAAAAAAAAGCATTGTGCAAGAGCCCCCCTTGTGAGAATTTCGACCTCCCCTCTCTCTCCCCCTGGTTTTCTTCATCCCCAACCCCCAATTCTAGAGTGGATCCCCTCTATCTCCTCCCCCTCAATCTCTGAGTTCATCTCCGGTGCCGCCGCCGCCGTTCGTGCCGCCAACAAGCCACCGTAAGTTCTGTCCAGGTTCTGTCCTACTAGACAGAAGGCCACTTCGAGAATTACTGCTCTCCACCCCGACATCTTCTTGATCTGAAATTTTTAGGGTGTGTTCCTATCTTGTATCTTCACCTCCACAAAACATTTCACGTCCAAATTCCTTCTTTTGATATTTTTACATTTTCTGTCTTCAATCTTCCCTAGATCTGTCAGCTTTCTGTTCATTGTGGCAGCAAGTCTGAGATTTCCACCTTCGACCCCTACTTTGATTTTCCCAGGAACCCCCAATTTTATTGGCGATTCTGTCCACCTTCCAATATCTCCAAAAAAAATTTTGATTTTTTTTCAGCCCTCCACATATTTTCTAAAATTCTTCCAAGTTCCCAAATCTGTTCTGTCTGCTTCAGTCCAGATCCGACCCACCGCCAGTATAAAATTTCTAGAAAATTCAATTCTCCACAAAACCCTTCACAAAAAATTATCCCCGATTTCCTCTCTTAACCCTCCACAACTTTACTGAAGAACCCAACTTCAGATTCGGAGGTCTACCTATCAGTCAACGCCAACTCTTAGGAAAGTTCCCTGCTGGTCTGAGACTTCGGCCACTGGACAACAGCAGCTTAGAAATTCTGTCAAGGCCAGATCTTGAGCACTCCATTTTTTCTCTATAGTTCTAGATCGAAGTATTTCGAGTTAGCTTTCCAACGGCGCCAGTTTCGTGTCGATCTGACATTGGGGCTTATCGCAGCGTCCGTTCTCGCCGGAGCGCGCGCTTGAAAATAGAACCGGCAGATCCGTGACCGGTTATTCCGACCGGTGCCGAACGGAGCCGCCCGGCCTCCGGGCGACGTTCCAGCGTGCCGCCATCCCAGGGAACGCTTCCTCAAGCGTCCCCACAACAGAGGTGCCACCGAGTCCCACACGATCCCTCCAGACAGCACGTGGGCCCCACAGTCACGAGTTCGGGTGCTGCCGAAGAGGCGCGAGAAGCCACCCGTCAACCCAGAATTGGTCCTCCAGGACCCACTTGTGTAGCCCTTTACCTCCCTGCGTGGAGTGGGTAGTAGTCCATTGCTGTAATAAGTGTGTATTAATCGTCCCGGAAGTACGAGTTCGGCCGGGTCCGTCTTCCCCACCCCCGGTAGCGTGGAGGTATCGTTTCCGCTCCCTTCTCGGCATTTGCTTTCTTTCGTATATATATCTTTATGCCGCTGCTAGAGAGCATGTGTACGGATATCTAACTTGCTATATGATGTTTATTACCGCTGCTGAGAGAGAGAGAGTGACCGTCCCGTGACCCGATCCGGGCACAAAAGAGAGCCGATCACCCTAGCTCATTGCCAGTTTCTCAACCGCGCACGTCCGACGCTTCCCTCGCTAAGGGACAATCGTGAGCTTGTCGTGTCCGTGGTCCATCCCGCATCAGTGGGACTCATGCGATAATAAGAAATATTGGGCAATGAGGAGCCCGGAATCAGGTCGATAGCATGCTGAATATCCCGCATAGGTGGGAGTCCCTCGGGAAGTTCCTCGAGAAAAATATCAGCGAACTCCTGCAGAATAGGAATGACATCGGGTGGGAGTTCACCCTCGGACTTTGGCTCCACCTCTTGGACCGTGATAGCAAACACAGGGCTGCCCTTACTAGCCTCTCTCTCCATTTCCCGGGAGCTAATCATCATCAACCTCCTAGAAGAGGGCTCGCATGTGCTCGATGTAACGATCATGGGCCTAGCTGGGGATGGGGTATTGGGTCCCGGGATGGAAGGCTCCGGAGTACTAGGACCAGTAGGACCCCTAACTGAAGGCTTCCTTGGCTGAGAGGGGTGGAGGGTAATCCGCTGGCCACCATGGTCGAAGGTACAGGTGTTCAACCGACCATGGAGTGTGACATCCCGATCAAATAACCACGGCCTACCAAGAATAATACTGCCCACCTCCATTGGGAGGACATCACACCAGATCTCGTCACGGTATGCATGGAACTGCAGTGGGATCAAACACCGCAGCCTGATCGGAATGGAGGTGGAATCCACCAATGATACTCGATAGGGGCAAGGATGGTCCACGGGAGTAAGACCAAGATGTGAGATAGCACCCGTGGAGATTGCATTGATACAACTCCCACTATCGATAATCACTTTACACACTTGCCCGCCCAGGCTACAGTATGTATGAAAGATAGTGGTCCTACGCCAGTCATCACTGGCCTATGGCTGGGTGAGAATACACCTGACGACCCCCAAGTGGGTATCGTCCGAATGCTGGGCATCCTGGCCATCACCTTCAATCTCATAGAACTCGTCAGCTAGCTCCGGATCTGCTTCATAGCTGACTAACACAAAATCTGAAGAGGTTGTTGGGACTGGTGCGATGGATTCAGAGGGGGGTGAATGAATCTATCCTTCAATATTTTTGCCTAATTTAAAATATTAGAGCACTCAGAGATACGAAGATAAAGACAGATTCAGTTCTACCGAATTTTAAGTACTGTGATGTGTTCAATCAAACAGTAGACGTGCAATCAATGAGCTCAATGGACATATAAAGACAGATCGAGCCTAAGCATTCATCTAGCGGAATCAGATATGACAATTAAACCACAGTAGACGAAGGATTTTTAGGTGGTTCGGTCCGCAGACCTACGTCCACCCCACACTCCAACCAGAGTGTGGATTCCGCTGATACACAGCTTAACAGCTGGGCCTCACAGCTTGCCTACATCAGCTAAGCATCACAGCTTGCTTCCGCTGGGCAATACAGCTTAGCCATCTGCTGGGCAATACAGCTTGGCCGTCCAGAGGATACCACACCTCTGCAACTGCTGTGGACTACAGCTTAACCCGTCTACAGGAATCCTCCTCTGCCCGCTGAGCAACACAGCTTGCTGTCTGAGGTATCCACCTCGCCCGCTGAGCAATACAGCTTAGCTCTGCTGACTAACAGCTTGAAACAAAGGTAAAAGGAAAAACAAAGGATGATGAAACACAGCGACTGGAAGCTGTAAAAGATAAAACACAACGTGGCTCTTAAAGAGCTGACTGGCTTGGATCTGATCCAAAGTCCAGTGAAAACAAATCTTTCGATGAAGCTTTTCTTCTTCCCCTAGAGCTCTCTACCTCTCTCTTCCTTTCTTTCTCTTCTTCTGCTTCTCTATACTTCTCTGCTGCTCACTCTTTTCTTCTCTCTTCTTCTATCTGTATCGTGCAGGCTCTCTCTCTCTCTGCTTCTGCTCTTTCAGATGGGCTCCCTACTTCGATCACTCTGCTCACGATCTCCACACCTTTCACTCGAAGGAGACGCTTCCTTTTTATAGCAGCAGCAGGTAGGTGGGCGTGTGTCCTCCACGAATTCCCGCCCTAGCACCTTGAACACGTGGCAGCATTTCAGCCTGCTGCACTACACGTGTCACGATCCTGAGCCATCTCTATTCTTGGATCACGTGCCCTTATTAAGCTCCTCGAGCAGCAGTCCTGTCAGATTAGGCTTGACTATCAGAAAAAGAAAAAGATGCATCGGGTAGGTTTGAGATTTGAACTTAGCATGTATAGACTTGCTAGTGGGTAGTGCAGAATGCATTTAACAAAGTATGCACAATGAAGATGAATGCACAGGCATGTCATCAAGGAGTGCATGGACTTGGTGTGCATGCGGCACCAACGTTCAGACTTACTGGAGTACTGATGCATGAACTTAACCACTCGTATCAGCAATGGAATGTATAGACTTTGAATGCATGGTAAAGAGTGTATAGACTTTGTTTTGAAAGATTGCACAAATGCCACTGAAGAATGTACAGACGTTGAACATGTGAAATGCAGTTTGCATCTATCAAAGTATGCACAACAAAGATGAATGCTCAGGCATGCTATCAAAGAATGTACAGACTTTGCGTGTATGCGCCAAGATGATGTACAGACTTTGCGTGCCTGAAACAAGATAATGTACAGACTTGCTACCTTGCATTTAAGAATCAATGCATCATGTATAGACTTGCTTAAATGACGCATGGACATAACAGCAAAGACTGTGCAGACATTGTATATGCATGAAACAACCGAATGCACTGACTATGCCTATGCATTAAGCAAACAAATGCACTGACTATGTATATGTGTAAAGGACACGATGCAAAAGGATGCACTGACTATGTTCACGAATGTATAAACTCGCTAAGTCAACATGTGCAGACTTAGTGTATGTGCGAGACAAATCAATGCATAGACTATGTATATGCATGAAGACCACTGGATGTACTGACTAGTAGAGTGAGACACCGGAGGTTGTACAGACTAGCCACCAAGTAATGTACAGACTTGAGTTGATGCAGTCTAGGCAAAACTCTGTACAGACTTTATCCTTGAACATGCATGAGTCTAGGCATTCACTGACTTATAGCCACCATAAAACACAGTTATGAAATGCACAGGCCTAGACGGTTAACCCTGCACTGATGTTGTATGCATAATGAACACGCATCGACATTGAATTGAATCGACTGATGAATGCACTGATTCAGTGTATGCATATGGCACATAATGCACTGATGCAATGTGCAGAAGAACCAACAAGTACAGACACATGGTGATAAATCATTCATACTCATAGTGCTTGCTGACATCAAAACCACAGGGGCACAATAATCTCCCCCTTTTTTATGATGGCAACACTATGAGTCACACAGACTCAAACTATTTCCCCCTTTGACTTCATCAAAAAGATAAAAGTTTGAGAGAGAAATAAAAGTGTGCATGATATGATTGAATAAAATCTTCCCGAGACAGCAGCAAAGAGAAAGGGACATGAAGGATGCTGAGAAGATCTCCCCCTTTAATATGCAGCATGATTCATAGACAAGGAAACTCCCCCTGAATAGATGCTTCTTTGTAGCTTCAGAGGAGATGGATTCTCTCCTTAAGAAAAATGAATGCAATTCATGGAGAACCTGATACTTACATGATGCAAATAAGACAAGAACCAATCAATCTATCCTCCTCCTTTGCAAGACGAACAAACCTCCCCCTTTAAAAGGCAATAAGACCTTAACAATCCAATGCTCCCTGATCTGAATGAAGCAAGGCTTTCAAGGGTGTAAGGAGAGGGATATGTCAAGAAGACATTCAGGAAGGATGACATGGCAGCATTTAGAATACATGATCTAAGGAAATAGAAGAATTTCAATAAGATACTTATTTCATAAATCTGAATAAACGGATGGTTCAGACTCTCCCATTATAGGGGCTTATGAATTTTTATTTGAATATCGTGGTTTAAATATGATGTATACATAGTTTGACAATAAAATTCTGTACTCATATCTGAACATCAATGTTTAATAAAAGTGAACCAAGCCCTCATACTTCTTCAAATAATTTCAGATTTTTCTTTATGCACAGTACAAGATTTCATAGCAAGTTTACCAGGTGCAATTAAGTTCAGTACACACCTAGCGGCTAGCGGATACACGTTGTTTGGACGCCAGTATCCCTGAGCACTTAGTGTGACTAACTGTCATGCTTCAGAGATAGTATTGACACCTCATGACATACTTTACATTATTTCATTGATAAGTGAAGTATATTTCTCAGTGTTCAAGCCATTGCTCTACCGGGATATTCAATGAATTTTATTTAGCAGAGTTAATTATGGCACTTCATGACACAGTCCTCTAGACTTCTTGGTCAATGTGGACATGGTTTCTCAGTGACCAAAATCATTGCTCTGATAGAATTACCCTTAGGAACGTTTCAGAATCATCATATGCTTAAAAACAATACTGATTTCATATGATTTAACCGAATAAAGCCATGATTTTAACATTTTCAGATTTCAGAAGATTTTACAAGATTCAACATGAATTAGTTGGTTAAAGTTTATTAAAGTTGACTCAGATACTTTTAAGAGATTTAAAGTCAAACTCAATGAATACATTAAACTTAAACCAGCTGAGTTATTTCAGACATTCATAAAATCGTATAATAGAATATTCCTAGTTCAAGTGTTTTCAGACTTATGATCGAGACATGTCCATTGAAATCTTCATGAATGACTGACAAAAGAGATCCAGCAAGAATAAGTGATTTTGAAGCTCAATGTTTTCAGATATGCACACCAATCAAGATAACTGGAGGTCAGGCATGTTTCAAGATCTCCAAGGTCTAGGAGATATGCAGTGTTTCGAAAAAACAAGTTTAAGAATATGACAAGTATTCCAATCAAGAGAGCAAGTGCAGAAACATGATCAGAAGATCATCCTAGAATGTGTCGACTCTTTGTGTCGACATCTGCTCACAATATCCACACTTCAGAACAATCAAAAGTGACAGCTCATGGTGTCAACACTTCCAAAAGAAAACTATCAAGAAGTGCAGCAAAGGATGTGTCAAGGTGAGTCAGAAATACCCAGAAGATCATCAGGCAGATTTATTCAAGAACGATCAGCTCCCCCTCAGTAGATGCATAAGCAGAACACAATAAATTTAGACTCGTGAAATGGGTGAGCTCAAGCTGAAGATGGGAGTAATGGTTGACTGAATGAGATAGTAAAATAGCTAGATGAACAGCCAGCAGAACACAATCTTGTTATTTTCAATATGAGTGATGTGCAATGAATTATGACATAAGTGTATGCATTTGGCAACATGTATGCAATGCATTTAAAAATAGATTACTAAGGAATTCAATTAACCACATGTGAAGAGTGCAAGTATTACCTGAAGAGTGCTTGAATGGGGTTTTATCAACTTGGGTGCCTTGGTTAATTTACCCCTCTTTGTTCATTCCAAGGCACACCTGCAACATATTGATCATTTTGATCCTGTAGGGACCCAAGCAGCCTTGGGTCCTACGTTAACCCTGACAGGTGTTCTGAACAGTCTTTTAGCAACATTATCAGCATGATCCATCAGGTAACAATTCTCCATAGAATGTCTATTTCTACCACAGTATCTACATGAAATGACTGGTTTTTGGTTCTTATGATGCATATTAACAGCAGTATGAGGTCTATAAACATGATCATAAGATTTTATGTTGTATGCATGAATAGTTTGTTTCTTATTATCTGACAACTAGCAATCAGTAGATTTATGTCTTAGTTTACCACAATTGAAGCATGAATTAATCATTCCTTGCAGAAATTTTGAAAATTTTGCATTTACAAGGCTTCCCTGAACATACCAACAATTCCTAACTGTATGCCCGTACTTGCCACATTCAAAGCACCTGAGATGCTTGCTGTTTGATTCAGAATCATTCCAATGATTTTCTGACCAGCACTCAACAGCCTTGTGCCCAGGATTGTTGTAGTTAAAGTACATAGTGTGCTGACTAGACTTGGGTTTAGTTCCGTATGGGCCATGAAAATGCATGGAAGACCTGGCATGCAGTTTATTGTCTTCTTTCATGATAAAGTATGCATTCATGAGATGACCATGCTTACCACAATAGTAACATGAAGCATCAGACTTCCTAGTAGCATGGTTTCTACCAAAAGAATTTCTAGAATGCAATGTTTCACTTGCATGCTCATCCTTTAACAATAATCTGTAATCTTCCATTACGTGACCTACCTTCCCACAATAATAACATGACCCCTTTTTAGTATGAGTGTGTGAGAGATCATGTGACCTGTGTGCAGCATTCTTCGTACCAACAGGAGTGTCTTTGTCCTTTTTCTATAGATTTTCATTCTTTTTCAATTTTTGAGTTTTTTCTACAGTTTTGGAACTGATAGTGGATTTTTGTGCAGTAAATTGAAAAATAGAAGGAGCAGAGGTTTTGTTTTTATTAGAAGCTTTTACAAACACAGTAGACGTTTTATTCCCATTAATCCTTTTGTTTGTCGGACTGTAACCCAGTCCCTCTCTCTGAAAATTAACATTATTTCCAAGAAGCTTATTCAGATTTTCCTTACCTTTGTCAAATTTTGATAGAGAATTTTTCAAATCTTGAATCTCAGAATTTAAGACAACAATATTAGCTTCATATCTGGACAGATCTGTTTCACAATAAATGACTTGTTGATGCAATGCATCATTCAGACTTTTGAGTTTTTCAACTTCCTGTTTTAATTTTATTTCATTGTCAGCTTCAGATAGGGACTTGTTAAGATCATCAACTTCTTGTTGAAAGGATGTGATTGTAAGCTCATATCCAGCTATCTTCTCTTCACAGTAAGTGACATTTCCACTCAACATTTGGTTGATGGTTTTTAGGCTCTCAATTTCTTGTTCTGCATCCACCAACTTATCAGAATTATCCATGCTCACGCACTTACCTTTTTCAATTGTCAATAACCTATCTGACAGTGTGGTGTTTAGATGTTTCAGCTTGTTGATTTCCTCTTTTAATTTATTGTTTTGCTCTAGAGTTCATCATCAAGCATCCAATCATCTAAGGAAAACTGACATTCATAAAACATTTCTTGTTGTTTCTCATATTGAAGTTTGTTGAGATTTTTCTGAACCTCTAGATTTATTACTCTGTCAGCCTCCAGCTTCTCAGAAATCAGTCTATTTTCTTTTTCAAGATTCATTGATTTGTGTTCAAATTCCATGGACTATTTTTTGAGTTTTTCATTCTCAGATTTCATGTCTTCCAATTCAGAACTGACACACTCTAAATCTCTCATCAATTTTTCATTCTGAACTACATTGTTGTTATGACCTTGATCATCATCAATCAAGCTAAGTCTTTCCTTTACTTCATAAATTTCACAAACGAGCTCTTGATTTTTCTTTTTGTGTAAACCAATTTGTTTCATAAGTGTTTCTTTTTCAGATTTCAAATGATCTAGATCGGAATTAATAGAATCAAAATCTTTTAATTGTCTTCTAAATATGTCATTTTCTGTCTTCAGGAGTTCCATGTCCTCACCTCCAGAATCAGCATTCACATGATCATTCAACTTCTTTTTCAAAGATTTATTTCATTTTTTCAACTGTTTGTAGACACGCCAAAATTGACGTTACTGTGAGTGCATCTCATATTATCTTGTAATGTCCCAATTTGACCCTCAAATTAACTTTGTTTGAGTGATTTTTCTCACTTTTCTTAGATTTCTCCCTTTTTCTCCCTTTTCTTATTTTTTTCCTATTTTTCTATATTTTTTGGGTATTTTTCTCTATTTTTATGAATTTTCTAAAATTAACGGCGTGCGAGGGGCGTCATTTATTTTTTAAGAAAATTAAAGAAAATAAAAAAATGACGCCACTTTGCAGAGGCGTCGATTACTTTCATTTTCTCATTTTTTTGGATTTTTCTGAGAATTTTTTGAATTTTTATGAATTGACGACATGCATTGAGACGTTTGTTTGATATTAAATCAAATAAAAAATTGAAAAATAGAAATCCCGACACATTGAAGGGCGTCATTTGTAAATTTGAATATTTTAATATTACTTCTAGCCCTCTTTCAGGGGTGATTTGGTGGCCTTCCAGATGTCAGAAAAATACGAAAAAATAGTCATTGGAATCAGCACAGTTTGATGCACGTCCATCTAAAAAATGGAAAAATAATATTGAGAAATGAAAAATGACCCTGTTTTGCATATTTTGAAATTACGACCCTCACGCGGACGTCAATTCAATTGACGCCCGAATTAACAGTCGTCATTTCCTTTGGCTTCTTTTATTATTTTTGATTCACGACGGGGTGCAAGTCGTCACTTTCAATTGACGCCCCTAGTCCGGTCGTCATTTCCATTGCAAATTCGTGTTAAATTCTAAATAGCGCCCCTCTGCAAGTCGTCAATTCTTAAAATGACGATTCCTCTGCAAGTCGTCAATTCTTAAAATGACGATTCCTCTACGGGCGTCATTTTAAGAAGCGATTGTCCACCTAGTCGTCAATTCTTGTTGAATTCTGAATTTTCACCGAACCCTCTTCTTTCCTCATTTTGATCCCCTTTTCACTTCGGGAAGGACCCTAATGACTTTCCATGACTGGAGGAACTCCTTCCAATATTTATCTCTTGCTAAAACTGGGATATCCTAATTGTATTAGGATTTAACTCCATTCTCCCCTATAAATAGAGCTTCATGTGGCTCTGTCGAGAGGCCGAATATCAATTTTTACAGGGGAGGTGCTGCCTGAGTTTTGGCACAGGAGAAGAGTCCTGCGCACTAAAAGCTTCATCCTTGAAGGAGACTTCCTCCCGAGCTTGCATCAAAGCCAAAGGAGAAAAATACACAGGCTTTTTATCTTTCTTTAATTCTTTTCTTTTGTTTCATTGCATTAGTTCACACGCATGCATGCATCTTGGTTATTCATCCTGGTTATTCATCTGTTGTTAATCTTATTCCTCAACCACGTTGAGACTCCCACAGTGCAATACTTGCACACTTATTTTTTTTAGGATTCATCATATCATATCCTTCCCATTGCATGGGGTTTTAAGGCCAACACCCAACAAGGTGTGTTCTTATACATGATTTTTATGCTCATCTTTATTATGAATTTGATGCTACACTCACCTTGGTTCTAATTCCTATTTTCATTGGTTGTTGTCTTTGATCTTTGCAAGGGTAATCAACAAGATAAACTCTCTTCATCGGCCGGCCGATCGGAAGAGAAAGGTGCACTCACAATCTCCCCCGTATCCTTTTGAGGTATTTATATTCGCGATCCCTCCATTGATTATTTGTTATATCCTTTAAGGCCCTCGCGTCTCTGGCAATCACTTTTCCCTTTAGCATCCTCGCATGCTCCCCTTTTCTCCCTCTTTCCCCTTCTTCTTTTTATTTTTTCCTTTTAATTGTTCTAAGTGGATTTCTTAGAATCTACAAATTGGCGATCACGGTGGGACCCCTTTTATTTTTCTTTTTGATTACCCTTCCCCTTGGGCACCCACGTGTGCCATCTCCCCTTTTGCACCCACGGTGCACCTCCTTTTGTGCTCCACGTAGCACTTTCCCTATGTGATTTGTTAGTTTGATAGATTTTTAGAAATTCCATTTATCCATCTCTTAAAAAAAATGATGAGCATGCTATATCCCCTTTCATGTTTTTATTGATTGCCATACTGTGATTGTGAGTGTTTTCCTTCATGTTGGTATTTTCGTCACTGTCTGAGCTTTCTGGCCTTTGGAGAGAATTAACGCCCCTCATAGAGGCGTCATTTTCCAGTATAACGCCTCATACCAAGGCGTCATTTTCTTTGGACGCCCCTGTCAGAGGTGTCTTTCACTCGTACAGCGCTTACTGGAAGGCGTCATTTTGATTATCATTGTTTATTCATGTTGATTACTGCTATTTGACGTCCCTGTGCACAGGCGTCCATTCTATAGGCAACGCCTCACCTTAAGGCGCTATTTTACTCTACTTCCACTATTCACAGTGATTAGCGACTGATGCTCAGGCGTTGTTTCTTGATATAGTGACCTTTCCCAGGTCGTCATTTTGTTCTGTGATGTTCATGCTGATACTGTCTGCTTGATATTACCTGCTTGCATTCATCTTTGCATTTGGTTTGGGAGACCTCCTCTCCCCACACTTTTAGGAGATCTTACACCCTCTTGGTGAACGAAGGACCCTCCTTTGAGCATTCCGTCTCATTGGACCAGAAATTCCTAAACCAAGCCTCTGTAAGTCCCCGCACCCGTGGATTCCCTCACGGACGCCGGGCAGGTTGTACCTTTGATGTCCCGGGTTTAGTTGGCCTATGCATGGTGAGAGAGTGTTCCTAGTTGGCATCGAAGAAAACTTACATTGAAACTAGGTTCCTCCCTTGTGTGAATCACTCCGAAGTTTGTTAAAAGTCATTAATTCACCAAGGTTCAAATAAATAAAAAAGGTCAACGATAACCATTCCAACTTGTGTGCTTCTTTGCAAATTATTTTGCTTGAACTTTGATTGCATAATAGCTTACCTTGATAGACAAGATAACATGTTTAATCTTAATTATGTTCATGAGGATGCACAACCTAGCACATCCTATACTCCTCAATCTCAACATGTTCATCATAATTCTCACCATATTTTCAAGGGACCACACCCTCATTCTTATGGTATTGCCCGACCCATGGGCAATGTCCAATCACATGGTCCCTCGCCTCAATCGCAAGCCACTATTCCTTCGGGACCGCCTTCTCCCAACGACGAGACGGTCTTTCAATGATATGATCGGTGCACTGGATTCAGAGGGGGTGAATGAATCCCACCCTTAAAAACTGTTCGCTCAATGAAAACTAGAACACTAACTAGAACAAGATAGACAAACTGAATAACTAATCAGAATCTCTTTTGAACCGAAGAACAAACATCTATCTCGCGCCTAAACAATCAACTAGAGGAAGCGGAAGAAGGTAATCAACCTGCTGCAAGATAGTAATATGAATGCTCAGACAATCTGTGAAAGGTGGTAGAAGACATGGAGCTAACGCACAAGGCAAACCACTGCACATATAATTTTTTAGGTGGTTCGGTCCGCCAGACCTACATCCACCCCTCACTCCCAACCGGAATGAGGCTTCCACTAGCACAAGCTAGAAATTGCAGACTCAGTCTGCGAATAGAATGCTGCCACACAGCTTGACCAGGGGAACAGCCTCCCCTCTTCCTCCACACCAGAGGGACACCCCAAGTGACTCCCAGCCACTTGGAAACCAGAGACCGAAGTCTCTCTTCCTCCAGACCAGGAGGGGACACACCAGTGACTCCCCGTCACCAGCAAACCAGAGGTCACAGACCTCTCTTCCTCCAGACCAGGAGGGACCCGACCTCTATCCAGAGAATCGGAAGAACAAAGATAACCAAATGAAAAAGGGAAAATAAGAAAAGAAAAATACACAGCGATCAGAAAGCTGTAAAGAAAGATAACATAGATGTGGCTCCCATGGAGCTGACTGGCCTGGATTTGATCCACGGTCCAGTAGACAGATCTTCAGTCGAGACTTCCTTCTTCTTCTCCACGAACTCTCACTATCTCTCTTCTCCTTCTCTTTTTCTGACACTCGATCGTGTAGGCTCTCTCTGTCTCTTCTTTTCTCTTCTTCTTCTTTTTCTTCTTCTGCTGCTCTCTGCCTCACTTCTTCTTCACTCACAGTCTCGATCAGCCCTCTTCTGTTCTTATCAGTATTCTTCTGAGGAAGACGTCTTCTATATATATAGCAGCAGCTTAGGGCTAGGGCGTGAGCTTTCCACTTCTCCCGCCCAATTGATGCTACCACGTGTCAGCATCTCAGCTTCTTGGATCACGTGCCAGGTGCCCACCTCGGGTCACGTGCCCAGACACATTAACCTCGTCCAACAATCCTATCAGTTAATCAGTCGAAGACAGTATCAGCTTAAGGCAATGTTCAGACTTCATTCAGTAAGCAAAGCAAGCATGGATGGCTGTACAGAGTTGATCGTGTGAGGCAAGACAAGTGTACAGACTTCTTACCATATGCTGTAATATGCATATATGATGCAGTGTATAGACTTGCAGAAACATGCTGCAGTATGCATATTGTTAGGGTGCTAGGCCCGGATACAGAGGGGGGGTGAATGTATCCTGCTATGAATAATGCCCAAATAAAAACTCAGATGCTAGACGCAATCACAGAATAAAACTAATTCAATTAAACTTATGAGCAAACACATGAAGCGTGTCTATCCAAGCATCTAGCGGAAGCAATCACACAAAGCAAACCATTGCTTAATAGATTTTTAGGTGGTTCGGTCCTCCAGACCTACATCCACCCCTCACTCCCAACCGGAGTTAGGCTTCACTAGAAAACGTTAGAACCAAGCAGACTCAGTCTGCAAACAATTGCTGCCACACAGCTTGACCAGGGGAACAGCCTCCCCTCTTCCTCCCAACCGGAGGGACACCCAAGTGACTCCCAGCCACTTGGAAACCAGAGGTCGAAGACCTCTCTTCCTCCAGACCAGGAGGGACCCAACCAGTGACTTCCAGTCACCAGCAAACTAGAGGTCGAAGACCTCTCTTCCTCCAACCGGAGGGACCCTTGGACTTGCAAGCCACAAGCCCAGAACCGAAGACAAGTCTCCCTTCTCCTGAATCCATAGGAGGAACCCACAAGTAGCTCCCAGCTACTTACAACCGGAGATCAGATCTCCCTTCTCCTGACTCACCAGGAGGAACCCGACCTCAGTCCAGAGGATCGGAAGTATAAAGGTAACCAGAGAAACAAAAGGGAAAATAAGGAAACATAAAAAGCACAGCAACAAAAGCTGGAAATGAAACACAATAGTCGTTCTGGATTTGATCCACGAACAGACTGAACAGGTCTTCAATAGACTCTCTCCTCTTCTTCTTTTCTTCTTCTTCTTTCTTCTTCTCAGCTCACGCAATCTTTCTCTTCTGCTCTCACTCTCTATTTTCTTCTCTTTCGCAGGCTCTTCCTGTCTCTTCTCTTTCTTCTTCTTCTTCTACTTCCTTCTTCTTTTGCTCTCACTCTCTTTCTTCTTCTTCTCTTTTTCTTCTTCTTTTCTTTTTCTGGATCGAAGGGCTTTCTGCTCTCCAGGCTTCTTCTTCGATCAGTCTTCTACAGAGGATGAAGACTCATATATATAGCAGCAGCAGTAACAACTAGCGCGAGTGTGGCTTCCACAGCTCTCGCCCTAAAAATTCGGACCACGTGGTAGCATCCTGGTATCTCGTCCACCCTTGGATCACGAGCCAGGCACCTCGGATCACGTGCCCTTTTATCAGTACGCTCAGCAACTGGAGTTGAGGTGGCGTCAACACACTTGCTCCAAAGGGTTGACGCAGCCTTCAAAGATCTTCAACCTATGAAACTCAAGTCTGCTGCGTCGACGCTTCCAACCCGTGGCGTTGACGCATTGATGCGTTCCAGTGAGCAGGTCTTCAGCAGATAGACGTGCTGCGTCGACGCTCTCAGCATGCTGCGCTGACGCATTGGTGTTCCAGCATCTGAACTTAGATGGCTTCAGCCCTCTCACGTTTCGTGTGGAGTGCGTTGACGCATTGTGCAACTGCGTCCACCCTCTGGTCACCTTGTCGATCCATCAACCTACTGCGTCGACGCCACTTGATGAATGCATTGACGCACCAGAATAATCTAGTAAGCTTCTTTCTTGATTGTTTGAACTACTGCGTCCACGCCACTTGATCAAGGCGTTGACACATTGGTGTGTTCCAGCAGCTTAAATTTGATGTCTTCAGCCCTCTTGCGTTAAGGGGTTCATTAGCCTCTTCAGTCCCTGTCAGACAGATGAAACGAAGTCATTAGTTCTAAGTATATGCATTGCATTGTATAGACTTTGCTGTGAAGGTGAAAGCAATGTAAAGTATGCACAACGCAATGTATAGACTTAATGAATATAAAGACATCATAAGACTCAGATGAACACAGGCGGTGTATAGACTTGATGTGTTCACTGGTGGATGTACACCCTTGCCCACTGTACAGACTTTGTGATGCTTGTATGCAATGTAGAGACTTCGTTGAATGAGAATGCAATGTACAGACTTTGAAGCACAAAGGCAATGTACAGACTTTGCCTTAAGACGAATGAAGACTTAGAATCATGGAGGCCAAAGTATAGACATCAACTCTGCACATCGAATGTGTAGACTTCAAGTGTGAAGACCATTGTATAGACTTTGGAGACAGCGGCCAATGCTTGAAGCACAGTCCACTGTATAGACTTGATGCCTTGAAGGCGATGTACAGACTTTGTTGCGACTAGTGGCTGTACAGACTTAGGCAAAAGTGCACACTTTGAACGCCTATGATGTACACACTTCATTTGAAGCCAACTGAGGAGTGTATGGACTTGAATGAAGAAATGGCTGTATAGACATGAATGAGTAGAGTGTATAGACTTGAAAGTCTGAAGGCGATGTGCATACTTGCTGAGTTGACGCTGCAGCCCAATGAGTTGACGCTGCAACGTATTCAACTGATGATGTATAGACTTGAAGTTAGACAAACCAGACAGTCAGTGTTCTGATGGGTCGACGCATCAGCAAGGGTGGGTCGACCCACTACTGTTCATACTAACTAAGCAGAGTGTAGCAATGAATGCTTTATGCATCACTGTACATGACTGAACATCAAATATGTTAAACTAAACTGAGCAGCAAGATGACTGAACATTTGATAGACTGAGCTATGATCAGAAAATAACTGAATAACAGCATGATGACTCACACAGCAGGATGACTCACAGTGATTAACTCACATCAAAAACCAATCATCAAAACCATCATCAAAACCACAGGGGCACAATAATCTCCCCCTTTTTGATGATGGCAACACTACACAGTGAGTCATCTGATGACTCAAACTATTCTCCCCCTTTGACTTCATCAAAAAGAAAATAGTTTGAGAAATTAAAGCATGTATAAAAATTCAGTCAATTTCTCCCCCTTGCAAGAATTTCAGCAAAAGCATGAGTTAGAGATGATCAAAAGGAAGCCAGCATGCAACGATTGAATGAAAATCTCCCCCTTTTGGCAAACAATCTCCCTCTAGAAATATGAATGCAAGAACATAATTTTTCTCCTTCTATGCAGCATGATGCATATGACAAGAAGGCTCCCCCTTAAAAAATGGAATCTTATGAAATGAATGAGAAGGAGACCACAGGGGCAAACAAGGAGAAGTTCAATCTCAGAAAATTCAGTCAGATTTTCAGAGAGAGATCAATCTCATAAATCCAAAACATAAGTTTTCAAAGTCTTCCATTATAAGGGCTTATGAATGAGCTTTATTGAACAGTATGGTTTAAACATGATGTATGCAGAGTTTATCAATAAAATTTTGTATTGCTATCTAAAACCATGGTTTAATAAAAAAGAACCAAACCCTCACATTTATCTTGATTAATCTCCCTTTCTCTTACACAATCAAATTTATTGACTTCTTTCAGAATTACATGCATTAGTATTGAGATCAAGCAATTATGAAGTCATATGATTTTGTCTCGGGTTGTAGCAATTTGATTTTAGCATCAATATTCAGAGATTTCAATTCATTCAACAATTTTTCATGCTACAAAATTTTACGAGCACTCTAGTTCAGTGCACACCTTGTAACTAGAGGATATACCTTGATCAGAGGCCAATATCCTTAAGCACTTAGTGTGACTAACCGTCATGCTTTATATGAACAGAGATAGCATTTACACATCATGACACACTGCAAATCATTTCTTGATGAGTGAGTTGTATTTCTCAGTGTGCATGCCATTGCTCTGCCTGAATTTCAATTAATCTTAATCAGAGTTAACTATGGTACCTCATGACACAGTCCTTTGGACATGTGTTTCTCAGTGACCAAGGTCATTACTCTGACAGATATTACCCTTTAGACTTTTCAGAAAAATTCATTTGCTTCAAGTCAATAATAATTTCATGTACTTAATCAGTTGAAGTCATGTATTCAAGAGTGCAGATTTCAGAAGTTTTCACAAGACTCAACATGAAGCAGATGATTAAGGTTTATTAAACATGCTTCAGATATTTTTAAGAGATTTTAAAGTCAACCCTTGAGTACATTAAACTTAAACCACTTAAATTAACCAAAGTCATTAGACAATTCAGACAAAGTCATTAGGCACCTCATGACACAGTCCTTTGGACATGTGTTTCTCAGTGACCAAAGTCATTACTCTGACTGAAATTAACCCTTTAGACAATTCAGACAAATTCATTTGCTTCAAGTTAATAATAATTTCATGTACTTAACCAATTAAAGCCATGTATTCAATAGTGCAGATTTCATAAGATTTTACAAGGCACATCATGAAATAGTTGGTTAAGGTTTATTAAACATGATTCAGATATTTTTAAGAGAATTACAGACAAACTCCATGAATACATTAAACTTAAACCACCTGAGTTATTTCAGATATTCATAAAAACGTATAATAGAAGATTTCTAGTTCAAAAGTTTTCAAATTTATGATCGAGATAGCCCATTGAAATCTTCATGAAAGACTGATAGAAATCTGAAGCCAAATGATACCAATTGATAGGAGAGATTTTGAAGCTCAAGGTTTTCAGAATATGATTAAGGTTTGTCAACAAAATCAATAAGAAGGAATATACAATGAGTTCTGACAAATGTATATATTTGACAACCTATATGCAATGTATTGACTCCCCCTGACAACATGCATTTAGACAAACTTTTTGGCAATTTTCAGTTTAAGGAAATGCAATGCACTATATGTATGCAAAAACTTAACACTGAATGCTATGCAAGGATATGCAATTAACTCACCCTGACAACATACAATGTTTGCCATGAGACACTGATGAGGTCATGCATGATAATTCAACATGCAGTCCTATATGCAATTCAGAATGTTCAGTGAGCTATTGCAACACACAAATTTCAAACAATATTCACATTCAGTTCAGATTTTCAGAAATTTCAGAGTGCATGATCAGAAAATAATGCAACTGGCAGATGATGAATGAATATGCAAGAACAGATTTAATATGCATGCACTAGATGAAACTAAGAACAGGATATGCAAGAATACATCAACTCAGATATGCAATGAATTTCAAAATGAGAAATACAGAGAAATTACCTGAAAAGTTCAGAAGGGCTTTCATTCTTGAGTGCCTTGGATCATTACCCCTTTTATTCCAGTCCCAAGGCACACCTGCAAAACAAAGTTTATTTTGCACAAACAGGTACCCAAGAAGTCTTGGGTCCTGACATGACATTATCACTTCTAGCAGGTTTTCTCAGCACATTTTTAACTTGATAGCAAGCAGCAGCAGTTTTCAGATCTGATTTATGCACATTCTTATTAGCATGAATTCTATGTGCATATACATGAGATTTTCTGTTAACAGAATAAAAATTCTGTTTACCAAAACCAGTTTCGTTTTGATATCCTGCCAGCCAACAGGTTGCAGCCCTGTGACCTGGCTTCCCACAGTTATAACATGAAAGTTTTGCAAATTATTTTACAGGGAATTTAATAAATTCAGAGTTAGAATTCTTTCCCTGAGCATGCCAGCAATTTTCAACCATGTGGCCCAATTTTCCACAGTGAGAGCATTTGAGAGAATTTCTTTTAAAAGAGCCCAACCAGCATTCAGAGGTCTTGTGACCAATTTTGTTGCAGTTAACACAGATGATGTGCTGATTCATTGAAACAGGTTTGTGTTTATTAAAAACATGTTGGTTTGCAGGAGATCTAGCATGATGTGAAAAGGACATTTTCTTACCATTTGCAAACCAGCATTGTGCAATGCTGTGTCCTAGTTTGCCACAGTGCAGACATTCAATTTTCTTTTTCTGGAATGAAGACTTTTCATCATGAAGTTTCTTAGCATTCATTATCCCGGCCCTCATGTCATCCTTCTCCATCAATTTACACTCATGCATTAAGTGTCCAAATCTATGACAGTAGTGGCATGACATTTTCCTTCTAGATGCATGTGAGTGTGTGTGAGGACTGTGATCAACATACACAGATGAACCCTTTTTATTCATTTTCTGTTCTCCAATCATTTTCTGATTTTTATCATGTTTCTCTGTTTTCTTAGCCTTATACTGAGGTGGAGATGAAGTAGAAGGCTTTTCCTGTTCAGAAGATTTAATGAAAACAGTTTATTTTTGGGTTCTCTGAACAGTGGACTGAGAAACAGGTGACTTCTGAGAAGTGTGAGAAGTAGAGCTAGCAACAAAAGATGTATGAATTTTATTTTCAAAATTCTTTTTATTTACAGGATTATAACCTAACCCCTCCTTCTGAAAATTGACTTTTACTCCCAGCAGTTTGTTCAGATTATTTTGCCCACTAACAAACTTTGACAGAGAGTTCTTTAAGTCTTGGATTTCATTTTCTAAAGAGGTGATTTGTAACTCATAACTGGCAATCTCTTGCTCACTGCAATTCATAGCTTCATTCAAAACTTTGTTAGCAGTTTTATATTTCTCAATTTCATTTTCCAGATTGCTCAGTTTATCAGAATCTTCAACGCAAACACTTTTACCTCTTTCTAAAGCTAGAAGTCTCTCAGACATTGTGGAGTTCAGCATTTTCAATTTCTCATTTTTCTTCCTTAAGTTTGTCATTCTGAACCAATTCATTTATTAGAAGCTGATCTTCTGAATTGACTTCATACTTTCTTCCATTTTCAATTTCCTTCATATCTTTTTGCTATTTTTCAAGATTTTTCTGTAATTCTATGTTTACAGACTTTATGGCATTAAGTTTTTCAATCAGCAATTTATTCTCCTGTTTAAGTTTCTATGATTTTTCTTCATCTTCTTTGGAGAGTTTTCTGAGAGAGTCATCTTCGGATTTTAGCTTGTTTAGTTCAGAGTAAACACATTCAAGTTCCTTCTTCAGTTTTGCATTCTGATTTTTATACATATGATTATCAGACAGACATGCATCATGAAATTGCTTCATACTTGAACAGTTTTCACATGGAGAGCTAGAACTATCTATCCCAGTGCCCTTCTTCAATTTTTTATACTGTTTTCTTAACAGTTCATGAGATTCAAATAATTCAGCCTATGCATTCTTCCAATCTTCTAGAGAAAAATTCTCGAAGAGATTTACCTCATCATCATCATCTTCTTCAGTTTGATTGCTGCCTTGATCGCTGTCACTTTGATTTCTTCTGTTGGCCATCATGCAGCTGTCCTCGTTTACCCTGTGAAATTGCTTCAGCCTACCCAGGATGTCCTTTGCTGAGCTGCAATTATGAAGACAAGGCCATAAGGCTCTGTCAGTAGCTGCTTTCATCAGGTTAAAGGCTTTCTGATTTTCTCAATCATTTGATCTGTGTCTGTCGGTCCATTTGGACACTTTCGTTGGTAAGGTGTGAGGACCTTGTGAAATTAATTTCCACAGATCAGGATTAGCAGAATTAACATAAGCATGTAAAGTAGTGTACCACTGACTGAAATCAGAACCACTAAAGACGGGTGGAAGAGCCATTGAAAACAAATAGCGAGTAAATTCAAAGCAACAGGAATATTTATGCACTAAAAACAAATTAGCACCTAAGACTGCAAGATCGAATCTGCAGGTCGCTGGACCTTGTATGCAGACACCGCTCTGATACCAACTGTTAGAGTGCTAGGCCCGGATACAGAGGGGGGGTGAATGTATCCTGCTATGAATAATGCCCAAATAAAAACTCAGATGCTAGACGCAATCACAGAATAAAACTAATTCAATTAAACTTATGAGCAAACACATGAAGCGCGTCTATCCAAGCATCTAGCGGAAGCAATCACACAAAGCAAACCATTGCTCAATAGATTTTTAGGTGGTTCGGTCCTCTAGACCTACATCCACCCCTCACTCCCAACCAGAGTGAGGCTTCACTAGCAAATGCTAGAACCAAGCAGACTCAGTCTGCAAACAATTGCTGCCACACAGCTTGACCAGGGGAACAGCCTCCCCTCTTCCTCCCAACCGGAGGGACACCCAAGTGACTCCCAGCCACTTGGAAACCAGAGGTCGAAGACCTCTCTTCCTCCAGACCAGGAGGGACCCAACCAGTGACTTCCAGTCACCAGCAAACTAGAGGTTGAAGACCTCTCTTCCTCCAACCGGAGGGACCCTTGGACTTGCAAGCCACAAGCCCAGAACCGGAGACAAGTCTCCCTTCTCCTGAATCCACAGGAGGAACCCACAAGTAGCTCCCAGCTACTTGCAACCGGAGATCAGATCTCCCTTCTCCTGACTCACCAGGAGGAACCCGACCTCAGTCCAGAGGATCGGAAGTACAAAGGTAACCAGAGAAACAAAAGGGAAAATAAGGAAACATAAAAAGCACAGCAACAAAAGCTGGAAATGAAGCACAATAGTCATTCTGGATTTGATCCATGAACAGACTGAACAGGTCTTCAATAGACTCTCTCCTCTTCTTCTTTTCTTCCTCTTCTTTCTTCTTCTCAGCTCACGCAATCTTTCTCTTCTGCTCTCACTCTCTATTTTCTTCTCTTTCGCAGGCTCTCCCTGTCTCTTCTCTTTCTTCTTCTTCTTCTGCTTCCTTCTTCTTCTGCTCTCACTCTCTTTCTTCTTCTTCTCTTTTTCTTCTTCTTTTCTTTTTCTGGATCGAAGGGCTTTCTGCTCTCCAGGCTTCTTCTTCGATCAGTCTTCTACAGAGGATGAAGACGTGTATATATAGCAGCAGCAGTAACAACTAGCGCGAGTGTGGCTTCCACAGCTCTCGCCCTAAAAATTCGAACCACGTGGCAGCATCCTGGTATCTCGTCCACCCTTGGATCACGAGCCAGGCACCTCGGATCACGTGCCCTTTTATCAGTACGCTCAGCAACTGGAGTTGAGGTGGCGTCAACACACTTGCTCCAAAGGGTTGACGCAGCCTTCAAAGATCTTCAACCTATGAAACTCAAGTCTGCTGCGTCGACGCTTCCAACCCGTGGCGTTAACGCATTGATGCGTTCCAGTGAGTAGGTCTTCAGCAGATAGACGTGTTGTGTCGACGCTCTCAGCATGCTGCGCTGACGCATTGGTGTTCCAGCATCTGAACTTAGATGGCTTCAGCCCTCTCACGTTTCATGTGGAGTGCGTTGACGCATTGTGCAACTGCGTCCACCCTCTGGTCACCTTGTCGATCCATCAACCTACTACGTCGACGCCACTTGATGAATGCGTTGACGCACCAGAATAATCTAGTAAGCTTCTTTCTTGATTGTTTGAACTACTGCGTCCACGCCACTTGATCAAGGCGTTGACGCATTGGTGTGTTCCAACAGCTGAAATTTGATGTCTTCAGCCCTCTTGCGTTAAGGGGTTCATTAGCCTCTTCAGTCCCTGTCAGACAGATGAAACGAAGTCATTAGTTCTAAGTATATGCATTGCATTGTATAGACTTTGCTGTGAAGGTGAAAGCAATGTAAAGTATGCACAACGCAATGTATAGACTTAATGAATATAAAGACATCATAAGACTCAGATGAACACAGGCGGTGTATAGACTTGATGTGTTCACTGGTGGATGTACACCCTTGCCCACTGTACAGACTTTGTGATGCTTGTATGCAATGTAGAGACTTCGCTGAATGAGAATGCAGTGTACAGACTTTGAAGCACAAAGGCAATGTACAGACTTTGCCTTAAGAGAAATGAAGACTTAGAATCATGGAGGTCAAAGTATAGACATCAACTCTGCACATCGAATGTATAGACTTCAAGTGTGAAAACCATTGTATAGACTTTGGAGACAGCGGCCAATGCTTGAAGCACAGTCCACTGTATAGACTTGATGCCTTGAAGGCGATGTACAGACTTTGTTGCGACTAGTGGCTGTACAGACTTAGGCAAAAGTGCACACTTTGAACGCCTATGATGTACACACTTCAATTGAAGCCAACTGAGGAGTGTATGGACTTGAATGAAGAAATGGCTGTATAGACATGAATGAGTAGAGTGTATAGACTTGAAAGTCTGAAGGTGATGTGCATACTTGCTGAGTTGACGCTGCAGCCCAATGAGTTGACGCTGCAACGTATTCAACTGATGATGTATAGACTTGAAGTTAGACAAACCAGACAGTCAGTGTTCTGATGGGTCGACGCATCAACAAGGGTGGGTCGACCCACTTCTGTTCATACTAACTAAGCAGAGTGTAGCAATGAATGCTTTATGCATTAGTGTACATGACTGAACATCAAATATGTTAAACTAAACTGAGCAGCAAGATGATTGAACATTTGATAGACTGAGCTATGATCAGAAAATAACTGAATAACAACATGATGACTCACACAGCAGGATGACTCACAGTGATTAACTCACATCAAAAACCAATCATCAAAACCATCATCAAAACCACAGGGGCACAACACATATGATGCAGTGTATAGACTTCGATGAGAAACAATGCATGAACGTAGTGTATAGACTTGCTGAATGCCTAGCTATCGTGCGGATGTATAGACTTGTGTTATGCAGCCTAAGTATGTACAGACTTGATGAGGTGCTAAGTGACAGAGCTGGCTGTACAGACTCTGAGGAAACACAAGCAGCGTTGTATAGACTTGAAAAATGCTAGATGCACGATGTATAGACCTTGCCAAAGGAAATGGCTGTACAGACTTGACCAAGGCAAAGCAATCGAATGTATGGACTTTCACAAGTTATAGACTTGCCAAAGAACTGGACGATGTACAGACTTGAAGGTTCACAACGTATACACTTTGGCAAGACAATGGTTGTACATACCTCAACTCAAGCAATGTATAGACTTGCAGGTGCAACGTAGGTAAAAGTACCAATGTATAGACTTGCGAGTGTAACGTAGGTAAAGGTACCAATGTACATACTTCGAAGTTGAACAGGTGGATGTACAGACTTCACTTCGTGCACACTACAGTGCAGTGTACAGACTTCAGACATGATGCACTGTATAGACTTCAAATGAGACTGTACAGACTTGGTCCGATGTATAGTGCAATGTATAGACTTTCGTTCAGCAGAGACGTTAAGAGAGACTGATGAGAATGTATAGACTTTAATGAAGAATGCACACGATGCAAAGGACTCTGTACACACTTGGCCAATGTACAGACTTAGCAGTAGCATGATGGCGAGTGATGTACAGACTTCGTGTGCAATGGCCAACAATGTGCAGACTTGGCCCAACTAAGAACCGATGGATGTATAGACTTTACGAGCACAGTCCAATGTATAGACTTTGCGAAGCACAGTCCAATGTATAGACTTTGCGAGATGCAGACTGGGCAATGTACAGACTTGAAGATGTGAACGACACAATGTATAGACTTCGCCCCTTGACGAATGTACAGACTTGGCTTCGTGCTTGCTACATGACAATGTCTAGACTTGATGCAACTTCAAAGCACAATGTGCAGACTTTAACAATGTTACGCAATGTACACACTTCATGAGACGATGGATGTACACACTTCAGCTAAGCAAGCTACAGTGAATGTATGGACTTTATGTAGACGATGCATGAGACGCGAACTCTGTACAGACTTGGTGTGCCGTGCATGAACAGTGCAATGTAACGGCTTGCGTGAATGCAACAGCGATGTTCAGACTTGGAAGCTGATGTGTAGACTTGCTGAGATGCAAGGTAACACAGACACTGGCTGTATAGACTTGCGTTCACACAGCAGTGTATGGACTTCGAATGCCTGCCTGCATGCGATGTACAGACTTGAGTTATGCAACTGAAGGCTGTACAAACTTGCTATGAAGGTGAGATGCAACGTGAGACGCTCGAATGTACAGACTTGCTGATTGTGTTAAGACACAGCATGAGATGCTATGATCTGGGGGGGTCGATCCATCTGGAAGGGGGGTCGACCCACTTGTGTCCAAACTGTGCTAGAATGTAATGATGCATGGATGTTTAGCCTGTACTGATTTCCACAAGCAGAGTAAAGCAACTGATGTAAATGTATATAAGTGCTTTATGCAGCAGATAACATGATTGAACATCAAGTGCAATGCTTTAGATCTGATAAACTGACATAATGTGCATGACAAAGAAATGATGTGTGCACACAGTGTATATAATGGAATGTCATTCACAAGCACACATTCACAAATACATGAACACATATGAATGCACGTAACTGAATCAACAAGGTCTTTCATGCACACATGCATATGGTGACTTATAGTGTTTGCTATCATCAAAACCAATCATCTAGATCACAGGGGCACAACAATCTCCCCCTTTTTGATGATGGCAACACTATGAGTCACACTGACTCAAGTCAAAACATTCTCCCCCTTTGACTTCAGCAAAAAGACATTAGTTTGAGAGAGGAAAAATAAGTAGATATGAAACAATTGAAATAACATTTCTCCCTTTAACTACATGAAAGCACATTCTTCCCCAAAGAGCAATATGACTCAAATCAATTTCTCCCCTTTTGTTTAAAAAAAAAATCATGCAGAGGTCTGAATGCAGAGATGCAGATGCAGCAAGAAATGTAATACCTCCCCCTAAGAATATGAATGCATGGTCACAATTGATATGAACATGATTCAATATGACAAGGAAGCTCCCCCTGAATAGATACCAATTGATATGCATCTATTGCATTTCTCCCAATTGATGTGGTTGAGAGGGAGACCACAGTGGCATTCAAGGGTAAGTTCAGGTCAATGAACCAAGGACAGTGAGGAGAAGAGTTTCAAACACAAGAAGTTCAAAACAAGATTTTCAAGGAGATATCAATCTCATAAATCCAAAACATAATTTTTCAAAGTCTTCCATTATAAGGGCTTATGAATGAATTTTATTGATCAGCATGGTTTAAACATGATGTATGCAAGGTTTATCAATAAAATTCTGTATTGATATCTAAAACCAAGGTTTAATAAAAATGAACCAAGCCCTCATAATTCTATCTTGATTATCCTCCCTTTCTCTTACACAATCAAATTTATTGACTTCTTTCAGAAATACATGCACTAAGGAAAAATTAAGAATATGAATAAATAAGCATGAAATAGCATGAGGTGCTAAGGGGAATTTGTGATCGCCAGAGACGAGAACGCCTCAAAAGTATAAGAATAATAAATAGGGAGGGATCGCGATATAAATACCTTAAAAGCGCGGGTGATTGTGAATGCTCCTTTCTCTTCTAATCGGCCGGCCGATGAAGAGAGTTCTTCAATTAATTATCCTTGCAAACAAAAACAAACACCAACAAAGATATGGATTAGAAACATGGTGAGTGTAGCATCAAATCCATATATATAGATGAGCATGAAAACATGTGCAAGAACACACCTTAAGGGTGGTTGCCCTTAAACCCCTATGCAAAGAGGGTGTGGGAAATATGATGGATGTATGCAAAATAAAACAAGGGAAAGAGTGCAAGAGTTGCACTTAAAGGGGAGATACTCAACGTGGTTGAGCAGGGGAGTTAATAGGAGATAAAACATGCATGCATGAGCAAATCGATGATGATAGAGACAAAAGGAAGAATAAAATAAAAGAAGAAGGGGCCTGTGCTGCTCCTTTTGGCCTTGATTAGCGTTTGGGAGGAGGCTTTGATGGATGAAAAGGTGGGACGTAGGAGCCTTCTCCTTCAGCCACAGCAACACCACCCTGCGAAGGAAAATAGAAGAAGAAGATAGAAGAAAAAGAAAACAGAAGAAGGAAAGAAGAAGAAGAACCGAGGAGGGAAGAAGAAGAACAATAAAAACAACTGGGAAGAAGCCTCCGGAATCCAACCTATTAACAGAGCTCAGAAGCTCTATTAATAAGGTAGAAAAGGAGATAAGAAGGAAAGAGTCCAAAGGAGGAAGATATAAGAACGGGCAAGAGCCCAAATAGGGGAGGATTAAGCTGGGCAAGAGCCCAAACGAAGCAGGAGTCTCTCTGGGAAAGGCTGCGTTCGTTCGGAGCACAAAAGTGAAACACGACCTGGTTCAGGGCGTCAATTGTTGAATTGACGACCTGCCCAGAGGGCGTTTCTTAAAAACACGCCCTGCACAAAGGCGTTTCTTTCAAAACCAATTTTAGAAATAAAAACTCCCCATATTTGAAAATTGTGAAACACGCCCCAGGAAAAGCCATTTTTAAAAACACGCCCCTGGGAAGGGCGTTAATTTCAAGTCTTGAAAACGGGGAAGTCGGTCAAACACCAAGAATTGACGCCCTCAGGTGTGGGCATCCTTTCTCAAAGAAACGCCCCAGATCAGGTCGTGTTTTGTTAAAAACACGCCCTTACCCAGGTCGTGAATTTCAAAAATGAGATAAATGCCCAGAAAATCCAGAAAAATAGGAAAAGGGAAAAAATAAGAGAAAATCAAGAAAAATTGGGGAAAATAGGAGAAATTCAATAAAAATGGGAAAAACCACTCAAACAAGCTAATTTGAGGGTCAAATGGGGCATTGCACGGTAATATGAAATATACTCAAAATAATGTCAATTTTAGCGTGTCTACAGCTACCCCGCCTTGGCGTCTGCTTTGCAAGGGAGCGTAGCAAACTGAAAAGTAGATGCCAAGGTGTGATGAGACACGCAATCAACATCACTTGATGAGAATCAAATCAAAAGCACGAGATGAAGCAAATCTCGAAAAATTCAATGAAATCAACAATGTTTGGATAAAAGGGGAGTTGTGCACGCGGTGCACGAAGGAGATAAAATAAATGATCAACTTCCAGCGCGGTGAAAGTACCCCAGGTCACAAACCTGTAAGTTTCACCATTGGGGAGCGGTTACCAGCCAGTGGACGTGCTGCAGCCAAGGTGGATCAAAGGAAAGGATTGAAATAAGATGATAAAAATCCAAACAAGGAGCTTTCGAGAAAATCACCCAAAACAGCAACAAAACGAACTGAAGATTCAATCCGGCATGGAATATCTCATATCTAGAAAGATTAAGATCAACTTCAACCCTCAAAGTCAGCTCATCAGAATGATTTTCAACAATTGTTTCAAATTCCTACATGAATGCATGCTGGGTTTAAAAGGAAAAATTAAATCAAATGAAAATATAAGATAATCAAGGATAATATTGCTAAGCTGCCAAGACTGGGTCAAGAAACCGATTTCACGAGCTGATACTAAGCCGAAGCCCGTTTATCCACGCACCAACTCATAAAAGGAACCATCGTCCCCAGTCTCGGACGGCTCAACGGCCTATCCGTATGACTGAGATGCCTCTGGAATCGTCATCGTTTTTGATGAAGGGGAACTCAAATTCCAGATTTACCAAAGCCACAAGGTCCTTGATATAATCTAGTAGCATATGTAACATATAGTAAAATGCATACAGGAGATAGTGGTGCAATGAGCATGGGAACTGCGAACTGAGCTGCAAGCATCGTGGGGCTTGGATGATGATGCCCAGTCGGTGGGACCAAGAGCTTCTTATCCTGCGCTCAAAAATTCATCAGCCAAGATATAAAAGATAACAAGCAATGAATAAGGCATTTAAGCGTAGCAAGCATAGCATAAATCAAAGCATCAATAGCATGTCACAACATAGTAACCATTATGAGTTGAATCATGATATTGCAAAGCATCATTGTTTGTTATTTTGTCATGAGGATGTCAACTTGGCTAATCAAGATTTGGAGTTGAATGATCAAGATCTGATAATACCCATCGGCAGAGTGATCAGGGAATGATAATGCCCATTGGCAAAGTGATCAAGAAAATCAGCAGGAGTTGATTAAAAAGATCTGGAGATGAACGATAATCAAGAGATATGAGGAAATGATAATCAAAATGTCCAGGGTGGCATGTTATGAGAATATCGGGAGAATCAATAGATTGATAGCAATAAGTGGAGAGAGGTCTCATCCCGTGCTTCTGGTCCTTGCAAAGTTGTTCCTGTAAAACACCATCAGACAATACAATGCAGTTCTTTTATGGATTTTTTTGAAATATGCAAATTTTTATGAGTTTTGAAAAAGATATTCAAATTTTTATGAATTTTATCAATATGCAAATTTTTGTGGGTTTTAGGAAAAGATATTCAAATTTTTATGAAGTTTTGAGAAAGATATTCAAATTTTTATGAATTTTGGACAAGAAATATTTAATTTTTTGTTTGATTTTGGTTAGACATTGCTAAAGCAGCATCAAAGGGTGTCTTAAACCACTGGCTAGGGGCCCTCGTTCCTTCCCCTTTCGCTAAAAATTGCCCAAAGCTGGGCGTGCATTGAAAGGTGGCACCCTATAACCGACCGTCTTTGATCAACGGTGCCCCTACCAAGGCCATACCCGAGAAACATTCGGTCTTGGAGGGAGAAGAGAAGAACAAGTGTGACAAGTTTTATACAGGATGGGAGATGTCGAGACTTGAATTCCTTCCAAGGTGTTAACCCTCAAAGAGGTAGTCTGTTGCGCCGGGGCTTTATGCCTTTGATTTTTAGACCCTTGACATGCATACGACCAGGGTTTTCCCTGCGGGGACTTTGCCACTCTTGTCATGCCATAATTCATAATCTTACTTTTATCGAAATTCTGACTTGATTTTCATAATAGCCCTTTTGGCGAGATGTATATCATGAAAGCTTATTGAATTTTTGGGTCAAGACTGCCCCTATTTGAGACTCCTCTCGTATTGGGGATTACCTAGGTTGGTCATCTCATCCGTCAACCTCTTGCCCCTGTACGTGGCCGAGTAAAGAAGAGAAAAAGACTTTCAGGAATTCTCATGGCATGGCCAAGGTAGCAACGGTGTTTAACCAAAGGAGCCGGCTAAGGACGCCGTGAAGTGTGTGAGGTGCCCAGCTGAGGGTTGATCTTAACAAGTAGGGAGAGAATGTTGAATTCCCAGCGCGGGGTTCTTATTAACCAAGGTGCTGCATAAGCAAGCCTAAAGACTCTTTTTAACAATGATTTAATTTAACAAAAGCCTAAGATAAAGATCTAAAACACCACTCTTAATCTTGTTAGGAAGCACTTCATTTTGAAAATCATGCGTGAAGTAATGAGGTAATGATATCATATAAATGCATACTTACGTCAATATATTACCTTGCAACCTTTGTTAAAGCAACTGCCGCGAGAGGTTGATCATCGTGGGATAGTCCTCTTAGGCAGATAAAGGATTGGAAGTAAAGGATTGAAAGTGGCTTAACAAGAAGGAGTGGTGCCAAGACCAGACTCAGACGAATAAGGAAAAAAAGGAAAAGAGGCGAGGGCTAGAACTCCCTCACTAAGGCGCGGAGACCCTGATCACATGGAACAGTCTACAGAAGGAGAGGAGAATTAGAAGGAGGAATGAGGACTAAAGCCTCGAAAGCAATGGGAGAATGGGTAGATGCCCAAGACAGTGGATGTGGAAGAAGTTGGGTCGGACCCAGAATCAGGAGGAATTAGAAGAAGAAATTGGTAGATAGAAAGAGGCGGATCCGGAGGGTCCGGAGGCGGAGGAGAATCGTGAGAGGAGAAATCATCCGGAGGCTCCGGAGGGATGACAAAAGAAGGGACGCGATGCCCTGAGACGAAATAGGGAAAAAGATGATGGAAAAGGAAGGAAAAAAATGAAGGATGTGATGTTCAGGAAGATTAGAAAGATGAATCGGAAGAAAGATGGAGGGTCCGGAGGGTCCGGAGGTTCCGGAGGAAGCAAATGCCGAGGGACGCGATGCCCAGGGAGGAGAGAAAAATCCGGAGGTTCCGGAGGAATGAAATCAGGAAGGAGAAGGTGGAAAGGGGCGTCGTGCCCGAGGGAAAAGTCCGGAGGTTCCGGAGGAAGCAAATAAAAAAGGTGGAGAGGGGCGTCGTGCCCAAAAGGAAAGTCCGGAGGTTCCGGAGGAAGCAAATAAAAAAAGTGGAGAGGGGCGTCGTGCCCAAAGGGAAAGTCCGGAGGTTCCGGAGGAAGCAAATCAGGAAGGAGAAGATGGAAAGGGGCGTCGTGCCCGAGGGGAAAGTCCAGAGGTTTCGGAGGAAGCAAATCAGGAAGGAGAAGATGGAAAGGGGCGTCGTGTCCGAAGGAAAAGTCCGGAGGTTCCGGAGGAAGCAAATCAGGAAGGAGAAGATGGAAAGGGGCGTCGTGCCCGAAGGAAAAGTCCGGAGGTTCCGGAGGAAGCAAATCAGGAAGGGCGTGATGCCCAAAGAGGAGGCATAAAATCCCTGGAGGTTCCAGGGAGATAGCAGGAAAGGGGGAGCGATCCCCCAAGGAGAGTGAATTAAAGAAAGATGAAAATGAATAAGGTGAGAAATGCGGAATATCCGGGGGTGTCGGAAGGCGGGGAAGATACGGGTTTGGAAATCCGGGAATCAGGAGGTGCAATTGTATGCAAATGTAATGCAATGAATAGAATGAATGGATGAAAGAAAAATGCATGAGATGCAAAGAATATGAGGAATATGAAGGGTGAGAGGGCGAGATTCTCCTCTTTCCCCTTGGAGTGGTCCATGAAGAGAATGTGATGGATAAAAACATGGATGGAGTGGATAAAGGAGTGGAAGGCCCCTTAGTGCCAAAATAACTGCCCCTCCACGGCAGTGAAAGAGTATAGCCAACTGGCTTAATGGACAAAGCATAAGCCCATGATGAAGCTTCAATGGTAAATAACAACTCCCTTGGAAGGTGAAAAGTAATAGCGGGAGGGAGTTGGAAAGTTAGGCTTGGAAGCATCATGTTGCCGAGGAGTTCAAGATTTGGAAATTGGAACAATGGGTGCCCTGCCCGGCCCTTACGCAGCATCAATGCTTGGCGTGGTGGCGACTTGGCCTCTTCAATCATGCTTGGCACAATGATCCGGATTGGCATCCGGCAAATAAATTCTTGGGTCTTGAACATCACGGCCATGGCCAAATCTGTCTTGCCCGGCTCTTGATCATCTTCGGCACATATACTTGCAGAAGCACCCACATTCCGAGTAGTAGAAGGAGGTGAAGCGGAGGCGGAAGGCTTTGTGAGTGGTGGAGGTATAATGGAAAGTGTTGGCGTAAGTGGAGGCGGAGGTTCAAACACATCGAGTTTCTCCCTTTGCTTGCAAGCGGTCGGGGTTAGCTCGAGTGCAAAAAGTGGTGGATCCTGCTCAGGATTAACCATAGGTAAGGGTGAAGGGTTAAATGGTGGGGTAGGTAAAGTGGGTTTTAGGGATGGTGGTAATGGGATAACGGGAGGTTGAATTGGGGACAGTTCAATGGTAGGCTCGGTGGAGGCCGATGGTGTGGAGGTTGATGGCTTAATAGGTGGAGATTTAATTAGTGGAGGGTTAATGGGTGAAGGTTTGGTGCGTAGGAAATGCCGGACGGGGCGAGCGGTGTTAGGAGTGGGAGTGGGAATGGGAAGAGACTCAATAGGCACCGGCGCGGGCGATTGGAATATCGACCCATCGTCGTAACACCAACTAGTCTCATAAATAGGGGTTGAATTAGGAGTGGTTTCCTCCTGAGCAGGGGGTTCATCGAATGAAAATGGGGAAAGCGGAAAGTTAAGGAAACTCGGAAGTGGTGCCTGCGGAGCTTCATCATCATCGTATACTGCCTCGGATTCTTCGAATGCCGGCTCTTGCTCACTTGAGCCGCCGACGCCGTAATCATCCCTCCTGTCTTTCCATTCTCTCTCCATCTTTGTAATCTCGTCCAAAGCGGCATGGAGAGGATTGACTGGAGTAGGAGGAGCCGTGACCCTCTTTATTTGTTCCTCCATCAAAGTAATCTTATCAAGCAGAGATTGTTGGAGGGGTGTGACTTGAACAACCGAGGGCTGGCAGGGCCTTGAAGGAGGAGGGGCCGCATAAAAAGGCCGTGGAGGGGAGTTGACGGGATGACCCGTAAAAGGACCCGGACGGGCCGGATTGCAAGGAGTAAATGGGCCTCGGGGCCGTGATGGAGGAGGAATAGAAGGAGGCGGGTGTCGGACCACCCGAGGAGGAGTGTGAATAGAAGGGGATGGGTAATGGGCTACCCGATTAGGAATATGAATAGAAGAGGGAGGTGGGTGATGGCCCCCCCGTGTAGGATTGTGAATAGAAGAGGGAGGTGGGTGATGGGCCACCCGATTAGGATTGGAAGGGGGAGATGAAGGAGATGCACCCTCAACAGCGGCCTTAAGGGCTTGGATCTGTTGAGGGGTGAGATGATCTAATGCATGCAAAATCTGGGAGACCTTCTCATCATTGGGACGAGGTGGTCCCGTAGGAGTAGTGGCTTGAAATTGAGTAGGGGGACCATGAGGATGGACATTGCCCATGGGTCGGGCATGACCATAAGAATGAGGACGTGGTCCCTTGAAAGTATGGTGAGAATGTTGAAATTGAGGAGAATAAGATGTGCACGGTTGTGCATCCTCATGAATTGAATTAAACATGTTGTTTTGTTTATCAAAGTAAGCCATTATGCAAGCAATTTAATGTGCAAATAATTTACAAAGAAACACACAAGTTGGAATGGTTACCTTGATTTTTATGTTTGAACCTTGGTGAATTAATGAATTTTAGCAAAGTTTGGAATGATTCACACAAGGGGAGGAACCTAGTTTCAAATGTGATTTAACTCCAATGCCAACTAGGAACACTCTCTCACCACGTATAGGCCAACTAATTCGGGACTTCAAAGGGTACAACCTGCCCGGCGTCCGTGAGGGAATCCACGGGTGCGGGGACTTATGGAGGCTTGGAAAAGGGATCTCCGGTCCAAAGAGACGGAATGCTCAATGGAGGGTCGTCCCGATTCCAAGAGGGGTTGTGGAATCCTAGTGAGGAGAGAAGAGGTCTCCCAAACCAATGCAAATGAATGAATGCAATATGTGCAAGGGGATAGGCAAATCACCAATAGAGCCAAATAATAATATAAATCAATGAAGCATGAATAAGCGGAGGCTCTGTGAAATCACAGGAAAGAGACGACCTGTGGAAGGTCGCTACTTATAAAAACGCGCCCTGGTGTGAGGCGCTACCTGAGGAAAGGACGCCTCACAGAGAGGGCGTCAAATCTAAAACATGCCCTGGGGCAGGGCGTTAACTCTCAGAGGTGCGCACGGCCGAGAGAAAGAAACGCCTTGATGTGAGGCGTTACCAAATAACAAGACGCCCTGGAGAGGGGCGCTATCCAGAAAAGAAACGACAGGGTCACTGTCGTGAATCACTGTGAGGGCCCACACATGCAAGGTAAAAACACGCCCTGGTATGGGGCGCTACAAATCAAATGGACGCCTCTGGTCGAGGGCGTCAACTCTCAGGGGTACGCACGGCCGAATGAATAAAACGCCTTAGTGTGAGGCGTTACAATATAAAAAGGCACCCTGGAGAAGGGCGTGAATTCACAGATAAGCAGGGTATGATAGAAGACGTCCTGTCAGAAGGCGTTAGACATGCATAAAACGCCCTGGGTGAGGGCGTGAAATTAAAAAGCGCCTCTGACAGAGGCGTTAATTCCCAGAAAGACCCCACGGCCAGTAATATCAAACACTCACAGTCACAGGGCAATCAATAAAATGCAGCAGAGTATAACATGCTCATCAAAAATTTTGGATAAGTGGAATTTTCAAAAAGAAAATCTAACAAGCTGACAGATCACTTGGGGAGAGTGCAAAGCACAATGGAGGGTGCCCGAGGGGCACAAAGGAGGGGTACCGTGGGTACCAAAGGGAAAGGGCACGCGAGGGTGCCAAAGGGGAAAGGGGTAATAAAAAAGAAGAACACAAAGGGTCCCACCGTGATCGCCAATTTGTAGATCCTAATAAATCCACTTAAGGAAAAATTAAGAATATGAATAAATAAGCATGAAATAGCACGAGGTGCTAAGGGGAATTTGTGATCGCCAGAGACGCGAACGCCTCAAAAGTATAAGAATAATAAATAGGGAGGGATCGCGATATAAATACCTTAAAAGCGCGGGTGATTGTGAATGCTCCTTTCTCTTCTAATCGGCCGGCCGATGAAGAGAGTTCTTCAATTAATTACCCTTGCAAACAAAAACAAACACCAACAAAGATATGGATTAGAAACATGGTGAGTGTAGCATCAAATCCATATATATAGATGAGCATGAAAACATGTGCAAGAATACACCTTAAGGGTGGTTGCCCTTAAACCCCTATGCAAAGAGGGTGTGGGAAATATGATGGATGTATGCAAAATAAAACAAGGGAAAGAGTACAAGAGTTGCACTTAAAGGGGAGATACTCAACGTGGTTGAGCAGGGGAGTTAATAGGAGATAAAACATGCATGCATGAGCAAACCGATGATGATAGAGACAAAAGGAAGAATAAAATAAAAGAAGAAGGGGCATGTGCTGCTCCTTTTGGCCTTGATTAGCGTTTGGGAGGAGGCTTTGATGGATGAAAAGGTGGGACGTAGGAGCCTTCTCCTTCAGCCACAGCAACACCACCCTGCGAAGGAAAATAGAAGAAGAAGATAGAAGAAAAAGAAAACAGAAGAAGGAAAGAAGAAGAAGAACCGAGGAGGGAAGAAGAAGAACAATAAAAACAACTGGGAAGAAGCCTCCGGAATCCAACCTATTAACAGAGCTCAGAAACTCTATTAATAAGGTAGAAAAGGAGATAAGAAGGAAAGAGTCCAAAGGAGGAAGAGATAAGAACGGGCAAGAGCCCAAATAGGGGAGGATTAAGCTGGGCAAGAGCCCAAACGAAGCAGGAGTCTCTCTGGGAAAGGCTGCGTTCGTTCGGAGCACAAAAGTGAAACACGACCTGGTTCAGGGCGTCAATTGTTGAATTGACGACCTGCCCAGAGGGCGTTTCTTAAAAACACGCCCTGCACAAAGGCGTTTCTTTCAAAACCAATTTTAGAAATAAAAACTCCCCATATTTGAAAATTGTGAAACACGCCCCAGGAAAAGCCACTTTTAAAAACACGCCCCTGGGAAGGGCGTTAATTTCAAGTCTTGAAAATGGGGAAGTCGGTCAAACACCAAGAATTGACGCCCTCAGGTGTGGGCGTCCTTTCTCAAAGAAACGCCCCAGATCAGGTCGTGTTTTGTTAAAAACACGCCCTTACCCAGGTCGTGAATTTCAAAAATGAGATAAATGCCCAGAAAATCTAGAAAAATAGGAAAAGAGAAAAAATAAGAGAAAATCAAGAAAAATTAGGGGAAAATAGGAGAAATTCAATAAAAATAGGAAAAACCACTCAAACAAGCTAATTTGAGGGTCAAATGGGGCATTGCACGGCAATATGAAATATACTCAAAATAATGTCAATTTTAGCGTGTCTACAGTATTGACATCAAGCAATTATGAAGTCATGAGATTTTGTCTATGGTTATAACAATTTGATTTTTGCATCAATATTCAAATATTACAATTTGTTCAACAAGTTTTCATGCTACAAATTTTACGAGCACTCTAGTTCAGTGTACACTTTGTAACTAGAGGATATACCTTGATCAGAGGCCAATATCCCTAAGCACTTAGTGTGACTAACAGTCATGCTTTATATGAACAGAGGTAGCATTTACACATCATGACACACTACAAATCATTTCTTTGATGAGTGAGTTATATTTCTCAGTGTGCATGCCATTATTCTGCCTGATTAACAATCATTCTTAAGCAGAGTTAACTATGGCACCTCATGACACAGTCCTTTGGACATGTGTTTCTCAGTGACCAAAGTCATTACTCTGACTGAAATTAACCCTTTAGACAATTCAGACAAATTCATTTGCTTCAAGTTAATAATAATTTCATGTACTTAACCAATTAAAGCCATGTATTCAATAGTGCAAATTTCATAAGATTTTACAAGGCACATCATGAAATAGTTGGTTAAGGTTTATTAAACATGATTCAGATATTTTTAAGAGAATTACAGACAAACTCCATGAATACATTAAACTTAAACCACATGAGTTATTTCAGACATTCATAAAATCGTATAATAGAAGATTCCTAGTTCAAGTGTTTTCAGATTTATGATCAAAATAGTCCCATTGAAATCTTCATGAAAGACTGATAGAATTCTGATACCAAATGATAGAAGAGATTTTGAAGCTCAATGCATGTATGCAAAGACATGCAAGGACTCAACATTTATTGCCATGCAAAGACATGCAATTAACTACCCCTGAAAACATGCAATGTTTGCCATGAAAGCTGAACATTATGGATTTGTGATTCATGCTCATTCAGACTGTCTTATCAAGCACTATGACCCATGGTACTGGGCAGAGAACCTGGTCTAAATGACCATCTCACACATAGTAAAAGCCTCCAGACAGATTTCCCTGCCTTTTAGTGGCTTACTATTTAATATACCATAGAGGTCAATCATGATAATTCAACATGCAGTCCTATATGCAATCCAGATTTTCAGTGAGCTATGCAACAGACAGATTTCAAACAACATTCATATGCAGTTCAGATTTTCAGTAGTTACAATTTATTTTCAGAGATTATGCATATCAACAATTATCAAACAACTGCAATTGGCATATGTATGCATCAGATGCAGACAACCCTTTAAACTCATATATGCACAGAACGCTCAGCAAGTGCATGATCAGAAACTAATGCAAATGGCAAATAATGAATGAATATGCAAAAACAGATTTAATGTGCTATGCAGTAAAACTAAAAATAGGAAATGCAAGAAATTTACCTGAAAAGTTCAGGAAGGGGTTTTCATTCTTGAGTGCCTTGGATTAATCCCCTCTTTATTAATCAGCTTCCAAGGCACACCTGCAAGTTAGCAAACTATTTTGCACACATAGGCACCCAAGAAGTCTTGGGTCCTGACATGACAGTATCACTTCTAGCATGTTTTCTCAGCACATTTTTAACTTGATGATCATTAAATTTCATCAGAGGATAACCATCCATCAAATGTCCAGATTTACCATAATGATGGCAAGAAGCAGCAGATTTCTGATTTGATTTATGCACATTCTTATTCGCATGAATTCTATGTGTATATGCATGAACCTTTTTGTTAACAGAATAAAAATTCTGTTTATCAAAACCAATTTGGTTTTGATATCCTGCCAGCCAACAGGTTGCAGCCCTGTGACCTGGCTTTCCACAGTTATAGCATGAAAAACTCATAGATTTTCTGGCATAGAATTTGATAACATAGGGGTTAACATAGTTCTTCTGAGCATGCCAACATTCTCTAGCTCTGTGGCCTAACTTACCACACTCAAGACATACAAGAGTTTTCCTTTCAAAAATATTTTTGTTGTCATGGAAACTAACGAACTCAGAATGAAATTTCTTCCCCTTAACATGCCAGCAATGAGCTGCAATGTGGCCCATCTTGCCACAATTGGAGCAATGAATTTTCTTATTTTGAAAAACATGATTTCTAGCATGAAATTCTTTAACATTCAGATTATCCTTTTTCTGACCAGACACATATTTTCTAGCATGCTTTTTGTCATCTTGTTTCATCACAAAACAGTTACTCATAAAGTGTCCATGCTTACCACAATAATGACAGGAGCCATTTGATTTCTTTAAAGCATGGCATTTTTCTGATGAGTTCTTAGCATGCAGATTGTTCCTTTGAATTTTTGATGTTTTATGATTTTTATTTTTATTTTCTATTTTGTTAGCCTTGTTCTTAGGTGGAGATGTGGTAGAAGGCTTTTCTTGTTCTGAAGATTTAACAAAAATAGTTTTCAGGTTGGATCCATCAACCTTCCGCATGACTGGATTGTAACCCAGTCCCTCTTTCTTACAATTAACCTTTGTTCCCAGCATTTTCTGAACAATGGGATGTTTATCTTTTGATGTAGAGGCTACATTTGAAGCATTTACAAATGATGTCATTACTTTGTTCTTAAAATCCTTTTTATTCAGATTATTGTAGCCCAACCCTTCCTTCCTGACATTGACTTTTACACCTACTAGCTTGTCTAGGTTTTCTTGCCCACTCACAAACTTAGACAAGGAATCTTTTAAGTCTTGGATTTCATTTTCTAGAGAGGAAATGTGTAACTCATAACTGGCAATCTCTTGCTCACTGTAATTCATAGCTTCATTCAAAACTTTGTTAGCTATTTTATATTTTTCAATCTCTTGTTCTAGATTGCTCAGTTTATCAGAATCTTCAATGCTAACAGTTTTTCCTCTTTCTAAGGCTAGAAGTCTCTCAGACATAGTGGAGTTCAGCACTTTTAACTTCTCATTCTCTTTAACCAAAGTATCATTTTGAATTAACTCATCAAGAAGAATCTGGTCATCTTGAGATACATTTGGATTATTTGGAGTTTCATACTCCCTTTGCAAGTTTTCAATATTTTTCTGCAACTCCATGTTTACAGATTTTATGGCATCAGATTTTTCAATCAGCAATGTGTTCTCCTTTTTAAGTTTCTCTAATTTTTCTTCATTTTCTTTAACAGATTTTCTAAGAGAGTCATTTTCAGATTTTAGCTTGTTTAAATCTGAGTTCACACTTTCGAAATTTTTCAGCAATTTTTCATACTGGTCATGATAGTTAACAAGAGTCTGATTATCATTATTTGAACTGAGTTTCTCTTTGAGTTCAGATATCTCATTTACATGATCTTGATTCTCAATTTTCAGCAACGAAATTTATTTTTTCAGCATTTGAAAATCAGACATACAAACATCATGAACATTTTTCAATTCAGTACAATTTTTACATGGAGAACTTGAACTATCTAACCCAGTACCCTTCTTCAATTTTTTATATTATTTTCTTAACCTCTCATGTGACTCTAATAATTCAGCATATGCATTCTCCCAATCATCTAGACAAAAATTCTCGAAGAGATTTACCTCCTCATCATCCTGTTCTTCTTCTTGATTGCTGCTTTGTCCACTTCCTCGAGCCATCATGCAGCTTGTTTGATTTACTTTCCCGGCTCTCTTCATCATCTCCAATATATCACTTGCAGATCTGCAATCAAGGAAACATGAATGAAAGGCTTTGTCAGTAGCTGCCTTCATCAGATTCCAATCCTTCTGATTTTCTACACACATAGATCGATGCTTATTTGTCCATTTGGACTGATCTTTTGGTAGTCTATGTGGACCATGTGAAATTAGTTTTCACAGATCTGGATCAATAGTCGTAACAAACATATGCAAGTTTCTAAACCATACATTAAAGTCCGTACCACTGAAAATCGGTGGATGAGACATGAGGACAAATCAACATGTAATTTTTTAAAACAATATGTAGGAGACAATAATGCACCAAAACGCTAGCAGGATCCTCTGCAGATCGTTGGATCTGTAAGTCAGAACCCGCTCTGATACCAATTGATATGATCGGTGCGCTGGATTCAGAGGGGGGGTGAATGAATCCCACTCTTAAAAACGTTTTGCTCAATGAAAACTAGAACACTAACTAGAACAAGATAGACAAACTGAATAACTAATCAGAATCTCTTTTGAACCGAAGAATAAACATCTATCTCGCGCCTAAACAATCAACTAGAGGAAGCGGAAGAAGGTAATCAACCTGCTGCAAGATAGTAATATGAACGCTCAGACAATCTGTGAAAGGTGGTAGAAGACATGGAGCTAACGCACAAGGCAAACCACTGCACATATAATTTTTTAGGTGGTTCGGTCCTCCAGACCTACATCCACCCCTCACTCCCAACCGGAGTGAGGCTTCCACTAGCACAAGCTAGAAACTGTAGACTCAGTCTGCGAACAGAATGCTGCCGCACAGCTTGACCAGGGGAACAGCCTCCCCTCTTCCTCCACACCGGAGGGACACCCCAAGTGACTCCCAGCCACTTGGAAACCATAGACCGAAGTCTCTCTTCCTCCAGACCAGGAGGGGACACACCAGTGACTCCCCGTCACCAGCAAACCAGAGGTCACAGACCTCTCTTCCTCCAGACCAGGAGGGACCCGACCTCTATCCAGAGAATCAGAAGAACAAAGATAACCAAATGAAAAAGGAAAAATAAGAAAGGAAAAATACACAGCGATCAGAAAGCTGTAAAGAAAGATAACATAGATGTGGCTCCCATGGAGCTGACTGGCTTGGATTTGATCCACGGTCCAGTAGATAGATCTTCAGTCAAGACTTCTTTCTTCTTCTCCACGAACTCTCACTATCTCTCTTCTCCTTCTCTTTTTCTCTTTCTTTTTCTAACACTCGATCGTGCAGGCTCTCTCTGTCTCTTCTTTTCTCTTCTTCTTCTTTTTCTTCTTCTGCTGCTCTCTGCCTCACTTCTTCTTCACTCACAGTCTCGATCAGCCCTCTTCTGTTCTTATCCGTCTTCTTCTGAGGAAGACGTCTTCTATATATATAGCAGCAGCTTAGGGCTAGGGCGTGAGCTTTCCACTTCTCCCGCCCAATTGATGCTACCACGTGTCAGCATCTCAGCTTCTTGGATCATGTGCCAGGTGCCCACCTCGGGTCACATGCCCAGACACATTAACCTCATCCAACAATCCTGTCAGTTAATCAGTCGAAGACAGTATCAGCTTAAGGCAATGTTCAGACTTCATTCAGCAAGCAAAGCAAGCATGGATGGCTGTACAGAGGTTATCGTGTGAGGCAAGACAAGTGTACAGACTTCTTACCACATGCTGTAATATGCATATATGATGCAGTGTATAGACTTGCAGAAACATGCTGCAGTATGCATATGATGCAGTGTATAGACTTCGATGAGAAACAATGCATGAACGTAGTGTATAGACTTGATGAATGCCTAGCTATCGTGCGGATGTATAGACTTGTGTTATGCAGCCTAAGTATGTACAGACTTGATGAGGTGCTAAGTGACAGAGCTGGCTGTACAGACTCTGAGGAAACACAAGCAGCGTTGTATAGACTTGAAAAACGCTAGATGCATGATGTATAGACCTTGCCAAAGGAAATGGCTGTACAGACTTGACCAAGGCAAAGCAATCGAATGTATGGACTTTCACAAGTTATAGACTTGCCAAAGAACTGGACGATGTACAGACTTGAAGGTTCACAACGTATACACTTTGGCAAGACAATGGCTGTACAAACCTCAACTCGAGCAATGTATAGACTTGCAGGTGCAACGTAGGTAAAAGTACCAATGTATAGACTTACGAGTGTAACGTAGGTAAAGGTACCAATGTACATACTTCGAAGTTGAACAGGTGGATGTACAGACTTCACTTCGTGCACACTACAGTGCAGTGTACAGACTTCAGACATGATGCACTGTATAGACTTCAAATGAGACTGTACAGACTTGGTCCGATGTACAGTGCAATGTATAGACTTTCGTTCAGCAGAGACGTTAAGAGAGACTGATGAGAATGTATAGACTTTAATGAAGAATGCACACGATGCAAAGGACTCTGTACACACTTGGCCAATGTACAGACTTAGCAGTAGCATGATGGCGAGTGCTGTACAGACTTCGTGTGCAATGGCCAACAATGTGCAGACTTGGCCCAACTAAGAATCGATGGATGTATAGACTTTACGAGCACAGTCCAATGTATAGACTTTGCGAGATGCAGACTGGGCAATGTACAGACTTGAAGATGTGAACGACACAATGTATAGACTTCGCCCCTTGACGAATGTACAGACTTGGCTTCGTGCTTGCTACAGAACAATGTCTAGACTTGATGCAACTTCAAAGCACAATGTGCAGACTTTAACAATGTGACGCAATGTACACACTTCATGAGACGATGGATTTACACACTTCAGCTAAGCAAGCTACAGTGAATGTATGGACTTTATGTAGACGATGCATGAGACGCGAACTCTGTACAGACTTGGTGTGTCGTGCATGAACAGTGCAATGTAACGGCTTGCGTGAATGCAACAGCGATGTTCAGACTTGGAAGCCGATGTGTAGACTTGCAGAGATGCAAGGCAACACAGACACTGGCTGTATAGACTTGCGTTCACACAGCAGTGTATGGACTTCGAATGCCTGCCTGCATGCGATGTACAGACTTGAGTTATGCAACTGAAGACTGTATAGACTTGCTATGAAGGTGAGATGCAACGTGAGACGCTCGAATGTACAGACTTGCTGATTGTGTTAAGACACAGCATGAGATGCTATGATCTGGGGGGGTCGACCCATCTGGAAGGGGGGTCGACCCACTTGTGTCCAGACTGTGCTAGAATGTAATGATGCATGGATGTTTAGCCTGTACTGATTTCCACAAGCAGAGTAAAGCAACTGATGTAAATGTATATAAGTGCTTTATGCAGCAAATAACATGACTGAACATCAAGTGCAATGCTTTAGATCTGATAAACTGACATAATGTGCATGACAAAGAAATGATGTGTGCACACAGTGTATATAATGGAATGTCATTCACAAGCACACATTCACAAATACATGAACACATATGAATGCACGTAACTGAATCAACAAGGTCTTTCATGCACACATGCATATGGTGACTTATAGTGTTTGCTATCATCAAAACCAATCATCAAGACCACAGGGGCACAACACTCAAATCATCCGTGGACTAGATCATTTCACCCCTCAACAAATCTGAGCCCTTAAGGCCATTGCTGAGGGTACGCCTCCTTCATCCACACATACCCCTATTTGGGTGGCCCATCACCCACCTCCTTCATCCACACATACTCCTATTTGGGTGGCCCATCACCCACCTCCTTCGTCCATGCAGACTTCTATTCGGGTGGCCCATCACCCGCCTCCTTCATCCATACATACTCCTAGTTGGGTGGCCCATCACCCGTCTCCTTCATCCACACATACTCCTCGGGTGGCCCATCACCCGCCTCCTTCTATTTCTCATCCTTCACGGCCCCAAGGTCCATTTATTCCTTGTAATCCGGCCCATCCGGGTCCTTTAGTGGGTCGGCCTATTAACCCTCCTCCACGGCCGTCATATCAAGCCACTCCTCCAAGGCAATCATGCCAACCCTCTGTTGCTCAAGTTACACCCCTCCAGCAAAGTATCTTTGATAGAATTGCTTCCATGGAGGAACAACTTAAGAGGCTCACCAGCCCGCAGCCCGCTCCTCCTCCATCTCGACTCAATCCTCTTCACGATTTCATGAATAACATCGCTAAGTTGGAAAAAGATTGGAAGGAGATAAGAGAGAATGGCATCAACGATATATGTGAGCGAGAAGATGTTACAAGTTCTGTGGACGTCGACCGCCCTCCACTCATCCGCACTACGCATGGCTCTCCGCCTCCATATACATATTCGCCTCCTCAAAATCCCCCACAACACCATACTCCACCACTTATCATTTCGCCTCCACCACGGCATCCGCTGGATTTATTTAATGATGAAGATTTAGAGATGGTACAAGAATTTGAAGCTCCTCGAGATGCACCCCTTCCGAGTTTCCTTCGCCGTCCTCTTCCTCCACTGGCAGAAGACCCCTATGCTCAGGATTATGCCACAGTCCCAGATCCAACCCCCATTTATGAGACCTCTTGGTGTTACGATGATGGGTCGATACTCCAATCACTCATACCACCACACCATGAGTCTCCTCTTCTCCCCAATACTTGGTGTTACGATGATGGGTCGATACTCCAATCACCCATACCGCCACACCATAAGTCTCGTCCTATCCCTAACACCTCTCGCCCCATCCGGCATTTTCAACGCACTAAACCTTCACCTCCCGTAACCACACCAGTAGCCTCCATTCCACCGGTCTCTACCGAGCCTTATATTACTCCTCCTCTTTGTTCGCCACCTCAACCCTCCATTATCCCTGTAACGCCAAAACCAGCTTTGCCAGTCCCTTCCCCTATTCCACCACTTAACCTATCACCCTTACCCGTGGCTAATCCTGAGCAAGGTCCACCCCTTTTTGCACTCGAGCCAACCCCGGCTGCTTCCGAGCAAAGGGAGAAGCTCAACGTGTTTGAACCTTTGCTTCCACTCACCCTTTCTCCAACACCTTCCATTATACCTCCACCATCCATGGAACCTTCCGCCTCCGCTTCACCCCCCTTTACTACTCAGAACGGGCGTCCTTCTGTAAGTACTTGTGCCGAAGATGATCAAGAGCTGGGAAAGAAAGATTTGGCCATGGCCATGCTGTTCAAGATGCAAGAGTTTATTTGTCGGATGCCAATCCGGGTTGTTGTTCCAAGCATGGTCGAAGAGGCCAAGTCCCCGCCACTGCTCACTAAGAGAGAATGTCAAACTTTGATGCCGTGTAAGTTTGTGCCCAAGGGCCGGGCAGAGCACCCCTTGTTCCAACATTCAAATCTTGAACCCTTTCTTCCATACAAGGGGTGAATGACCATTTTGTTCAGCACTCCCTATACGCCACAACCCCTGGGCAACACAATGCTTCCTATCCCAACTTTCCAACTCTCTCACACTATTACTTTTCACTCTTCAACGGAGTTGTCATTTACCATTGAAGCTTCGTCACGGGCTCTTGCTTTATCCATTGGGCCAATTGGCTATACACTTTCACTGCCATGGAGGGGCGGTTATCTTGGTGCTAAGGGGCCTTCCACTATTTTATCCACCTTCTATTCAACGCCATCCACATTCTTGTCTATCACATTTTCTTCATGGGCCACTCCAAGGGTAAGGAGGAGGATCTCATCCTCTCGCACTTCATGTTCTTCATATTCTTTGCATCTCATGCATTCTGTTGCATCCATGCATTCATCGCATCCATTCTATTGCATCCACATGCACTTCTTTCTTCCCAGGTTTCCAAACCCATATCTTACCCTCCTTCTAGAATCTCCAGATCCCCCACGTTTCCTATATCTTCCGCCTCTATCTCCAGGTCCCCTTACACTTCCCGGGCATTGTGCCCCCTCCGATCTTCCCTCAGGGCATCGCGCCCCTTTCCAACTATTGCATCCGCACTCCCCAGATTTCTCTCTTGTCCTCTTGGGGCATCACACCCCATGGTGTTTTCTTCCTACGGAACCTCCGGATCCTTCATCCTCTTCTAATCCACTCTCCCCGGGGCATCGCGTCCCCTTTCCTGCTATTTCCCTAGAACCTCCAGGTGTTTTATCCCTCATTTTAGGGCATCACGCCCTTTCTGATTCCACTCTTCCGGAACCTCCGGATCTTTCTCTTCTCCCCGGGCATCGCGTCCCATGGTATCTTCCCCCTTCGAAACCTCCGGATCTTGCTTTTTGGGCATCGCGCCTCTACACACCCTCACGTCTGGATCTTCTGGGCTTCTTACTGATTCTCCCTCGGCATTGCGTCCCTCGGTATCTTATCCCTCCGGAACCTCCGGACCTCCCTTTTAGGGCATCGCTCCCCTCTACACCTCCATATCCGGATCCTCCAGATTCCTCTCCCGTCCTCCCTGGGCATCACGCCCCATGGTGTCTTCCTCCTCCGGATCCTCTGGATTTCTTATCCCCTCACCTAGAGCATCACATCCCTTCTTTCGCCATCCCTCCGGAACCTCCGGACCCTCCTGACCCTTTTCATCCACTCTTCCCGGGGCACCGTGTCCCTCGGCATTTCTCTCCTCCGGAACTTCCTGACCCTCCATCTTTCTTCCGATTCATCTTTCTGCTCCTCCGGGACATCACATCCTTCATTTTCTTCCTTCTCTTCCATCATATTTTTCCCTATTTCTTCCCTGGGCACCGCGTCCCTCGATATCTTATCCCTCCGGAGCCTCCAGATTATTCTTCTCCTCAGGATTCTCCTCCTTTGCCTCCAGACCCTCCGGATCCGCCTCTTTCCATCTATCAATTTCTTCTTCTAATTCCTCCTGATCCTGGGTCCGACCCAACTTCTTCCACGTCCACTACCTTGGGCATCTGCCCTTTCTCCCACTGCTTCTGAGGCTTTAGTCCTCACTCCTCCTTCTAATTCTCCTCTCCTTCTGTAGACTGTTCCATGTGATCAGGGTCTCCTCGCCTTAGTGAGGGAGTTCTAGCCCTCGCCTCTCTTCCTTTTCTCCTTATTTGTCTGAGTCTGGTCTGAGCACCACTCCTTCTTGTTAAGCCACTTCCAAATCCTTTGCTTCCAATCCTTTTATCTGCCTAAGAGGACTATCCCACGATGATCAACCCCGCCTCTCACGGCAGCTGCTTCAACAAAGATCGCAAGGTAATATGTTGACGTAAGTAAGCATTTTTATGATATCATTATCTCATTGCTTCACGCATGATTTTCAAAGTGAAGTGCTTCTTAACATGATTAAGAGTGATATTTTAAGCCTTTATCCTAGGAATTTATCTTTATTGAATTTCATCTTTAAAAAAAACTGAAAAGAGTCTTTAGGCTTGCTATACAGCACTTTGGTAATAAGAACCCCGCGTTGGGAATTCGACGTTCTCTCCCTGCTTGTTAAGAGCAACCCTTAGCTGGGCACCGCACACACTTCACGGCGTCCTTAGCCGGCTCCTTTGGTTAAAAACCGTTGCTACTGAGGCCATGCCATGAGTATATCTGAAAGTCTTTTCTCTTCTTTACTCAGCCGAATGCAGGGGCAAGAGGTTGACGGATGAGATGACCAACCTAGATAATCCCCAATACGAGAGAAGTCTCAAATAGGGGCAGTCTTGACCCAAACTAAAATCAAATTTCATGATACATCTCGCCAAAAGGGCTATTATGAAAATCAAGTCCAGATTTCGATAAATCTAAAATTATGAATTATGGCATGTCAAGAGAGGCAAAGTCCCCGCAGGGAAAACCCTGGTCGTATGCATGTCAAGGGTCTAAAAATCAAAGGCACAATGTCCCAGCGCAACAGACCACCTCTATGAGGGGAAATACCCCGGAAGGAATTTAAGTCTCGATATCTCCCATCCTGCATAAAGCTTATCTCCAATTGTTCTTTTCTTCTCCCTCTAAGACCGAATGTTTCTCGGGTATGGCCTTGGTAGGGATACCGTTAACTATGGACAGTCGGCTGTAGGGCGTCACCTTTAAATGCACGCCCGGCTTTGGGTAGCTTTTTTTAGCGAAAGGGGAAGGAACGAGGACCCCTAGCCAGTGGTTTAAACACCCTTTGATGCTGTATTAGCAAAGTCTAAGTTAAAATTCAAAAAAAAAATCATATATTTTCCAAAGTTCATAAAAATTTAAAACTTTCCCAAAACTCATAAAAATTCACACAGTTCATTTTAAAAAAAATTCAAATAATGCCCGCCCATTCGTCATTTCTTCACCGCTGGCTCACATGCATTTCTATGCACTTTTTCATAAGTCTAAATGTCCATTTGCAATGCATAAGTTTAAGCATCCTTGGCTAAGTATGTACATTCCATAAGTCTAAGCAATACATAAGTCTAAGCAATGCATAAGTCCAAGCATCCTAAGTCTATACATCACAAGTCTACACGTTCCATAAGTCTATACATCACAAGTCCAAGCATCCCAAGTCTATACATCACAAGTCTATACATTCGAAGTCAAAGCATTCTTCATCCTAAGTCTATACATCCATGTCTATACATCCTAAGTCTATAGATCCTAAGTCCACACATTCCCTAAGTCTATACATCCTAAGTCTACACATTCCAAGTCTACACATTCTCTAAGTCTACACATTCCCTAAGTCTATACATCCATGTCCATACATCCTAAGTCTACACATTCCACAAGTCTACACATTCCACAAGTCTATACATCACAAGTCTATACATTCGAAGTCTAAGCATGCTTCATCTAAAGTCCATACACACTCCAAGGCTTGTGCATTCATTGCAACATCAGTACATTCTAGTGCAACATCTGTGCATTCATTTCCAAGTCGGTGCATTCCAACCATTCCACCCTAAGGTCGGTACGGTCCCTAACGTTGGTGCACACCCCGCGTATGTGCATTCCATGCAATCTCATGCCTATGCATCCAAATGCCAACCATCCCACGGTTGTCACCAAAAAAATTCAAAAATTCTCAAATAAATCTAAAAAAATTCAAAAATTCTCAAATAAATCCAAAGAATTTAAAAATTCTCAAATAAATCTAAAAAAATTCAAATATTCTCAAATAAATCTAAAAAATTCAAATATTCTCAAAAAAATCCATACAAATTCAAATGCTTTAAAAAATTCATAAAAAAAAACTCAAAAAAATCCCTTAAAAATTTAAATATTCTCAAAATTCCAAAAAAAAATCAAATATTTTCCAAAATCCATAAAAATTTGAAATGCTTTTCAAACCCCTAAAAATTTGCATACTCCAAAAATCCAAAAAAATGCATTATATTTTTCTAATGGTATTTTTTTGTAGGGACAATTCTTTTGTAAAGACCAAGAACACGGGATGAGTACTCTTCATTCATTGTTATCAATCTTTTGATTCTTCCCAATATTCTCATGATATGCCACCCTGGGCACTTCAATTATCATCTCTCCATCATTCTGAGCAATTCATGTCAATCTGATCATCCCTGTCACTTGGGACATCACTCTGATTATTCACGTCAATCTGATCATTCAAGAGCCAGCTTCTCTGACTATTCCTGCTAGCTTTGCTCAACCATTATGACAGCATCCTGATCTTTTATGCATCAATCTCACATGCCAAGATTGTCATCCTCATGACAAACAACAAACAATGATGCTTTGCAATGCTATATTTTAATTCATGCTATTCATGCTAAACATGCTTCGCCTTGCTAATACATGCTTGAATGCTAATCCACACCAAGCTTTGATTGCTTTGATGTCTATATTGTGATTGCTTATTGATGCTTTGATTCATGCTATACTTGCTATGCTTAAATGTCTTATTCATTGCTTGTTATCTCTTATATCTTGGCTAATGAAATTTTGAGCACAGGATAAGAAGCTCTTGGTCCCACCGACTGGGCATCACCATCCAAGTCCCACGGTGCTTGCATCTCATCTCTCAGCTCCCATATGCTCATTGCTATCACCATCCCCTTGTATACATTTCTACTATATGTTACATACGCTACTAGATTATATCAAGGACCTTGTGACTTTGGTAAATCTCATGTCACCATGTGACGCCCCATAGTGAACTTCAATATTGCCGTAATATGAAGTTTTTTTCTTTTTTATGTGTTTTCTGTGATTTTCTTAGCTTTTTTTTGGAATTAACGTCTTGATGAGGGGCGTCTTTTAAATAACGGCTTAGGCATGGGCGGCTCTTAATGAAAGGACGACCTTTGTTAGAGACGTCAGTTTCTGGAATTTTACGTATCCTAATCGAATTGGAAAAGCAAGAATTGACGTCCCCCAGAGGGTCGTTTATCAACTAACGCCCGTTATTACAGGCGTCATTTCATCATTTTAAATAAGGAAAGAATTCTATTGCCAAAATTAAATCCATGAATTGACGCCTTTGTCCCGGTCGTCATTTTAATTAACGCCTTAAGGCAGGTCGTCAATTTCAATTGACGCCCTTCTGAGAGTCGTCTTTTCCCCTTTTGTGTCCTACTCGAACGAACCTTTCCTGGAGAGTTCCATGCTATATTTTGATCACCTTATTGGATTAGGGAAGTAGAGGCCTTGCCGTAGATGAGTGTTGCGAGTTTTAATCCTACTAAATCTATGGTTCGTACCCTATAAATAGAGCCCTGGGTTCTGCTCGCGCGTGCCAAGCAGCAGTAAGCAGAGGTTAGCAGAGAGGTTAACAGTAGAGAGATCACACACAGAGACACACGGATTTTCACACACAGACGAACATACACACGAAAGAAAGATAGTTTGCTGTTGTTCGTTGCTTCTTTCTTCTTCCTGTTGCAGCAGCCCAAAGCCACCTTATTTGGTTCTCTCCCTTTACTGTTGTCAGGAACAGCAGGGAGTTGTTTCATTAGCTTGTTAACTCATCTCACCACCTTCATTCATCACATAGTGTTTCTTTTATACGTTTGTCTTAGACTTTGCATCATATCTCCTCTCCCTAATTCTCTTAGGGGTTTTAAAAAAGACTAAAAGGTGTGTTCTTCATGTTCATATTTCATTATCTTATTCTAATTGTGGATTGATACTACACATGGCTAATCCTCTACTTCTTTGGTTGTTTGTGTTTTGTTTAAGGGTAATCAAGAAAGAGAAACCCCCTTCATCGGCCGGCCGGTAGAAGGAGGAGGAGGAAAACCACAATCCATCACGCATCACTTTTCTTACCAGGTATTCGCGATCATTCTCCCTCCCTTTTGAGGTAATCCCTCTGGCGATCACACTCCATTAACAACCTCTTGCTCCTTTTCTTTTACTTAATTTCTTTTAATTTTTTGATGTCGGTGTGACACGGTTCACAAATTGGCGATCACGGTGGTGTTGTGCCTCTTAGGCACAAGCATGTGCTATGTCGCCTTCATGATAGCAATGCTATTTGGTTTTGATGATAGCAAGACAGTGAGTGCATTTGAATGCAGTTGATATTGTATTTTGATGATAGCAATGTTATTGTGCTTTATGAGATTGTGTTTTGATGATAGCAACATAACTTGTTTTGTGGAGAATGCATGTGTATGACTGATATAGTGCTTGATTTCTGATCTGTGCGTTGCTTTTCTATCTGCATGTAGTTTGATGACTAGCAAGTCTATACACTGCAGGGTAAAGCATTTCATTAGTCTATACACTCTTCATGCATGTGCATAGTCTATACATTATGCATTTCGTTGACAAGTTTGCACACTCATGAAGTCTGCACATTGGACTCTTGATCAAGTCTACACATTCATTGTTAAGACAAAGTCTATACAACGTCAGTTCATGCATTGTCTTAGGCTAAGTGTGTACAGCGTCTTAGGTGAAGTCTGTACAGCCGTGTCATATGCTCTTCAAGTCTACATATTGGTCTTTACTTGAAGTATATACACTGTTTCACTGCTCATCGCCTTTGGGCATCAAAGTCTATACAATGGCTTTGGGTCTCCAAGTCTATACAGCCTTCTGATTCGTCAAAGTCTGTACAGCGCACTTCATATACAAAGTCCAAGTCTGTGCAGCGTGAAGTCTCACCTCGTGTTGCCTTCAGTGCCACTTGTGTCACACTTCGTGTTGTTTCCCCTCACTAACACGAAAAGATTTCGTGTCGTCTGAGCTTACGACACTTCGTGTTGATTTCCATGTTTGACAAGAAAAACTTGTATGAGGTTATACTTCGTGTCGTTTTCCCTCTCATAACTTCGTGTCGTGTTTCTGAGGCAGCTCGAATAGTTCTGATGAACTTCGAGTCGTTTCCCTGTAGACCTCGTGTCGTTCCTGTTTAGTAACCACACTTCGTGTAGGTTACTGTTGTTTCTTTGACTTCGTGTCGTTTTCCTTGTCTTTCGTCTTCGTGTTGTTTTCAACCCGTGTCAACTTCTGTTTTCGACTTCGTGTTGTTTTCAACTCGTGTCGGTTACTGTTTCGTCTCCGTATTGTTTCATCGTCTTCGTGTCATTTTTTGTTCTATTGCGTGCAGGACATCGCAGCACTTCGTGTTGCTTTCTGTGCCATTTCGTGTCGTTCTCTGTGCAGTGTGTGTTTCTGTCACTACTGCACTTCGTGTCGTTCTTGTTTCACCTCGTGTCGTTTCTGTGTAAACCTCGTGTCACTCTTCTGTCCTCGTGCTGTTCTCACTGACTTCGTGTCGTTTTCCCTATTGTGTCTCCGTGTTGTCTCCGTGTCGTTGCCGTTTGTTAGTTCGTGTTGTTTCGTTCTAACCTCGTCCAGGTTTCTTCTAAAACGATGTTCTTCTGATAAGTTTATACAGAGTTGTTCTTTAAACTGATGACTTATCCGATACTCTATTTAACAGGTGCTTTGATCGTGAAGCTTAAGGAGGGCACGTGATCCGAGGTTGAAGGACTGACAGAAAGCTGACACGTGGCCAAAAGTTCTGGGCGGGAAATGTGGAAGCCACACGCGCCCAGTGCTGCCCTCCTACTAGCTGCTGTTATAAAAGGAGGTCTTCGTCCACAGATGAAGGTAGATCGAGTTGGCGAAAAGAAAAGTCCATATAGAGAGCCACGATCCAGAAAAGAAGAAGAGCAGAAGAAGAAGAAGAGGAGAAGAGCAGAGAGTGAGAGATTAGCGAAAGAAGAAGAGAAGTGCAGCAGAGAAGAAAGAGAAAGAGAGAGAGTGAAGAAAGAGAGTGAGATCGAGGGAGATCTGTTAACTGGACCGTGGATCAAATCCAGGCCAGTCAGCTCTTTAAGAGCCACATTGTGCTTTACGTTTACAGCTTTCCGATGCTGTTATCTTGTCTTTTGTTTTCCATTTTACATTTCCTTTCAAGCTGTTAGTCAGCGGATTGCAGAGGTGCTGCCTCTGGACGGCTAAGCTGTATTGCCCAGCGGTTTGCAGTGGAGGATTCCACTGGACAGCAAGCTGTGTTGCTCAGCGGAGCGAGGAGGATTCCTCGGACGGCAAGCTGTGAGGCCCAGCGGTTGTAGGCAAGCTGTGAGGCCCAGCGGTTCAAGCTGTGAGTCAGCAGTAAGCCACACTCGGGTTGAGTGTGGGGTGGATGTAGGTCTGAAGGACCGAACCACCTAAAAACATTTGTCTACTGTGTGATTGTTTTGTGGTCTGCCTAGCTTCTATATCTCTATCTTCGCACAGTAGATGTATGCTTAGGACGGTTCTTCATCTTGTCTGGGTGGCATTCGCATTGTGCCCACTATCTGCTTAGTAGAAGTTTTCATTTCGCATTTGAATCTGCTACAGTAATTTTTTACGGGTGATTGATCTATTCACCCCCCTCTAGATCACCCTTTAGCGTCCCAACAATTGGTATCAGAGCCTAACTCTTTGTGCAGGACTAACATCCTAAAGAGGATCGGCCATGGATGCTAGAGGGCTAACAGCAGAGGGTCAGTCCACTACGAAGCCACCATTCTTCGATGGTTCCAACAACCCATATTGGAAGAATCGGATGCAGGTCTTCCTCAGAGCAAAGACTACGAGATCTGGAAGATCATCAGCAAAGGTCCCTATGAGCTACATGAGAATGAGGAATTGTGGACCAGAGAAGAAATCAGGAAATCTACTCTGAATTGGAGCGCCATCAACGCCATTCAGTGTGCACTCCATCCCACTGAATTTGATAGAGTGTCATCCTGCAAGATAGCGAAGGAGATGTGGGATACTCTTGAGGTCATTTATGAGGGAACGTCTCAAGTGAGAGAGGCACGGGCTAATATGCTAGTGACAAAGTATGAAACATTTCGGATGAAGCCCGGTGAGACAGTGACCGAAATGTATGCTCGTTTGACCATTATAACAAACGGTCTAAGAAATCTTGGAAAAGGCTATACCGATCATGACGTTGTTAGGAAGATTCTTTGATCACTGACTCCGATGTGGCATACCAAAGCAACTGTGATTAAGGAGTCAAAAGATCTACAAACGATGAAACCCAATGAGCTGATAGGCTCTTTGATGGCGTACGAGATGAATCTTCTACAAGTTGAAGAGCTCGAATACAAGAAGCCTATTGCTCTGAAGGCCAAGCATAGCTGTTCAAAACAGTCCAGATGCAATGGATCATCCAGTGATCGGAGCCAATCTGGATCAGATTTTGAAAAGGATGAACTAGCTATGATTACAAGAGAGTTCAGAAGATTTCTTAGAACTGAAGGGAAAAATGTCTACAGAAAATACCACAGCAGGAAGCAAAACAGGTATAAATTTAACCCTGCTGAAAAATCTGACGATAATGCCTATTATCATTGCAGGAAGACTGGACATATGAAGATTGATTGTCCAGAGTTACAGAAAATCAAAGGAAGACCATGGAAGAAAGCGCCAAAGGGAAAGGCCATGGTCAGTACATGGAGTGATGAGGAAGAAGGCACGCTGAGCACTTCCTCAGATAGTGAGAAATCAGAAAAGGACATCTGCTTGATGGCCAGGAATGGAAGAGAAGAAGAAGATGAGTCTGATCAGGTATCATCCCCTTTCGAACATTATACTATTTCTGATTGGGAAGATGCTTATGGAGATCTGTTAGATAAAGCAAATGATATTAAGAAGGAAAACAGACACTTGAAGAAGAAAATGAATTCTCTGGTTAATGATAAAACACTTACTGATAAAGTTGCATGTTTACTATCAGAGAATGAAAAATTGAAAAATGCATGTTCTGAGTTTGATGAATTAAAACATGTTGTGATTGATTGTAGGAAAGAAAATGAGTTGCTGAAAAATGTCATTGATGAGCTGAAATTGTCAATTCAGAAATTTGAAAATCAAGTAAAGATTTCAACTGAAAAATATGAAGCTATTTTGTCAGTGAATGATGAAATGAAGAAAACTGTTGAAAATTTAGAAAATGAAAATTCTGACAAACAGAAAATCATTGAAAGCATGACCCAAGGAACAGAAAATCTTAATGCCTTGCTAGGGTCAAAAGTCAATTTCAGAAAAGAGGGTCTCGGTTTTAATCCCTCAGCTAAAAAGAGCTTTGAATTGAAAACCATTTCATGTGTGGGAGAAAAGAATAGAGGACCACTCATAAAAATGGTCAATGAAAAATTTGTCTTCAATAATGTTAAATCAAAAGTGTCCAGTGCAAAGGACAAGGGAAAGCAGAAAGTTGTAGAGCCTAGAGCTGCATGCTCGTCTTCCAAGGATAAGTCCGAGGCTAGGGGTCAGCCAGCTAGCACAACAAAATCCCAGCTCAAGGCTGCTAAGTCTCCATTACCATCAACTGCTCAGAAAAAGACCCAATATAAGTCAGCTCAGAAACCTAGAGGGTCAAAGGTGGCAGGGAGACCAGGTGCAGCTAGGAACCCATTTGCTCATCCCTATTTCCCTAGAGCCCAAGTCTATCATAACACTCATCCTCAACCACTTAATAGGTTTGGGTGGAACCCTGCATATATGAGGTCTGGGTATCAGAATTTCCCCACTTGGTATCAGCCATATAGACCTCAGCCAGCTAGGAGATGGGACAGCCAGTTTAGGACGTGGAGTCCTAGTCATCAAGGGTTCTATGGTCAGCCTAGGACCAATTTGGAACACAATTTCCCGTACACTCTTTGGCCAAGGCACTGGCAGAAAAACAAAAACGTTTTTAATAAAATGAATGCCAGGACTACACAACAACCATTAAAGCATCAGAAAAAGAAAACTAAACCTGTTCATGCTGACAAAAAGAAATATAACAAAAATAACTCTCAAGCTGTAAAATCCACCAAACCTTCCACTTTCACACAAATGTGGATCCCTAAACAGCTTTTGTCATGTTTTCACTCTCAGCTGTCTATTTCTGTCTTGGGCCCCAAACTGTCTTGGGTTCCAAAACCTGCTCCCTAAGTGTGTTTGCAGGTATGCCTGGTAGCCGGGAACAAATTGATGAAACAGAAATAGCTACTTCAGGCATAGGACAAGAGGCAGGGCCAAAATTCTAAGAGCTGAAAGAAATTGGAGGCCTTGTCAACAATCTGATGCAACACCAAGGGTAAAAATAAATCAATCAGGTAAAGCAAGTAAGTGATTTAACTTCAGAATTGAATTGAGAAAGCCATGTTGAATTGGTTGTTTAAATTCTGATGTTCTCTTCTTGTCTAGCTAATCAGTCTGCATTCCAGACTTAGCTACTGAATTTAATTCTGAATAAATTTGATATTCCTCTTCTGCCATCTATTGCACTGAGTTTGGATGGTTCATTTAATGCATATAGTTGATGTATGTGTCTAATGTCTGCATTTATCATTTGCATCAAGAAAATTGTTCAATGCATATAGAACTGCCTTGCACTGCATATATCACTTGCATAACCCTGGTATATCAAATGGTAAGCTACTAAAAGGCAGGGAAATCTGCCTGGAGGTTCCTACTATGTGTGAGATGGTTCTTGAGACCAGGTTCTCTGCCAAATACCAAGGGTCTAGTCCTCATGAAGAACAGTGTACTGCATCATATTTTTAAAAAAAATCTGAAAAAGGATAAAAATGCTCATGACTTGGATGCATAAAGCTGAATTGATTGCATAGCATATCTCTTGCATCATGATGTCAGGGGGTACTGAGAGTTCTATTCAATTCATTGAATCCTATTCACTTCTCAGTGCTCTCATTCAAATGATTCATATTCTTTGACATCAGTTGCTCATTGAACCATATTGCCAATTGCTATCCTTTCCCCATCTTTTTCACTGAACAGCAGTTCTGGTTCTGGCTCAGTACGTTGAGTTGTGATTATTTCAATTGTTATTTTATAAGAATCTCTCTCACAAATTGAAAAGAACTAAAGGTTTAACCTTTATAAATTGGAGAGTTAAGTGTCTGCACTTCAGAATTTGAGATAAAAGAAAACTTTTATAGCTCTTAATCTTTGTCTCATGGTAAGATTAGAAAAAGTTTTTGTAATGCCTAATGTGTTGATCTGGAAATCTCTAGAAAAGGTGAATAAGAGTGTGTACTGTTTTTCAAACAATCACTCTAAAAGAATTAAGGGCAGCAGTAAATAAGTTCATTAATGTTAAGAACTGAACATAGTGACAGAGCAATGGCTGATTGCACTGAGAAACTGTGAACTCCTCCAAAGAAGTAGAAAACTTCACATGTCATGAGGTGATTCAGAATATCTCTGTTCATAGGGTCAAATCCATAGGGGGAGTCCTCACCAAGTAACTGAGGGTACTGGCCTCTGATCAAGGTGTACCCTTAATGTCAAAAGTGAAGACTATTCCTTGTAGGTCTTGATCTGAAATAGATCCAGTAGTTTATGCCTAGTAACTGGGGGTACCTGCCTCTGATCAAGGTGTACACCTAATGTCAACAGCATAAATGCCACAGGTCTATTCACTTAGTTCAGGCTCTGAAAATTAAAAAGTGAAATCAAACTACTGTAACCCTTCGAAAAATCAAAAGTCATTGCGTGAAAATTATTTTTCTCAATACATGTTCAAGTTGCCTCTCTTGAATTTCCTTGTTTAGACACAAAAGGGTATTATTTCAGACTTATCTATTAATACTATGTGCCCTAGATTCATTACTATAAATGGAATCTAAAACTCTTTTTCAGAGGTCAGATGTTTTACTCTAGATTTATCACTGTTAAACCTGAATTTTTGAAAATTGTATGTTGATGATTCTTATACTTTAACAGTTGTTTATAATCATGCTTACTTTCTGAACCTATGATTCAGCTGTTATCAAGTGACCCTCCTACCTTTTCTACCTTGGTTATCTGTTCATATTCCTTCTCAAAGGGGGAGCTTTTATTTAGGGGGAGAAATAATTCAGGGGAGTCTTACATTCAGGGGGAGATTGTTCTAGAGGAATTTGCATGCATATTGCACTTTGCACTCATATTTTTACTATTTTTCTCTTTTTGATCATGTCAAAGGGGGAGAAAGTCTTGTGCGTGTCTCACTGTCACATTGTGTTGCCATCATCAAAAAGGGGGAGAATGTTGTGCCTCTTAGGCACAAACATGTGCTATGTCACCTTCATGATAGCAATGCTATTTGGTTTTGATGATAGCAAGACAGTGAGTGCATTTGAATGCAGTTGATATTATATTTTGATGATAGCAATGTTATTGTGCTTTATGAGATTGTGTTTTGATGATAGCAACATAACTTGTTTTGTGGAGAATGCATGTGTATGACTGATATAGTGCTTGATTTCTGATCTGTGCGTTGCTTTTCTATCTGCATGTAGTTTGATGACTAGCAAGTCTATACACTGCAGGGTAAAGCATTTCATTAGTCTATACACTCTTCATGCATGTGCATAGTCTATACATTGTGCATTTCGTTGACAAGTTTGCACACTCATGAAGTCTGCACATTGGACTCTTGATCAAGTCTACACATTCATTGTTAAGACAAAGTCTATACAACGTCAGTTCATGCATTGTCTTAGGCTAAGTGTGTACAGTGTCTTAGGCGAAGTCTGTACAGCCGTGTCATATGCTCTTCAAGTCTACACATTGGTCTTTACTTGAAGTATATACACTGTTTCACTGCTCATCGCCTTTGGGCATCAAAGTCTATACAATGGCTTTGGGTCTCCAAGTCTATACAGCCTTCTGATTCGTCAAAGTCTGTACAGCGCACTTCATATACAAAGTCCAAGTCTGTGCAGCGTGAAGTCTCACCTCGTGTTGCCTTCAGTGCCACTTGTGTCACACTTCGTGTTGTTTCCCCTCACTAACACGAAAAGATTTCGTGTCGTCTGAGCTTACGACACTTCGTGTTGATTTCCATGTTTGACAAGAAAAACTTGTATGAGGTTATACTTCGTGTCGTTTTACCTCTCATAACTTCGTGTCATGTTTCTGAGGCAGCTCGAATAGTTCTGATGAACTTCGAGTCGTTTCCCTGTAGACCTCGTGTCGTTCCTGTTTAGTAACCACACTTCGTGTAGGTTACTGTTGTTTCTTTGACTTCGTGTCGTTTTCCTTGTCTTTCGTCTTCGTGTTGTTTTCAACCCGTGTCAACTTCTGTTTTCGACTTCGTGTTGTTTTCAACTCGTGTCGGTTACTGTTTCGTCTCCGTATTGTTTCATCGTCTTCGTGTCATTTTTTGTTCTATTGCGTGCAGGACATCGCAGCACTTCGTGTTGCTTTCTGTGCCATTTCGTGTCGTTCTCTATGCAGTGTGTGTTTCTGTCACTACTGCACTTCGTGTCGTTCTTGTTTCACCTCGTGTCATTTCTGTGTGAACCTCGTGTCACTCTTCTGTCCTCGTGCTGTTCTCACTGACTTCGTGTCGTTTTCCCTATTGTGTCTCCGTGTTGTCTCCGTGTCGTTGCCGTTTGTTAGTTCGTGTTGTTTCGTTCTAACCTCGTCCAGGTTTCTTCTAAAACGCTGTTCTTCTGATAAGTTTATACAGAGTTGTTCTTTAAACTGATGACTTATCCGATACTCTATTTAACAGGTGCTTTGATCGTGAAGCTTAAGGAGGGCACGTGATCCGAGGTTGAAGGACTGACAGAAAGCTGACACGTGGCCAAAAGTTCTGGGCGGGAAATGTGGAAGCCACACGCGCCCAGTGCTGCCCTCCTACTAGCTGCTGTTATAAAAGGAGGTCTTCGTCCACAGATGAAGGTAGATCGAGTTGGCGAAAAGAAAAGTCCATATAGAGAGCCACGATCCAGAAAAGAAGAAGAGCAGAAGAAGAAGAAGAGGAGAAGAGCAGAGAGTGAGAGATTAGCGAAAGAAGAAGAGAAGTGCAGCAGAGAAGAAAGAGAAAGAGAGAGAGTGAAGAAAGAGAGTGAGATCGAGGGAGATCTGTTAACTGGACCGTGGATCAAATCCAGGCCAGTCAGCTCTTTAAGAGCCACATTGTGCTTTACGTTTACAGCTTTCCGATGCTGTTATCTTGTCTTTTGTTTTCCATTTTACATTTCCTTTCAAGCTGTTAGTCAGCGGATTGCAGAGGTGCTGCCTCTGGACGGCTAAGCTGTATTGCCCAGCGGTTTGCAGTGGAGGATTCCACTGGACAGCAAGCTGTGTTGCTCAGCGGAGCGAGGAGGATTCCTCGGACGGTAAGCTGTGAGGCCCAGCGGTTGTAGGCAAGCTGTGAGGCCCAGCGGTTCAAGCTGTGAGTCAGCAGTAAGCCACACTCGGGTTGAGTGTGGGGTGGATGTAGGTCTGAAGGACCGAACCACCTAAAAACCTTTGTCTACTGTGTGATTTTTTTGTGGTCTGCCTAGCTTCTATATCTCTATCTTCGCACAGTAGATGTATGCTTAGGACGGTTCTTCATCTTGTCTGGGTGGCATTCGCATTGTGCCCACTATCTGCTTAGTAGAAGTTTTCATTCCGCATTTGAATCTGCTACAGTAATTTTTTACGGGTGATTGATCTATTCACCCCCCTCTAGATCACCCTTTAGCGTCCCAACAGGTGGGACCCCTTTTGTTTTTATTTTTGATTACCCTTCCCCTTGGGCACCCACGTGTGCCATATCCCCTTTTGCACCCACGGTGCACCTCCTTTTGTGCTCCACGTAGCACTTTCCCTATGTGATTTGTTAGTTTGATAGATTTTTAGAAATTCCATTTATCCATCTCTTAAAAAAAATGATGAGCATGATATATCCCCTTTCATGTTTTTATTGATTGCCATACTGTGATTGTGAGTGTTTTCCTTCCTGTTGGTATTTTCGTCACTGTCTGAGCTTTCTGGCCTTTGGAGAGGAATTAACGCCCCTCATAGAGGCGTCATTTTCCAGTATAATGCCTCATACCAAGGCGTCATTTTCTTTGGACGCCCCTGTCAAAGGCATCTTTCACTCGTACAGCGCCTTACTGGAAGGCGTCATTTTGATTATCATTGTTTATTCGTGTTGATTACTGCTATTTGACGTCCCTGTGCACATGCGTCCATTCTATAGGCAGCGCCTCACCTTAAGGCGCTATTTTACTCTGCTTCCACTATTCACAGTGATTAGCGACTGATGATAGGCGCTGTTTCTTGATATAGCGACCTTTCCCAGGTCGTCATTTTGTTCTGTGATGTTCATGCTGATATTGTCTGCTTGATATTACCTGTTTGCATTCATCCTTGCATTTGGTTTGGGAGACCTCCTCTCCCCACACTTTTAGGAGATCTTACACCCTCTTGGTGAAGGAAGGACCCTCCTTTGAGCATTCCGTCTCATTGGACCGGAAATTCCTAAACCAAGCCTCCGTAAGTCCCTGCACCCGTGGATTCCCTCACGGACGCCGGGCAGGTTGTACATTTGATGTCCCGGGTTTAGTTGGCCTATGCATGGTGAGAGAGTGTTCCTAGTTGGCATCGAAGAAAACTTACATTGAAACTAGGTTCCTTCCTTATGTGAATCACTCCGAAGTTTGTTAAAAGTCATTAATTCACCAAGGTTAAAATAAATAAAAAAGGTCAACGGTAACCATTCCAACTTGTGTGCTTCTTTGCAAATTATTTTGCTTGAACTTTGATTGCATAACAGCTTACCTTGATAGACAAGATAACATGTTTAATCTTAATTATGTTCATGAGGATGCACAACCTAGCACATCCTATACGCCTCAATCTCAACATGTTCATCATAATTCTCACCATATTTTCAAGGGACCACGCCCTTATTCTTATGGTATTGCCCGACCCATGGGCAATGTCCAATCTCATGGTCCCTCGCCTCAATCGCAAGCCACTATTCCTTCGGGACCGCCTCCTCCCAACGACGAGAAGATCTCTCAAATCATCCGTGGACTAGATCATTTCACCCCTCAACAAATCCGAGCCCTTAAGGCCATTGCTGAGGGTACGCCTCCTTCATCCACACATACCCCTATTCGGGTGGCCCATCAGCCACCTCCTTCGTCCACACATACTCCTATTCGGGTGGCCCATCACCCACCTCCTTCGTCCATGCAGACTCCTATTCGGGTGGCCCATCACCCGCCTCCTTCATCCATACATACTCTATTTGGGTGGCCCATCACCCGTCTCCTTCATCCACACATACTCCTCAGGTGGCCCATCACCCGCCTCCTTCTATTTCTCATCCTTCATGGCCCCAAGGTCCATTTATTCCTTGTAATTCGGCCCTGTCCGGGTCCTTTAGTGGGTCGGCCCATTAGCCCTCCTCCACGGCCGTCATATCAAGCCACTCCTCCAAGGCAATCATGCCAACCCTCTGTTGCTCAAGTTACACCCCTCCAGCAAAGTATCTTTGATAGAATTACTTCCATGGAGGAACAACTTAAGAGGCTCACCAGCCCGCAGCCCGCTCCTCCTCCATCTCGAGTCAATCCTCTTCATGATTTCATAAATAACATCGCTAAGTTGGAAAAAGATTGGAAGGAGATAAGAGAGAATGGCATCAACGATATATGTGAGCGAGAAGATGTTACAAGTTCTGTGGATGCCGTCCGCCCTCCACTCATCCGCACTACACATGGCTCTCCGCCTCCATATACATATTCACTTCCTCAAAATCCCCCACAACACCATACTCCACCACTTATCATTTCGCCTCCACCACGGCGTCCGCTGGATTTATTTAATGATGAAGATTTGGAGATGGTACAAGAATTTGAAGCTCCTCGAGATGCACCCCTTCCGAGTTTCCTTCGCCGTCCTCTTCCTCCACTGGCAGAAGACCCCTATGCTTAGGATTATGCCACAGTCCCTGATCCAACCCCCATTTATGAGACCTCTTGGTGTTACGATGATGGGTCGATACTCCAATCACCCATACCACCACACCATGAGTCTCTTCTTCTCCCCAATACTTGGTGTTACGATGATGGGTCGATACTCCAATCACCCATACCGCCACACCATAAGTCTCGTCCTATCCCTAACACCTCTCGCCACATCCGACATTTTCAACGCACTAACCTTCACCTCCCGTAACCACACCAATAGCCTCCATTCCACCGGTCTCTACCGAGCCTTCTATTACTCCTCCTCTTTGTTCGCCACCTCAACCCTCCATTATCCCTGTAACGCCAAAACCAGCTTTGCCAGTCCCTTCCCCTATTCCACCACTTAACCTATCACCCTTACCCGTGGTTAATCCTGAGCAAGGTCCACCCCTTTTTGCACTCGAGCCAACCCCGGCTGCTTCCGAGCAAAGGGAGAAGCTCGACGTGTTTGAACCTTCGCTTCCACTCACCCTTTCTCCAACACCTTCCATTATACCTCCACCATCCATGGAACCTTCCGCCTCCGCTTCACCCCCCTTTACTACTCAGAACGGGCGTCCTTCTGTAAGTACTTGTGCCGAAGATGATCAAGAGCCGGGAAAGAAAGATTTGGCCACGGCCATGCTGTTCAAGATGTAAGAGTTTATTTGCCGGATGCCAATCCGGGTTGTTGTGCCAAGCATGGTCGAAGAGGCCAAGTCCCCGCCACTGCTCACTAAGAGAGAATGTCAAACTTTGATGTCGTATAAGTTTGTGCCCAAGGGCCGGGCAGGGCACCCCTTGTTCTAACTTTCAAATCTTGAACCCTTTCTTCCATACAAGGGGCGAATGACCATTTTGTTCAACACTCCCTATACGCCACAACCCCTGGGCAACACAATGCTTCCTATCCCAACTTTCCAACTCTCTCACACTATTACTTTTCACTCTTCAACGGAGTTGTCATTTACCATTGAAGCTTCATCACGGGCTCTTGCTTTATCCATTGGGCCAATTGGCTATACACTTTCACTGCCATGGAGGGGCGGTTATCTTGGTGCTAAGGGACCTTCCACTATTTTATCCACCTTCTATTCAACGCCATCCACATTCTTGTCTATCACATTTTCTTCATGGGCCACTCCAAGGGTAAGGAGGAGGATCTCATCCTCTCGCCCTTCATGTTCTTCATATTCTTTGCATCTCATGCATTCTGTTGCATCCATGCATTCATCGCATCCATTCTGTTGCATCCACATGCACTTCTTTCTTCCCAGGTTTCCAAACCCATATCTTACCCGCCTTCTACAATCTCCAGATCCCCCACGTTTCCTATATCTTCCGCCTCTATCTCCAGGTCCCCTTACACTTTCCGGGCATTGTGCCCCCTCCGATCTTCCCTCAGGGCATCGCGCCCCTTTCCAACTATTGCATCCGCACTCTCCAGATTTCTCTCTTGTCCTCTTGGGGCATCACACCCCATGGTGTTTTCTACCTCCGGAACCTCCGGATCCTTCATCCTCTTCTAATCCACTCTCCCCGGGGCATCGCGTCCCCTTTCCTGCTATTTCCCTAGAACCTCCAGGTGTTTTATCCCTCATTTTAGGCATCACGCCCTTTCTGATTTCACTCTTTCGGAACCTCCGGATCTTTCTCTTCTCCCCGGGCATCGCGTCCCATGGTATCTTCCCCCTCCGGAACCTCCGGATCTTGCTTTTTGGGCATCGCGCCCCTACACACCCTCACGTCTGGATCTTCTGGGCTTCTTACTGATTCTCCCTCGGCATCGCGTCCCTCGGTATCTTATCCCTCCGAAACCGCCGGACCTCCCTTTTAGGGCATCGCTCCCCTCAACACCTCCATATCCGGATCCTCCAGATTCCTCTCCCGTCCTCCCTGGGCATCACGCCCCTTGGTGTCTTCCTCCTCCGGATCCTCTGGATTTCTTATCCCCTCACCTAGAGCATCACATCCCTTCTTTCGCCATCCCTCCGGAACCTCCAGACCCTCCTGACCCTTTTCATCCACTCTTCCCGGGGCACCATGTCCCTCGGCATTTCCCTCCTCCGGAACTTCCGGACCCTCCATCTTTCTTCCGATTCATCTTTCTGCTCCTCCGGGACATCACATCCTTCATTTTCTTCCTCCTCTTTCATCATCTTTTTCCCTATTTCTTCCCTGGGCACCGCGTCCCTCGATATCTTATCCCTCCGAAGCCTCCAGATTATTCTTCCCCTCAAGATTCTCCTCCTCTGCCTCCAGACCCTCCGGATCCTCCTCTTTCCATCTATCAATTTCTTCTTCTAATTCCTCCTGATCCGAGGTCCGACCCAACTTCTTCCACGTCCACTGCCTTGGGCATCTGCCCTTTCTCCCACTGCTTCCGAGGCTTTAGTCCTCACTCCTCCTTCTAATTCTCCTCTCCTTCTGTAGACTTTTCCATGTGATCAGGGTCTCCGCGCCTTAGTGAGGGAGTTCTAGCCCTCGCCTCTCTTCCTTTTCTCCTTATTCGTCTGAGTCTGGTCTGAGCACCACTCCTTCTTGTTAAGCCACTTCCAAATCCTTTGCTTCCAATCCTTTTATCTGCCTAAGAGGACTATCCCACGATGATCAACCCCGCCTCTCACGGCAGCTGCTTCAACAAAGATCGCAAGGTAATATGTTGACGTAAGTAAGCATTTTTATGATATCATTATCTCATTGCTTCACGCATGATTTTCAAAGTGAAGTGCTTCTTAACATGATTAAGAGTGATATTTTAAGCCTTTATCCTACGAATTTATCTTTATTGAATTTCATCTTTAAAAAAAAATTGAAAAGAGTCTTTAGGCTTGCTATACAGCACTTTGGTAATAAGAACCCCGCGTTGGGAATTCAACGTTCTCTCCCCGCTTGTTAAGAGCAACCCTTAGCTGGGCACCGCACACACTTCACGGCGTCCTTAGCCGGCTCCTTTGGTTAAAAACCGTTGCTACTGAGGCCATGCCATGAGTATATCTGAAAGTTTTTTCTCTTCTTTACTCAGCCGAATGCAGGGGCAAGAGGTTGACGGATGAGATGACCAACCTAGGTAATCCCCAATACGAGAGAAGTCTCAAATAGGGGCAGTCTTGACCCAAACTAAAATCAAATTTCATGATACATCTCGCCAAAAGGGCTATTATGAAAATCAAGTCAAGATTTCGATAAATGCAAAATTATGAATTATGGCATGTCAAGAGAGGCAAACTCCCCGCAGGGAAAGCCCTGGTCATATGCATGTCAAGGGTCTAAAAATCAAAGGCACAAAGCCCCGGCGCAACAGACCATCGCTTTGAGGGGAAATACCCCGGAAGGAATTTAAGTCTCAATATCTCCCATCCTGCATAAAGCTTATCTCCAATTGTTCTTCTCTTCTCCCTCTAAGACCGAATGTTTCTCGGGTATGGCCTTGGTAGGGGCACCGTTAACCATGGACAGTCGGCTGTAGGGCGTCACCTTTAAATGCACATCCGACTTTGGGTAATTTTTTTTAGCGAAAGGGGAAGGAACGAGGACCCCTAGCAAGTGGTTTAAACACCCTTTGATGTTGTATTAGCAAAGTCTAAGTTAAAATTCAAACAAAAAAAAATCATATATTTTCCAAAGTTCATAAAAATTGAAAACTTTCCAAAAACTCATAAAAATTCACATGGTTCATTTAAAAAAAATTCAAATAATGTCCGCCCATTCGTCATTTCTTCACCGCTGGCTCACATGCATTTCTATGCAGTTTTTCATAAGTCTAAATGTCCATTTGTAATGCATAAGTTTAAACATCCTTGGCTAAGTCTGTACATTCCATAAGTCTAAGCAATGCATAAGTCTAAGCATCCTAAGTCTATACATTACAAGTCTACACGTTTCATAAGTTTATACATCACAAGTCCAAGCATCCCAAGTCTATACATCACAAGTCTATGCATTCGAAGTCAAAGCACTCTTCATCCTAAGTCTATACATCTATGTCTATACATCCTAAGTCTATACATCCTAAGTCCACACATTCCCTAAGTCTATACATACTAAGTCTACACATTCCAAGTCACACATTCTCTAAGTCTACACATTCCCTAAGTCTACACATTCTCTAAGTCTATACATCCATGTCCATACATCCTAAGTCTACGCATTTCACAAGTCTACACATTCCACAAGTCCATACATTCCCCAAGTCTATACATCACAAGTCTATACATTCGAAGTCTAAGCATGCTTCATCTAAAGTCCATACACACTCCAAGGCTTGTGCATTCATTGCAACATCAGTGCATTCTAGTGCAACATCTGTGCATTCATTTTCAAGTCGGTGCATTCCAACCATTCCACCCTAAGGTCAGTGCGGTCCCCAACGTTGGTGCACACCCCGCGTATGTGCATTCCATGCAATCTCATGCCTATGCATCCAAATGCCAACCATTCCACGGTTGTCACCAAAAAAATTCAAAAATTCTCAAATAAATCTAAAAAAAATCTCAAATTCTCAAATAATCCAAAAAATTTAAAAATTCTCAAATAAATCTAAAAAAATTCAAATATTCTCAAATAAATCTAAAAAAATTCAAATATTCTCAAAAAAATCCATACAAATTCAAATGCTTTAAAAAATTCATAAAAAAACTCAAAAAAAATCCCTAAAAATTTTCAAATATTCTCAAAATTCCAAAAAAAATTCAAATATTTTCCAAAATCCATAAACATTTGAAATGCTTTTCAAACCCCTAAAAATTTGCATACTCCAAAAATCCAAAAAAAATGCATTATATTTTTCTAATGGTAGTTTTTTGAAGGGACAATTCTTTTACAAAGACCAAGAACACGGGATGAGTACTCTTCATTCATTGTTATCAATCTTTTGATTCTTCCCAATATTCTCATGATATGTCACCCTGGGCACTTCAATTATCATCTCTCCATCATTCTGAGCAATTCATGTCAATCTGATCATCCCTGTCACTTGGGGTATCTCTCTGATTATTCACGTCAATCTGATCATTCAAGAGCCAGCTTCTCTGACTATTCCTGCTAGCTTTGCTCAACCATTATGACATCATCCTGATCTTTTATGCATCAATCTCACATGCCAAGATTGTCATCCTCATGACAAACAACAAACAATGGTGCTTTGCAATGCTATGTTTTAATTCATGCTATTCATGCTAAACATGCTTCGCCTTGCTAATACATGCTTGAATGCTAATCCACACCAAGCTTTGATTGCTTTGATGTCTATGTTGTGATTGCTTATTGATGCTTTGATTCATGCTATACTTGCTATGCTTAAATGTCTTATTCATTGCTTGTTATCTCTTATATCTTGGCTAATGAAATTTTGAGCGCACGATAAGAAGTTCTTGGTCCCACCGACTGGGCATCATCATCCAAGTCCCACGATGCTTGCATCTCCTCTCTCAGCTCCCATATGTTCATTTCTATCACCATCCCCTTGTATGCATTTCTACTATATGTTACATACGCTACTAGATTATATCAAGGACCTTGTGGCTTTGGTAAATCTCATGTCACCATGTGACGCCCCAAAGTGAACTTCAATATTGCCGTAATATGAAGTTTTTTTTTTTTTTATGTGTTTTCTGTGATTTTCTTAGCTTTTTTTTGGAATTAACATCTTGATGAGGGGCGTCTTTTAAATAACGGCTTAGGCATGGGCGTCTCTTAATAAAAGGACGACCTTTGTTAGAGGCGTCAGTTTCTAGAATTTTACGTATCCTAATCGAATTGGAAAAGCAAGAATTGACGTCCCCCATAGGGTCGTTTATCAACTAACGCCCGTTATTACAGGCGTCATTTCATCATTTTAAATAAGGAAAGAATTCTGTTGCCAAAATTAAATCCATGAATTGATGCCTTTGTCCCGGTTGTCATTTTAATTAACGCCTTAAGGCAGGTCGTCAATTTCAATTGACGCCCTTCTGAGAGTCATCTTTTCCCCTTTTGTGTCCTACTCGAACGAACCTTTCCTGGAGAGTTCCATGCTATGTTTTGATCACCTTATTGGATTAGGGAAGTAGAGGCCTTGCCATATATGAGTGTTGCGAGTTTTAATCCTACTAAATCTATGGTTCGTACCCTATAAATAGAGCCCTGGGTTCTGCTCGCGCGTGCCAAGCAGTAGTAAGCAGAGGTTAGCAGAGAGGTTAACAGCGGAGAGATCACACACAGAGACACGGATTTTCACACACAGACGAACATACACACGAAAGAAAGATAGTTTACTGTTGTTCGTTGCTTCTTTCTTCTTCCTGTTGCAGCAGCCCAAAGCCACCTTATTTGGTTCTCTCCCTTTACTGTTGCCAGGAACAGCAGGGAGTTGTTTCATTAGCTTGTTAACTCATCTCACCACCTTCATTCATCATATAGTGTTTCTTTTATATGTTTGTCTTAGTCTTTGCATCATATCTCCTCTCCCTAATTCTCTTAGGGGTTTTAAAAAAGACTAAAAGGTGTGTTCTTCATGTTCATATTTCATTATCTTATTCTAATTGTGGATTGATACTACACTTGGCTAATCCTCTTCTTCTTTGGTTGTTTGTGTTTTATTTAAGGGTAATCAAGAAAGAGAAACCCCCTTCATCGGCCGGCCGGTAGAAGGAGGAGGAGGAAAACCACAATCCATCCTGCATCACTTTTCTTACCAGGTATTCGCGATCATTCTCCCTCCCTTTTGAGGTAATCCCTCTGGCGATCACACTCCATTAGCAACCTCTTGCTCCTTTTCTTTTACTTAATTTCTTTTAATTTTTTGATGTCGGTGTGACACGGTTCACAAATTGGTGATCACGGTGGGACCCCTTTTATTTTTCTTTTTGATTACCCTTCCCCTCGGGCACCCACGTGTGCCATCTCCCCTTTTGCACCCACGGTGCACCTCCTTTTGTGCTCCACGTAGCACTTTCCCTATGTGATATGTTAGTTTGATAGATTTTTAGAAATTCCATTTATCCATCTCTTAAAAAAAATGATGAGCATGCTATATCCCCTTTCATGTTTTTATTGATTGCCATACTGTGATTGTGAGTGTTTTCCTTCCTGTTGGTATTTTCGTCACTGTCTGAGCTTTCTGACCTTTGGAGAGGAATTAACGCCCCTCATAGAGGCGTCATTTTCCAGTATAACGCCTCATACCAAGGCGTCATTTTCTTTGGACGCCCCTGTCAAAGACGTATTTCACTCGTACAACGCCTCACCTGGAAGGCGTCATTTTGATTATCATTGTTTATTCATGTTGATTACTGCTATTTGACGTCCCTGTGCACAGGCGTCCATTCTATAGGCAACGCCTCACCTTAAGGCGCTATTTTACTCTGCTTCCACTATTCACAGTTATTAGCGACTGATGCTCAGGCACTGTTTCTTGATATAGCGACCTTTCCCAGGTCGTCATTTTGTTCTGTGATGTTCATGCTGATACTGTCTGCTTGATATTACCTGCTTGCATTCATCTTTGCAATTGGTTTGGGAGACCTCCTCTCCCCACACTTTTAGGAGATCTTACACCCTCTTGGTGAAGGAAGGACCCTCCTTTGAGCATTCCGTCTCATTGGACCGGAAATTCCTAAACCAAGCCACCGTAAGTCCCCGAACCCGTGGATTCCCTCACGGACGCCGGGCAGGTTGTACCTTTGATGTCCCGGGTTTAGTTGGCCTATGCATGGTGAGAGAGTGTTCCTAGTTGGCATCGAAGAAAACTTACATTGAAACTAGGTTCCTCCCTTGTGTGAATCACTCCGAAGTTTGTTAAAAGTCATTAATTCACCAAGGTTCAAATAAATAAAAAAGGTCAACGGCAACCATTCCAACTTGTGTGCTTCTTTGCAAATTATTTTGCTTGAACTTTGATTGCATAACAGCTTACCTTGATAGACAAGATAACATGTTTAATCTTAATTATGTTCATGAGGATGCACAACCTAGCACATCCTATACTCCTCAATCTCAACATGTTCATCATAATTCTCACCATGTTTTCAAGGGACCACGCCCTCATTCTTATGGTATTGCCCGACCCATGGGTAATGTCCAATCTCATGGTCCCTCGCCTCAATCGCAAGCCACTATTCCTTCGGGACCGCCTCCTCCCAACGATGAGAAGGTCTCTCAAATCATCCGTGGACTAGATCATTTCACCCCTCAACAAATCCGAGCCCTTAAAGCCATTGCTGAGGGTACGCCTCCTTCATCCACACATACCCCTATTCGGGTGGCCCATCACCCACCTCCTTCGTCCACACATACTCCTATTCGGGTGGCCCATCACCCACCTCCTTCGTCCACGCAGACTCCTATTCGGGTGGCCCATCACCCGCCTCCTTCATCCATACATACTCCTATTTGGGTGGCCCATCACCCGTCTCCTTCATCCACACATACTCCTCGGGTGGCCCATCACCCGCCTCCTTCTATTTCTCATCCTTCACAGCCCCAAGGTCCATTTATTCCTTGTAATCCGGCCCGTCCGGGTCCTTTAGTGGATCGGCCTATTAACCCTCCTCCACGGCCGTCATATCAAGCCACTCCTCCAAGGCAATCATGCCAATCCTCTGTTGCTCAAGTTACACCCCTCCAGCAAAGTATCTTTGATAGAATTGCTTCCATGGAGGAACAACTTAAGAGGCTCACCAGCCTGCAGCCCGCTCCTCCTCCTTATCGAGTCAATCCTCTTCATGATTTCATGAATAACATCGCTAAGTTGGAAAAAGATTGGAAGGAGATAAGAGAGAATGGCATCAACGATATATGTGAGCGAGAAGATGTTACAAGTTCTGTGGACGCCGTCCGCCCTCCACTCATCCGCACTACGCATGGTTCTCCGCCTCTATATACATATTCGCCTCCTCAAAATCCCCCACAACACCATACTCCACCACTTATCATTTCGCCTCCACCACGGCGTCCGCTGGATTTATTTAATGATGAAGATTTGGAGATGGTACAAGAATTTGAAGCTCCTCGAGATGCACCCCTTCCGAGTTTCCTTCGCCGTCCTCTTCCTCCACTGGCAGAAGACCCCTATGCTCAGGATTATGCCACAGTCCCTGATCCAACCCCCATTTATGAGACCTCTTGGTGCTACGATGATGGGTCGATACTCCAATCACCCATACCACCACACCATGAGTCTCCTCTTCTCCCCAATACTTGGTGTTACGATGATGGGTCGATACTCCAATCACCCATACCACCACACCATAAGTCTCATCCTATCCCTAACACCTCTCGCCCCATCCGACATTTTCAACGCACTAAACCTTCACCTCCCGTAACCACACCAGTAGCCTCCATTCCACCGGTCTCTACCGAGCCTTCTATTACTCCTCCTCTTTGCTCGCCACCTCAACCCTCCATTATCCCTGTAACGCCAAAACCAGCTTTGCCAATCCCTTCCCCTATTCCACCACTTAACCTATCACCCTTACCCGTGGCTAATCCTGAGCAAGGTCCACCCCTTTTTACACTCGAGCCAACCCCGGCTGCTTCCGAGCAAAGGGAGAAGCTCGACGTGGTTGAACCTTCGCTTCCACTCACCCTTTCTCCAACACCTTTCATTATACCTCCACCATCCATGGAACCTTCCGCCTCCACTTCACCCCCCTTTACTACTCGGAACGGGCGTCCTTCTGTAAGTACTTGTGCCGAAGATGATCAAGAGCCGAGAAAGAAAGATTTGGCCACGGCCACGCTATTTAAGATGCAAGAGTTTATTTGCCGGATGCCAATCCGGGTTGTTGTGCCAAGCATGGTCGAAGAGGCCAAGTCCCCGCCACTGCTCACTAAGAGAGAATGTCAAACTTTGATGCCGTGTAAGTTTGTGCCCAAGGGCCGGGCAGGGCACCCCTTGTTCCAACTTTCAAATCTTGAACCCTTTCTTCCATACAAGGGGCGAATGACCATTTTGTTCAACACTCCCTATACGCCACAACCCCTGGGTAACACAATGCTTCCTATCCCAACTTTCCAACTCTCTCACACTATTACTTTTCACTCTTCAAGGGAGTTGTCATTTACCATTGAAGCTTCGTCACGGGCTCTTGCTTTATCCATTGGGCCAATTGGCTATACACTTTCACTGCCATGGAGGGGCGGTTATCTTGGTGCTAAGGGGCCTTCCACTATTTTATCCACCTTCTATTCAACGCCATCCACATTCTTGTCTATCACATTTTCTTCATGGGCCACTCCAAGGGTAAGGAGGAGGATCTCATCCTCTCGCCCTTCATGTTCTTCATATTCTTTGCATCTCATGCATTCATCACATCCATTCTATTGCATCCACATGCACTTCTTTCTTCCCGGGTTTCCAAACCTATATCTTACCTGCCTTCTAGAATCTCCAGATCCCCCACGTTTCCTATATCTTCCGCCTCTATCTCCAGGTCCCCTTACACTTCCCGAGCATTTTGCCCCCTCCGATCTTCCCTCAGGGCATCGCGCCCCTTTCCAACTATTGCATCCGCACTCCCCAGATTTCTCTCTTGTCCTCTTGGGGCATCACACCCCATGGTGTTTTCTTCCTCCGGAACCTCCGGATCCTTCATCCTCTTCTAATCCACTCTCCCCGGGGCATCGCGTCCCCTTTCCTACTATTTCCCTAGAACCTCCAGGTGTTTTATCCCTCCTTTTAGGGCATCACGCCCTTTCTGATTCCACTCTTCCGGAACCTCCGGATCTTTCTCTTCTCCCCGGGCATCGCGTCCCATGGTATCTTCCCCCTCCGGAACCTCCGGATCTTGCTTTTTGGGCATCGCGCCTCTACACACCCTCACGTCTGGATCTTCTAGGCTTCTTACTGATTCTCCCTCGGCATCGCGTCCCTCGGTATCTTATCCCTCCGGAACCTCCGAACCTCCCTTTTAGGGCATCGCTCCCATCTACACCTCCATATCCGGATCCTCCAGATTCCTCTCCCGTCCTCCCTGGGCATCACGCCCCATGGTGTCTTCCTCCTCCGGATCCTCTGGATTTCTTATCCCCTCACCTAGAGCATCACATCCCTTCTTTCGCCATCCCTCCGGAACCTCCGGACCCTCCTGACCCTTTTCATCCACTCTTCCCGGGGCACCGTGTCCCTCGGCATTTCCCTCCTCCGGAATTCCGGACCCTCCATCTTTCTTCCGATTCATCTTTCTGCTCCTCCGGGACATCACATCCTTCATTTTCTTCCTCCTCTTCCATCATCTTTTTCCCTATTTCTTCCCTGGGCACCGCGTCACTCGATATCTTATCCCTCCGAAGCCTCCAGATTATTCTTCTCCTCAGGATTCTCCTCCTCTGCCTCCAGACCCTCCGGATCCGCCTCTTTCCATCTATCAATTCCTTCTTCTAATTCCTCCTGATCCTGGGTCCGACCCAACTTCTTCCATGTCCACTACCTTGGGCATCTGCCCTTTCTCCCACTGCTTCCGAGGCTTTAGTCCTCACTCCTCCTTCTAATTCTCTCTCCTTCTGTAGACTGTTCCATGTGATCAGGGTCTCCTCGCCTTAGTGAGGGAGTTCTAGCCCTCGCCTCTCTTCCTTTTCTCCTTATTCGTCTGAGTCTGGTCTGAGCACCACTCCTTCTTGTTAAGCCACTTCCAAATCATTTGCTTCCAATCCTTTTATCTGCCTAAGAGGACTATTCCACGATGATCAACCCCGCCTCTCACGGCAGCTGCTTCAACAAAGATCGCAAGGTAATATGTTGACGTAAGTAAGCATTTTTATGATATCATTATCTCATTGCTTCACGCATGATTTTCAAAGTGAAGTGCTTCTTAACATGATTAAGAGTGATATTTTAAGCCTTTATCCTACGAATTTATCTTTATTGAATTTCATCTTAAAAAAAACTGAAAAGAGTCTTTAGGCTTGTTATACAGCACTTTGGTAATAAGAACCCCGCGTTGGGAATTCGACGTTCTCTCCCCGCTTGTTAAGAGCAACCCTTAGCTGGGCACCGCACACACTTCACGGCGTCCTTAGCCGGCTCCTTTGGTTAAAAACCGTTGCTACTGAGGCCATGCCATGAGTATATCTGAAAGTCTTTTCTCTTCTTTACTCAGCCGAATACAGGGGCAAGAGGTTGACGGATGAGATGACCAACCTAGGTAATCCCCAATACGAGAGAAGTCTCAAATAGGGGCAGTCTTGACCCAAACTAAAATCAAATTTCATGATACATCTCGCCAAAAGGGCTATTATGAAAATCAAGTCAAGATTTCGATAAATGCAAAATTACGAATTATGGCATGTCAAGAGAGGCAAACTCCCCGCAGGGAAAACCCTGGTCGTATGCATGTCAAGGGTCTAAAAATCAAAGGCACAAAGCCCCGGCGCAACAGACCACCTCTTTGAGGGGAAATACCCCGGAAGGAATTTAAGTCTCGATATCTCCCATCCTGCATAAAGCTTATCTCCAATTGTTCTTCTCTTCTCCCTCTAAGACCGAATGTTTCTCTGGTATGGCCTTGGTAGGGGCACCGTTAACCATGGACAGTCGGCTGTAGGGCGTCACCTTTAAATGCACGCCCGGCTTTGGGTAGTTTTTTTTAGCGAAAGGGGAAGGAACGAGGACCCCTAGCCAGTGGTTTAAACACCCTTTGATGCTGTATTTGCAAAGTCCAAGTTAAAATTCAAACAAAAAAATCATATATTTTCCAAAGTTCATAAAAATTGAAAACTTTCCAAAAACTTAAAAATTCACATGGTTCATTTAAAAAAAATTCAAATAATGCCCGCCCATTCGTCATTTCTTCACCGCTGGCTCACATGCATTTCTATGCACTTTTTCATAAGTCTAAATGTCCATTTGCAATGCATAAGTTTAAGCATCATTGGCTAAGTCTGTACATTCCATAAGTCTAAGCAATGCATAAGTCCAAGCATCCTAAGTCTATACATCACAAGTCTACACGTTCCATAAGTCTATACATCACAAGTCCAAGCATCCCAAGTCTATACATCACAAGTCTATACATTCGAAGTCAAAGCATTCTTCATCCTAAGTCTATACATCCATGTCTATACATCCTAAGTCTATACATCCTAAGTCCACACATTCCCTAAGTCTATACATCCTAAGTCTACACATTCCAAGTCTACACATTCTGTAAGTCTACACATTCCCTAAGTCTACACATTCTCTAAGTCCATACATCCATGTCCATACATCCTAAGTCTACACATTCCACAAGTCCATACATTCCCCAAGTCTATACATCACAAGTCTATACATTCGAAGTCTAAGCATGCTTCATCTAAAGTCCATACACACTCCAAGGCTTGTGCATTCATTGCAACATCAGTGCATTCTAGTGCAACATCTGTGCATTCATTTCCAAGTCGGTGCATTCCAACCATTCCACCCTAAGGTCGGTGCGGTCCCCAACGTTGGTGCACACCCCGCGTATGTGCATTCCATGCAATCCCATGCCTATGCATCCAATTGCCAACCATCCCACGGTTGTCATCAAAAAATTCAAAAATTCTCAAATAAATCTAAAAAAATTCAAATATTCTCAAATAAATCTAAAAAAATCAAATATTCTCGAAAAAATCCATACAAATTCAAATGCTTTAAAAATCTCATTAAAAAACTCAAAAAAAAATCCCTAAAAAAATTCAAATATTCTCAAATTTTCAAAAAAAAATTCAAATATTTTCCAAAATCCATAAAAATTTGGTATGCTTTTCAAACCCATAAAAATTTGCATACTCCAAAAATCCAAAAAAATGCATTATATTTTTCTAATGGTATTTTTTTGTAGGGACAATTCTTTTGCAAAGTCCAAGAACACGGGATGAGTACTCTTCATTCATTGTTATCAATCTTTTGATTATTCCCAATATTCTCATGATATGTCGCCCTGGGCACTTCAATTATCATCTCTCCATCATTCTGAGCAATTCATGTCAATCTGATCATCCCTGTCACTTGGGGTATCACTCTGATTATTCACGTCAATCTGATCATTCAAGAGCCAGCTTCTCTGACTATTCCTGCTAGCTTTGCTCAACCATTATGACATCATCCTGATCTTTTATGCATCAATCTCACATGCCAAGATTGTCATCCTCATGACAAACAACAAACAATGATGCTTTGTAATGCTATGTTTTAATTCATGCTATTCATGCTAAACATGTGTCGCCTTGCTAATACATGCTTGAATGCTAATCCACACCAAGCTTTAATTGCTTTGATGTCTATGTTGTGATTGCTTATTGATGCTTTGATTCATGCTATACTTGCTATGCTTAAATGTCTTATTCATTGCTTGTTATCTCTTATATCTTGGTTAATGAAATTTTGAGCGCAGGATAAGAAGCTCTTGGTCCCACCGACTGGGCATCATCATCCAAGTCCCACGGTGCTTGCATCTCATCTCTCAGCTCCCATATGCTCATTGCTATCACCATCCCCTTGTATGCATTTCTACTATATGTTACATACGCTACTAGATTATATCAAGGACCTTGTGGCTTTGGTAAATCTGGAATTTGAGTTCCCCTTCATCAAAAACAATGATGATTCCAGAGGAGTCTAAGTCACACGTATAGGCCGTTAAGTCGTCCAAGACTGGGGACGATGGTTCTCTTTTTGTGAGTTGGTGCGCGGATAAACGGGCTTCGGCTCAGTATCAGCTCGTGAAATCAGTTTCTTGACCCAGTCTTGGCAGCTTAACAATATTATCCTTGATTATCTTATATTTTAATTTGTTTTAATTTTTCCTTTAAACCCAGCATGCATTCATATAGGAATTTGAATCAACGTTGAAACATCATTCTGATAAGCTGATTTGGAGAGTCAAATTGATCTTAATCTTTCCAGATATGAGATCTTCATTGCTGAATGGAATCCTTAGTTCGTTTTGTCACTGTTTTGGGTCATTTTCTCGAAAGCACATTGTTTGGATTTCTATCCTCTTATTTCAATCCTTTCCCTTGATCCACCTTGGCTGCAGCACGTCCACATTGGCTGGTAACCGCTCCCCAATGGTGAAACCAACTGGTTTGTGACTTGGGGTACTTCCACCGCGCTGGAAGTTGATCATTCTCCTTCGTACCCGCGTGCACACTCCCTCTTTTATCCAAACATCGTTGATTTCATTGAATTTCTCGAGATTGCTTCATCTCAAACTTTTGATTCAATTCTCATCAAGTGATGTTGATTGCGTGTCTCATCACACATTGGCATCTACTTTTCAGTTCGCTCTGCTCCCTTGCAAAGCAGACGCCAAGGCGGGACAGCTGTAGACACGCCAAAATTGACGTTACTGTGAGTGCATCTCATATTGCCTTGTAATGTCCCAATTTGACTCTCAAATTAACTTTGTTTGAGTGGTTTTTCTCACTTTTCTTGGATTTCTCCCTTTTTCCTCCCTTTTCTTATTTTATTTCTATTTTTCTAGATTTTTTGGGTATTTTTCTCTATTTTTATGAATTTTCTAAAATT